>OX608074.1:66951812-67586812 GCA_951509635.1 Eupeodes luniger
AATAATAATAATAATAATAATAATAATAATAATAATAATAATAATAATAATAATAATAATAATAATAATAATAATAATAATAATAATAATAATAATAATAATAATAATAATAATAATAATAATAATAATAATAATAATAATAATAATAATAATAATAATAATAATAATAATAATAATAATAATAATAATAATAATAATAATAATAATAATAATAATAATAATAATAATAATAATAATAATAATAATAATAATAATAATAATAATAATAATAATAATAATAATAATAATAATAATAATAATAATAATAATAATAATAATAATAATAATAATAATAATAATAATAATATAATAATAATAATAATAATAATAATAATAATAATAATAATAATAATAATAATAATAATAATAATAATAATAATAATAATAATAATAATAATAATAATAATAATAATAATAATAATAATAATAATAATAATAATAATAATAATAATAATAATAATAATAATAATAATAATAATAATAATAATAATAATAATAATAATAATAATAATAATAATAATAATAATAATAATAATAATAATAATAATAATAATAATAATAATAATAATAATAATAATAATAATAATAATAATAATAATAATAATAATAATAATAATAATAATAATAATAATAATAATAATAATAATAATAATAATAATAATAATAATAATAATAATAATAATAATAATAATAATAATAATAATAATAATAATAATAATAATAATAATAATAATAATAATAATAATAATAATAATAATAATAATAATAATAATAATAATAATAATAATAATAATAATAATAATAATAATAATAATAATAATAATAATAATAATAATAATAATAATAATAATAATAATAATAATAATAATAATAATAATAATAATAATAATAATAATAATAATAATAATAATAATAATAATAATAATAATAATAATAATAATAATAATAATAATAATAATAATAATAATAATAATAATAATAATAATAATAATAATAATAATAATAATAATAATAATAATAATAATAATAATAATAATAATAATAATAATAATAATAATAATAATAATAATAATAATAATAATAATAATAATAATAATAATAATAATAATAATAATAATAATAATAATAATAATAATAATAATAATAATAATAATAATAATAATAATAATAATAATAATAATAATAATAATAATAATAATAATAATAATAATAATAATAATAATAATAATAATAATAATAATAATAATAATAATAATAATAATAATAATAATAATAATAATAATAATAATAATAATAATAATAATAATAATAATAATAATAATAATAATAATAATAATAATAATAATAATAATAATAATAATAATAATAATAATAATAATAATAATAATAATAATAATAATAATAATAATAATAATAATAATAATAATAATAATAATAATAATAATAATAATAATAATAATAATAATAATAATAATAATAATAATAATAATAATAATAATAATAATAATAATAATAATAATAATAATAATAATAATAATAATAATAATAATAATAATAATAATAATAATAATAATAATAATAATAATAATAATAATAATAATAATAATAATAATAATAATAATAATAATAATAATAATAATAATAATAATAATAATAATAATAATAATAATAATAATAATAATAATAATAATAATAATAATAATAATAATAATAATAATAATAATAATAATAATAATAATAATAATAATAATAATAATAATAATAATAATAATAATAATAATAATAATAATAATAATAATAATAATAATAATAATAATAATAATAATAATAATAATAATAATAATAATAATAATAATAATAATAATAATAATAATAATAATAATAATAATAATAATAATAATAATAATAATAATAATAATAATAATAATAATAATAATAATAATAATAATAATAATAATAATAATAATAATAATAATAATAATAATAATAATAATAATAATAATAATAATAATAATAATAATAATAATAATAATAATAATAATAATAATAATAATAATAATAATAATAATAATAATAATAATAATAATAATAATAATAATAATAATAATAATAATAATAATAATAATAATAATAATAATAATAATAATAATAATAATAATAATAATAATAATAATAATAATAATAATAATAATAATAATAATAATAATAATAATAATAATAATAATAATAATAATAATAATAATAATAATAATAATAATAATAATAATAATAATAATAATAATAATAATATAATAATAATAATAATAATAATAATAATAATAATAATAATAATAATAATAATAATAATAATAATAATAATAATAATAATAATAATAATAATAATAATAATAATAATAATAATAATAATAATAATAATAATAATAATAATAATAATAATAATAATAATAATAATAATAATAATAATAATAATAATAATAATAATAATAATAATAATAATAATAATAATAATAATAATAATAATAATAATAATAATAATAATAATAATAATAATAATAATAATAATAATAATAATAATAATAATAATAATAATAATAATAATAATAATAATAATAATAATAATAATAATAATAATAATAATAATAATAATAATAATAATAATAATAATAATAATAATAATAATAATAATAATAATAATAATAATAATAATAATAATAATAATAATAATAATAATAATAATAATAATAATAATAATAATAATAATAATAATAATAATAATAATAATAATAATAATAATAATAATAATAATAATAATAATAATAATAATAATAATAATAATAATAATAATAATAATAATAATAATAATAATAATAATAATAATAATAATAATAATAATAATAATAATAATAATAATAATAATAATAATAATAATAATAATAATAATAATAATAATAATAATAATAATAATAATAATAATAATAATAATAATAATAATAATAATAATAATAATAATAATAATAATAATAATAATAATAATAATAATAATAATAATAATAATAATAATAATAATAATAATAATAATAATAATAATAATAATAATAATAATAATAATAATAATAATAATAATAATAATAATAATAATAATAATAATAATAATAATAATAATAATAATAATAATAATAATAATAATAATAATAATAATAATAATAATAATAATAATAATAATAATAATAATAATAATAATAATAATAATAATAATAATAATAATAATAATAATAATAATAATAATAATAATAATAATAATAATAATAATAATAATAATAATAATAATAATAATAATAATAATAATAATAATAATAATAATAATAATAATAATAATAATAATAATAATAATAATAATAATAATAATAATAATAATAATAATAATAATAATAATAATAATAATAATAATAATAATAATAATAATAATAATAATAATAATAATAATAATAATAATAATAATAATAATAATAATAATAATAATAATAATAATAATAATAATAATAATAATAATAATAATAATAATAATAATAATAATAATAATAATAATAATAATAATAATAATAATAATAATAATAATAATAATAATAATAATAATAATAATAATAATAATAATAATAATAATAATAATAATAATAATAATAATAATAATAATAATAATAATAATAATAATAATAATAATAATAATAATAATAATAATAATAATAATAATAATAATAATAATAATAATAATAATAATAATAATAATAATAATAATAATAATAATAATAATAATAATAATAATAATAATAATAATAATAATAATAATAATAATAATAATAATAATAATAATAATAATAATAATAATAATAATAATAATAATAATAATAATAATAATAATAATAATAATAATAATAATAATAATAATAATAATAATAATAATAATAATAATAATAATAATAATAATAATAATAATAATAATAATAATAATAATAATAATAATAATAATAATAATAATAATAATAATAATAATAATAATAATATAATAATAATAATAATAATAATAATAATAATAATAATAATAATAATAATAATAATAATAATAATAATAATAATAATAATAATAATAATAATAATAATAATAATAATAATAATAATAATAATAATAATAATAATAATAATAATAATAATAATAATAATAATAATAATAATAATAATAATAATAATAATAATAATAATAATAATAATAATAATAATAATAATAATAATAATAATAATAATAATAATAATAATAATAATAATAATAATAATAATAATAATAATAATAATAATAATAATAATAATAATAATAATAATAATAATAATAATAATAATAATAATAATAATAATAATAATATAATAATAATAATAATAATAATAATAATAATAATAATAATAATAATAATAATAATAATAATAATAATAATAATAATAATAATAATAATAATAATAATAATAATAATAATAATAATAATAATAATAATAATAATAATAATAATAATAATAATAATAATAATAATAATAATAATAATAATAATAATAATAATAATAATAATAATAATAATAATAATAATAATAATAATAATAATAATAATAATAATAATAATAATAATAATAATAATAATAATAATAATAATAATAATAATAATAATAATAATAATAATAATAATAATAATAATAATAATAATAATAATAATAATAATAATAATAATAATAATAATAATAATAATAATAATAATAATAATAATAATAATAATAATAATAATAATAATAATAATAATAATAATAATAATAATAATAATAATAATAATAATAATAATAATAATAATAATAATAATAATAATAATAATAATAATAATAATAATAATAATAATAATAATAATAATAATAATAATAATAATAATAATAATAATAATAATAATAATAATAATAATAATAATAATAATAATAATAATAATAATAATAATAATAATAATAATAATAATAATAATAATAATAATAATAATAATAATAATAATAATAATAATAATAATAATAATAATAATAATAATAATAATAATAATAATAATAATAATAATAATAATATAATAATAATAATAATAATAATAATAATAATAATAATAATAATAATAATAATAATAATAATAATAATAATAATAATAATAATAATAATAATAATAATAATAATAATAATAATAATAATAATAATAATAATAATAATAATAATAATAATAATAATAATAATAATAATAATAATAATAATAATAATAATAATAATAATAATAATAATAATAATAATAATAATAATAATAATAATAATAATAATAATAATAATAATAATAATAATAATAATAATAATAATAATAATAATAATAATAATAATAATAATAATAATAATAATAATAATAATAATAATAATAATAATAATAATAATAATAATAATAATAATAATAATAGTAATAATAATAATAATAATAATAATAATAATAATAATAACATTTTAACATTTTAACATTTTAACATTTTAACATTTTAACATTTTAACATTTTAACATTTTAACATTTTAACATTTTAACATTTTAACATTTTAACATTTTAACATTTTAACATTTTAACATTTTAACATTTTAACATATTAACATATTATAATATTAAAAATGTTAGTAATAACAATAAAAATATAATAATAATAATAATATTTCCCTTGGTCACGGCAGGAACGGCTGGAAGAATTCGGCTAATTCTGGGTTTTTGTTTTGCTTTTTATTTTCAGGAACAAGGTTCTTATGAACTTAGAAAATTCGATAATAAGAACACGTAAAATTAACTTAAAAATAAAAATATTTTTTTTTCTCTTGATTTTCGAGAATTGTATGAATCTTAAAAATAATATTTTATAATATTGAAATAGAGTAGATTGATAACAAGTAGGTATACTCTTACACTATGTACATTTTTTGGTAAATAAGGCTTATAATTTCGCCAAAGCCACGACGCATTTAACTCCGCGAAACGCAATATGATTCAATATGAAGCATTAAATGAAACCGTTGAAAGAAACGTTCCTCTTTTAAATGAGCAACAATATGTCTACAATATGCTAATGAAAGTAGTGAACAATGCAACTGGCGGATTTTGTTTCTTAGATGCTCGCATTATGACTTGGAAAACGTTTTTAATATCGTTAATTTTGGCAACGTTTCGATCGCACTTGCTTCGTTAGATATTGCAATCTCATTTCGCACTTAACTTTCAAATGGACATGCAAATAAATGAAACACCAACTGCGATATTTATAAAGTGTTGCAACAGAAATTAATAGTTTGTGATGAGTGCTTAGAGTGATTAGACCGCACATTGCAAGATTTCCGTGGTGGTAATGGCAACATATCTGCTGACTCATATTCTGGATACATCACATTTCCTACCAATTTTTTCACTTTACTGAAACAAAAACACAACTCATAGAGAAGGTTTTCCCAAACACTGCTCGAAATTACAAAACTTGTATGGTATGAAAATTAATGAATAACGTCGTAGAAGCAACAATTTTGAAATACGTTTTGATTCCATGGATTCCTTTGATTACGAACGACATGCCATTCGAATTTGAACAGCTACAATTTGTCGACAAATAAATCTCAAGCAAAGTCCCACAAAAAAAAATTTGAAATCAATATTTATAGTTAGACAGGACAACGTCTTTCGGGTGATGTTAGTTATAATAAAAAATCATAACAATAAAAATACCTGATAATAATGATAAAGTGAACCACAGGCTGAAAAAGTTTGGGAACCTCTGGTTCCCGATATGGGCCATCATACCAGACCAACAATTTTTGGCAAAATCCTTAATGATTATTACAAGAATTACAATTGAACATTTTAATTACATAAAAACAATAGTAAAAAAAAACAGACCACTGAAATTAAACAAATACAAATAATTTATTCACTCGCCATAATACAGTTTGAGAGAATCTGGATGGTATTTAGAAAAAACTTCCATTATGTTGTACTGTGACTCACTTCAAATACATAAATCCATTTTTAACCTTTTCCCATTTTTACAAAAAAAAAAAAAAAAACAAGACAAAAACGCTTGCTACAATTAATTACATTTATGGCTTTCTTACTTGCCTTTAAAACATATAAATAACAAATGCGTAATGAGGCAAATATACTATTACCATCTTATTAGAAAAAATAAACAAAAAATGGTTTCACACACCTTGTTCTCTCCACATAGCATAGTGTGTAGCTTTATAACCTTCGCGTATAGCACTCAATACATCTTCATCGCTATCAGACCAAAACAATTTTTGGTTTATAATTTCCATCATCAAGTGTTCCTTTGCGAATGCAGCCGCTTCACTTCCACCATGTCCATCATAAATGCCAACAAAAGCATACTCCAAATCCTTGGTACTTTTAGATTCATGATAGGCCACGGAGAAAAAATCTTCCATATATTTTCGTCCACCTTGGCTACAATGACCAGTAACTCTTAAATGTACGCCAATAGATGAGGACGCTATGGAGGTCAATGGTGGTGACACCGCTGCCGCTGGTGGCATAAGCCAACCATTTTTCTTCAATCCGGAATCTTCTTGATACATTTGCTTGGTTAAATAAAAATAAGGTACAAGATTTACACCGTGCGCTATCGTATCGAGATGGCGAGATTCCACAATTGTTTAAATTATTGAAGACAATATATACAAAACAAAACTTTATAATTAAGTGATTTTAAAAACTTGAACAAATATATAAATACACAAATTGTCTGTACCCACACATAAAACTATTGAACACAGAAAAACAATAAATATACAGTTACAGTTGAACTAAGTGATGCTTTCAATTCTGTCCGACTCATGGTTAAAAGTTTGAGTCGTTGAGTAATGATTTTACAAATTTTTCATTTGCTTTCCACACATCTCCAAACGAATAAATAAAATAGACATTTTCAATCCATTCAAACTGGTTGCGATGATTTGTCACACATGTGTATCCACTTTTATTAATAAATTCAAAAATAATTTACACTTTAAAGTAGATTTTTAAGAGTACAAAATAATTGCTATGATGATGGCAATTTGATACAAAATATATTCGTGAAAAACCACGGCAAAACAAATTGTAGTTAAGTAAAATTAATTAATAAATGATTCTCATCGCTGAAATTAAAAATTTTTGTATCTCTCTAAACTGGATAGGGAATATTTAGATTTTTATGAATTATTACCCAGTTTACGAAGAGAATTGAATCAAGATTTAGCGACGTGCCGACGTATATACCTGGATCGGATCGAAATAGGATTACTCGATCCGATCTCACAAAAACGAGGTGAATCGAGTCGAAAATTCTTTTGTAAACGTGAATCGGGGAATCGAGTTATTGGTGTGTGGGGTCTTGCTTGAGGGCGTGTGTCATTGTTTTATCTTCCTCGTTTGCATCAAAAACACTCCATTACCAAGACCGGAATCTCAGACTGACATTTCGGTTTGCCTACAAGCTACTGAGGACTAAATGTGAGAAAGTGTGCGTGAAATGATGCAAAAAACCAAACACATTCTCACATTTAGTCCTCAGGCCCATCAAAATGCTTCATTATAGTAATCAGCCCCATCTAAATGCTTCATTTTGAATGTTGTATGGCCTCGTTCAAAAACTAAACAATCCTAACCAACAGAATCTGAAGTGCTGACATGGTCTTAAATTGGAAGATTTGTATAGCTTTTTAATTTCAATCCAAAATAAATGTTGTAAATGTATATTAAATTAAATCAAATTGACCAAATACATATTATCTAATGATTTATTAGTTTATTATTATTTATTTTGTTTACTTAAATTATTTGCGAACGCAACATGCGCTGCAACTGGTTAAGTATAATTATTTTATTGGAAATGGACAAAAGTGTAACTCAATACTTTGTAAAACAACAAAACAGACAATTTTTTCAGCTGTAGTTTCCTTAGAGCATTTTTTTGGCGACGTTAGAAGTTCAGGTGGAAACAATAGGCGGGTGCCTCCGTTTTTTTTTGTACAGACAATGCTACGAGTAGCATACTTGTGAAGTTCCATTGCCAACTTTAGCTAGTTCAGATTCCTCAATTAGATTAGTATTTTCATCATTTAAGCAGTTCGATAATTGCAAGACCAAATTTTATTTTTATTTGTTGCAGAAATATTCCTGAACATTTCTTTCTAAGGAACTAGTATGTTAGAGTTAGAATTTTGTTTGTAGTTAGATTTTGGAATAGAGATTTGAGGGAACCATGTTTTAAAAATAAGTTGCTTTGTGTAAAGCATCTTTAAGGAATAGAAATAGGCAATATGTTTACACACAATACCAACTAAATGAGTGCAATAAATAGATTTAAGTAACTTTTTTTATTCCAGTATGGGAAAACCGAACAACCAATAGAAAAAACCGGTATACGCGCCAAAATCCATACTTCTTGACTAAATAATGTTATCTTCTATGTTTACGCATAAAATTACGAATTTTGTAGCATATGAAAATTTCTAGACATTTAACAATCTGAAAAATTAAATATGCTATGAAATAATTGGCTGCTATTAATGCTAATATTTTTTCTAAAAAGTTGATGAAGGTTAGCCGAAGCGGAAATTTCTTTAATGAACATACCTATAATATTATTGGCTTTCTCAAAAATAATTTTCTACACTAACCTCTGCTTTATACCTGAAAACTATTGTTTATGTATATTTTCTTCTATGTTCTGTATTTATAAAATGTAATCTATGGAAGTATTTACTATATTAAGAAAAACAAAAACATGTACGTAAAACTCATTAATTTGTTTCATTATTAGCAGCACTTTTACTAAACGTACCTTCAAACAATAATAAGTAAACTTGAACTTTGGTAACTAAACATTTTTAAGGAATGAATGAAAATTATATTTTGCGTTAAACTGTGGGAATTCACTAAAAAAAACTTCTGTACGTCAACAATAAACATTCATGTCGATTACATGATCTATTGAATGAGTTGTGCATGAATTCAGAACGATTTTGAGAAGTTTTCATTTTGTGATATACATATGTCAAAATTTGCATTTTATTTGCTCTGCATTTATTCAACAGGTTCGCTATAATCGTTCTGATTATTTCTTTGCTGCTCCTTTGATGCATAGTTTTTTTGATAGAAAATATATGTATGCTTCCATCAATCAAGAATATTATGGATAAGGTATTTTTCGATTATAACTTTTTTTTAAATTTAATATTTATTAATCAAAATGGCATTGAAAAATAGTTGCAAGCTTGAATCATTAAAAACAAACTATAAATATACTTGGATTAGTTAAATTGATACAAATTTTAATTACTTGCAAAAAAAATATTTGGGCCGTTCGTTAACGAAAATTTATTAGAATTCAATAAAAAAAATTGTGCTCGCACCCTTAACTCGATGGTTCTTCGAACGCATCTTTGATACAAAAATCCGAGGTTTATTATGAAATTTAAAGAATCTCGTAGTGATCACTGTAAATTAGTGAATTAATTATAATAAACTGATGTTGAACATGCTTTTTTCAAGACAAAAAGGTACATTGGTTCACTATCAACAAAATGCCTGCAAAATTAAAGCTTAAAACTGACTTTTTCATCGAAAAAAGTAAAAAGAAAAACCTGAAAAAAACTTATCAACCCCTCCATTTTGTTTTTGCTTGGCAAAGTGCCGCTAGCCCACGGCATCGTTTTTTTTTTGTTTGTGCTCACATCTATTCATGGACTAATTGTCAAAATTACAAATACAACAATGTAAACAAACGGGTTTTGGAGAGTGAAACGTACGAAAGATTCCGGTCTTGGTAATGGAGTGTTTTTGGTTTGCATCAAAAACACTCCATTACCAAGACCGGAATCTCAGACTGACATTTCGGTTTGCCTACAAGCTACTGAGGACTAAATGTGAGAAAGTGTGCGTGAAATGATGCAAAAAACCAAACACATTCTCACATTTAGTCCTCAGGCCCATCAAAATGCTTCATTATAGTAATCAGCCCCATCTAAATGCTTCATTTTGAATGTTGTATGGCCTCGTTCAAAAACTAAACAATCCTAACCAACAGAATCTGAAGTGCTGACATGGTCTTAAATTGGAAGATTTGTATAGCTTTTTAATTTCAATCCAAAATAAATGTTGTAAATGTATATTAAATTAAATCAAATTGACCAAATACATATTATCTAATGATTTATTAGTTTATTATTATTTATTTTGTTTACTTAAATTATTTGCGAACGCAACATGCGCTGCAACTGGTTAAGTATAATTATTTTATTGGAAATGGACAAAAGTGTAACTCAATACTTTGTAAAACAACAAAACAGACAATTTTTTCAGCTGTAGTTTCCTTAGAGCATTTTTTTGGCGACGTTAGAAGTTCAGGTGGAAACAATAGGCGGGTGCCTCCGTTTTTTTTTGTACAGACAATGCTACGAGTAGCATACTTGTGAAGTTCCATTGCCAACTTTAGCTAGTTCAGATTCCTCAATTAGATTAGTATTTTCATCATTTAAGCAGTTCGATAATTGCAAGACCAAATTTTATTTTTATTTGTTGCAGAAATATTCCTGAACATTTCTTTCTAAGGAACTAGTATGTTAGAGTTAGAATTTTGTTTGTAGTTAGATTTTGGAATAGAGATTTGAGGGAACCATGTTTTAAAAATAAGTTGCTTTGTGTAAAGCATCTTTAAGGAATAGAAATAGGCAATATGTTTACACACAATACCAACTAAATGAGTGCAATAAATAGATTTAAGTAACTTTTTTTATTCCATTATGGGAAAACCGAACAACCAATAGAAAAAACCGGTATACGCGCCAAAATCCATACTTCTTGACTAAATAATGTTATCTTCTATGTTTACGCATAAAATTACGAATTTTGTAGCATATGAAAATTTCTAGACATTTAACAATCTGAAAAATTAAATATGCTATGAAATAATTGGCTGCTATTAATGCTAATATTTTTTCTAAAAAGTTGATGAAGGTTAGCCGAAGCGGAAATTTCTTTAATGAACATACCTATAATATTATTGGCTTTCTCAAAAATAATTTTCTACACTAACCTCTGCTTTATACCTGAAAACTATTGTTTATGTATATTTTCTTCTATGTTCTGTATTTATAAAATGTAATCTATGGAAGTATTTACTATATTAAGAAAAACAAAAACATGTACGTAAAACTCATTAATTTGTTTCATTATTAGCAGCACTTTTACTAAACGTACCTTCAAACAATAATAAGTAAACTTGAACTTTGGTAACTAAACATTTTTAAGGAATGAATGAAAATTATATTTTGCGTTAAACTGTGGGAATTCACTAAAAAAAACTTCTGTACGTCAACAATAAACATTCATGTCGATTACATGATCTATTGAATGAGTTGTGCATGAATTCAGAACGATTTTGAGAAGTTTTCATTTTGTGATATACATATGTCAAAATTTGCATTTTATTTGCTCTGCATTTATTCAACAGGTTCGCTATAATCGTTCTGATTATTTCTTTGCTGCTCCTTTGATGCATAGTTTTTTTGATAGAAAATATATGTATGCTTCCATCAATCAAGAATATTATGGATAAGGTATTTTTCGATTATAACTTTTTTTTAAATTTAATATTTATTAATCAAAATGGCATTGAAAAATAGTTGCAAGCTTGAATCATTAAAAACAAACTATAAATATACTTGGATTAGTTAAATTGATACAAATTTTAATTACTTGCAAAAAAAATATTTGGGCCGTTCGTTAACGAAAATTTATTAGAATTCAATAAAAAAAATTGTGCTCGCACCCTTAACTCGATGGTTCTTCGAACGCATCTTTGATACAAAAATCCGAGGTTTATTATGAAATTTAAAGAATCTCGTAGTGATCACTGTAAATTAGTGAATTAATTATAATAAACTGATGTTGAACATGCTTTTTTCAAGACAAAAAGGTACATTGGTTCACTATCAACAAAATGCCTGCAAAATTAAAGCTTAAAACTGACTTTTTCATCGAAAAAAGTAAAAAGAAAAACCTGAAAAAAACTTATCAACCCCTCCATTTTGTTTTTGCTTGGCAAAGTGCCGCTAGCCCACGGCATCGTTTTTTTTTTGTTTGTGCTCACATCTATTCATGGACTAATTGTCAAAATTACAAATACAACAATGTAAACAAACGGGTTTTGGAGAGTGAAACGTACGAAAGATTCCGGTCTTGGTAATGGAGTGTTTTTGGTTTGCATCAAAAACACTCCATTACCAAGACCGGAATCTTTCGTACGTTTCACTCTCCAAAACCCGTTTGTTTACATTGTTGGATTTGTAATTTTGACAATTAGTCCATGAATAGATGTGAGCCCAAACAAAAAAAAAACGATGCCGTGGGCTAGCGGCACTTTGCAAAGCAAAAACAAAATGGAGGGGTTAATAAGTTTTTTTTCAGGTTTTTCTTTTTACTTTTTTCGATGAAAAAGTCAGTTTTAAGCTTTAGTTTTGCAAGCATTTTGTAGATAGTGAACCAATGTACCTTTTTGTCTTGAAAAAAGCATGTTCAACATCAGTTTATTATAATTAATTCACTAATTTACAGAAATCACTACGAAATTCTTTAAATTTCATAATAAACTTCGGATTTTTGTATCAAAGATGCGTTCGAAGAACCATCAATTTAAGGGTGCGAGTGCAATTTTTGTATTGAATTCTAATAAATTTTCGTTAACGAACGGCCCAAATATTTTGTTTGCAAGTAATTAAAATCTGTATCAATTTAATTAATCCAAGTATATTTATAGTTTGTATATTTAAAAAAAGAGTTATAATCGAAAAATATCTTATCCATAACATTCTTGATTGATGGAAGCATACATGTATTTGCTATCAAAAAAAAAACTATGCATCAAAGGAACACAAATGTTTTAAAAAAGTAATCAGAACGATTATAGCGAACCTGTTGAATATATGCAGAGCAAATAAAATGTAAATTTTGACATATATCACAAAATGAAGACGTCTTAAAATCGTTCTGAATTCATGCACAACTAATTCAATAGAACATGTAATCGTCATGAATGTTTATTGTTGACGTACAGAAGTTTTTTTTAGTGAATTTCCACAGTTCAACGCAAAATATAATTTTCATTCATTCCTTAAAAATGTTTAGTTACCAAAGTTCAAGTTTACTTATTATTGTTTGAAAAGTATGTTTAGTAAAAATGCTGCTAATAATGAAAAAAAATTAATGAGTTTTACGTATTTGTTTTTGTTTTCGTAATATAATAAATACTACCGTAGATTACATTTTATAAATGCAGAACATAGAAGAAAATATACATAAACAATAGTTTTCAGATATAAAGCAGAGGTTAGCGTAGAAAAATATTTTTGAGAAAGCCAATAATATTATAGGTATGTTCATTAAAGAAATTTCCGCTTCGGCTAACCTTCATCAACTTTTTAGAAAAAAAAAAATAGCATTAATAGTAGCCAATTATTTCATAGCATAATTAATTTTCGCATAATTTTATGCGTAAACATAGAAGATAACATTATTTAGTCAAGAAGTATGGATTTTGGCGCGTATACCGTTTTTTTTCTATTGGGTGTTCGGTTTCCCCATACTGGAATAAAAAAAAGTTACTTAAATCTATTTATTGCACTCATTTAGTTGGTATTGTGTGGAAACATATTGCCTATTTCTATTCCTTAAAGATACTTTACACAAAGCAACTTATTTTTAAAACATGGTTCCCTCAAATTTTTATTCCAAAATCTAACTACAAACAAAATTCTAACTCTAACATAGTCCCTTAAAAAGAAATTTTCAGGAATATTTCTGCAACAAACAAAACTAAAATTTGGTCTTGCAACTACCGAACTGCTTAACTGATGAAAGTACTAACCTATTGAGGAATCTGAACTAGCTAAAGTTGGCAATGGAACTTCACAAGTATGCTTCTCGTAGCATTGTCTGTACAAAAAAATACGGAGGCACCCGCCTATTGTTTCAACCTGAACTTCTAGCGTCGCCAAAAAAATGCTCTAAGCAAACTACAGCTGAAAAAATTGTCTGTTTTGTTGTTTTACAAAGTATTGAGTTACACTTTTGTCCATTTCTAATTATACTTAACCATGTTGCAGCGCATATTGCGTTCGCAAATAATTTAAGTAAACAAAATACAGCACTAATAAATCATTTACTATGTATTTGGTCAATTTTATTTTATTTAATATACATTAACAACATTTATTTGTATTGAAATTAAAAAGCTATACAAATCTTCCAATTTAAGACCATGTCAGCACTTCAGATTTTGTTGGTTAGGATTGTTTAGTTTTTGAACGAGGCCATGAAACATTCAAAATGAAGCATTTAGATGGGGCTGATTACTAAAATGAAGCGTTTTGATGGGCCGAAACACTAAATGTGAGAATGTGTTTGGTTTTTTGCATCATTTCACGCACACTTTCTCACATTTAGTGCTTTCTAGCTTGTAGGCAAACCGAAATGTCAGTCTGAGATTCCGGTCTTGGTAATGGAGTGTTTTTGGTTTGCATAGAGAAATATGTCTACCAAGAGAACCGCCTTATGGGGTTCGCTCTCTTTCGACCTACAAACTAAATTGAGCACATTTTGCCCATTAAAATGAGCATATGTTAGTTGGCCCGTGCATTTCTTATGAGGAAATCCAGATTCTATGTAGTTGTCATGGGCTTTTGTTGCTCAGTATGCACAGTTAAGGGGAAAACAATGTGAGATGAACTCAGCCGTTCAAAAAAGCGATCCGTTGAATTCAAAAATTGAAAAATTTTTGCAATATTTTAAGAAAAATGAATTTTACAACTTCTTTTTAGTGAAAACTGTGCTAAAAATAGTATTTGACTGCTTTTGGCACACAAATTATATGATTTTTATGAAAAGTTTCTCTAAAAACAAAAAAAATCATGCAGAAAGTATAGGCGCACCATAGAACTACAATGCGAACGTGGCCTAATTTGAATTTAACCCAGTTTTGACAGATTAACAGCGAGGTCAGTATTTTGACAATTCTACGAAAATGAAAACAAAGAAATATAATGTTTTTGATTGCGATCAACAAGAAGTCTAGACTAGGGATGTTGCGAACATTCGCATCCGCATCCGCAAATGCGGAACTTCCGCATAGATTTGGACATCTGCATCTGCATCTGCATCCGCATTGATCAGTGCAGATGTTCATGCGGATGTTAATATCATACAAGTAGCGACAAGAAAGAAATTGAAAAATTGGCCCGGCGTTTAGCACGTGGCGCGAGTTAAAATCTTATAACTTTCAAGAAAATAAATAGACAATCTTTAGTACTTTATAACTTTTATTATTTAATGATTTGGTTACACGATCCAACAAAATTCGAATGAATCTCTTCAATAGTACCCTCTATTTACATACATGATCGCCGATCTCTATGATGCCTCGCTCCAGTCACATCGCCTGACGCCTATGTACACTCTCTGTAGAACTAAGCAGCTCTCGCGCTCTTATTTCTTCTGTGATCCCAATAATTGAAATGCTTGAAAAAAAAGTTGATGACTATTTAACAAGATCACAAGAGTTTGATCCGATTCGACAGGCTGCTACGACTTTGAAAATTGAACTTTCAACAAAGTTTTCCAGCTTGGGAGAAAACAATTTATATACCATCGCCACCTACTTAGATCCTCGCTATAAGCACAAATTTTTTACACCGGTGACTGAAGAAAAGATTAAAGATGACATTTTAAAGATGATAAACAATGAGAATGACGTTTTCGGATCTCTTCTTATTACCAATACCAATACCGAAAGAGCTAAAAGAATAAAAATGTCTGATTGCACGGAAAATGATATCGAACAACTAGGACCAGGGACATCAGGTTTCAACCGAAAGCCATGTTTACAAAACGATCTTGCTGTGATGTTAGATTCGTCGAGTGAAGGCGAGAATACAGAAATGCCAGAATTAGGTAGCATTGAAGCTGTACTTAAAAAGGAATTGCTTGCTTACCGCACTAAAAAAAGAATAAATGTGGGTGAAAATCCTCTAAATTGGTGGAGTGTTCATCGAGAGGAATTTAAGATATTGTCGCCGATAGTACGAAGATTTTTATCCTCTCCACCGGGCAGTGTTCCTAGCGAACAATTATTTAGTAGCGCGGGTTTAATTAACGAACCTCTGCGTAATCGCCTTGAATCAGAAAAGGCGGCAATAGTACTGTTTATTAAGTATAATGCTCCTATTTTTAATTTTACTTACTAATATAAGAACCAGTAGGCGTTTAATACATAAATAAGTACTTATGTTTGATTTGATTACAATAAAAATGTTAATAATTAAGTTACCATTGTTTTAATTCTTCATTAATAGACTTTATTTACATAATATCTTAAACATCCGCATCCGCATCCGCATCCGCGGATGTCCGCCTCTAAAACTCCGCATCCGCATTCGCATCCGCGGATGTGAAAAAATCAGCATCCGCAACATCCCTAGTCTAGACTGCAGACAATAAATATAAATTCAAATTAATCAGAATAGAATTCATTTTTTTAATAATCTTTTTGAAGCGTTTTTACTCTCTTTACAGGTAAGTTGTTTTTTAAATATATCTTAACATAATCATGCTTTTTGATAGATATACAAATTATGTTTCCGTTCTGGCAAATTAATAGGTATTCTCGTGAAAAAAGTTTCGAGTTTTAGTTGGGTTGTGCACTGGTAGTGGGTAGAGTGGTGTTTTGTGAGCCACAGTAGCTGCTTCGTCGGCATATTCGTTTCCTTGTATTCCTGTGTGACCGGGGGTCCACATTACTTTTAGTTTTGTTGGTGAACGTATGAGAATGTCTCTAATTTGTTGTTATAATGTATTTTACCTTTCTTTTTTAGAGAAGTTTTGGCTGCTTCCAATATAGCATGAGCCTCTGCCTTGAAAATAGAAGCTTGTTCGCATGGTAGACCTGTGCTAATAAGCAATCCATTCTCTTAGACAACAGCGAATGAGACGCTTTCGTTTATTTTTGACCCGCCGGTGAAAATAGAAGACGTAGATAGCACGGAAGTATCTGTTGTCAGTAATACATTTTCTATTGAAGTTAAGGTCTAGGATAAAAGAAGACTTTGATTGTCCAAGGTGGATGCAAGGCCTTATATTTGGAGAATTGTCTCAATGGAAGTTGCAACTAAATTTAAGTGTTTCGAAGTTCTTAATTGGTTTGTTTTTTTTTTTCTCATTTCCACGTTATTTTAGGCCAACGCGAGCTGAAATTCTGAACCATTGCCGATATCTAGTAAGGAAGCTGTTTTACGAAGAAATATCAAGGATAAACCCTATCAAAGCACTGCGCTACTTACAAACGCATATATCTGAAGTTATTAACCATTCCGATCCAGGTCATAGACACACCATATATGGTGTGTCTATGACCAAAACCTGGAATCTAAAGGTAAAATATTTTGAATCTACTTAAATTATTCAATTAACTTTCACAAAATTACTATAGCAGAGGAGAATGAAAATGAAAACGATTTCAACAAAGAATCTTATGATTCCAGTGCATCTTTATCCGATAGTTCGTTATACAATTTATATAAAAAGAGCGGTGGAAAACTTGCCAAACAAGACTACCTATTCGAAATAAGAAGCCGTAGAGCATTTTTATTCAACAAGCTTTCTCAATTGATGCCAACGAATATAGTTCAACCAAAAGGGAATTTAAGTGATTTTATTTTGACATAACTTTAAATTGCTTTTATTTTATTAACTTTTCTCAAAAAGAATTAAAGTGTATTTAAGTAAATTTAGGCGATGCGCCTGACGAATTTTTTGATTAAAGTCGAGAGTAATTTAATTTATTATTTTTGATGTTGTGTTGTTTCAAATAACCTTATTTTATTTTTGATGTTTATAACAATTGTAATATTGTACCTAATGTAAGGGAATACGAAAATGAAAAAAATTGTTTCAAAAACTATTTTATTGCATATTGCAAGAAACTTAAATCATAAAATAAAACTTTGTTTTTTTATATTATAGGATTAGTAAAATTTTGTTCAAAGTTTGGTTAGTAATAAATTTATGTATCTATTAAAAAAAAATATTTGTACATTTGAAAACTTTTGAAGATTGATAAAATGCAGATACATACACGGACACACTTAGGCCAGTTTAATGGCCCATTGAATGAATGAATCTTGAGGCTTCCTCCTAAGCTCAATGGAACCAATTTGAGTCCCTTACGAAACGTGAGAGGCTGATTATGCTGATATGATTTAGATCGTTAAAAAAGAATTCTCCTAGGTAATTCTTGCGTTTTCGAGCCAGAGCAGGGCATGTGCAGAGAAGATGAAGAACTGTTTCTTCCTCGTCCATACAGCTTCTGCAAAAGTCATTTTAGAATACGCCTAATCTCGTGGCGTGCTTTCCTATTAGACAGTGTCCGGTTATGACACCTATTGTCGAGCTTATATGCGATCTGCTTAGAGAGAGCAAGCACCTTGAACGTTTTAGAGCCAGTGTTGGCCAGATGTTTTTTGTGACTTGACACGTGGTGATGTTGTTCCACCTGGTTCCTGCCCTCCTCACAGCGTCTTGCATTAGCAACAGTTTACAAGTAGCGATTGGTATGCCAGTACGTGCCAAACGTGGTAGGATGGGCTGTACTGTACCGTTCCTGGCGAGTTCATCTGCCTTACAGTAACCTGGAATGTCTCTATGGCCCGGCACCCAGCAAAGGTGAATATTAAACTGCTGTGCCATCTCCATTAGAGATGATCGACAGTTATGGACTGTTATAGAGTTTGTAGAGACAGAGTCCAGAGATTTGATAGTGGCCTGACAGTCTGAGAAAATACGGATATCAGATGTTGATATCACGTTTTCTTTAAGCCAGGACAAGACTTCTTTTATCGCCAAAAGTTCCACCTGGAACACGCTACAATGATTGGGAAGGCGGAATGAGAGACTTAATTTCAGTCATTCAGAGTACACACCTCCACCAACCCCTTCTTATGTTTTTGACCCATCTGTATAGATATGGATTGTGGTGATGGAATGTCCTATCCTCCCAAAAAGATCAGGGAGGTATAGATATCTGGAAATTTCTGTCAAATTGCAGTTTGCATTTTATCACAAATCAATTGAAAACTAATGTGCTATCCATACTACTCCAGAAAAATAAGAGATCTCAAATTTGTGAATTAAAAAAAGAATATCACTTAATATATATTTTTAAATTTTATATTATGAATTATCCATAATTTTTGTTTATATTATAAAAATTCAGAAGCGAAATAGATTTTTACTTCTTGGGAGTGGGAGCGGCCTTCTTCTTGGCAGCCAACTTCTTTTTCCTTTCGGCTAAGGCCTTGGACAACATCTTTGAGCGGTTAGCCTCGGCTTTAACGGCGTTCAACAACACTCGGGGCAAATTGTATCCCTGCTTCAAGGTGGATGGAGTCTTCCATGTGCCGAACAATTCGTTGAGGCGTTGGAATGCAGACTCGGTCCAGATGACAAAGCGTCCACATGACCACCAGGGGCCAACTTCAAGAGGTTCATCTTGTCAACGTTCATGGTTTCAATACCGGGGATGTTTCGGGAAGACTTTTGGAGACCTTCGTCCTTGGAATAGACGACCAAAGGTCCATGGCGAGCAATGCGACGACGGTCACGCATGGTACCACGTCCAGCACGGAAGCGCTGGGATTTGTACACCTGAAATGATGAAGTGTAAGTTATTTATGACATGTCACGGTCTTAATAAGATACAATGTAGGATCAAGCTACCCCGAGATTGAGCGAGAAAAACTCTAAAACGGAACGCCTGTTGATCCAATATATATATAGAAACACAGGTCATAGTGTCACCGCAAATAAATGCAAATGTTGCGGAAAGATGATAACTCAAGTTCAATTGCTTACCTTTTGGATGTCAGCCCAGATCTTCATACGTCTCAAGAAGACAACAGCTTGTTTGGTCTTCTGCAACTTTTGGACCTCATCGGAAACAACCAATGGGATCTCAGAGACTCCAGCGATGATGTGTCCCTTGGGTTGAACCAAAGCTGGTACGCCAGAGGCGGCGATAGCTGAAACAACGGCGTAGCGACATTGGTTCACATTGATCTTGCGGTGCCACCTACGGAAAGTCTTGGTTGGGGCAAACATACGACCACCACGACACATGTTACCGAAAGCACCCTGACCGGAGCGATGAGTACCACCACCACGGACACGAGGAATACGGGCAACAGCACGACCAGTACCCCAGGATTCAGCAGAGGTTTGGTGACCTATAGGAAGAAGACGAAAAACAATCATTAGCAATGTATAAATACTGAGAGGCCTGTGACGCGGAGCTCCTAACCTGCAAGTTCTCTGACAGCATAAGCTTGACGCTTGTTGCGGCGCATCAATTGATGAACCTCATTGACAACATCGGGGCGAATTGGTGCCTTGAATACAAACAGGAGGCAGATGTTCTTCTCCTTGATTTGTTCAAAGGTCTGGCGTTGGCTAAACTCTGAAATGGAGAAAGTCGATCTTAAGTCGCGAGGCACACAATATTCACTTCTCAATAACACGTGCAGTATTTTTCAACAACATTTTTCGATGAAAACCGATGGATTCAACTCGCCGACATCGTCAGTAGCTGCCGAGGGACTGATCTGAATCTGATTGCCACCGTTAAGCCAGTGCGATCCTTAGGAGTAAAATGAATGGATTAGTTTTAGATTTAATATTTGAACTCACTTACTTTACAGGTTGGAAATTTTTTGGAGTCTTCCTGCTATTGTAGTCTTGTTTTTCTTGCTTCTCTTTCAGAACTACCGACTGGTAGTACTCTTTACCTAGAAAATGAAGATTAAGCGAGTTGACTACGATATGAATGTTTCGATTCGTACTCACACAATTGATCTCCGCGCGCTGTTGCGTCGTTTTTTTGAGCGGCTCGCATTTTATTTCTTGGCTGCTGATGAATATTTCGAGTTGGCAGTTGCTGCTGTTATGTCGTTCCAACACCAACACTCAGCTGCTGGGAGAAAGGCGTCAGCGGCCGACTATTGAATGGCAAAACTTGTACTTGCATCACTGACTTGGTGGTGTTGTTGTTGATGGTTTTGTTGCATTGAATGCGTTTGACTATTGGTAGAGATGGTGACACCTCCACCGTCAACGCCTGCGGGAGCTATGCCGTTGAGATGTATTTACATACAAAGCACAATGGGGTATCTGTCGTTAAAAACATTGATTATTATATTTTCTTAAGAGAAATATAATATATAAAAACTTGCCTGCAAATCAGCGCCTTGTTTGCCTTGTCTTCCAGATTTCTTCAGGGAAATTGCTTCCTGCATTATGGTATGTTATTGGCAGCATCTAAAATGAAAACACAGACTATAAAATAAATCGATTATTGTTGCACCTTCTTCACTGCAATTTGACTTACTTTTTATTCAATAAAGTGAACTTGTATTTACTTTCTTAATTATAAAGAATTTTGGTCCGAAAAATATCAAATTATATTAAATATCAAAACAATTAACAAAAACTTACTCTTCAAATCCGAAATCCATTGTTTTGTTTTGCAAAACTGATTGTCATTTTGACAGGTCACAAAAATTCCATAAGTTTCTTTTTAGCCCAGTCCCCCATTTTGCTTTTTTTTGCACCACTCACATGTATTCACCGATAGCGAATTTAAGAGAGTTCACCTCGAATTTGAGAGTTCACCTCAAATAAAATTTGAGGGTGTTTCAGGCAAGACGGGTACCGGTCCGTTCTCTTGGTAAATATTTTTCTCTATATAATATATTTCTCTATGCTCGTTTGTTTGTTTAGAGAAATATATCTACCAAGAGAACCGACTTATGGGGTTCGCTCTCTTTCGACCTACAAACTAAATTGAGCACATTTTGCCCATTAGCATAAGCATGTGTTAGTTGGCCGTGCATTTCTTATGGGAAAATCCAGATTCTATGTAGTTGTTATGGGCTTTTCGCGCTCAGTATGCACAGTTATGGGAAAAACAATGTGAGGTGAACTCAGCCGTTCAATAAAGCGATCCGTTGATTTCAAAAATTGAAAAATTGTTGCAATATTTTAAGAAAAATGAATTTTGCAACTTCTTCTTAGTGAAAACTGTGCTAAAAATAGTATTTGACTGCTTTTGGCACACAAATTATATGATTTTTATGAAAAGTTTCGCTAAAAACAAAAAAAAATCATGCAGAAAGTATAGGCGCACCATAGAACTGCAATGCGAACGTGGCCTAATTTGAGTTTAACCCAGTTTTGACAGATTAACATCGAGGTGAGTATTTTGACAATTCTACGAAAATGAAAACAAAAAAATATAATGTTTTTGATTGCGATCAACAAGAAGTCTAGCTCTAGACTGCAGACAATAAATATAAATACGTTTTAATAATCTTTTTGAAGCGTTTTTTCTCTATTTACAGGTAAGTTGGTTTTTTAAATATATCTAAACATAATCATGCTTTTTTATAGATATACAAATTATGTTTCCGTTCTGGCCAATTAGTAGGTATTCTCGTGAAAAAGGTTTCGAGTTTTAGTTGGGTTGTGCACTGGCAGTGGGTAGAGTGGTGTTTTGTGAGCCACAATAGCTGCTTCGTCGGCATATTCGTTTCCTTGAATTCCTGTGTGACCGGGGGTCCACATTACTTTTAGTTTTGTTGGTGAACGAATGAGAATGTCTCTAATTTGTTGTTGTAATGTATTTTCCCTTTTTTAGAGAAGTTTTAGGCAAAGTGAAGGTTCATTCGTTGGAAGTCGGCGTTGGCGACTCGGATGCCTCATCTTCGATCAAAAAGAAAACTGTCGCATTCCCAAGCACTCTCACAGAGACCCTCTCCGCCGATCACACTCAAAAGTTGACGATGAAAGCCGCTCTCGTCGATGACGGCACAACAAAGATGATGACCGTCCATCAGGCATTTGTGTGTCTGGCCAACCAGAACACCGACGAAGAGATCATCTGCATATGTCGCTGAGCAGGACTCCTCGCATACAAATTTGACATAGATGTTGGTGCTCGAGGAGGAGACTTTGGATACAAATCGGGAGTCTATAAGTTGCAGTTGATTGTGGGTGATGCATCGCCTTCGAACTCCTTCAAATGGCATGTGGCCAATGTGCAACTGAAATTCTCCCACGACGCTCGAAAGGGTAAATCTTTAAAATTTGATGATATGTTTCTCTCTTCAATTTTCTCTTTCTCATCTTTCAGATAAACAATCGCAGACAATTCGTGCCCCATCCGACATCTTCACCAGCCTCTGCCTGACTCCATTGGTGTTGCTGTTCATTTTATGGGCAAAACTTGGCATCAATGTGTCGAACTTCACCTTCAGCCTGAGCACGATTGGATTCCATCTCGGTTTCGGAGCCATTCTTGGCCTATTCGGTCTGTTCTGGTTGAGATTGGATAGATATGTTCCAGACAATTCGTTTGCTCATTCCCATTACTGCGGTGACATTCCTGTGTGGTAATCGACTTCTGCGGCAAATTGCTTGACAAAACTCTGCGCAGTAAGATTTTCTATAAATTATAATTCCAACTAAATACAAACAAATTAAAAAAAAAAACCCTTCATCATGATGAGTCCTAAGAGTTCTTTAAAGAAAAAAACAAACAAACAAACAAAAGCGGTTCATGAGTAACAGTTGAATTAATGTCACACAAAACTACAAAAGTAATTCAAAGAAGTAAGGTGCAGCCTCCGGAGCACGAAAAGAAGCATTTAAGTAGAATTTTTCTTCTGTAAGACTTTTTTTCTAATTTTAATTTCATCACTTAAGTTAATCTAATTCAGAGTCTTAGGAACTTCTGTTTGATTGAAGATTCCTTTGCGTAGCATGTCTTTTTTTTTAAGGAACAATAAAAAAGTAAATAAAATAAATTAATAAATTGTTTTCAATTTACTTAGGGAAACTACTATGATTAAAGTAAGTGGAAGTTTTGTTGGCTTATGAGGCAATGGGTTGTAGATTCCAGATTTTTATGAGTGAACTGATGAGGTTTTCAAAAGTGATTCATTTTAATGTACATATGTACAGTAGCTCCCGCGACTAATCGGACAAAGCGAATGTATATTGTACAACGGAGCCCTTCCATAGTCCATTACATAATTTTTCTCGATTTGAAAAAGAAAATAATACAATTAAAAGAAAAGAAGCTTGAGACGTACGATGCCAAGCTACTTTATAGGCTTATCAACTAAAATCTTCAAAGAAATAATGACCAAAATACCCGTGCATCCATGTATAAAAAGCTATACATCAAAAATGGAAGACTTAAGTATGCTAATGAACGTATGTAACATAGGATACGGCTTCTTGAAATAAGAAAGAATTACATATTTTTGCATTGTTAGATAACCGTTAGACATATGACAATATTATAAATTGGGTTTTGTTTACGGACGCAAGCCACGAAAAGCAAATTAAGAATTTTCTTTATAAGCTACACGAGCTGCTGTAAAGCATGGCGGTGGGGTACGAGGATGTGTTACAAATTCTGGTGTTCGGAACTAATATTTTGTGGACGGAAAAATTTATCAAATGGCTTAATCAATATTTTAAAACAACATTTGGGCACCGAGCTGCTTAAACGAACTTTAGAGACTTTTGTTTAAGAATTTTTTTAAATGCGAAAAAGTCACTTATATAATACATACATATACCGCATCTCCCCTGTTAAAGCTTTCCGGGTGATGACTGTAATTTCCCACCGATAATTTGAAATTAAACAACTTAATGAATTAGGCAATTTTTATTCATATGTATACAGAAAACTATAAAACATTTAATGAAGAAACTTTATATGCATATTTAATACTTATTTAAGAGTATACATCATATTTTCCCAATCTGGGAAACTGAAAACACTCTAACGCCTGTTAAAAGATAAAACACGGAGCAGCCATAAACTTCGATTTGGTGGTACCCATAATTTGTTTAAGAACCTACAAAATCAATGGTTTTATCATTTTAAACGTATTTACGTTGGACCTATATGTATGTTTGAAAACAAAATATTCGCAATTTTACACAAGGTTGTTTTTTGATTCGTCAAAACTGCGTTAGTTATTGTGAACGCGATTAAAGTTTAAAAAATAGAAACTACACAGATAAAAGCTGTATCAGTCAGCTAGCTCTGGATTATATGCTATTAGAGACCCTCCGCTTCTTCAAAGAGTTAATGTTGCCTTCGTTTATGAAGAATTCTGGCTTTCGAGTTCTTGGAAATTTTCTAACGTTAATTACTATTAGTTAAATGTTTTTATTTCTAACATAATAACGAAAAGTTTACAATTTTTTAAATTCAGTTTTGAATTCAATTATTATGATTAAAATACAAAACCAACGACACAGTGACAAAGCTCATCTGTGAAGTAGTTAAATTTAAATTAATTTTAACAATTTAATACACAGTTAGTGATGAATGTTTAAAACAAACTTTGATTGGTTAAATTTTCTCACAAGTTCATTTCGGTATGGTAAAGTTACAGTGATGTAATAGTTAAGCTTTAGATTATCGAAGTCTTGTCATTTCTTTCCATTTAATAAACGTATGTTAAGCTGGTTCTCCCAAAGACGCTTAAACGAAATTCTCTATTCTTCCCTTAAGTAAAGTGAATAATGAAAATTCCTTTTGCCAAAAACTTTTCCCGTTTAGACTAAATATGTCACACTGGTCCTTTTGAAGGATGTAGATGTTTTTTTACTCGTGTAATGCCTTTTTACGTGCGTCATATAGGAACTTAATGGCAAGTTTTGCATTCATAAAAAAATTCGAACTCCAGATTTTAATCAAGCATCCGTCCGTCTGTCTGTCTGTCTATCTTTGCCCCTACAGCCCAAACCATTGGGTCGGCTGACTTCAAATTTGGAAATTAAGGTTTAAAGCCGATTAGCGTTGTGTTTTTTTAATTTTTTCTAAAGACTAGAAATAACAATAGTCCTTATATGTACAATCCGGATTTTCACAAGAATTAATCGATAGATTTCTTTTTAAATTGTCGCTAATTTTTTTTCACTTCCAATAGTGTTCCATGCGCCACGAAAAAATCAATTTTTGACAGAAATCTTGATTCACCAACGGAAAATCCCACAAGGCATTAAAATAAGAGAATGGATTAACTTTCTTCATTTCAAAGAGCACTGTCTCTAACAATGAAGTTTTTTAATTTTTCCAGGAGTAAAATGGGCAGGTTCAGGCAATGGACTTCGTTTGCTGCAACTTCATTGTTTGAACGTGAATTTTGACCAACTATGTAGTTATTTTTTCAAGTGTCATGAGTTGATATATCATCTTGCACTTCATCTCCAACTTTTGCATTATATTTGCATAAAATGCATTCTATAATTCGAGAAAAAAATAAATTTGCCAGTTGAAAACTTTTGAACTTGGTACCTATCCTAATTTAATAATAATTATTACTTAAAAAGACTTATAATTTAATAATTGGCCTGAAAAGATCAAAGTGCGTAACCCCAAAAAGAAGTGTTTTTCTTGGCAAAGTAGCTACATTTCTTATTTTTTTTAACTACTGAAAAGTTAATAATTTACATTTCAACATTCAGTTTTCCTTTTTAAATACATGACAGCATTGAATTAAAAAAAATTATACTAAATTGCATACATTTTTGAAAAAAAATACAACTTTAAAGCATGTCGACGAATCAACAAACCGACAGAGTCAAAACGACTTCGAATCATCTTCGTTGCAGAATTTTTGCAATACCCCTTCGTTTTGATAATTGTTGCTGAAAAAAAACAAAGAGTTCTTTCAAAGTTTGTTGTTTATGTTAAACTTACTTTAAAGTTATCTTGCCATAATGAGCCTTCTGGTCAATAAACGCACAATGAAATGGTAGCAAATTGATTGGTTTTGAATTATACCATTCCCAGAATAGTGGGAAGAAATTGTGGCAAGTCGTTTGTTACATACTTTTGCGAGGAAAATTTCAAAATCCGAATCGGGCCATTTCACAAATCCACAATTTCCGATTATATTATTTTTTTGACATTTTCGGTAGGTGAAGGTTGCGGGTTCTTAATTCTTGGAACATCATTTCAGTAGTTTGTATGGGCATTCCTGTGTTGACGCTCTTCTATGGGAGTCCAATTAATTGTGTTCAGAATACACTTAGTTTTGGTGATTCAATAGGCATTTTGTATTTAGAAATTCAGCTTCTATTTTTCCAGTCAATAAGTTTACCAAAATTGCTGAAAAATTTTAAAATAATACATACATACGAAGCTGACGAGATTTTCATTATTCAAAAGACTTACCAATGATTTTCCATTCCCGTCATTTTAGAGGTGTTTTCCCAGCATTTTGCTTCAAAGTCGACCTTCAGTTCATCATCTGGGGTAGTCTGTGTCGGCCCAAGCGGCCGCAGTAGCCGCTGTCTCGGTGAACTCAGTGTCCAATAACGAATGTATATCACTTTCAATTAATTAATGAAATAAAGATTTGAGGAACAATCCAATATCTGGAACTAGATGCTTGTTTCCCATCAGACATCTTTTTCACTTTTAAACAGCACTCAGCAGTGTCGCTGCTGTTATTCAGTGAGACAGTTGCACTCTGTGAAACCAGAAAATTTTGCTTTAGTTGCAGCTGGAAGAGTCGTTTTTTTGGTCGGATTGCATCATATTTCTGGGCGGAGGACGTTGGAAATTCTAAAGAACCATAGAATTTAAAATATCCATGTTAAGATTGCTCGTAAGTAAATGAATTAATTTACCTGGTTAGCTTGCATACTCTGCCGTTGCTGTTGCTGCTGTTGAGTCGTTCCAAAACTGGGCGGTCGACTATTTAAGTTGTATGTTGAAAGTCAAGAATATTATTTGAATAATCCATAGCTAAAAAAAATAACTAAAATATTCTTTTGTTTACGAGATTCTTTTTTTAAACGTACCTACTTGAACTCCGAGTAGAATAAGTCTCATTGTTTTCTTCTAGTTTCTGGTCTATTGTTTTTCCAATAAAATACACTTGTAGCTCTTGATTATTAAGGTTTTTGATCTGAAAAGAAATAGATTCTATTAAATATTTAGACAAAACAAAATAATTTACAAAAACTTTCGTGTAGAATCTCTAATTGTTTTGTTTTTGAAATCGAAATTGTGGTACTGTCATTTTTGACAGGTCACAAAAATTCCATAAGTTTCTTTTTAGCCCAATCCCCCATTTTGCTTTTTTTGCACCACTCACATGTATTCACCGATAGCGAATTTGAGAGAGTTCACCTCGAATTTGAGAGAGTTCACCTCAAATAAAATTTGAGGGTGTTTCAGGCAAGACGGGTACCGGTCGGTTCTCTTGGTAAGTATATTTCTCTATGGTTAGTTTTCAGATGAATTTATTTTGGTGCTTGTTTTTGTGTTTTACCCCTTGAACACAATGAGATGCAGCTGTAGCTAAAATAATTGCTGTAGTATAAGCTGTCAATAAAAACGCTCACTAATGTAGCAAAGGACGTCTACAATGATGTAGCGTGGCTTTCGTTGTTTATCTTTAATAAATGCCGGTTTGCACGTTCAACACATCACAGCTGTTTTGATAAATTTATTCGGGCATGTTCAACGCATATGAAATTTATATTTGAACTGAATTTGTATGATAGCATACTATAAAAAAGTTACAAAACCAGAAAAAATTCTCAAATGCATTGAACGTTCATAAACAAAAGTGAAAAGTCAAAAAATGAAATGGGTTTCCCTTATCTGTCATCTCAAATGCAGCTTGTAGCGCCGCCAAAAGTTAAAGTTGAGCCAACTTTCGCTGCAGATAATTTTCTTACTACAGCTACAGCTTCTCATTGGGTCGATGTATAGTATTTTCGTATCTTTTAACTTTGACAGTGCTACAGGCAACAGCTACAGCTACCGCATTGTGTTCAGCCAGTTAAGCATTATTTTATTTAAATTTTAAAACTAAACAATTTGTTATTTTGTATGTGCCTGGTTACACGAGCGCAAAAAAGAATTACTTTTGTGGATACCCACCGACAAAAAAAATTAAGTGGGCATGCAAGAAATAGAGGAACAGTCGGAAATTAAAACACAAAAAACTTCGTTGGATACTCAGCCGCAGATACAGCACGAGCAAAACAAAAGGAAATTTGTTGTATACATTCTACTTCGCCGGCAAATAGAAATGAAAATGTCTGACAAAAGGAGAACGTTTTGAGATAGAAACATGATTTTTAACCCAAAACTCATATCTGAAAATGAGGAAAAAGACGAAACTTGGCATTTTATTCATCCCTTTCCTTCTTTCTAAAAATCATACGTTCTCTTTCAGACCACCACCACTCTTTGGGAACCTCAGAACCATCCATGGGTTCAAAGTTCTGACGTGCGAGGACGTCAATATTCTCGCTTTCCTGCAGGACTTCGTCAAAAGAACGGTAGCCTACTGGCCCAACGCTGATCTCGACTTCGATCGGTCCGAATGAAATCAGCGACTTCGTGAAACCTAAGGCCAAAATGACGATCAAAGGTCCCGCGATACCCCGAGATCGCGTAGAACGATATCTTCAATCTCTAAACACGGAACAGCTAAGTCAAAGCTGGAAAGTAATAGGGATGGGAGAAATAACGGAGGAAGGTACAGAAGTGGTGGTGCAACTTATCCACAAATCTATACCCCTTTTGCGGAAAATTGGCTTCAAAGTACGCATCGGCATAAACCGGTGCAAACTGCGGCTTATAACCAATAAGACAAAACAAGTAAGAAATAAAATATGAACATGAAATTAACACAAATTAATCTTCATCACAGTAAAGCCGCCAGCTCCAATCTTGTCTACATCTTGGGAAGTAGACAAATTGACATTGCCCTGATTCAAGAACCCTGGATTTCAGGTGGCAGAATTAGAGGACTACATACATCAGACTATACTATACAAAGCCACACAAGTAGCAAATAGTAATATCAGATCCTGTATTTTATCCAGGAAGAAGTTTAATCTCTTTCTTTTAGCAAATTACAGTGATCCAGACCAGTGTGCTGTAAAACTAGAAAGGAAGGGACTCCCACCACTTATCCTGACATCGTGCTATATGCCGCATGACGGACCAGAAGGGCCTCCCGCTAACATCACAAGCCAGCTTGAAGAGAAAGCTGCCTCTGAGAGATGGGACGTGGTACTAGGCTGTGATACAAACTCACATCATACCCAATGGGGTAGTACCGACATTAACAACAGAGGTGAGTCTCTTTTTGAATTTATACTAGACCATAATCTTTTAGTAGCAAACAGGGGTAACGAACCCACTTTTGTAACTAAAAATAGAAAAGAAGTGCTTGACGCTACCCTAACCAATAACTCAAGCACAATAGTAATAGATCAATGGAATGTTCTTAAAGAGGAATCATTCTCAGACCATAAACTGATAGGCTTCTTGATACAAAATGAAGCAGCAACTCCAAAACCCTTTAGGAATTTCAGGGAAACAAACTGGAATGTATTCTACAGGGAAGTAGGACAGGGGATTCAAAACCCGGACACACTTCTAATTCAAGAACCCTCTAGAACTAGGAAAGAAGCTGATTGGGAACATTATAAGACCAGTCAACGTATTTTTAAGGTCGAAACACAACGAGCAAAACGTGGATGGCCTTCTGCGAGGAAATAGAAAGTACAAATGTATCAGCAAGACTCAGAAAAATTCTGACCAAGGATTCAGTCACTCTAGGATCTCTCAAAAAACCTACAGGCAGCTGGACTGAATCCGGTGGCGAAACGCTTGAGCTCCTTGTGATTACTCACTTTCCTGGCTGCGTAGCTGATATCCGCAGTTCAGAAACAGAGTCTCATACAGAAACCCTAGTACCATCGGATATTATAACGGAAAAAAATATAAAATGGGCTATTCACTCCTTTTCCACGTACAAATCCCCTGGTCTAGACGGAATCTTCCCTATGATGCTTCAGAAGTGCATAAACCTTATCATCCCACACCTAGCTAGCATTTTCTAATAGCTTTAAATGGGGGTATGTTCCCTTATCGTGGCGTGATGTAAAGGTAGTTTTCATCCCTAAAGCATCTTGCACATGAGCAACGAACTGCGAACTGCGAACTGTGGATGTTCGCATATTTTGACTTTTCTTTCACATGAGCTTTTATTTCTATTCGCAGGTAGCGACGAATTGTCAACCCTTTTCTCCATATTTTTCTCAGCCATCATCTTTCACACAAAAACAAAACAAGAGTGGTATAATTTTGAGGTTAAGTTGAGCGCGAACAATTTATTCGTTGCAGTGTGGATGGTATGTGGAACGCGAATAGAGTTTGACAGTTCGCAGCAACCACACTGCCATTCGTTACTACCAAATTGTTTTTACAAAATTCTTTTGTTTTAGAGAACAAAATGCAAAATTTATTACCCTAATCGTAGTGTCAATTGGTTTCTTATAATTTAAATGTGTTTTTGTGTGGAATTGACTTTTTGAAATGTGTTTGTTCGTCCATTCGCAGTTCGCAGTTCGTTGCTCATGTGCAATACACTTAAGGCTGGTAAACCTAGCCATACGGAGGCCAAAGACTATAGACCCATTAGTCTAACATCGTTTATTTTGAAAACTTTTGAAAGGCTAATTGATATACACATCCGAAGCACCCTGAAACCGGACTGTATATCGGAATTTCAACATGCCTACATTAAAGGAAAAAGCGTTGAAACAGCATTGCACAATGTTGTCAGCGTCATAGAAAAATCACTGAATGACAAGGAATACACCCTTGCAACGTTCTTGGATATTGAGGGAGCCTTCAATAACGTGAAGAACGAAACAGTGAAGCAAGCCTTGGACGACCACAAAGTCGAAAAAGCAATAACACAGTGGATAATGTGTATGCTCAGAAAGAGACAAATTAACTCTGAGCTAGCGGAAGAAAGGGTGAGAAAAACCACATCCAGGGGCACCCCTCAGGGTGTAGTTCTCTCACCGCTACTTTGGGTTCTTGTCATGAACGGCATACTCTCTTAATTGAAATCAAGTGGAGTAAGGATAATAGCCTACGCTGATGATCTTGCATTACTAGCGACTGGCAAGTTCCTACCCACTATCAGTCAACAAACCGAATACACCCTCACGTTGGTAAGCAAATGGACTAGGAACTGTGGGCTGACAGTCAATCCAGCTAAAACAGAACTAGTGCTATTTACTAACAAGCGCAAAATACCTGATTTTAAAATTCCTTCAATTGAAGGCTGCCCTCTTAAAATCTCTGATCACGCAAAGTATCTCGGTGTGATCTTAGATAAAAGACTAAACTGGGGCCTGAACACCAAAGATAGATTCAAAAAGGCATCGATTGCCTTTTACTCCTGCAATAGAATTTTCGGGAAAACCTGGGGACCAAAGCCTAGAATTATCAGATGGATGTATTCGGCAATAATTAGACCAATACTAACTTATGGTAATTTGGTATGGTGGAAAGCTTTAGAAAAGAGCATTACGGGAGCAATGAGATCCACTCCAACTGCGGGACTGGAAGTTATATTCAATATAATTCCCCTAGACCTCTTTGTTCAAGAATCTGCGGCCAAAAGTGCCCTGAGACTTAGTCAAACTAAAGTCTAGATAAACAGTTCCATAGGACATGCCCAGATCCTTCATAAAGTTATGGGTCATAGTACTACAACAGACTATAAAATACCCGAACTTGATTTTCATAAACCATTCCAGGCTGCCATCTCAAGCAGAGAGGAATGGATAGATAATATACCATACTCCAGTGAGTCGTCAATAGCTATCTATACTGATGGCTCTAAAATGGACACTGGGGTAGGGGCAGGCTTCTATTCTGAATCTCTCAAGTTGACCGCCTCGCTTAGGCTTCCAAACTACAGTAGCGTCTTCCAAGCGGAGGTCCTGGCAGTGACAACAGCTGCTAAAAAGGTATCAATGATGGCGATACCACGAGCTGATATCACCTTTTACATTGATAGCCAAGCGGCAATAAAAGCGATTACTGCAACTGAGGTAAAATCAAAGCTTGTTTCATGCTGCCGCGAAGTGCTTAAGGTTCTTGGTGCACAGCACAACATTAGACTCTGCTGGGTCCCAGGCCACAGCGATATACTAGGCAACGAGAAAGCCGATGAATTAGCAAGATTAGGGTCAATGCTTGACGTGAGCCAAGCTCAGCTAGTTAGCACCCCTACCTGTTATTTAAAACAGGAAATCTCAAAAAGAATAACAATCAAGGCCGATGAAAGGTAGAACCTTCTTGATACCTGCGGCACAACAAGAAAGATTTGGCTCTGTTTTAACAAACAAAGAACGGAATGAATTATGCAGCTACACAAGGGATCACTTCGATCTTTTGCAAGCATAATCACCGGACATAATCTGTTAGGTTTTCATTATCATATGAAAAAGATGAGAATCAGTTCAGATGATCTATGCAGAGGGTGCGGTGACGAGGAGGTGCATGAAGACACTTCGCACTTTCTGTGTCACTGTCCCGCACTCTCCCAGCAAAGGAAGAAACTGCTTGGCAACTATTTCTTCGGGGATTTAAAAGAACTCTCTAGTACGCCAGGTACTAACATTCTGAACTTCGTCAAAGCCTCTAAATGGCTTGACTAACTGAACACATATATTTTTTCTTATTAGCTTCAGTAGCAATACTCACGGGAATCACAATGGATCTGTATTGATCTAAGTGTGACGGTAAAGACATCAACTGTCAGCCCCTCAACTCAACCTAACCTACTCACAACACAGTAAGCACACAAATAAAACCCACATGTCATTTCGATTCCATTTCAATTCGATTCCTCGACCCTCTGACGACGTATACCTGCATCGAAATCTTATTTCAATTTCAATTCGATTTTTGTATTTAAACATGTTTCAGATTTATTTCTAGCAAAAGATTGATGCAATAAGATGAATCCTATATTCAAGTATTTTTTCAAAAAGAAACAATGCATTTAAAGTTTTATTTAATTTATAAATCCATTTTAACTTTTTTAATGATGAAATTTCATTTTACTGAACAGCTGACTGCCAAAAGCCAAACAAAATTTCCATTTCGTTTTGCTGTTGGTGTTCCAATTTTTTACTGTTCCGATCACATCATTAAAAATTTAACTGATGAAAGCAACAGTAAAAAAATTGTCTGAGGCGCGAAGCCTAAAAGTGACATTTAATTTAATGACGCAAATTTACTGATTGCTATAAACGCTCATCAGTAAAACATTTCAGATTCCTCCTGTTTCAAATTTTACTGATGGATTTTACTGATAGCTATAACCGGCCCCTTAATCGATCTCCTCTTTCAATCCATGTATATGGCGGCACTGAATCGAGGAATCGAATTGAAATGGAATCGAAATGACATTTGGGTTTTATTTGTGTGCGTACTGCTACGTGAATAACTTTCAAATAAATATCAAATTTTATAACAATGCTCTCAACACAAAGATGCGCGCCAAATTAAATTCAGCTTAGAACAAACAAGAGGGACAAAACTTATAGCACGCACACAAGCAAAACCTCACACACCAATAACTCGATTCCCGATTCAGGTTTACAAACAAATTTTCGATTCGATTCACCTCGTTCTATGGGATTGGATCGAGCAATCCTATTTCGACCCGATCCGGGTCTATACGGCGCTAAATCCTGATTCAATTTGGATTAGGATTCAATTCTATTTGTAAACGCGACATATGATTCCTTCCAAAAATACTCAATTTAACGAGATAAGAATCTCAGACTGACATATTCGTTGACTACAAGCTACTGATGGATTAATTTGAGAAAGTGTGCGTAAAATGGGTGCAAAAACTCGGTTGGTTCTCAGGCCAACCAAGCTTTTGAAAGTTTTAGGGACGCGTTCGAAAACAAAACAATTCTTACAAACAGAATCAAAAATAGTCTATATAATAGCCGTATTTTATTGTTAATTATTAGCCAGTGCAGTAATGGAAAGTGTGAATAAAACATATGTACACTATTATATACACTCTTATTTTAAATCTCCAAGTTGGTATCTGTGCAATCATACTCATGTCAAAATCAGCTGTCAACCAGTTTTGAAAATACGTACTCAAGGGATGTGTTGAAAAAGAATTGTTAATTTTATGTAAAGTTGAATAAGAGTTCAAGTTAATGTGTACAAGCAGGTCCAGTCAGAATAGAGTTGAGTATGAATGGAAAGATTGAATTGACATAAGAGTGCCTGTCCACATTACATTTTTAATGTTAGGTGCAAGCAGTGAGACAGGTAGATTATATGTGAGTGAAAAAGAGAGAGATGGGTAGATTACAGCCCATATGCAAACAATATTCTTGGATTCAACATGAAAGATTTTGTATTGTATGAGTGAAAGATAGATAGATTTCAAGGGTGTGAGATAGGGATGTGCAGATTGATTTTCTCTTCATCGTATGGACACAACGAACATAATAAAACCCAGCATTATCCAATGTAGACAGACACTAAAAGCCAAAAGAAGGGTTTGAGGGGAGAAACATTCAGTGCCACAATTAAACTTTCTCTTTTCAAAATAAATTTACACTGCTGTTTAAGATCTATTACAATTATTTCCGAAATTAATATTATAAATCTTAACGAAAGTAATGGCAACGCCTCTAGCTTAAGCCAAGAGCAAGTTGTCCGTAATCTCTTTCACTTTGGCTGCATACCGCATCGGGATAAGTTCTTTTTCATATTTTATTTATATATTTTTTACAATCTTTTATATTAAAATAAATTTTCTATACTCTACTATTTAACTTTAAATTTCTAATATTTTTCTTCCTACTAAGCTATCGAACATTTTGGTCCTTCAGATCCGCATTTAATATTTAATTAACTTTCATTTTTTCTTACAATAGTTTTCTCATAATATCAAAGTAAATTCATTTCATTTTTCTTACAATAGTATAAAAGTAAATTCATTTTTTTCTACTCTCTTTCTCTCATAATTCTTATTTTTTGTTCTTAAAATTGTTTTAATTCTATTAAAGTAATTCGGCAGAATTTCTTTATATAATTCTATATAAATAATTTTATATATTGAATATCGATATATAATTCTATACACAAATTCATTATTTTTCAATAATTTTTATTATTAATTTCTTAATTTCAATTGGGAAAATAGAAAAGAAATTACATTGTACCTACATACATACTCTATATACATATATATATTTTTTTCGTACAAGTGCACTGGTTTGAGATTGATTAAATCAGTTTTGGGTTACACGGAGTGAAAAAAAATTTGAATAAATTATTCTGATTTAATTGTGATAAAAATATTAACTGTGATAACGTGAAGATTGATTTAATTAATCGTAAATTAGAGTGTACAGTTTTAAAAATCAGTTATAATACGGTACAAATTGACATAACAGTTCTTATGCGGCGGTACTTTTATAACTTACATAAACTTAAAGCACATGCTTAATTTTCATTTAAATTGAAGCAAAGCTAATTAAAACAAAACTATATAAAGTTAATTTAGGGCTATCAATTTTCTTTCAATGATTCTGAAAATTAAATAATAAAATAGAACAAAAGATTCAAATATTTTTCTCAGTGCATACACCTTATCGCTCATTGTTGATCAGTGTTTTCTCTTGTTGCAAATACATGCACAAAAAATACAGTGCTGTCGCAAAAGTTTAATTTTGTTCAGTACTTTTAGTACTTTATGTGCAATTCCAATACATAGTGCATTTCCTATTATTCAATTTTCAATTTCATCGTCTGTGAACTACTTATTTTGTGCTAAACTGTACAAATTTTATTTAATACGTTTTATCAATCTAATACTTTGAAATCGTCACTCTCTTTGGTGGTTAACTTTGGCTACAGTGAATCAAAGCACATTTTGTCTACGATTATATTTCTTTGGTTTTTGATTTGGTTTTTATATTTTCTTTTCATTCGTTTAATTTTCAATTTTAAAATATGGAACAAATCAAAGCATTAATTGAAGAACAAAGATTAAATGAAGCTGATTTAACAGCTTTTCAAATAAGTTTCGCTGAGTCCAGTCCTGAAAATCTTGCAAAGATGGGCTACTTACGTAGCAGATTAGAACAATGTGAGGCTTATATGGCACCATATAAAAGTAACCACTTGAAGATTTTTAATTCACTTAAAGGTGTTAAGAAAACCAAAAATGATTTTAGTTACTTCAATGATTCTGAGTATGAACAATTTGAACAAAAATTTATGGACATAAAAGGTGATATTTTAGATAAAATTCTACTTCTAGAAGCCTCTGCTTCTAAAGAACCTAGTTCTAGTTCAGTTAACCAAACATTCTTTGAACATTCATTTCGCGATGAAAACGACATTCATCTTCCAAAAGTAAAACTTCCAGAATTTGATGGAACTTATGAAAATTGGTCAATGTTTCATGATTTGTACACTAGTATGATTCATATAAAAAGCAATATCTCTAATGCACAAAAGCTTTATTTTCTAAAAAAGTGTTTAAGTGGTGATGCTGAAGCTCTTATTCGATCAATAAAGTGCACAAATGTCAATTATGCTACTGCATGGAAAACTCTTTGTGATCGTTATGACAATAAAAGGTTTCTTGTTGATTCTTATCTAAAAATTCTATGTGAGCAACCTGATATGCAAAAGGAATCATCTTCTTCTATTCGTAAGCTTTTGTATACTACAAAAGAGTGTTTAGATTCAATTAGTAATCTTGGTGTTTCGACAGATTCGTGGGATCTCTTTGTTATTTTTCTAATATCCCAAAAATTAGATAAATCATCTCGACGAAATTGGGAGAATTTTCTGGTGCATAAAAACTCAAGTGTCAAAAATAAAACAAACGAGTTACCAAAACTCGAAGATTTTTTCACGTTCCTAGAAGATTCTTTTCGTTCCTTGGAAGCCGTTGAAACCAAGATCTCAATACATAGCAAAGAAAAGGCTGCGATTCCAAATAAAACTCAAGTTTGTTCAAGATCTTTGCATACTTCAAAGCGTAATTTCAAAACTCCATCATGCATTTGCTGTCACGAAACACATTACCTATATCTTTGTCCACAATTTAAGGCTTTTTCTTCCGACAAAAAAATAGAGTTTGCAAAAAACAATAATCTTTGCCTAAATTGTCTTGTCCAAGGACATACTGTATCACAGTGTAAAATTAAATACAACTGCCGCATATGTAACAAACGTCATCATACTCTAATGCATATTGAAAACAATAATTCTTCCAATGTACAAAGTACTTCAAATAATAGTACTTCCAAAACACAGTCTCTTGTGTGTACTGATTCTACTGTCATGACAGTTCCTCAAATACTTCTTGCCACAGCAAAAGTAAAAATTTCTACACCTTCTGGTGATCATTTTCTGAGAGCTCTTGTTGATCAAGGGTCTCAATCTTCATTTATAACTGAAAGATGTGTTCAACGTCTTAAACTTAAAAAATATCCGTTTAACTGCGTAGTCAGTGGAATCGGATCATCAATTTCAAACGTCTGTAAAAGTTTTGTAGAATTTCTTTTGAAATCTTGCGCAAATTCTAGCTTCGAAACGCTAGTAAAAGCACTAGTTATGTCATCCATTAGTGACTACTTACAAAAGTATCCAGTTTCGTCAACTTTACCAAAAGAATTCGACAATATTACTCTAGCTGATCCATCTTTTTCTGAGCCTGGTAATATAGACATTCTCATCGGTGCTGACATCTTCCACGAAATAATTCTTGATGGTGTAATAAGGCCTCAAAACGGACCTTTAGCCCAGCATACTGAACTGGGTTGGATATTATCTGGTCCTATTAATTCAAAAAATAGTTTATCTATTGAAAACACAAGCTCTTTCCATACACAAGTCAATGCAATTGATAATTCACTTCGAAAGTTCTGGGAACTAGAAGAAGTTTCTACTTCAAGAATTTCTACTCCTGAAGAAACAGCTTGTGACAATTACTTTCAAAATACATTTTCTCGTTCCGCTAATGGAAGATATATAGTAAAACTTCCTTTCAAATCCAAAGTGCTCAATGAAGACTACCCGATCTTTCAAAATTCCTTGCTTAATGCTCAGAAAAGGTTCACTCATCTCGAACAAAGAGTGTTTCCAAAAAATCAAACTCTCAAAGAAGAGTATTCAAAATTCATTAATGAGTACATAAGCCTTAGTCATATGAAATTTAAATGTAATCTTCAAGATCTTCCTCCAACTGAGAATGGTTTCATACTGCCACATCATGCAATATGGAAGGAAAGTAGCTCTACAACAAAGTTAAGAGTTGTATTTGATGGATCATCAAAACCAGTCAACTCTACTTCTCTCAATGAAGAGCTTCTTCCCGGTCCATCGTTACAAAACGATCTTTCATCAGTCATTCTGAAATGGCGTAAATTTCTCTTCGTTTTCACATCGGACATTGAGAAAATGTTCCGACAGATCATTGTTCATCCGGAGGAAACAAAGTTCCAGAGGATCCTATGGCGTCCCGATACGTTCAGTTCACTTCAACTGTATGAACTGCAAACAGTTACTTATGGTACAACTTGTGCTCCGTATCTTTCAATCAAAGTTCTGCAACAGCTAGCAAATGATGAAGCAGACAATTTTCCTAAAGGAGCGGAAGTATTAAAAAACGACATTTACGTTGACGATATTATTTCTGGTGCTGACGATATCAGTTCAGCAAAAACAATTCAAAAGCAACTTAAGGAGCTTTTAAGTTCCGGGGGGTTTAATCTAAGAAAGTGGACTTCAAATTGTCCAGAACTCCTTTCTGATTTACAACCAGAAGATTGTGAGTTTTCATTCAATTTTGATGATTCAAACTCATCAGTTAAAGCTTTGGGTTTATTTTGGAACCCAAAATACGATTATTTCTTCTTCAAAATATCGCTTCCCGTATGTAATATTTTCACAAAAAGAACATTACTTTCCGATGCATCGAAGCTTTTCGATCCACTTGGCTTATTAGCGCCAACAACAATTCTGGCTAAAATATATTTTCAGCAACTTTGGCTGGAAGGTATTGGATGGGATGATCCTCTTCCACATAAATTAAGTTCCGAATGGGAACAGTATAGAAATAATCTATCATTCTTACAAACTATAAAAATACCTAGATGGCTAGGCACTATAAGTTCTTCATCCATAGAAATTCATGGCTTTTCCGATGCTTCAAACCATGCATATTCTGCCGTTTTATATTGTAGAACTCATAGACCTGACGGACAGATTTTTGTCAATATTATTACTGCAAAAACTAAAGTTGCACCAATTAAACAAATTTCATTACCGCGACTAGAGTTGTGCGGTGCAGTTCTCTTGGCTAAGCTATTTAAAAAATTTATATCGGCTACTCAAATTGAAACTACTAACCTGGAATCATACTTCTGGACCGATTCTACCATAGTTCTTGGTTGGATTCGTGCTTTACCTATTCGTTGGAAAACTTTTGTCGCCAACCGTGTTAGTGAAATTCAAGAAATAACGAATGTAAATCAATGGTTTCATGTAAGTTCAGAGCAAAATCCAGCTGATTGCGCTTCAAGAGGAGTTCAACCTCAAGATTTAGAAAACCATGAACTCTGGTGGAACGGTCCTCGATGGTTAAGTTGCCCAAAATCCAATTGGCCCAGTCAAGATACTTCTCGATTTTTTACTGATCTTGAGCAAAGAACGAAAATATTTGCGTGTACTAACGTAATTATTCAATTTTCCACTAACCTCTTAAGTAGATTTAGTTCACTAAACCGTTTACTACGAGTGACATCTCATATCCTAAGACTTCGACCTAAAAGGCTGAGAATTTTCAGTGGTTACTTAAAGGCTATAGAAATTCAAACTACATTAAAACATCTCATCACATTATCACAATCCTTATCCTTTCCTAACGAAATTAAAGGTCTTACAACTAAAAAGGAAATTTCTTTCAAAAGTAAAATTCTTAATTTACATCCATTCGTTGATAAAAATAACCAACTTCGTGTTGGAGGTCGACTTCGTTTTGCGAACATAGACGACGATTCAAAATATCCTTTGATTCTATCAGGTTCTTGTAATCTTTCAAAACTTCTTGTTGCTGATGCGCACTTAAAAACCCTACATGGTGGACAACAATTAATTATGTCCTATATTCGAACCAAGTATTGGATAACAAACTTAAGAAATGTTGCAAGAGCAGAATTTCATGCTTGTGTTACTTGCACTCGCTTTAACAAAATGCGTACCACGCAACTAATGGGTTCTCTTCCCAAGGTAAGAGTGAATCAAAGCAGGGCATTTCGACATAGCGGTGTAGATTATGCTGGTCCTTTTGACCTTAAGCTTTCCAAAGGTAGATCGACGAAGACCTACAAGGGTTTTATTTGCATATTCATTTGTTTGGTTACAAAAGCTATTCATATCGAGCTTGTCTCAGATATGACTTCCGAAGGATTTTTGGCTGCATTCCGAAGGTTCACCTCACGAAGAGGAAGCTGTAGTCACTTGTACAGTGACAATGGAACCAACTTTGTGGGAGCCAATAAAGAGCTTATAAGGATGAATCGTCAATTTCTTCAAATTCTTTCGCCTGACGTCCGTGCCCAGATGGAAAATGAAGGAACTTCCTGGAGTTTTATTCCGCCTGCCTCGCCACACTTCGGTGGATTATGGGAGGCAGGAGTTAAGTCAGTTAAGTACCATCTTAAACGTATTTTATTAAATAGAATTCATTCATATGAAGAAATGTATACACTTCTAGTTCAAATCGAAGCCTCACTAAACTCCAGACCGCTGTGCCCACTCACCGATGATCCTACGGACCTAAGTGTACTCACTCCTGCCCATTTCCTTATTGGAGAGCCTACGAATATTGTTCCAGAACCATCACTACTTGATCTTAAAACCAACCGACTCAACAGATGGCAACATATCCAACAAATGTTCCAGCACTTTTGGGATAGATGGCACAAGGAATATCTATCACGCCTTCAACAACGTCCAAAGTGGACCAAATCCAAAAGAAACATTGAAAGAAATGACATAGTCATCATCAAAGATGAAAGATATCCTCCCGCGAAGTGGCCACTGGCTAGAGTAGTGGAGACTCATCCAGGTGCAGACGGCATATGCAGGGTTGTATCTGTGTATGCAAATGGAAAACAATTCAAGCGCCCAATCACAAAGTTATGTCTACTTCCAGAAGTTAACACACCAAATTCATCATTTAACGACATTTCCACAACATAACAACATTCAACTTTATTTAAACATCTTTAATCATTTCAAAAGATTCAACATTCTCAACAACAACGTTAGCGAGTATCAGGCGCTAAAAATCCTGATCCTTTTTTTCAACATTTATTCTACTGTATATAAGAGGAAATGCTTATATACCATTTTTTTTTTTGTATCTTTAGTAAATTATCTTTTCTTGTATCTTAATTAAAGAACAGTAGTTCTTCCCCGGCGGTATGTTTAAGATCTATTACAATTATTTCCGAAATTAATATTATAAATCTTAACGAAAGTAATGGCAACGCCTCTAGCTTAAGCCAAGAGCAAGTTGTCCGTAATCTCTTTCACTTTGGCTGCATACCGCATCGGGATAAGTTCTTTTTCATATTTTATTTATATATTTTTTACAATCTTTTATATTAAAATAAATTTTCTATACTCTACTATTTAACTTTAAATTTCTAATATTTTTCTTCCTACTAAGCTATCGAACAACTGCGATAACTGATGCGAAGCGAATCAGGGCGAATCATTCACAATGATAACAAAAATGACAAATAAACAATGCCGCGTCGGCGAATGTTCCACTTTCGCGTTGGTTTGGGAGAGCCTTTAAACCCGACCAATGACGAAAGTTTTGTTTTCGCATAAAATGTTTCGCTTTGGTTTTGGACGAGTCCTAACACACATCACACGTCAATAAATTTAGAGATAGCAAAGTGATTATTGATGATTTTTGGGTGATGTCAAGTAGTCAACGCATTGAATATTTACGTTGACAGCCTAATCGTAGATTAATATTTCAAACCAATTTATTTTTATTCTAGTGAAAACAGAGCACAAGAAAAATACGAACGCATCCCCAAATAATAAAATCCTGCCAACCTTTAAGTAAAAAATATCTCTGGAACTGGGTGAAGTGTCATTCTATTCCAACACTCCAAAACTTTATCTGAACTATTTATATGCACTATTTTTGATGCCTTATTTATCCGCACTATTTCATTGTTGTTGTTTAGTGTGTAAGATTTTGCTGCGCTGCGTATAAATTTACCAATAAAAAACAAAAACATGTACGTAAAACTCATTAATTTTTTTCATTATTAGCAGCACTTTTACTAAACATACCCTTCAAACAATAGGCGTATTTTATTGGTAAATTATTAGCTAGTGCAGTAATGGAAAGTAAGTGCAGTAATGGAAAGTGTGAATAAAACATATGTTCACTATTATATGCACTTTTATTTTAAATCTTCAAGTTGGTATCTGTGCAATCATACTTATGTCAAGATCAGCTGTTGAAAATACGTACTCAAGGGATGAGTTGAAAAACTATTATTGTTTTTATGTAAAGTTGAATAAGAGTTCAAGTTAATGTGTACATGCAGGTCCAGTCAGAATAGAGTTGAGTACGAATTGAAAGATTGAAATGACATAAGAGTGCCTGTCCACATTTAATTTTTAATGTTAGGTGCAAGCAGTGAGACAGGTAGATTATGTGAGTGAAAAAGAGAGAGATGGGTAGATTACAGCCCAAATGCAAACAATATTCTTGGATTCAACATGAAAGATTTTGTATTGTATGAGTGAAAGATAGATAGATTTCAAGGGTATGCGATAGGGATGTACAGATTGATTTTCTCTTCATCGTATGTACACAACGAACATAATAAAACCCAGCATTAAAAATCCAATGTAGACAGGCACTAAAAGCCAAAAGAAGGGTGTGAGGCGAGATTTTGTCCTTCCCCGTAAGCCCGTCTTGCCTACAAGTTCCCAGTTGCTGGCAACTCAGTTTTCCTGTGTGAAAGGGGACAAATCAACGCGAAACATTGAGCGCCACAATTAAACTTTCTCTTCTCAAAATAAACTTAGGGTCCGGCCACGCAATGAGCGACAAGCGACTGAGCGACCGAGCGATGAGTCGCTGAGCGACCAATCTGAGCGATGGGTGGCCATTTACTAAACGACACGTCGCTGAGCGATTAGTTGGAAAAAATAGATCTGTAATAAGATCGAGGTTTCGTAGATTTGGTGTACGCCCCATAAATCGTGAAAGGGAAAATTATGGTGAATTTCATCATTTATTTATGAATCTTCGCAGATTTCCAGATCGATTTTGCAATATTGTCGTATGTCAGTACCATCTTTTGAATAAAAAACACTATTTGTAATTAAAGATTAAAAAAATAAAAACTTAACAAAACAATTACAAATTTGTCCAACTTTTTCCCACTCTTTATCGGTGACATTTTTATATTCCCATAGAAAGTTATTGTAATCGGTCCGATTTGTCGAATTAAAAATTTTGACATTTCTCGACGTTTCAAGGTCCATAGAGTCTAAATAAAAGATTTTAAGAGAGAGGTCTGTGTGTGAACGTACGTTTGTACGTCCGTACGTTCGCGACGTTTTTTTCGTCGTACATAGCTCAAGAAATAGTAGAGATATGATATTGTTATACAGATAATAATGCAGAAAGGGCTCTCAAGAAAATTGCGTGGGTAGTTTTGTTACCATAGCAAATTAAAAAAAAAGGTGAACATTTTGGTTAACTCTTGAAATCAATTTTGTATTATTTATTGTAACGTGATACCAAACAAATAAATTTTTGGAAAATATTTCAATTAACGGTTTTTTTTTAAATAAAAAAAAACTGAAAAAAATGTGTCACCTCGAAAATTTTACAAACAAAAAATGATTTTATCTCCAAAACAATTTTGTATAACGAAGAATAACGTTTTCAACATCTGGTAAAATTTTGAGAAAAATCGAACAGCTTTTGGACAGCTGAAATTAAACTTTCAGTGTTTATTGTACACATCTTTTTTCTACGTCGCTCAGCGATCGATTGAAAAATTAAAACAGATTTGATTACAGAGCGACGTCGCTCTGTCGCTTAATAAATCGCTCAGTCGCTTAGGGTTTATGTGCGTCGCTCAGCGACTCGTCGCTCGGTCGCTCAGTCGCTCGTCGCTCATTGCGTGGCCGGACCCTTACACTGCGATAACTGACGCGAAGCGAATCCGGGCGAATCATTCACAATGATAACAATAATGACAAATAAACAATGCCGCGTCGGCGAATGTGCCACTTTCGCGTTGGTTTGGGAGAGCCTTTAAACCCGACCAATGACGAAAGTTTTGTTTTCGCATCAAATGTTTCGCTTTGGTTTTGGGCGAGTCCTAACACACATCACACGTCAATAAATTTAGAGCTAGCACTGTGATTATTGATGATTTTTGGGTGACGTCAAGTAGTCAACGCATTGAATATTTACGTTGACAGTCTAATCGTAGATTAATATTTCAAACCAATTTATTTTTATTCTAGTGAAATCAGAGCACAAGAAAAATACGAACGCATCCCCAAATAATAAAATCCTGTCAACCTTTAAGTAAAAAATATCTCTGGAACTGGATGAAGTGTCATTCTATTCCAACATTCCAAAACTTTATCTGAACTATTTATATGCACTATTTTTGCTGCCTTATTTATCCGCACTATTTCTTTGTTGTTGTTTAGTGTGTAAGATTTTGCTGCGCTGCGTATAAATTTACCAATAAAAAACGGCTAATAATAAGTAAACTTGAACTTTGGTAACTTAACATTTTTGAGGAATGAATGAAAACTATATTTTGCGTTAAACTGTGGGAATTCACTAAAAAAACTTCTGTACGTCAACAATAAACATTCATGTAGATTACATGATCTATTGAATGAGTTGTGCATGAATTCAGAACGATTTTAAGGCGTTTTCATTTTGTGATATACATATGTCAAAATTTTCATTTTATTTGCTCTGCATTTATTCAACAGGTTCGGTATAATCGTTCTGATTATTTTTTTAAAACATTGGTGTTCCTTTGATGCATAGTTTTTTTGATAGCAAATACATGTATGCTTCCATCAATTAAGAATGTTATGGATAAGGTATTTTTCGATTATAACTTTTTTTTTAAATTTAATATTTATTAATCAAAATGGAGTTGAAAAATATTTGCAAGCTTAAGTCATTAAAAACAAACTATAAATATACTTGGATTGGTTAAATTTATACAGATTTCAATTACTTGCAAAAAAAATATTTGGGCTGTTCATTAACGAAAATTTATTAGAATTCAATAAAAAAATTGCGCTCGCACCCTTAACTTGATGATTCTTTGAACGCATCTTTGATACAATAATTCAAGGTTAATTATGAAATTTAAAGAATTTCGTGGTGATTACTCTTAATTAGTGAATTAATTATAATAAACTGATGTTGAACATGCTTTTTTCAAGACAAAAATGTACATTGGTTCGCTATCAACAAAATGAGTGCAAAATTAAAGCTTAAAACTGACTTTTTCATTGAAAAAAGTAAAAAGAAAAACCTGAAAAAAAAAACTTATTAACCTACCCATTTTGTTTTTGTTTTGCAAAGTGACGCTAGCCCACGGCATCTTTTTTTTGTTTGTGCTCACATCTATTCATGAACTAATTGTCAAAATTACAAATACAACAATGTAAACAAACGGGTTTTTGAGCATGATACAACTAAAACAGATAGCGCATTCCGGTTTCTATTTTTGTTTCGTTCTGCGCATCTACGTCACAAGAACTCAACGAGTTTGACGTTTATTATTCAGTATGTGAAATCAAAACAAAACAATGGCATTAATTTGTTTGGATATTTTGTTTTTATAATAAAATATTAATATTTCTAATATTTTTCATTTAGATAAATGGTTTTAAATAGTTAATATTTGTGTTTATTCGTTAGTTAAAGAAAATTTGTGTGTTTGAGTGAAAGAAATTAATAAAAAATCGAAGTAAATGAAGAGTATGGTGTATTTTTTTCATTTTCATTCGGATGCATTTTTCTCCATAGAATTACCTGGGAAGATTGTTTAAATTGTGATAAATGGTTAAATAAAAGATATGATGGTCTTTTTTAGTCAGTGGTTTTTCAACCTTTTATTTAATTAATAATTTGTTTGTATTTTCTTTTTCTGGACAGTTTGCTTTCAGTGATTTGTCTGTTTAGTTTTCGCATTCGGAAGTACATGCGACAACGAAAGAAAAGCTTCATAATATTCTCATCGCATTTGATCTTTGCTTTCTCGGCAACTTCAAGTAAATGCTGGATATAGTTTGGACAGATGTAAATGCCTTCACCTTCTCCATTTACGGCATTAAAAACATTTTGTAATGCAGCAAAGTGAGCCATCATTGTGGGATTTGCTTTAGACAAGCCTCCTTCGTCCAAGTGATTTACCCAAGGGCTTTCGTCTGGTTCAATTTGTTCCAGGTTTGGTATGGTGTTTTTAAAACGATGGCAAATGTAGCCAGCCAAGTTGTCCAAACCATCGTAAGCAAATGGGAGATTTTCTTCTGGCTCAGAAGCAATAGGCTTACTATTGTCGACTTTGACAACGACAAAAATCCTTCCTGAAAAAGCGAATATTGTTAAGATGAATCGATTATTAGATTGTGAGATTATTTATCCTTTTGGTCTTAGTCCTTAACTCTGTTTTGAGTTCCTCATTTTCTTCGCGTAAGGTTCTTCTAAAAAGTTTATGAAAACAAATTATTTTATACAATTTCAGAATGCATGGATAGTACGATTAAGATTTTGTTCCTATCATAAATGCTTACAAATATTATAAGGTACTTACAATTGTTCATATAACGCATCAAGTTGAGCTTGTTCTAATTGTGGATGTGAATGTGAAATATTTCCCATCAAGCTATCGTTTTTGCATTGCTGTTCAGGCACATTTTCATGCTCGAGCTCAATGGGAACTTCCAGCAACCCACTTACTACTTCTTTTTGTTTTTTCATCTCCATTATTTTCGAACGCTTTGATGTGTCAGGCTCAGACGCTACAGACAGTTGATTTGGGTAAACCGTAGGAACTGCATCTGGTTTCAAAATCCGATACCGTGTGAATCCTGTTGATATAAATATATTTCTGATTCTTATTCTGAACTACTTTTTTTGTATTAACTTACCCATTTCATACTTTGTATTGTTTATAAAATCTTCTTTCAAAAAGTGGAGACTACAAATTCTTGCAGTCTGAACATTAATTTTATCCTTGCGTTTAGTGAACAAGACCCACTGCTTCGAGAGATTTAAATTTCCTTTTGGAAATGTATGAAAACTGGAATCTTTCGTTATCTTATTTCTTTCGTTATTGTTGCAGTCAAAAACAGAACAAACACCCATGTTTATTAGTAAATGTTTTTTTTTTTGTATAAATTATGAACAATATCACTTTAAATAACTTTATTGATTTAAAAATATTTTAAATTCACTTCCGTTAACATTCACAACAAAAAATAGATTGAAATTGCGCCAAATATACTAGTTCTCTTCAATTAATTGCGTGCTGGTGACGTCACGATAGTTTGACAGCCAAAACCTTACATGCGCAATGCGCTATCTTATTAGTTGTATCATGGTTTTTGAGAGTGAAACGTACGAAAGATTCCGGTCTTGGTAATGGAGTGTTTTTGGCTGAAACTAAAAGTGGCCACAGACGACGAACATGCTCGCGCAACATGCTCGTGCTCAAGCTAAATTTGTCTTCTGTGGGGTTGTTCACGAGCGGCTCGCTGTTGCCGAAAAATTTCGATTTCATCGTGTTCGCCGGTTTCAATGTTCGTCGTCTGTGGCGATGTTCGCGAGCAAAACTTCATTTTTGTTCAGATTTTCGTAGAGTACACATCACGGAAGAAAAACAATGGTGACAGTAAGCCGTGATTTCATTGATGAATTCATCCAAATTTTGCGCGGTGAAGATGCGATTTAGAATTGTGTGTGTGAAAAAAACAAATCTTGGAACAATTTATTAAAAAAATATATAGATATAGATAGACCAAAGTGCGACAATTGACAGTGTGAAAAAAAAATAAAAATCTTTGCGTGCATCATACAGGCGAAAACTTGCCAAAGTCAGAAAATTTGAAAAATCTGGTGATTTTTTTTCCTTTCGCAAAGGTAAATCATCATAAGGGCAACGACTTGCGCTTTTTCATCACACATGATGTTTCCTAATCGGAGATTCAAAACGAAATGAATGTTCGCGAACAATGTTCGCCGTCTGTGGAGGAACGCAGGCGAGCATGTTGCGCGAGCATGTTCGTCGTCTGTGGCCACCTTAAGTGACTAAAGTAGAGACCAAAAACACTTAAGTAAAGATATAAATCCTCGGTAGCCATATTGGTTTTACTACAAGCTAAACTGGAAATTGAACTCATAAACTTATTTAAGTATGCGTGTGATTTCTCCTCTAATTTTATCAAATTTCTCCTAAAAACTTAGTAGTTGATTCTTTGTATGCGTGAAAACACGTCAATTTTTCTAGTTGAATTCGTCCCCATTACAAATACAACAATGTAAACAAATGGGTTTTGGAGGGTGATACACTCAGAGAAAAGTCGGTGTAAAATTAGCCTATTTCGGGGGCTGATTTCACGTTAGGCCTAAGGCCGTTTTGAGCTGGCTTAGGAATATGCTACGATAGCCTATTTTCCTAAGGTAAATTTTACCTATTTCCTAAGGTAAATTTTACCTATTTTCTAAGGTAAATTTTACCTATTTCCTAAGGTAAATTTTACCTATTTCCTAAGGTAAATTTTACCTATTTCCTAAGGTAATTTTACTTATTTCCTAAGGCAAATTTTACCTATTTCCTAAGGTAAATTTTACCTATTTCCTAAGGTAAATTTTACCTATTTCCTACGGCAAATTGTACCTATTTCCTAAGGTAAATTTTACTTATTTCCTAAGGTAATTTTACCTATTTCCTAAGGCAAATTTTACCTATTTCCTAAGGTTAATTTTACCTATTTCCTAAGGTAAATTTTACCTATTTCCTAAGGCAAATTTTACCTATTTCCTAAGGTAAATTTTAACTATTTCCTAAGGTAAATTTTACCTATTTTCTAAGGTAAATTTTACCTATTTCCCAAGGTAAATTTTACCTATTATTTCCCAAGGTAAATTTTACCTATTTCCTAAGGTAAATTTTAAATATTTTCTAGGTCATTTTTACCATTTTTGTCCGTCCAATATACGGACATTATTTTGTTTCCTTTGCGGGGAAAAGGAGTCAACACTGTTGACTGTGGCAAGCACTCGGGAAACCAACCAGGGAACGAACGGAAGAGTGGCGAAATTCGTTCCACCAGGGATGCTCTGAACCACTCCCAAAAGTAAGTGAAGATTCCAATATCTCCACCAAAACTACTGACGCGGATGTTCCAGCCAAGATTTTAGAACGAACAACAAATGTGAGTCCGGTAGATGTTGAGGCTCATCCTATTAAAACCCATTCACTTAAATCGCTTCACGAACGGAAAGTTCAATACTATAAAACTCGTCAACGAATTTTTGGAACTAGCCATACGAGTAATATAGCTAGTTCGCATATCCAGAAGTGTCAAAGTCGTTTTCGAAAACGAAAAAATTTCGGAAACAAATTTTAGAATCCATCATTTCTTCAAATACAGATGGAAGAATGTACGCTTGCGTTCAATTAAACGGTGAATCTGTTTTTGAGTTGTTGGATAGTGGAGCTTCGATATCGATATTAGCTAACGACTGTTATGAATTGGTTAGAAAGATTGGTTCGGAAGTAAGGCCATATAAAAATGTTGTACGAACAGCTGATGGTAAATCGCACAATATAGTCGGCTACTGTGAAATTGAAATATCGTATAATGGTGTTACCAAACAAATTTCTTTCTACCTTATTCCCAACCTAACCCAGAAGCTTTATTTAGGGATGAATTTTTGGAGAGAATTCCACCTTATGCCACAAATAATGATTTAAAAGATGATTTAAAAATATTTGCAACTGTTAAGAGTATCAATGATTGTATTTTAATACAGAATGATATTGATACTATAAACGATTGGTGTAAAAGTAATCATCTTTCGCTTAACATCAATAAATGTAGTTGTATGTCTTTTTCTCGATGTCATACCATTATTAATTATAGTTATAATATTTCAAACGCCGTCTTATGTAAAGTTTCGGAGATAAAGGACCTCGGTGTAATATTCAATGACAAATTAAATTTCTCTGGGCATATGGATTATGTTATTGCTAAAGCGAATTCAATGTTGGGTTTTCTTAAAAGAAATTGTGCCGAATTTTCGAATCCATATGCAATAAAATCCGTCTATATGTCTCTTGTACGTCCTCATTTGGAATATGCTTCAGTTGTATGGGATCCTCATTATACAGTTTCAAAAAATCGTATTGAGAAAGTTCAAAAGTCTTTTACAAAATTTGTAGTTCGACAACTTAAATGGAATTTAGATTCAATGCCTTGTTATTCTACAAGATGCGCTTTAATTGGTCTCAACTCTTTAGAAAATCGGCGAATTGTTAATTGTGTAATGTTTGTTCATGATATATTGTCTTACCATATAAAATGCTCCGATTTACTTAATCTATTAAATTTGTATGTTCCTCAAAGATATATAAGATCAAGACAATTGTTTTATATACCATATCATAGATTTAATTATGGTTTGAATGAACCAATTTCAAGATGCATGAAATCATTTAATGAATTTGAATTATATTTAGATATAAGCCTAGAAAGGAATGTTATTAAGCAATATTTAAATAATAAATTAATTAATTAGTACGTAGTTATAAGCAATCTGTAAGAGTTAACTCGATAGATGAAGTAAATAAATAAATAAATAAATAAATAAATATCTGAAATCCAAGCTGACCTAACATTTGACGAAGATGAAGTGAATATAAAAGACGAGGCTGAGCTAATAGATCTTTCTCCAGAACAAAATCTAGAACTGGAAAGAGTCAACAACTTATTTCCTAACTTTGTAGTGTTAGGATTAGGAAAAACCAATCTCGGGTGTCATGTTGTTGACACTGAGAATGCCGCTCCTATAAAGTCTCGACACTACCCTTTGTCTCCAGTTCGCCAAGAGGAAGTTTATAAAGAATTAGACCGCATGCTAGAGCTTGATGTTATCGAGGTTAGTAATTCACCATGGAGTAGTCCGGTGGTATTAGTGAGGAAACCAGCAAAGTTCGTTTATGCTTCGATTTTCGTAAAGTCAACGCAGTTACCGTTAAGGATGCGTATCCATTACCACATGTGGAGGGGTTACTCAGCCGGATCAAAGATACGAGAATTTATTATAACCGGTATATACCTGAAAGATGCTTATTGGCAAATTCCTCTCGATGAGAAATCTCGCGAGAAGACCGCATTCACAGTCCCGGGTAGGCCCCTTTATCACTTCAAGGTGATGCCTTTTGGATTGAGCAATGCGGGCCAAACGATGTGTCGTGTGATCGATCAAGTCATACCCGGTTCTCTTCGCGAAAATATTTTCGTCTATCTAGACGATCTCCTGATCTGGGGCCCTACTAGTAACTCGATTCTACTTTTGATTCTATTTGAAACTCATTTCCGATTCTACTTTCAAATCGTACTACGTATGAAAGTAGAATCGAATGCCGGTTATACCAACTTGTTTTCAAAAAATGTTCTACTTTCGAACGAGTATCGAATCGTTTGACAGTTTTAAAAACAAAAATAAAACATAAAATTTTTGGACAAGTATAATTATAACAAAAATGGACACCGTTGGAATTTGGTTTAATTCGAAAGGAAATGAAGAACGGTACGAGCAAATTGAACGCAGAAGAATAAGAGATAATTCTAAAATAATGGAGCTGAGTGAGAAAAGGTTTGTACATATAGGGTCCGCCATCGAACTTTTTTTCAACTAGTGCTTATTTCGTGAATGGTTACACTTAGCTCATGTCTGATTTCACAGACAATTAGTTTTATATTTCCGCTGAATGAATATGGTGAGAAATTTAAATACAAACATTTTGTCGTTTCCTTGGACAACATTAAATTTAACTTGGATACGTATTTGCATTGTATTATTTTTTATTTAAAGCTTGCATACGTTTTAAATATTGAATACCCTACTCAATGCCTTTCAGTTTTTTTAATATTCGCGATGGCAAAAAAATTCCTTCTGTTTCAACATTAATTACCGATATCAATGCATTAATTACTTAAAGTATATGAATTTTATTATTTTGTATTTAAAGCTTGCATACGTTTGATATTTGAATACGTATGCAAGCTTTAAGTAGAATGTAGTAACGTTTCTACACATTTAAAATCCAAGACCCTTGCATTTGGCTGGCTGTCCTACAAAGGCAAAGAATAAATATTTTCTCATACGATAAGAGTCTTAAGGTACTTATCACAATGAGTGAAAAAAAACGTTTATTTAATTTTAGGTAACTGTACTAGACATTTTGAATAAAACAGAGCAAGGGAGATCAATTTTAGAATCCTATCGCCTCAAAAATTGTTTGACTCCAGAAAATCGAACAACTTTAGTCCACAAGATTGTACAATATTATCTAGAAAATAAAAAAAAATGACGGTAAAAAAATGCGAACTCTTGGCAGGGGAAATTGTAAAAAATTTTCCTAGGGAAAACATGGTTGGTTTATGGAATTTAAATACAAGCTTTAAAAACATTGTTTACATTACAGAGCTCATACTTTGTTAGAGGTTGTAACAAAATGCCCCTAAGGGTAAGCTGTACGATCGATATAGAGGACAGCGCAGGTCGCTCAATAAGCTCTATAACAGTCCCACAACATCGAAGAAGGCAAAAGTCGTAGAAGTGGAAGATCATTTCAATGAAGATCGTATTGTGGAACCACTAAATTCTAACGAGATGCAAAAAATTTGCGATGAGCTAAAACAAAACCGCGACTGGGACACCGTTATTAAGCAATGGAAGCAAACTATGTCAATGAGGAGGGATATGATAAGCCAGAGTAATGACAACGACATTCAGACAGTCCTCCAGGAATGGCCGCTTTACAAATTTTCACGAGCGCCAGAACTGGTAACAATATTCGTTTTTTTTTTTAACTTATTTCTTCACCTTTCTTAAAACAAATAATACATTAAATTTTAACCTAACATTCAATGTGTTTTCTTCTTTTTATAAACAGATTGCCATGGATTTCGATTTCTTAAGGCCAAACAACGGGTTTGACTTTTCGAAGTGGGAGCAATTTTCAAAAATTGCCATCAAATTCTTCAGTGAGAGGGTGAAGTGTAGCGGGCTTAAATCATACCTCAATGAGGTCAAAGAAATTGCTGACCTTGCCATAGGTAAAATGACTCTATTTTAACACTCTGGGGCCCTACTAGTAACTCGATTCTACTTTTGATTCTATTTGAAACTCATTTCCGATTCTACTTTCAAATCGTACTACGTATGAAAGTAGAATCCAATGCCGGTTATACCAACTTGTTTTCAAAAAATGTTCTACTTTCGAACGAGTATCGAATCGTTTGACAGTTTTAAAAACAAAAATAAAACATAAAATTTTTGGACAAGTATAATTATAACAAAAATGGACACCGTTGGAATTTGGTTTAATTCGCAAGGAAATGAAGAACGGTACGAGCAAATTGAACGCAGAAGAATAAGAGATAATTCTAAAATAATGGAGCTGAGTGAGAAAAGGTTTGTACATATAGGGTCCGCCATCGAACTTTTTTTCAACTAGTGCTTATTTCGTGAATGGTTACACTTAGCTCATGTCTGATTTCACAGACAATTAGTTTTATATTTCCGCTGAATGAATATGGTGAGAAATTTAAATACAAACATTTTGTCGTTTCCTTGGACAACATTAAATTTAACTTGGATACGTATTTGCATTGTATTATTTTTTATTTAAAGCTTGCATACGTTTTAAATATTGAATACCCTACTCAATGCCTTTCAGTTTTTTTAATATTCGCGATGACAAAAAAATTCCTTCTGTTTCAACATTAATTACCGATATCAATGCATTAATTACTTAAAGTATATGAATTTTATTATTTTGTATTTAAAGCTTGCATACGTTTGATATTTGAATACGTATGCAAGCTTTAAGTAGAATGTAGTAACGTTTCTACACATTTAAAATCCAAGACCCTTGCATTTGGCTGGCTGTCCTACAAAGGCAAAGAATAAATATTTTCTCATACGATAAGAGTCTTAAGGTACTTATCACAATGAGTGAAAAAAACGTTTATTTAATTTTAGGTAACTGTACTAGACATTTTGAATAAAACAGAGCAAGGGAGATCAATTTTAGAATCCTATCGCCTCAAAAATTGTTTGACTCCAGAAAATCGAACAACTTTAGTCCACAAGATTGTACAATATTATCTAGAAAATAAAAAAAAATGACGGTAAAAAAATGCGAACTCTTGGCAGGGGAAATTGTAAAAAATTTTCCTAGGGAAAACATGGTTGGTTTATGGAATTTAAATACAAGCTTTAAAAACATTGTTTACATTACAGAGCTCATACTTTGTTAGAGGTTGTAACAAAATGCCCCTAAGGGTAAGCTGTACGATCGATATAGAGGACAGCGCAGGTCGCTCAATAAGCTCTATAACAGTCCCACAACATCGAAGAAGGCAAAAGTCGTAGAAGTGGAAGATCATTTCAATGAAGATCGTATTGTGGAACCACTAAATTCTAACGAGATGCAAAAAATTTGCGATGAGCTAAAACAAAACCGCGACTGGGACACCGTTATTAAGCAATGGAAACAAACTATGTCAATGAGGAGGGATATGATAAGCCAGAGTAATGACAACGACATTCAGACAGTCCTCCAGGAATGGCCGCTTTACAAATTTTCACGAGCGCCAGAACTGGTAACAATATTCGTTTTTTTTTTTTAACTTATTTCTTCACCTTTCTTAAAACAAATAATACATTAAATTTTAACCTAACATTCAATGTGTTTTCTTCTTTTTATAAACAGATTGCCATGGATTTCGATTTCTTAAGGCCAAACAACGGGTTTGACTTTTCGAAGTGGGAGCAATTTTCAAAAATTGCCATCAAATTCTTCAGTGAGAGGGTGAAGTGTAGCGGGCTTAAATCATACCTCAATGAGGTCAAAGAAATTGCTGACCTTGCCATAGGTAAAATGACTCTATTTTAACACTTTGTTTAATTAAATACTTTTCTTTCAATTGTGTTTTTAATACTATGTTTATTCTATTTTTCTTATGAGGCTTTAATTTATTTTCAGATAATGTTAACATTGCTTATGCAACTTTGTTACATGGATTGCTGCCGCCATCATCGCAGCAGTTCAAAGGCAAGTTCAAGAAATTTACAATCGAGGACTCCAGGCAATCATTCACTACTGAAGTTGAAAATGCAAGCCACATTGATCAGGTCCTTAAACAAAAACAAGAAGAATGTGCAAAATCCGGCACGAAACTTCAACCCGTTATATTTGTTATTGGTGAGAAATTTAAATACAAACAATTTGTCGTTTCCTTGGACAACATTAAATTTAAATTGGATACGTACTTGCATTGTATTATTTTTTATTTAAAGCTTGCATACGTTTTAAATATTGAATACCCTACTCAATGTTTTTTAGTATGGGTTTTTATTGAATCTTTTTTTTTTTAATATTCACGATGGCAAAAAAATTCCTTCTGTTTCAACATTGATTAACGATATAAATTCATTACTTTCTTAATGGCAAAAAAATGCGAACTCTTGGCAGGGGAAATTGTAAAAAATTTTCCTAGGGAAAACATGGTTGGTTTATGGAATTTAAATACAAGCTTTAAAAACATTGTTTACATTACAGAGCTCATACTTTGTTAGAGGTTGTAACAAAATGCCCCTAAGGGTAAGCTGTACGATCGATATAGAGGACAGCGCAGGTCGCTCAATAAGCTCTATAACAGTCCCACAACATCGAAGAAGGCAAAAGTCGTAGAAGTGGAAGATCATTTCAATGAAGATCGTATTGTGGAACCACTAAATTCTAACGAGATGCAAAAAATTTGCGATGAGCTAAAACAAAACCGCGACTGGGACACCGTTATTAAGCAATGGAAGCAAACTATGTCAATGAGGAGGGATATGATAAGCCAGAGTAATGACAACGACATTCAGACAGTCCTCCAGGAATGGCCGCTTTACAAATTTTCACGAGCGCCAGAACTGGTAACAATATTCGTTTTTTTTTTTAACTTATTTCTTCACCTTTCTTAAAACAAATAATACATTAAATTTTAACCTAACATTCAATGTGTTTTCTTCTTTTTATAAACAGATTGCCATGGATTTCGATTTCTTAAGGCCAAACAACGGGTTTGACTTTTCGAAGTGGGAGCAATTTTCAAAAATTGCCATCAAATTCTTCAGTGAGAGGGTGAAGTGTAGCGGGCTTAAATCATACCTCAATGAGGTCAAAGAAATTGCTGACCTTGCCATAGGTAAAATGACTCTATTTTAACACTTTGTTTAATTAAATACTTTTCTTTCAATTGTGTTTTTAATACTATGTTTATTCTATTTTTCTTATGAGGCTTTAATTTATTTTCAGATAATGTTAACATTGCTTATGCAACTTTGTTACATGGATTGCTGCCGCCATCATCGCAGCAGTTCAAAGGCAAGTTCAAGAAATTTACAATCGAGGACTCCAGGCAATCATTCACTACTGAAGTTGAAAATGCAAGCCACATTGATCAGGTCCTTAAACAAAAACAAGAAGAATGTGCAAAATCCGGCACGAAACTTCAACCCGTTATATTTGTTATTGGTGAGAAATTTAAATACAAACAATTTGTCGTTTCCTTGGACAACATTAAATTTAAATTGGATACGTACTTGCATTGTATTATTTTTTATTTAAAGCTTGCATACGTTTTAAATATTGAATACCCTACTCAATGTTTTTTAGTATGGGTTTTTATTGAATCTTTTTTTTTTAATATTCACGATGGCAAAAAAATTCCTTCTGTTTCAACATTGATTAACGATATAAATTCATTACTTTCTTAATGGCAAAAAAATTCCTACATTGAGTAGGGTATTCAATATTTAAAACGTATGCAAGCTTTAAATAAAAAATAATACAATGCAAGTACGTATCCAATTTAAATTTAATGTTGTCCAAGGAAACGACAAATTGTTTGTATTTAAATTTCTCACCAATAACAAATATAACGGGTTGAAGTTTCGTGCCGGATTTTGCACATTCTTCTTGTTTTTGTTTAAGGACCTGATCAATGTGGCTTGCATTTTCAACTTCAGTAGTGAATGATTGCCTGGAGTCCTCGATTGTAAATTTCTTGAACTCACCTTTGAACTGCTGCGATGATGGCGGCAGCAATCCATGTAACAAAGTTGCATAAGCAATGTTAACATTATCTGAAAATAAATTAAAGCCTCATAAGAAAAATAGAATAAACATAGTATTAAAAACACAATTGAAAGAAAAGTATTTAATTAAACAAAGTGTTAAAATAGAGTCATTTTACCTATGGCAAGGTCAGCAATTTCTTTGACCTCATTGAGGTATGATTTAAGCCCGCTACACTTCACCCTCTCACTGAAGAATTTGATGGCAATTTTTGAAAATTGCTCCCACTTCGAAAAGTCAAACCCGTTGTTTGGCCTTAAGAAATCGAAATCCATGGCAATCTGTTTATAAAAAGAAGAAAACACATTGAATGTTAGGTTAAAATTTAATGTATTATTTGTTTTAAGAAAGGTGAAGAAATAAGTTAAAAAAAAAAACGAATATTGTTACCAGTTCTGGCGCTCGTGAAAATTTGTAAAGCGGCCATTCCTGGAGGACTGTCTGAATGTCGTTGTCATTACTCTGGCTTATCATATCCCTCCTCATTGACATAGTTTGCTTCCATTGCTTAATAACGGTGTCCCAGTCGCGGTTTTGTTTTAGCTCATCGCAAATTTTTTGCATCTCGTTAGAATTTAGTGGTTCCACAATACGATCTTCATTGAAATGATCTTCCACTTCTACGACTTTTGCCTTCTTCGATGTTGTGGGACTGTTATAGAGCTTATTGAGCGACCTGCGCTGTCCTCTATATCGATCGTACAGTTTACCCTTAGGGGCATTTTGTTACAACCTCTAACAAAGTATGAGCTCTGTAATGTAAACAATGTTTTTAAAGCTTGTATTTAAATTCCATAAACCAACCATGTTTTCCCTAGGAAAATTTTTTACAATTTCCCCTGCCAAGAGTTCGCATTTTTTTACCGTCATTTTTTTTTATTTTCTAGATAATATTGTACAATCTTGTGGACTAAAGTTGTTCGATTTTCTGGAGTCAAACAATTTTTGAGGCGATAGGATTCTAAAATTGATCTCCCTTGCTCTGTTTTATTCAAAATGTCTAGTACAGTTACCTAAAATTAAATAAACGTTTTTTTCACTCATTGTGATAAGTACCTTAAGACTCTTATCGTATGAGAAAATATTTATTCTTTGCCTTTGTAGGACAGCCAGCCAAATGCAAGGGTCTTGGATTTTAAATGTGTAGAAACGTTACTACATTCTACTTAAAGCTTGCATACGTATTCAAATATCAAACGTATGCAAGCTTTAAATACAAAATAATAAAATTCATATACTTTAAGTAATTAATGCATTGATATCGGTAATTAATGTTGAAACAGAAGGAATTTTTTTGCCATCGCGAATAATAAAAAAACTGAAAGGCATTGAGTAGGGTATTCAATATTTAAAACGTATGCAAGCTTTAAATAAAAAATAATACAATGCAAATACGTATCCAAGTTAAATTTAATGTTGTCCAAGGAAACGACAAAATGTTTGTATTTAAATTTCTCACCATATTCATTCAGCGGAAATATAAAACTAATTGTCTGTGAAATCAGACATGAGCTAAGTGTAACCATTCACGAAATAAGCACTAGTTGAAAAAAAGTTCGATGGCGGACCCTATATGTACAAACCTTTTCTCACTCAGCTCCATTATTTTAGAATTATCTCTTATTCTTCTGCGTTCAATTTGCTCGTACCGTTCTTCATTTCCTTGCGAATTAAACCAAATTCCAACGGTGTCCATTTTTGTTATAATTATACTTGTCCAAAAATTTTATGTTTTATTTTTGTTTTTAAAACTGTCAAACGATTCGATACTCGTTCGAAAGTAGAACATTTTTTGAAAACAAGTTGGTATAACCGGCATTCGATTCTACTTTCATACGTAGTACGATTTGAAAGTAGAATCGGAAATGAGTTTCAAATAGAATCAAAAGTAGAATCGAGTTACTAGTAGGGCCCCAGATCAGGAGATCGTCTAGATAGACGAAAATATTTTCGCGAAGAGAACCGGGTATGACTTGATCGATCACACGACACATCGTTTGGCCCGCATTGCTCAATCCAAAAGGCATCACCTTGAAGTGATAAAGGGGCCTACCCGGGACTGTGAATGCGGTCTTCTCGCGAGATTTCTCATCGAGAGGAATTTGCCAATAAGCATCTTTCAGGTATATACCGGTTATAATAAATTCTCGTATCTTTGATCCGGCTGAGTAACCCCTCCACATGTGGTAATGGATACGCATCCTTAACGGTAACTGCGTTGACTTTACGAAAATCGAAGCATAAACGAACTTTGCTGGTTTCCTCACTAATACCACCGGACTACTCCATGGTGAATTACTAACCTCGATAACATCAAGCTCTAGCATGCGGTCTAATTCTTTATAAACTTCCTCTTGGCGAACTGGAGACAAAGGGTAGTGTCGAGACTTTATAGGAGCGGCATTCTCGGTGTCAACAACATGACACCCGAGATTGGTTTTTCCTAATCCTAACACTACAAAGTTAGGAAATAAGTTGTTGACTCTTTCCAGTTCTAGATTTTGTTCTGGAGAAAGATCTATTAGCTCAGCCTCGTCTTTTATATTCACTTCATCTTCGTCAAATGTTAGGTCAGCTTGGATTTCAGATATTTGTGGCATAAGGTGGAATTCTCTCCAAAAATTCATCCCTAAATAAAGCTTCTGGGTTAGGTTGGGAATAAGGTAGAAAGAAATTTGTTTGGTAACACCATTATACGATATTTCAATTTCACAGTAGCCGACTATATTGTGCGATTTACCATCAGCTGTTCGTACAACATTTTTATATGGCCTTACTTCCGAACCAATCTTTCTAACCAATTCATAACAGTCGTTAGCTAATATCGATATCGAAGCTCCACTATCCAACAACTCAAAAACAGATTCACCGTTTAATTGAACGCAAGCGTACATTCTTCCATCTGTATTTGAAGAAATGATGGATTCTAAAATTTGTTTCCGAAATTTTTTCGTTTTCGAAAACGACTTTGACACTTCTGGATATGCGAACTAGCTATATTACTCGTATGGCTAGTTCCAAAAATTCGTTGACGAGTTTTATAGTATTGAACTTTCCGTTCGTGAAGCGATTTAAGTGAATGGGTTTTAATAGGATGAGCCTCAACATCTACCGGACTCACATTTGTTGTTCGTTCTAAAATCTTGGCTGGAACATCCGCGTCAGTAGTTTTGGTGGAGATATTGGAATCTTCACTTACTTTTGGGAGTGGTTCAGAGCATCCCTGGTGGAACGAATTTCGCCACTCTTCCGTTCGTTCCCTGGTTGGTTTCCCGAGTGCTTGCCACAGTCAACAGTGTTGACTCCTTTTCCCCGCAAAGGAAACAAAATAATATCCGTATATTGGACGGACAAAAATGGTAAGCGTGACCTTTTTGGTCACAATTCCAGCAGACATAATTAGCCGTGGAAGTCGGTTTTCGATTGTAGGCCATTGTGGAGACTTCTTCTCCATCCGGGAAAATCGCACTTTGATCTTCACCGGCTGCGATCTCATGGACAGTTTTTGGAGCAGAAGTGCGCTTAGCCAAAAATCGTTCCGCTTCTCGAGCCTTATTTCGAGCTTGTTCGAGGCTCTTTAAGTCGGCCGCTAACAAAATCTCACCTATTTTGTCCTTGGCGTTATTTCGGATAATGTCGATCATCTTACGATCTTAACCTATCATTCATGCTCGCGATAGCATTATAATAGTCGTCTAACGACTCCTTAACACCTTGCTTTCTAGTGAGTACCCTCATATAAATCTCCACATCGCTTTCTAACCTACCAAATTCTTTCCTCATCGCGGTTTTAAGGTCCGAAAGCGAAACATTAGGATTCTTACGTAGAAAGGCCCAATACCATTTGCACGGCCTTTCCTTCAACAAAACGTGAAAATTGTCGACAATTTGTTCATTAGTGTAAGACGAGGATGCTCTCTTTCGATCAACCTTAAAGAGAAAATCGCTTACATTTTCGTTTCCGTTATAAGATATGTCCCAGCAATCTAATCGGCAGATGGTAAAACCACTGGAAGCTATAGAAGGGGCTGCAGAAAGCCTAACATCCGGTGTTGACTGACGGACTTCACCCTGTTGTTGATGCGCACCGTTATTGAACGGATTGCTATTCGATCCGCCAGGTTGGGATTGTTGTTGTATCCCAGCGACTCCAGCTTCTGGATAACGTTCCCCATGAAGACGTCGAAAGTTTCGAACAACTTTATTTGGTTCGTCATCATGGTTCTTTCTATCCGCGCAGCTAATTCAGCCGTTTGGTCAATTGATAAAGTACCTACCCCAAGGTGGTGGAACATCTACATTTTCATTTTCGACCTTATTGGTCGACCTATCCAATTCACTTGGCATGCTGTCGGTCAATTCGGACACTATTGAGTTTAAGTTTTCAGAATAACTGAAAGAATTGTTGAGGTTAAATCGATCTATTCTATTCCTGAACCTTTGAAAGAAGGCTTCAAATCTTGCCTCAGAACAAGCGTAAATAGTTCCTAAACTGTCGTGTAGTGAAATTCGTCTGTCAGTGCTCATGCCTCAGCAAACGCACTTACAAAAAAAATCTAATTAAAATAAGGAATTCAAATTCAGATAAGATAATAAAAAAAAGGTAAAAAAAATAAAATGTTTTTGAATGTTAAATTCAGTTTTTTCGAAAACAAAAAAAAATTCAAAAATGTTTATATTCAAAAAAAATTTCAATAATTAAATTGTGAATTCAATTAGATATTCAAAATCAAAGATAACTAAAATTCTAAAAAAATATTGAAAAATTTTAAAATAGTAAAACTATTCGAATTGAAAAAAGAAATAATAAAAAAATAAAATAACATACTCGAAAAAAATCTATGAAATTTCACAGTTTGTACTATTTGTTTCATAAAACAAATTTTCAAAAATGAAACTGAAGCTTCGCAAATAATCCAAAAAGCAGGTCGCAGATACAGGTATCGAAGAATCCAACCTAACGAAGTTCAAAATTTTAAAATGTAAAACAAAAAATAATAATAAAAAATAATGAAACTATATGAAAATTAAAAGATTAATTTCATAAGAAAAGTTTTATTAAAAGATAAAAAAAATGAATCTTGAAAAAAGATTTATTTAAAAAAAAAATATTTAAAATTTAAGAACAGGATGAGAGTTCTGACACGAGAAGAATGATAACCAAAGATGAGGAAGAAGCCGAAGTTCTGCGAGCCGAAAAAAAATGAAATAAACTAAAAACTGTAAAGGACTTTCAAAAAAAATGTTATTCTCCTCAGGTTTCAGGACCTCCAAGGACGAACCCTTCATCCTTGAAGACATCTGGAACCCTCGGAGAATTTTTAGTGACTTGCTGAAAGGACCTTCAAAGACGCCTTAACATCAACGGGTCTCTTTCAGCATTATTTTACATTGTGTAAGATTGCCTGGACTCCTGGGCCCTATTTCATAAAACTATTAGTCTAATAATTATTAGCGAATTTATTAATAATTATTAGTTTATTAGCAAAAACGTGTTTCATAAAACTTTTTCCCCACTAATAAATTATTTCTCCAGCGCCAATAATATTAGTCGGAAATTATTACTGTAGGAAGATGAAATTTCATATCGACAATTTTATTAGTAAATTTTTCTGCCGGACTAATAAATTAATATTTTATTTTTATTAGTCTACGAACGTAGGTAGAAATACTCTAATAAAAAAATATAGTAGACAAAAACGGTCAATAGCTGAAAACAAAAAAAAATGTCAAAATAATTTTTAAAAATATTTATTATGACATACAGTATTTTGTTTGGGAATTCTTTACTAATAATTTCTACACTAATAAAATATTTGTTTAGGTATGGGATATATTAGTAGAAAAAGATTTTTCTATGAAACTCAAATTTACTAATCAAATATTTATTAGAACTAATATTCTTGAAATTATTAGTATTAGACTAATAGTTTTATGAAATAGGGCCCTGGATACCTTTAGTAAAGATACCCAAAGACTCAGACAATCTTTCACAAAAAAATTATTTTTGCGTTATGTGGCTGCATCTTTCTTGCGGCAACGCGATACCGAGGACTTAACTTCCCAGTCATCGGGACTCACAAACAAAAATGCCACCACTACTAAAAATCTGTAAAAATGGAAAAAAAAGTTGTAAAAATGTTGAAAATTAAATAAACAAAAAAATGAAATTGAAATTAATGTAAAAAAATCTATTAATAAAAAATGAATTGGCTCAAAAAAAAATCAAGTAGCCACTCTATCTAAAAAGATAGAGGGGTCCACGTTGCCAGACTCTGCACCTAGATGTTAACGATGCGCGAGACATCGCCTCTACCCTCCCTTCCGTGGTTGACTCCCTCGCTAGAGCAACCCCTTTGGATGGCTTCTTCCTCTCTCATGCCATCACCCTTCCCCTCATCACCCCCTCATCCTTTCTAATAAAAAAAGCTACTCCATGATTATGAAATTATCCTTCATAAATAAAAAGAATTGTGCTTTTTTTGTTCAATCATTTGACTAATTTAATAAGAAAATTTTCATTTGTAAAACTATATCATATTTTAAAGTAATTTATTTGAATTCAAAAGTAAATACAAAATTTATTAACTTAATTTTATGAATTTTATGAATTTTACTCAAATGAAATAAGAAACGAAAATAAATCAAGCTCTGTTGGCAACGCGAACCTTAAAATCTTAATATTTATAATTCAAAAGTATAACCGCGTCTTCGGCTTATTACAATGTCTTGGATTTTACTTCCTTTTTTCTTTTGCTTCTCTTTACTTTACTTTAAGTCACTAATCCCCCTTTTTCAAAACCACCCCATTAATTAGCGTAAGTATTCAAACAAAAAATGTTTCTTTTTTATATATATATATATGTATATGTAATACAAAGGTTAAATAACCTTCAAATTAATTTAAAAAGATATAAGCAAACTCACCCTTGTATTCCTCGAGAAGTGGCCACTGCTGCTGAATAAAAGGAATCGTTGTGCCCTTTGCAATCTTTGTATGCACTCGCTGTTGATTTCTTTTTTGTTTTAGATATTTTTTGTTTTAGATATTTATTCACGTATATACATATATTTCACTTCCGCGAATTAATTTAAATTTCTAGCTCGGTTCGCGTGGTGATACTCGGAATTAAACGTTAATTTTTTTTACACTCCGAATTACCAAATTAGAGGCGCTTTACAATCTTTAAATTTTATGGTAAAAAAAAAAATGAATTTACTTTATCTTGGATCTCTGTCTGCTTTTAGGCCTTAAATGGAGCGATGGCTTAAACCTCTGAACTGCGTTGGCTATACAAATTCTCAAAGCCAAACTCAGCACTTAGGTGGCTTCCTCAATCCCTACAAATGTTGTTTCAATGCTGGATATGGAGCGAAGTCCCTGCACTGCTCAAACTGCACTGTTCTCCTGGTAAACGATAATTTTTATTGACTGGTTCTTAATACCTTTAAATAATTTTTCCGGGAACCGGGATGAATTGGTATATCGGGCAGCCGTTATTTCCGGCTGCCAATTTAAATTCTATTTAAAAAAAAATCACTTACCATTTAAAAGAAAATTTAAATTTGTTCTTACCAAGAATTTTATTTTAAAACTGATTATATGCTAGTTCTGGATTGAATTTCACTTTTTTCCTTTGTTAAACTTTTTTTAAATTTTTCCCGAGGGAAATTTTAACTATTTATAGAAAAAAACTATACTTGAGTATACAATTCCAAATAAGAAAGATTTTAAGTAGTTACCACCGACAAAGAAAATGGAGTTCCTTTGTTTCAAATAAAATAGTCGTTTTGACAATAATACGTTAGCATATGCTTAATCGCTTTAACTGCCTGGAAGTTAATAAATTACCTACCTACGCCTTTGTTTCTTAATCTCTCTTTTCTTAAGCTTTGCAGCCATCCAACAATAAAAATCCTGCAAGTCCCCTCTTTCCAGGATCATTGATATATATATAATATATATTAATATTAATATTTCATAATTTGAGCTTAAGCTTTTCTAAATTCACCTAACTCGAGTTTTCACTTAATTCGACCAGTCAAGCATTCTGCGCAATACCCTCTCTTTGAGTTGCTGTTCGGAACGCACTCTCAGGCTTAGGAATGAAAAATCTACTACAATCCTAAACTTTCAATTCTTTAATATTTTCCTCTCAACCCAGTCGCACAACTGTCTCACTCCTTCTTACTACTCAATGTTTATAAACATAATGATGTATATAATATAGTCGTCCAAAAAAAAATAAATACAAAACATAAACATTAGTCAATCTGCTCAAGTCGTCGTCAGTGCCGTGATCGTCTTTTCTTTTAAAAAAATAATAAAAAAAATTCAAAGGAATATGTCGGTAACATGTTTCTCCGTCTATCCTTAATTCTAATTTCATTATGAAACTGAACTTTCAAGAGTAAGTCGAGGAGTGCAAACTGCAGTAAGTTTCTTGGGACAAATATTTGTATTCAAATAAAATGAACTCTGTAATTTTTCAGAAATAAAATATTACATACAACTTATTACATTCGTTTGATTAATTTCAAGCTCCTCGTCTGTAAAGGACAGCGATATTGAACATCACGCCGTCGAAGATTTTAGGTCTGAGAAGATATTTTCGATGCTGCCTGTAGTTATTTCTCTATACCAATTCTGAGCTCTTTAAACCGTTCCTCGATCTTACTCGGATCCTTAAACTCCTAAAATCTAATTATGTGTCGTGCGAAGAGCACACGTCACTTTGCTAAGTTGTGAGTCCCACCCCCTGTAATTTTTAGCAACAAGTGCCCTTAAAATTGTTTTGAGGATCTGATCGTTCCTCTCTGCAGGATTTTTCTGCCGACGATAATGGGCGGTAAATTTCAATACTGACCCGTACGCCTGGCAAAGTGTGTCCAGTTTCTTGGATTGAAACTGGGGACCGTTGTTACACACAATCACACTTGGTATGCCAATAAGAGAAAAACATAATCTTCGAATTCCCTAACTATGACCTTTGCAGTGACCAACCTCAACGCAAACAGAAGTGGAAACTAGTACATAAATCCACAACTTTTAAAATGTAAATAAAACCCCTACTCAACTTTTCAATCACAAATCATCTCCTATTTTGATACCTACCCTCTCAGTCATTAACCCAGGTGGTTTCCCATTCACAAGCTTTCCTTCTTGGCAAACTTTACAATTCCTTAAGCTATATCAATTATCACATTAAACTATATCAATTCTGGGCAGTTGAACTTAGCCTAATTCTGACAGAAGTTTCCTAACGCATATGTGTCCCTTTAGAGGATTATCATGGTATTCCTGCAATATAGCTTACCTTTCCTTTATAACTAAATAATTTTCCTTCACGAGTTTGAACAATTGAACTTACTCAACTCGTCAGGCTGGATATCTTAGTGGGTTTGAATTAATTGAAATAATTTTGTTCACCCAACTATCTGACTGTAGGTGTAGTGATTTTATCACAACCGTAAACCGGACGCCTTCAGTATACGGACACAACTTCTCAGTGCCCAAAGTAAAGCTAACATTCTTTCTCTATTGTACTATATCCCTTTCATCATATTTAAAGTAACATACAGCCTTTTCTCACTCATAAAAGTTCTGTGAAAAAAACTGAACCGATACCGCAATCTGGGGTGGAATCAGCTAAGCTGGGGTGGAATCGGCTAAGGTGATAGTTGACTATCAAATTTTTGATAGTCAAATTGACTATCACCGAGTTTCCCGTCTGTGTAAACTGAATTAATTCCATTCAATTCGATTGAACAATTCAGAATATAATTGTCACAATTCATTGTTGCCATGGTGACATTTTGAAATGATTTCTATAAAATATCTAAATAAAGTATTAAATTGGCTGTGTTTTAATAACATTTTTACTTTTATTGTGTTTTTTCGAATGTCGTAAGCTTTGTCCGTCACAAGAATGTGTTTTTGTATCTAAAAAAGGTAACTGACAAAATTTTCCATTCGTTTTTTGTAAGCGTCTGGTAGCTCTATTCAGAGACGACATATTTGTAGGAAAACGACTATCAGATTTTCTTGTGACAGCTTTTTAGGTATCAATTTGACTATCACCTTACACAGATCCAATTCGATTATTTTGACTGTCAACAATCAACAATCACCTTAGCCGATTCCACCCCTGATAATTGACTATCATATTTTTGATATTAATTCCGTCTGTGTAAAATGATTCAACTCAATTCAATTCGATTGAACAATTTCTGATTATAATTGTCACAACTCATTGTTGCTATGGTGAAGTTTTAAAATGATTCCTATAAAATATCTAAATAAAAGTATCAAATTGGCTGTGTTTGAATAACATTCTTATTTCTCTTGTGTTTTTTCGAATTACGTAAGCTTTGTAGGTCACAAGAATGTGTTTTTGTACCTAAAAAGGGTAACTGAAAAAATTTTTCATTCGTTTTTTGTAAGCGTCTGGTAGCTCTATTCAGAACCGACATATTTGTAGGAAAATGACTATCAAATTTTTCTAGTGACACCTTTTTAGGTATCAATTTGATTATCACCTTACACAGATCAAATTCGATTATTTTGACTGTCAACAATCACCTTAGCCAATTCCACCCCTTATCGTCTGTCTGTTTGAACAACAAAAGCTCGTTTGAAATCTGGGCAAGTGAGTATAGATGCTATCACCGAACACTCATTTGCCATTTTAAAGCTATAATCACATTCTTCAGTCCTACTCTTCTTAAATAAAATTGACACAGGCAGAAGTAATTCAGAAAGTTGCATTTTTCCATACTGACTTTCAACCTCGCTTCACTTAACCTTTTCATCACCTTATTAAGGATTTGAGATGTTTTTTTCGAAATCAATGATGATGATATCGTCTACATAAATAGACAAATCTCTACCAAGTTGCAGGTGAGTAAGGAATCCTGGGGTGGAATCGGCTAAGGTGATTGTTGATTGTTGACAGTCAAAATAATCGTATTTGATCTGTGCAAGGTGATAGTCAAATTGATACCTAAAAAGCTGTCACTAGAAAAATTTTGATAGTCATTTTCCTACAAACATGTCGTTTCTGAGTAGAGCTACCAGACGCTTACAAAAAACGAATGGAAAATTTTGTCAGTTACCTTTTTTAGGTACAAAAACACATTCTTGTGACGGACAAAGCTTACGACATTCGAAAAAGCATAAGAAAAGTAAGAATGTAATTAAAACACAGACAATTTAATACTTTTATTTAGATATTTTATAGAAATCATTTTAAAATTTCACCATAGCAACAATGAATTGTGACAATTATATTCTGAAATTGTTCAATCGAATTGAATTGAATTGAATCAGCTTACACAGACGGGAAACTCGGTGATAGTCAATTTGACTATCAAAAATTTCATAGTCAACTATCACCTTAGTCGATTCCACCCCTGAAAGGCATTCATCTAAATTGATTTGATTACTCTTTCACAGGAAGAGGCTGTAAGATCAGCAAAATAAAGATTAGCATTAGTTTGACAAGCAATGAACCTAAGACCCAGCCAAAACAAAAAGTCGGTAAAATAATTTAAAAAAACCAAAAGATATAAAAATAAAAATAGAAGGAAAAGAGAGAAATAATTAATAAAAATCATGTATAAATATAAAAAATTAATACAGTGCATATGAAGTTACTACAAAATAGACTAAATTATAAACGTAAGCTAAAAAAATGATGTTCAAATGGTAGACATGTGCATTCAAGAGCACACAACCGTACACAGGTTTTTCTCAAAACCTTTCTCCTTTCATCCAGACGGCATTGGAGGAATTCCCAAGGTGGAGTCAACGGTGGCGTCTACAGTTCCAGTTCCCTTAATAGACCCCGGGCAGCCAAAGAATTAGCCAAAGAAAACCAACAATACTTATTTGGATGCGGCTTTGTCATTGGAGGTATTAGGCTAAATTCAGCAACATTAGCCTAATATGCGCTCACGTCGCGTTCCCACAGTAGAGAAGGGTGACAACACCAAGGATATGTTCTTCGAGCTCTTAGAAAAAACATGTGAGGAGTGTCCTAGCTAAGATATTAAAATTTTCCTGGGCGATTTTAATGCCAAGCTAAGAAGAGAAGACATCTTTGTTGGAATAATCGGATAAAACAGCCTGCACGACAACACTTCCGACAACGGATTCAGGTTCAACGATTTTGCTGCGGGGCAAAATGTCATGGTAGCCAGTACGCGTTTTCCACACCTCAATATCCACAAAGGAACTTGGACTTCTCCAGATCAATCTACCGTCAACCAGATTGATCACATTGCATCGACGCTAGACACGCTTCCAGTGTCATGAATGTCCGAACTTTCCGAGGAGTTAACATCGAATCAGACCACTCGTTGTAGCCAAGGTAGCACTTCGGGTTTCCAGACCCAAGGCAAAACAGGAAGATGCTGGGAGAAGATGCAACTACGAACGGCTACAATCGCGAGAGATCGCCAAATCATTCTGTTACGGTTAATTTTACCGCAACAAAAACCAGCCTTTGGCTGTTTTATTTTTAATAAAGTTGAGGGCAACCATGGTCTCATCAACCACAGGTGTACCTAGCCTTTAATTTGCAAAAGCAACGAAAGCAGGTGATCGAGAACGAGTTCTTTCGACGAGGTCGTAAATGCCGGTGGATGAGCCAAAGAAGTATGAGGTCAGGCGGACCCTTACTTGAACAACAACATGTTTTATATCTTAACGTTTGTAACTTTTAACGTAGATTTATTGAATTAATATTTAATCGCTTATGTACAAAATGGGTTTTTAACGCCGCGTTTTTAATTTAATTTAACTTAATGTTTGGTACAAAATTCACACCTCGAATCTCAAGCGTAAAATTAATAGTAAAAGGAAAAGTTTTTACGAAAAATATTAAGAATTGGGAAGGGGTCTGAACTTGGTCATTGCGTTGTATGAATGTGTGTGAATGGACGAGGGAGGAAGAAGGTAGTTTTGAACAAAAACACTCTAGTAAAGATATAAATCCTCGGTAGCCATAATGGTTTGCCTACAAGCTAAACCGGAAACTGGCCTCATAAAGTATTTCTTAGTGTGCGTGTAATTTCTCCTCTAATTCATGAAATTTCCCCTAAAAACTCAGGAATTGTGTCTATGTATGCGTGAAAACACGTCAATTTTTCTCGTTGAATTCGTCCACATTACAAATACAACAATGTAAACAAATGGGTTTTGGAGGGTGATACGTACGAAAGATTTATATCTTCATATAGAGTGTTTTTGGTTTTGAATTGACCAGATTGAACAGGATATAGAAAAAGTGTTCGAGGAATTTTTAAAAGAACAAGAAAAGTCGAGAAGGAGGATTATCAGGAAATCGAGGAAAGATAAAAAAGAATTGAGATTCAGGGTGTGAGGATCGTGAATAAGAGGGAAATAGGAAGGGACGCAAAGGAAAAGATAAGTTGTTTATTTCTTTTGTTTATTTGTTCTGTTCGTCCATATACATATATATATTTCGATCGCGTTCGGTATTAAGAACCCATTTTCTTTCGTTATTCGTCTTACCTTGTTCCGTTTGTAATTTTAACTTTTATTTGGAAAACATTATGGGTTTTAGTCCAGGGATCTTCAATCTATGGTTTCCCAAAGAATACATTTTAAATTCAAAAATCAAACGTTCGTTGTCTTTTTTTTCAATCGCTTCATTAGTGCAAAGAGTTTTGGAAATTTCTTCTTCGGTTTAAAAAAAAAAATCCTGGCGCCCACAGGAACCCAGCGCAGCTGAGCAGCCGCGGTTACAGCTTCGTTAACAAGCTGTATAGTTACACTTTTTTTGTTCTCTCCTTTGTGTCGCATTCATCCTCGGTTGAGTGCGAGTTGTTCGAATCGTTGCGTGCGTCGTCGTTCATCGCTACGCAGCCGCCATCGGTTAATTTTGTTATAATCTGTTTTAGTAATTAATAATATTAAATAACATAATAATCCCCTCGCGAATAATAAAAAGTGTAACAATTCTCTGACTGGGTCACAAGTAATCTCTCTAAAAGTCCTCTGCCGGCAACACAATGTATTGGGTACCAGTGGCAACATTGCAAAAATGCAATCAAAGAAGCCGCCTCTGACGTGTCGGGTTTCAAGCAGCCACCAACAAGGGTTGATGAGGAATATCGGTAGACAAATGCAGTCAAACAACAGGCACGCAAAGCGGCACTGCATAGAAGGACGATGACTACTCACGAGCTCTATGAGCAGAAGAGGCGAGAGGAACATCCACTTCTCAGAAGGAAAAAGAGAGAGCATGAGAAGCGTTCGGTCGAAGATGTTGAGAGGTTCAAAAGCAGGAATGAAGTTCGAAAATTTTATGAGCAGGTGAAACGAAATTCACAAGTACATAAACCTAGAACCGAAGGCTGCAAAGACGAAAGTGAAAACATCATAGTGGAACCGCAGCCAATGCTGAGGATATGGAAGGACCACTTTTGCAGACTGTATAACGGCGACGACGGACTGAATTCCGCTCGCAGGCATCCATCCAACATAGCCGAAAAAAGCCAACAATCCCGTTTTCCCGACTGAGACGAAATAAAGAATGCCATACCTAAGCTGAAGTCTTACAGAGCCGCTGGAGCAGATGGTTCGAATGCCGAGTTCTTCAAATAACTGGAGATAATTTGGTTATTAGCATGCACAAACTTATCTGTAAGATATGGTCGGAAGAAAGCATACCCAATGAATGGAACCTTAGTATTGTTCTATGTATATTACTATAGAGGCATCAGTCTACTTAATATCGCTTACAAAATCTTCTCTCCCGTCATATGTGAACGTCTAAAGCCCATCTTCAACATCCTGATAGGTCCTTATCAGTGTGGTCTCGGACCAGAAAAGTCCACAGTCGATCAAATATTTACATTACGGCAGATCCTGGAAAAATCCAAGAATATCAAATCGACACCATCTTTTCATTGATTTCCAGGCCGCATATGCCATCATCTACAGGGACAAGCTGTATAGAGCCATGTCTAGTTTTGGCAACCCTGCCAAACTCGTCCGTTTGTGCAGGATGACCATGGAGAATTCACGCTGCTCAATAAAGGTTGGAAACAACTTAACAGAACCTTTCGATGTCAAAAAAGGCTTTAGACAACGTGATGCGCTGTCATGCGATTTTTTTAACATCATACTTGAAAGAGTAGTGCAGAGCTCAATACTATGGGCACTATCTTTCAAAAGCATGTCCAGTTACTAGCATATGCTGATGACATTGACATAATCGGAAGAACTCAGCGTGATGTCAACGGGGCTTTTGTGAGTATTGAGGCAGAGGCGGCAAAAATGGGTTTAACGGCTAATGAGGGCAAAACAAAGTACATGCTGTCATCAAGAAACGATCTACAACACCGAAATCTCGGTCAAAATGACACCATGGACAGACGTAACTTTGAGGTATTTAAGGATTTCATTTACCTAGGCTCCGCTATGAACGCAGATCAAACGAAGAATAACTCTTGCTAACCGCTGTTTCTTTGGGCTAAGAAAGCAATTGAGTAGAAAAACCTCTCTCGAGAGACCAAAGTGTCGTTATATAAGACCCTCATCATCACCGTCCTGGTATACGGTGCAGAAGCATGGACTATGACAAAATCAGATGAAAGCACATTGGGTCGTTTCGAGAAAAAATTTCTTGGCGTGGTCTACGGTCCCGTATGCATAGAGTGGATGGAACGACGACGAGCTGTACGGGCTGTTTGGCGACGTAGTAAGCCAGAAGGGTAAAAGTCCAACGAATAAGATGGCTGAGTGACGTAGAGCCAATGGAAACCAATGCTCCGGCTCGGAAAGTTTTCGAATCCACACCCACAGGATAGCGCAGTAGAGAAAGACAGCGAATCAGGTGGCAAGCACAAGTGGAAAGTGACCCCACCCAACTTGGAGCGCGAAACTGGAGACTTCTAGCTAGGGACCGAGCTAGATGGAGAAGTTTGTTGGGTAAGGCCCTAGTTCACACAGGACTGTAGCGCCACCTTAAGTAAGTAAGTAAGTAAGCTTAAGAATGAATAATGGTAAATGAAACATTTGATAAATATTCAGAAGCGACCGGAAAATTTTATTAAGTAAAAGCGATTTTTTTTTAATCGAGTTACATGAAAAGTTAAGATTATAAGCGACATTTTTTTCAGGTATATGTGGAACTCCAAAAATGACGACATCTGCTGAAGCCGAGTTGTTTTTTAAAGCTTCTTGCGCCATTTCAATATTATGGAATTCTACTACAAGGTTGGCGTTCGTGTCACATTATGTTGTTTTTTTTTAATTTAATTTCCGTGCTTAGTGATAAAACCGAGAACTCTAAATTATTATCGGTCTTAAGCAAACCAACCTCTGCGTTAGTTGTTGATATCGCACTTTCAAGTAGGTTGAACATATCAGTAATGTTTTCGTTTGACCCCTCCTGTTGTTTTTCAATTTTTTGTGCAGTGAATCGGTGTTTTCTTTTATTTCAGAATTGATGAGTTCAACAGTGTATGTAACGATGTAACTTACATAATTTCGGCAAAACGACTCTAAAAAACTTCAGCACTTTTTATCTGCTGAATTAATCTTTGAAAACTTTCATCGGTTTTCTAATGCGTTCTTTTTATCAAATTAACACCTTCAGTAGTTGAGTCCTAGAAAAGACAGTCACAAATTTTCAACTTTTATTTTTTACCCGAGATATACCCCAAACAGAAGGCACAACTTTAGGCACTTTTGCCGATGATACAGCTGTACTCGCAATATCGGATTCAATAGAAACGGCAACCTCTAAGCTTCAAAAGGCATTAAATAGCATTTCAGATTGGACAAAGAAATGGCGAATTGCTCTTAATGAAACGAAATCGACGCACACAAATTTTACGTATAAAAAAGTATATAACTTACCTATTTATATAAATTCTGTGCAAATTCCATACGCTAATGAAGCGAAGTATCTAGGCATGACTCTAGACGCAAAACTTAAATGGAAAGTTCATGTAAAAAAGAAACGCGATGAACTCGAAAATAAACTCCGCGAATTGGACATGGCTTATTGGAAGATATTCCAATCTAAGCGTTTATAACAAGCTTCTTATTTATAAGCAAGTACTGAAACCAGTTTGGACGTACGGTATACAACTTTGCGGTTGTACCAACGAAAGAAATATACAAATTTTGCAAACATACCAAAACAAAGTACTTAAAATAATAGTAAATGCTCCATGGTATGTACGAAATAGCGACTTACATAGAGATTTAAATATAAAATATGTAGAAAACGAAATTAAAAAATTTGCTACAGAGCTAAGATCACGACTTAGAAATCATAGTAATAACTTAATCCAACAATCTGTTAGCGAGGCGTTCGTTTTTCGGCGTCTGCACCGAACAAGACCTTCTGATCTAGCGCAAACAAATTAATCTCTCCACTCGAATTTTGTGGAATCTTCAGGTCCTCTCGATGGGGAGCTTCCTGACAAAACGCGAACAAAATGACTAAAACTACTTGTTAAGCTGGACTTAGTTGTAGTAATAATATAGAAGATAAGGGAGGTGAGTTTTAGTCAGTAAAAATCTGACACTACTAAGCATCAGGCTTATAGTGTCTCTGAAGATTTCTCACCTTCCTGCGAAAAAAAAAAAAAAAAAAAAAAATGTTAAACCAAATTTTTTGTGCGATGTGAAGTTTGGTACAAAATCGCTGCTCAGACCCATTTGAACGTTTTTCAAGTTTTCCGAAGAATTATATTTGAGCCTTTCATTAAATTCCATGCTATTTTGTGCAGAAGCGAATATTAATTCCTTAATTGCTAAAAACGTACCTTGGAAGTAGAGTTTGGAGAAAGTGTTGGACAATCTCTTTAATTGCAAAAGAAAAGAGCAAAAGTTATTTTGGACAAACTATTTATTTTCAGTCTAAGTAATAAGCAAAAGGTTATAGTGAAGTGAACAGTTTGAGATAAAAGTAAAATATTAAGGTGTTCTTTTTAGGCAGCTTCTAACGTTCTCAAAAAGAACAAAGTTGGTTGCAGTTGTGTTCATTGTAGTTGTGTTCATTGTTTTAGTGGTAAAGGTTTGTTCGCTCAACACTCCTCCTCAATGAACCATCACGTTTAAAATAGATTTAATTCTTTGCAAAAACCCAATTGTTTCACCGGTCCAAGTGGCTTGGTGAATATATCCGCTAGCATCGAATCGGTTGGACAGTATTGCAGATGAACTTCGTTTTTGTTGCACAATTCTCGTACATATCGCTCCCTGGTTTCGATATGCTTCGATCTTCGACTTTCAGTGTTAACGAATGATATACAGCTTTGGTTATCCACGTTTATCAAGGTTGCTTCATGTTGTATTTCCCCAAAATCATTTAATAATCGTCCAAGCCATACAAGTTCTTGACAAGCTTCGCTGAGTGCCACGTACTCAGCCTCCATCGCCGAAAGAGAAAGGCAATTTTGTCGTCTACTAGTCCAGGAAATAGGACCTCCGAACAAAAATACATTGCCTGATGTAGACTTTCGGCTTTCTTGGTCTCCGGCCCAGTCTACATCTGAGTAACCAACAAGTTTGTCATCACAAGATTGGCCAAGACATAGTTTGTATGCAATTGTGCCTTTGAGGTAACGCAACACCCTTTTTGCTGCTGTCCAATCTTTTTCCGTCGGATCTTTAAATTGTCTGCCCAAAATTGCCGACTTACCGCAATATCCGGTTAAACATTGACGGCAAGGTAGAGCAAAGACCCAACCAGGCTTTGATATAACATTGGATCGGAGAAAGGTTGTCGTATTTCATCTATTTTCAGGTAACCAGGGTCCATCGGCGTCTTCGCAGGCTTTGCACAGCTCATTCCGAATTTAGAAATCATCTTATTTGTATAATTCTTCAGTGAGATATGAAACGAAGATGCTGATCGTTCGATTTCCATCCCCAGAAGTTGATGAACATTCCCGAAACAAGTTATCTGAAATTTGTCTTTAATTTTTAAATAAAAATCGTCTATTTTACCTTCATCTACACATCCAGCTAAGATGTCATCGACATAAACGAGAAGATACAAAGTCTGATTTCCAAACTTCTTCATGTACAAACATGGATCAGCAGTAGAAACCTCAAAGCTCAGGTCTCTTTCTCAGGTTCCAGCAATATGCAGACTGTTTCAAGCCGTATATACTTTTCTTCAAATGGCACACAAGATGCTCTGCCCCAAGAACCCATAGCCAGGTGGTTGTTTCATGAAGATGTCTTTTTCGACAACTCCATTCAGATACGCCGTCTTGACATCGAAATGTTTTACAAACATTTGTTTTTTAGCAGCAACCGCCAAAAAAGTTCTTAATGTTGTGATTCTTGTAATTGGAGCAAACACGTCATCGTAATCGAGACCAAATTTCTGTGCATAGCCTTGAGCGACAACACGTGCTTTATACTTTGATATGTAATAGTTTTTTTTTGCTGTTATATTTATATTGTTATATTTAATGTAAATGGTTTCTTTCCTGTGTTCCGAGCGCCACCTCTCGGCCTTCTCACAAAAGATGATAATCTGGCAATGCCGGACCAGAAACAGAGGAAAAACACGCGGAAGGCAGGAAATGAAGCCATCTTGTAATTTTTGGAGATTAATTAAGTTTGGATACGAAGAAGAAAAAGACTGATTCTGTGACTAAAGATATAAATTAATAAAGAAAAATTGAAAAATAAAGTTGTATTACATCTCAGATGTGTAGTCTTTACCACAAACAATAATAATAAATACAATAAACAAATAATTTTTTTATTTTCTACAAAATGAAGCCAATATCGACTTTCCTGTAGGCGCCAACGCAACTCCGAACACTCTACGAAGAGTGTATTTCATCCGTCGAAGTTAAAGGTACTAACTCCGAGGCTGACACACAGGATTTTGAAATACCCGATGTGGAAGCACCTACTGAAGTTGAAGCACCCGCAGGCACCAATTTGTGTGCTTTGCCTGCTGGTGATTTTATTAATACACCTGCTGTTGCTGGGACTCCTGCTGTTATTGTCCCACCTGCTGTCGTTGCCACTGAAATACCCGCTGCCGCCAAATTATTTGGTTTGCCTGCTGTTGCTACTAAAACACCCGCTGTTACTGCTTCTGGGGTTCCTGATCGTGATGCCATTGTTCAACCTGCTGTCATTGCTGCCAAAACACCCTCTGCTTTTCCTGCTGCTGTTGTCGTTGATTTTCCATCTACTCCCGTAACTGCACGTCAAGAATCTCCTGATTGTTCCCAATTTGGTCTCTCGGAAGCGCAAATGGCTTCCACTGAAGCCTCTCGACTGGAAGAACAACTGAGGACGTTGCGTATGCGGCATGAGATACTCGAGTTGCAAAAGCTAATTCGGGCGATAGAGACGAACGAAGAGCCAATTCGCTATCGACGGGTCAGTTACGAGGAATTAGATGCCGCTGTCCCGAAATTTAGTGGAGACGACCATTATGATGTAATGAAATGGTGGATATACCTCAAAGGAAAAGTGTCAAGCTGTTCGTCGATGTGTGGAAGGGACAGCAAAACAATACGTTCTTAACTTAGGTTTAGTTGTGTACGACGATATGAAAACAGGTCTCATCAAGATGTTCAAAAGAACTGTGACACGACAGGAGATATATCGCCAATTAAGGAGCCGCACATTAAAAAATAATGAATCCTGCTTAAGTTATGTGGTGGCCATGCAATCAATTGCATCAAAATCCGACATTGAAGAACAGGAGTTGGTAGACATAATCATCGACGGAATCCCCGATAGTAATAATGGTGTTACAATGTTGTATGGTGCAGGTTCCATAGACGATCTTGTGCGTCGCATGGATCGTTACGAACAACGCCGTTCAAGGTCAATCAAAAACAATAATGCTGCCACACCCAAATTAAAAGCCGTTGCCAATATTATAACGAATAGAGGAGAAATCAGATGTTTTAATTGTTCACAATTTGGGCATTACCAAAGCGCCTGTCAAAAACCAATTCGTCCACCAGGATCTTGCTTCACTTGTCACAAGATGGGACACCTCCACAAAGACTGCCCGATGCTTACACAGAAGAAGTTACATACTATCGCTGCCTTATCATTTGACCCAACAGATGATGAAGTTAATACTTGCCCTCGATTAGAGAAAACTAAATATGAGATTATTGGTTCAGTTATTACCGAGTTTTATTTGAATCCAGTAGGCCTTTTACAGGGAACAACTGATTACGAAATGAGAATCCGATTAACTGATGATACTCCTTTCCATTGTGTACCACGTCGTTTATCATTTCAAGATCGAGCAGTGATTCGAAGAATAACCGATGATCTCTTATCAAGAAAAATTATTAGGCCAAGTAAGTCCCCCTATGCTTCAGCAATAGTCTTAGCTAAAAAGAAGAACGGTGATGTACGGATGTGCATTGATTACAGGGCACTAAATAAAAAAACTATTCGCGATAATTTTCCATTACCTGTAATTGAGGACTGTATTGAATATGCAGCAGGCAAACCATAGAGAAATATACTTACCAAGAGAACCGACCGGTACCCGTCTTGCCTGAAACACCCTCAAATTTTATTTGAGGTGAACTCTCTCAAATTCGAGGTGAACTCTCTCAAATTCGCTATCGGTGAATACATGTGAGTGGTGCAAAAAAAAGCAAAATGGGGGATTGGGCTAAAAAGAAACTAATGGAATTTTTGTGACCTGTCAAAAATGACAGTTCCACAATTTCGATTTCAAAAACAAAACATTCAATTTGAGATTCTACAAGTAAGTTTTTGTAAATTATTTTGTTTTGTCTACATATTTAATAGAATCTATTTCTTTTCAGATCAAAAACCTTAATAATCAAGAGCTACAAGTGTATTCAATTGAAAAAACAATAGACCAGAAACTAGAAGAAAACAATGAGACTTATTCTACTCGGAGTTCAAGTAGGTACGTTTAAAAAAAGAATCTCGTAAACAAAAGAATATTTTAGTTATTTTTTTAGCTATGGATTATACAAATAATGTACTTGACTAGCGCCAAATAATACGGAAACATCTTTACTACAACGAATTTTTACCTTAATACATAAGTACTTTAAAAAAGTAAGTTAAATCTCAGTCAAGAAGATGTATATAAGAATAATAATCGACTTTTTTAGCGTCTACTTAGTGTTTTCATTTCGGATGTTGCCGATTACAAACCATGATACAGAAAACAACTTCTCTCACGAAATTTAGAAGATTTGCTCAAAACAAGGGCGCTGATTAAAAGGTGAGTCTATTTTATATTATATTTCTTTTAATATTGTAATATTCGGCTTGGTCCGATAATTAAAACTTATTCACACTTCGTAAATAAAAACACAAATTCACTTTATTTAAATTACTAACAAAATTTCTTTATTCCACACTTTCAATTATTACTTTTTAAGCACAGTCTTTACTTTTTAAACACAGTCTTTACTTTATAGCAATTCACAATCCATAATCATACTGAACCGCCTCGCTACCGAGCGCCTATTTATATACCTCAAATCGGTTCGAGAATCTACGAGGTTGTTCTCGATGCTTAACGAAGTTCTCCACTTTATCACTAGATGCTTACCCCTTTCGAGGTTCTTGTATGCGCTGAATGAGTTCCCCTCTAAGCCACTAGATGTTTCTCGATGCTTAACGAAGTTCTCCACTTTATCACTAGATGCTTACCCCTTTCGAGGTTCTTGTATGAGCTGAATGAGTTCCCCTCTAAGCCACTAGATGTTTCTCGATGCTTAAAGAAGCGAGTTCTCCTATTACTACCACTAGATGTTGCCCCTTATTATTGAAAGAGTGTATACACATTACATTGCTCCCTCCTTAGGATTGATCGTCCCGAACAAATCCATCGTTCTCATCACCACTGTAGCGATGTAGCCGGTCGCGATGTACAACTTTAGGTTTTCCTCTGACTCCCTTTTGTATCCGGTACACGACATCGTTGATTTTTGTAATGACTGTATATGGACCTTCCCAGTCCCGTTGAAGTTTCGGTGACAATCCTTTTTGTCGATGGGGATTGTAAAGCCACACCCGATCTCCTGCTTGGAACTCTGTTGTTGTCGCTCGTATATCGTAGCGTGTCTTCATTCGGTCACTGAACATCTTTATTTTCAACCTGGTATTGTCGTGGATCTGAAGGAGTCTTTCTTGTTGAGCCTTCCTCAACTCGTCGACATAATTGGGATCGACTCTGGTTCGTTGGACAGTAACTACTTTTTTTTCTTCTTGTCGTCTGCAATGCTTACAGTCTTCCTTATATGGTCTGCTCTTGTAGTTAGGTTTCGTTTGATAAACCTGGATGTCGTTCCTGGGGCCATCGATACCAGAAACCAGCTTCTGCCCCTTAAAGTTGGTTCTTATTCGTTTTCCCGGGTGGAAAACAACTTCGGAAGCAACGTTGTTGGTGTTACTTTGACCAGTTGAATTACTTCTGTTTCCAAAGTGTTGCCATGCGGTTCCTCTTCGCGGTAATCTGCACTGTCGCTGTAGATGCCCAGTGTTATTGCAGTTCCAGCATCGTGCTCGTCCGCCTCGCTGACTCCTTTCCACAGTAGTCTTCTGACAAGAACATTCTTTAACTTCTAATTTTCTTACGCGATGCACGTTTTGGGAAGCTTGTTCTACAGCTTCCATCGTCAGAGCGAAAGCCAATGCTTCTGGTAGTGTTTGCTTTCCGGCAATGCGGATAGCCCTTTGGAGATTTATATCGCCCACAGCTCTCACAAAGGCTTCAACAGCAAGTTGATTTATTATCTCGTTACCAGCTGTTGGATATGCCAGGTGAACCAATCGCTCGATATCTGCCTGAAGCTGCTGTAGAGTTTCACCTCTTTTCTGTGTCCTATTGTTAAGCTGAACTCGGAAGAGTTCTGCCATGTGGCTATTCCCAAACCGCTGTTCGATTGCATTTACCAGAACTGTGAAGTCACCACTCTTTTCTGCTGGGATGGTTTGTAGCAGTTCAGCAGCAGATCCTCTTAAAGCAAGCGTAAGAGCAATGCATTTTTCGTGATCGTCCCAGCCGTTTGTTAACGCTGCTGCTTCAAACTGTTTCTTGTAGATTGGCCACGGAATCTGACCATCAAAGCTTGGAGGATTTACTTCTCTCTTCCTTGAGCACTCACCAGAAAGTTCTCGAGCTTTCATATTTCGCACTTTTTCTAGTTCATTTGTGAGGGTTTCGATTTGTTTGTTCATTTTCTCGAAACGTGCATTTTGCTTTTCGACGCGCTCTTCGAGAGTATTGATTTTCTGTTCGAAGTCCGCAAACCTGCCTTCTAAAAGGTTTTTCTGTTCGTCGAATCGCTCTAGGACATCATTCCTTTGAGTTTCTAGTTGTTTGAGAACATTCTGCTGTTCTTGCTTTTGGTCACTTCTTTGTTCTTCAAATTTGGCTAGAAGAAGTGACATCATGTTAGATAATGCAACATTTGCATTTACCTCTTCCACTTTTGCTTCTAATTCGAAAGCAAACGTATCTGGGTCTTCATTTTGCTGCTCCAGATATTCCTGCAGCCGTTTAACGAGTTCGGTTTTTACTCCTGTCTCGCTTAAGCCACGTTTGCTTAGTTCGGCTTTTAGCTCAGGGACAGTTAAGTCTTTCAAAACTTTACTCATTTTTTTATTTTTTTTTTTTTTTTTTTTTTTTTATTTTTAACTTCACTACTTTACACAAAATTCAGTCACTGTTTTTATTCTCAATAAGTTTTAATCCCTTATTCTGACACCAATGTAATATTCGGCTTGGTCCGATAATTAAAACTTATTCACACTTCGTAAATAAAAACACAAATTCACTTTATTTAAATTACTAACAAAATTTCTTTATTCCACACTTTCAATTATTACTTTTTAAGCACAGTCTTTACTTTTTAAACACAGTCTTTACTTTATAGCAATTCACAATCCATAATCATACTGAACCGCCTCGCTACCGAGCGCCTATTTATATACCTCAAATCGGTTCGAGAATCTACGAGGTTGTTCTCGATGCTTAACGAAGTTCTCCACTTTATCACTAGATGCTTACCCCTTTCGAGGTTCTTGTATGCGCTGAATGAGTTCCCCTCTAAGCCACTAGATGTTTCTCGATGCTTAACGAAGTTCTCCACTTTATCACTAGATGCTTACCCCTTTCGAGGTTCTTGTATGCGCTGAATGAGTTCCCCTCTAAGCCACTAGATGTTTCTCGATGCTTAAAGAAGCGAGTTCTCCTATTACTACCACTAGATGTTGCCCCTTATTATTGAAAGAGTGTATACACATTACAATATCAATGTTTTTAACCACAGACGTTGGCCTTTATTTGTAAATAGTTATTCTACACTCAATTGCTGCTGTGTCATGATCGGTGACATCTGCCTCAGCGGCTATGGTGGGCGCAGGCGTTGACGTTGGAGGTGTCACCGTCGCTGCCAATAGTCAGATGCTTGCAATGCAACAACACGAGCAGTAACAACACCACCATAGCTACGAATTCAATTCCAAATAAGCAAACATCCTCAGCTATGTCATTGACTTTGTGTGACTTTGTGAAATTCAATTCAATGTTTCAAGTGAAAGTCTCAACACCAGCAACGGCAGAGTATGCAGGCAAATCAGGTAAATTAATTCATTTACTTACGAGTAATCTAAACATGGATATTTAAAATTCTATGGTTCTTTAGGATTTCCAACGTCCTCCGCCTATTCATCAGCCGCCAAGAAATATGATGCACCCATGCCGACCAAAATCGAATCTAGCAGCTTCAACTAAACCAACATTGTATGTTTTCAATGGTCCTTACCAATAATAAATCGGTAAACACACGTTTAGGTATCGTTGAGTTAAATTTTAAAAGCGAGTTTATTTCCGTGTATACCAATAACCAAAATAAACACGTCTTTTACTAATTAGTCTTCTATTACAATATCAACTACATTCTCTGTGAAAAAGACAGCATTGAATTGACATTAGTAAAATTTGCAAACGTAAACAAAACAAAAATATTAGATTAAAATTAAATTATGCAATATTTAAAATAAAATTATTGAGAGTTCGAAATAATAAATGGTTCAAATTTTTGAGAGAAAAAATAAGAACAAAACAAATTTTTGAGTAACAATTATTTATTAATGACTTTTAAAAAAAAGGTACATACTTTGGTTCATGTTTTAAAACCAAATTAAATACTTATTCTACTAAAAATGCTACAATCTATCTAACAATAAACTTTCAGTGAAGGAAATGAAGCTAAGTTCATTTAAAGGCACAATTCTCGTCCATTGGCGGATAGGTTAGGTTAGGTTAAAGTGGCTGTTGGTTGGGACATCCAACACACTTAGACCAAAGTATGGTCCATTGTGATACCACATGGATCAGTTAATCAGCTTAACTCGTTGAACCAATTGGAGCTTCGAATGAAGCGTAGGAGACAAGTAATGTCTGAATTTTTGAGATCGCTGGTATCGTTGAAGTAGTAGTCTCCAAGGTGGATTCTACGTCTGTGTGATAAGGCAGGGCATGTGCACAGAAGATGAGAGATTGTCTCCTCTTCTTCTTCGTCCATGCAACTCCTACAAAAATCATTTGCAGGGGCTCCAAGTCGAATAGCATGCCTTCCTATTAGGTAGTGCCCAGTCAGGACACCTATAACGTAGCTAATGTGCAATCTACTCAGAGAGATTAATTGTTTTGAGCGCCTGGCGCTAAGAATAGTCCAAATTAGTTTTGTCGCTAAACAGGTGGTGGTGTTATTCCAACTGAGGTTTGTTTTCTCTATGGTATATTGCTTTAGCATAAGTTTACATGTAGCTAGAGGGATACCTATGTTAGCATTATGAGCCAGCATAGGTAAAGTTGTTCCGCTTTTTGCAAGTTCGTCAGCTTTGCAATTTCCTGGAATGTCTCTATGGCCCGGCACCCAGAGAAGGTGAATGTTGAACTGTGTAGCCATCTCCGTAAGAGATGATCGACAATTTAGGGCTGTTAATGAGTTTGTGGAGACAGAGTCTAGGGACTTTAACGCAGCTTGGCTATCCGAGAAGATGCGTATATCATTAGTTGATATAACGTTTTTTCTAAGCCAGGATAGGACTTCTTTTATAGCCAGGATTTCAGCTTGGAACACGCTACAATGATTGGGTAGACGAAAGGAGAGACTTAAGTTTAGTATATATGAGTATACGCCTCCACCAACCCCATCCTCCGTTTTTGATCCGTCTGTATAGAAGTTTATAGGACCATCGTTCAAAAATGATGTATTCTCCTAAGAAGACCTGGGAGGTATAGTCACTTTGAAGCTATAGTTATTAAACTGAGGATAGGGTATGGTGTAGTCAATATTACTGTTTATAGTTCTGAACGAGTTCAAAATAGTGGTGTGGCCAATTCCATTATTGATCCACAGAGAGGAGGCTTGAAGCCGTATGGCAGTATTAGCGGCTGTTTGCTTGCTGAAAATGTCCAGCGGTATTAGATGGAACAGAACATCTAGTGAGGCGGAGGGGGTGGAGCGAAGTGCTCCTCCCATACACAGGCAGGCTGTTCGTTGGACTTTGCTGAGTTTATCGCGATTTGTCGCTGTATCTAGCGCCGTCCACCATACCGCTACTCCATAAGTAAGGATCGGTTATGACCGAGATGTATAGCCAGTGTGTAATGCGGGGCTGTAGGCCCCATTTATTACCAATGGCCTTTTTACAGGAGAGCAGGGCTACTGTGGCCTTGTTTATTCTCTCTTGAATATTAGGTTTCCAACTTAATTTCTTATCTAAAATGAGACCCAAGTATTTTGCTTGTTCAGAGAATTTAAGTGGTACACCGTTTATGAGGGGAGGGTCGATGTGTGGAACTTTGTATTGCCTTGTGAAGAGGACAAGGTCGGTTTTTTGTGGGTTAACGCCTAGTCCACACCGATTTGCCCATCTGGTGAGCTTATTTAAAGCGTTTACGTTTACGTTTTGCAGTAACGTTTACCCGTTACTGCAATAGCAACATCGTCCGCATAGGCAAACACTGTATCCCTCTCTTTCTAGAGTAATTAGGAATTCATTCATTACTAAGTTCCAGAGGAGAGGGGATAGGACACCACCTTGTGGCGTACCTCTGCTGACACCCCTTTGTGTAGTAAAATCGCCCAGTGTTGAACTGATAATCCTGCTTATCAGCATCTGATTAATCAATTCACTGATCGACTTATCTACCTTCAGAGATGTCAATACACGTGCAATTGCAGATGTGTCGACATTGTTAAATGCACCTTCTACATCTAAGAAGGCAACTAAGGTGTATGATGGCGGGAATATTCGATTGTACGTACTATACTGTGTAGAGCCGTTTCAACTGATTTCCCTTTGTTGTAGGCGTGTTGAGCCTTTGAAAGGAGGGACTTATCAATACTTGCCCTTAAGTGGATATCGATCAAACGTTCAAAAGTTTTGAGAAGGAATGATGATAAGCTGATAGGTCTTAGGTCTTTAGGGTTAACGTGGCTGGATTTTCCGGCTTTTGGAATAAAAACAACTTCAACTTGTCTCCAAGACATCGGGATGTATGCCAATTTTAGGCATCCCTTGAAGATGTTTTCTAGGATGGGTATTAGAAAACTTGCATTTTCTTGCAGTTCGGCTGGTATTACACCATCCGGACCAGCAGATTTATATGGTTTAAAGATGTTAATAGCCCATTTGAGTTTTTCCCTAGTGACTAGACCTTGTGGGGGATGTAATGTATTGTCACCATTATTAGGTGCAATGTTATTAATAATATTAGAGCTACCAGAAAAGTGAACGTCTAGTAGCAAGTTGAGCGATTCTTCGCTTGAATTGGTCCAGAGGCCAGAGGCGTTTTTCAAGCAGCTTGGCATGATTGGATTTTTGGAGAGGATTTTGCGCAGCCTGGATGCTTCGGAGCAATCTTCCACGTTGCTACAGAAGTTTCTCCAAGACGATCGTTTGGTTTTCCTCAGTTCTTTTTTATATATCTTCAGTGATTCTTTATATGAATCCCAGTCAGACATGTCTCTAGAAGCTTTCGCTCTGTTAAAGAGTTTTCTGCATTCTTTTCGAAGTGGATCCAGCCCTGAGTTCCACCAGTGTGGCTTCTTTTTACCTCTTACTTGTATAAGAGGGCATGCAGTATCTAGAGCTTTGTTTAGGGCTAATGTTAGATTATTGACTTTGTCGTCAAGATCTTCAATGTTGGAGGGAGTAATAAAAAGTTCAGGTTTTACTAAACTATTTAACGTTCTCTTGTATTTTGGTCAATTTGTTCTTTTCAGATTTCGAAAGATCGGTTTGCAAGGTGGTTCATTTATAAAGTCAAACTGGATGTATCTATGATCAGAAAAGGAGAGATCTTTAGATACCTTCCAGTTCAAAATATTATTATTAATGAAGTCGGAGACAAGAGTTAATTCTAAAACTTCTTGTCGATTTTTAGTAATAAAGGTTGGCTCATTACCAACGTTACTTACGAGTAGGTTAGTGTTTAGAATAGGCATATTTTCAACTCAGCAAAATTTAAAATTTAATATTTTTAATCCTATTCTTCTTATATGTAAGTTTTGCTTCATCACGTTCGGGACGGAATACATTTCTTCGTGATTTCATGTGGTCAACAGCATTAGCCAGACATTCTTTCTCTTCATCTTGCGTAAGTTTAAATTCCCTTGAGTCTGATAACATTGGTCGACAAAATTATACTTTTTGAGAGGATTAAGTTATACTGACTTCGAACCTCATCTTCAATTTTTCTATCACATCAGGTTTTTAAGATATACCCTTTATAAATTCTAAGGACAACCAAAAACGGTAAAACATGACGTATGCCTTAACTTTAAATTGCAAGATGATTTTGCAAAAACATGTCTTTGCTTTTAACTACAGTTTAAGTAATTTCTTATTTGAATCTACCTGACGTTTTTAAAAACCCTTGATTTTAATTCTTTTATAGTTTTAAATAGTTCGTTTAATTTTTGATGCTGATTACGAATCCAAACTCCGATTAGCTACATGTGCTCAAACTAAGAAATGCCCATTTCAACATTATTTTTTTTTATTTTTTTCAATGTACTACAAGAACTTGATGTTATAATCTTAAGACTACAAATCCGTAATTAGAAATAGAAAAAAATTGTAAACGGAATATGGAAGGATGATATTGTAGATTTATCATCACACATTTTTTGAAAAAAAAGCTATTTCATGAAATTGATAGCTTCGAAAAGCCTGTAAGTGCTTTCGAATTACAAAAAAAAAAAAATATCTCAAAAACCTATATTGATAGGTAATTGATAGAGTAATTCTGGAATCGGGTTTGAATTGAATTGAAGATGTTGACAGCATCGACAGCAATATGTCATGAATGAAGGAAGGTATTTCAATTAAATTCCAGAGACCTACAATTTAAATTTGAAAGAGAAAAAAATAATATAGTTCTTATTTTATTATTTATAAAAATATCCTTACCAGCTACATCATAGTTTGTCAAAACATGTATAAGTAAGATATTCAACTGTGAATTTCTGCAAAATTTATCATGCTTGAGAATATAGTGAAACCGATCAATTGGCCAATTCTCGGTGGTAGGTACTGTCTTGAAAAACTGACTGTAGATTAAATCAACGATTGTCTACATCATGAGGAAGGCCTTTCGTACACTGCAATCTTTCGCCTATCGGTAGCTGGCTAAAAGAAGTGCTTTGCATTGCACAGATGGTGACACATGACGTGTCTCTGCTATTGCTATCAAATGCTTCAATTGATCCAGCTGCTATTTGATCCAATTGGCTTGGCTATGAATGATCAGGGAAAGTGTCAACAAATAAAGCGATCCTTCAACTTCATAGCCACATTTTCGACATGTATGTATATCCTTTACGACGAATAAAGCATGTCAGACCGGTTTCGTCGCGAAGCTTTCCAGTCTTCTGTATCGATGTCTTCGCTGTAATCAGCCCTTCTAATTCCTACAGTCGGGTTAAAAATTGAGGGCTTAAGAACCTATCGGAATAGAGCGATTTGATTGTTAGGAACAAAATCTTGTCGTGAAATGTAATTTCAACTAAAAAAACAAAACAATTCACTTCTTCTGTTGCAACATTCTCCATGGTTTCTTCTTCATCTGAGGATTAAATTAAGTGAAAATTGGTTATATATTTTATTTAAATAAATTAACATTTTGAATTTAAATTGTTTTAACTTCATTTTCATTAATGGGAATGAATTTTGTTTTGTTTACATTTTGTTGAGTAATCAAAATTCTCACCTCGCTGTTAATCTGTCAAAACTGGGTTAAACTCAATTTAGGCCACGTTCGCATTGCAGTTCTATGGTGCGCCTATACTTTCTGCATGATTTTTTTTTTGTTTTTAGCGAAACTTTTTATAAAAATCACAGAATTTCTATGCCAATAGCAGGCAAATATTATTTTTAGCACACTTTTCACTGAAAAGAAGTTGCACAATTCATTTTTCTCAAAATATTACAATAATTTTTCAATTTTTGAATTCAACGGATCTCTTTTTTGAACGGCTGAGTTCACCTCACATTGTTTTCCCCCTAACTGTGCATACTGAGCCCCAAAAGCCCATAACAACTACATAGGATCTGGATTTTTCCATAAGAAATGCATGGGAAAACTAACACATGCTTATGCTAATGGGCAAAATGTGCTCAGTAGAGCTTGTAGGTCGAGAGCGAACCCTATAAGTCGGTTCTCTTGGTAGACATATTTTTCTATGAGGCAAACGTTTTTATACTTTACTTGATTTGAAAGATGGATTCAATCAGCTTAAGACGCATGAAGGTTCAATAATGTTCACCTCTTTTGTAACACCGCATGGATAATTTGAGTACTTGAAGATGCCATTTGGGTTAAAAAACGCCCCAGCAAATTTTCAGAGATTTGTTTACAACATTTTTCCTGTTTAATTGACTCGGGCAAAATAATTATTTATATAGATGACATTTTGATTGCTTCGATTGATTTTGAATCTCATGTAGAGACAGTAAAAGAAGTTTTGCGTAAAATATATGAAATGGGGTTAGAAATAAAATAAGCTAAATGTAAATTTGCTTACGATGAAATTGAATACCTGGGCTATGTAGTAAGTTCTTCTGGTATTCGGCCCACTGATGCTCATATTATTGCTATTAAAAATTACCCAATGCCAAAGACCAAACAGGAATTATTTACTCACTAAGACGCTTCCGTGTTATCGTACTCACCCCCTCCATCAGACCGAATGGCTGTAGGTTTCTTTCCAAAAACGTTTTCAACTTGACGCACGTATTCCTCTATTCGCTCAGCCGCTTCTGACTGGTTCTTCAATAGATAGACTGTTGCATACCTACTAAAAACATCGATCATGGTCATGATATATCAATTTCCAGATGGAGTCGGTACACTAATCGGGCCGCACAGATCAGTATGTACGATGTCTAGGATTTTCTTCGCTTTTCTCTCTCGACGACTTCTGGAAATGGCTTTCGACTCAATTTGTCTTCTAAACAGCACTCGCACATGGTGTTTACATTACATTTTTTGACTTGTAGGCCTTTCACCATATCTTCATTAAATATACGCTTAAATACAGCTGAATCTCGATGACCGAATCGTCTATGCCATTGGTGTTCACAGTTTGTCACATGTTCTTGCGATACTGAAGAACATTTTTCAGTTTTCAATTGGTAAAGATTTCCTTTACGGTCACCCAAAGCAATAGCAAATCATCAGAATTAACAATACGACATCCAGACGAATCAAAGCTGACCTTCAAACATTTATCCACCAATCTGCTCACACAAGGCTACCTTCCAATTCTGGCACAAGCAGCACATCATGAAGAGTTATCTTAACTCGATTCTTGCATTCATCTAGACCCCAAAGCACACCTTCACCACGACCAGCCGTTGCTGTTTGTTTTCCGTCGGCCAAAGTAACGTGAGAGCCATCAAACAGTGTCAAAGAAGCAAAGAAACTTCTATTGCATGTCATATGCGAACTTGCACCACTGTCAATCAACCACGAACCAGGTTTCTCACTTCCAGCTACAAATGCTACGTTAGTCTCATCAACAGACTTTAGATGACTCTTGTTTTTGGAGGACAAATATTTACGACCGACAGTTGGAACGAATGTGTCCCACTTTCTTGCAATAAAAACATGTTCTGTTGTCTACTGTTCGCTTGGAATCCGTTTTCATTTCTTTTTCTGGTCTCGACGATTCTATTCTGTTGACTCTCCGTTGGTATTCATCAATAAGTTTTTGCTTGATGAATTCCACGGTCACCTCCTTATCGGACATACTGTCTAAAGTGGAAACCAGGGTTTCAAAGGAGTCCGGGATGCTTTGCAGCATCATACATATTTGCGTATCCTTATCTAGGACATGTCCAGCAGCCAGACGGTCAAAAATCTCTTCTATTTCCAAGAGATGTTTTTCGACATTCCCATGTTCTTGCAAACGCACAGAGCACAACTTTTTCAGAAGAGCAACACGTGTAGACCGGGATATGTTTTTGTGATGCCGGCACAGAGCATCCCATACATCCTTCGCATGCACACAATTCTTCACCAGAGACAATTGGCTATCTCCAAGGAAAAGAATACTTGTGCCCTTGGCCTTCCTGTCGCACGTCTTCCACTTTTCAGTCTTGGCTTCGTCAGCCGGAACCGCATCCTCGATATATGTAGTCAGGTCGTCTCGTGCTAGGAAACTTTCTACACGAATTTTCCAAACTTTTCAATTCGTGGCATTCAACTTCGGGATGCACACTCTGTCGTCCATAATACCGCCTGCTGGGCCCATAACCTGTTGGACAATCTCTTTAATTGCAAAAGAAAAGAGCAAATGTTATTTTGGACAAACTATTTATTTTCAGTCTAAGTAATAAGCAAAAGGTTATAGTGAAGTGAACAGTTTGAGATAAAAGTAAAATATAAAGGCGTTCTTTTTAGGCAGCTTCTAACGTCTCAAAAAGAACGAAGTTGGTTGCAGTTGTGTTCATTGTTTTAGTAGTAAAGGTTTGTTCGCTCAACAGAAAGTACCATCACCACTTATCAATTCGATTCTTGTGCGTTGGCATAAATTATGGAATTTCTTCAAGTATGGACGAATTATGTAGTTCTAGCGATTTTCTCACCGTACTCAGGGCATCCATATTGTTACCAAAGCTTATTTCTATCCAACTCACTGTAGCTGTAATACAATAAATTATACTCGAATTCTTGAAGTCTTAGATTTAGACCTACAAGGTTTTCTTATACTTCCTCAAATTTTGTAGAAAAATGTAAAATTTTTGGAAATAGTCCCAAAGATTTAACGAGTTATTTGTGGTTTGAACCAAAATATCCAAACTAAGAAACGAAATCAAGAGACAACCTATGAATTTACGTGCAGTCTCCTAACATGCAATAAAACGCGAATAAAGACTACTGTTAAGTCGTTCCCTCAGCACTATTGACTTTTGAATTTCTATCAATCCAATCGAGTGCAAGTGTCATTTTTAGGTTCCACTTTATGTAGAAATACATTCCTCACTTCGATAGGCTTTCAGCAAGAATTTATAAACAATAGCCAGCGCCTGTTGTTAAAAACATTGGTATTATTTTATTAACAGAAATATAATCTAAATTAAACTCGTCTGTGAATCAGCACCCTTTTTTTGAGCAATGCTTTGTCTCCAGATTTCTTAAGGAAAGTTGCTTTTGTATCGTGGTATGCAATTTGCAGCATTCAAAATGAAAAGACTTATAGTAGACTATCCAAAAATCGATAATTTGTATACCTACTTGAATGAGATTTAAATTACTTAACTTAGCTAAAAGACTTATTTAGCTTTAAATTAGATATATTAATGGTTCTGCATTTGAAAGTTTTGATGAGTTATATAGGAAAAAATCGCAATATAATGAAGTTAATGTAGTTCATATTTAGAGCAAAGAAATGAATCTCTGTACTTCATAGTACGGTTGAAGTTGGACTCAAGGGTAAACTGATGGGCATTCAATAGAGCATAGACCGTTAAAATAACGGTAAAAAAAGGTGAGACAAGAAACTTTACGACGATGTTCGAGTTGATGATGTTAATGTCACAAATCATTTTAAAAGCTCTTCTTTGAATACTGTTCAAGATGCTTAAATAAGTTACTGGAGCACCAGCTCAGAGATGAGAGTTATATTCAAGTTTCGGACGTACATATGTATATAGGCTTTGTAGATTGTAGCCAGATCAGGAGACATTTTTTTTATGGGTTTCAGACTTGAATCCGTCCAAAACAACTTGTATTGAACGGTTCGAAAGAAAATTTCTAATCCAACGAAGAAGAGATTCGTCAATACCAAAAGCACGCATTTTCGATTAGAGAGCAAAATGCCAGACTTTACCAAATGCCTTTGAAATATCAAGTGCAATAATCTTACTTTCTCCAAAACGTTTTAAAGATTTGTTCCACTGTTCGGTGAGATGAACTATGAGATCACCAGTGAACCTATTGCTACGAAAGCGGTTTTGCCGAAAGAACACCTCTTCAGAATAATAGCAGGGATACCATCGGGACCAGCGGATTTATGAATATTGAGATCTTTAAGAGACCTCGCCACAGTTCGAGTACGAAAAAAGCTTGGTCTCATAGAACCATTTACGTGTTTTAGGACTGGGGAGCCATGACTCTATCTCGTAAGGTTGAATTTTAGGCGAACTGCCTTGCAAACAAGTTAGCTTTATCAATAGAGCTAACTAAAGCATCTTGCACATGAGCTACGAACTGCGACCTGTGGATGTTCGCATATTTTGACTTTCACATGAGCTTTATTTCTATTCGCAGACAGCGACGAATTGTCAACCCTTTTCTCCATATTTTCCTCAGCCATCATCTTTCACACAAAAACAAAACAAGAGTGGTATAATTTTGAGGTTAAGTTGAGCGCGAACAATTTATTCGTTGCAGTGTGGATGGTATGTGGAACGCGAATAGAGTTTGACAATTCGTAGCAACCACACTGCGATTCGTTACTACCAAAATGTTTTTACAAAATTCTCTTGTTTTAGAGAACAAAATGCAAATTTTATTATCCTAATATTAGTGTCAATTGGTTTCTTATAATTTAAATGTGTTTTTGTGTGGAATTGACTTTTTGAAATGTGTAAAATCACGTTTGTTCGTCCATTCGCAGTTCGTTGCTCATGTGCAAGGCACTTAAAGGAGTGTTATCGGCAACAAGCGTAGGATCCGAGGAAGAGAGAGAATTCCTCAATTCAATTTGGGCGTTGCAGGCCTTTCTGGCTTGCATAAACCTTTACCAGTTTTCCTCAGTTGGGTTGGCTTAAAAAAACCGGTTTCTCACCTCTTTCTCCATGATTTAACCTTGGGTTTAATACTTTTAACCCTATTCGGGATAAAGGTTCCCATTCCCAGATGAATCATACTAGTAATCATATCTGCATTCGAGTCTACCAGCCCTATTATGGTTATCAAATATCAACACGATATTTGATAATAGTTGATAATTATCAAAAAAATTAATGAATCGGTATTAGGGTGATCAATTATCAATATTTTTGATAAATAGTGAGTTAAAAGATCTATTGTGAATAGCTTTATTGATAAACTCTGTATTACGGCTATCAAACATATTGATACCCATCAAATATTCTTGACAAATGTATCAAATATTCGTAAATGGTAAAGAATTGTAATTTAAAAACGATTTATAAAATTTTTTTATTGAATATACAAATTAAAGAACGAAATGCCTTCACTAGAATTGTTATTTGAAGGCAATTGTACTGAGGAACGAAGGTTTATCGAGGCAGCTAAAATAAACAGTATTACGGGATGCTTCAAACCCACTGGACAAATTATAAATTCATGAATTAAAATAAGCAAATTAAACTTGGTATTACGGCTGTCAAAAATTATGATATCCATCAAATTTTCTATCAGCCACAAATTCTTCGTTTATAAATAGGCATGTACCATCAACTGAGCGCTCAGAGATTTATGCACAAATGCCTTTTGCAACCTCAGGATTTTCCTCCATTAGTTCCACAAGCCTTTCTATTTCTTCTCTGTTGCTAACTATTTTACTCCTAAATAAACAAAATATTAATAAGAAAAAAGAGACATTTATTTAATGAAAACAACTTAGGTACATTTATTCCGCCGAAATTATTTATAGAACAAAACACAAGAACTCAACACAAATGACAAACGTCAAACACCAAACAAAACCTGTTCACAATTGTATATTGATTAGTATTCACAATGGGTGAAAAATTATCATTTGATACTCATAATACCAAATTATCAATAAATTGATAGAAGTTATCAGTTATCAAATAATTGATAGTTGATAGCCATAATAGGGCTGTACGTCACTACCGAGGAAGCAAAGTGACCAGTTAAAAATCCTGAAGAAATTATTGAGACCATCAAAGTTGGATTTCTCGTACATTCATCCAAAAATGCGCCTCGTCACTAAAGATGATTTTTCGTCCAAAATTAGGGGCCTCTTCCAAACGATTCGAAGCCCAGTCAGCGAACAACGGCGTTGTCTATGGTCATGAACTTTGATCTTCTGGGTCAGTTGGATCTTGTACGGGTGTAGTCCCAAGTCCGACGCAAACGTAAAATTCGCCAAGTTGAAGGGCCGGGTTCTTGTACACGGCGAGGAATAGACTGCCTCGGGTTCTGCTGTACACTTTCACGGACCGCGCGATGTTCTCGGACGATCTTGCGTTCCTTGAACGTACGGGTGTTGGCTGATTGTTTACTGGGGCCCTACTATGTAACTCGATTCTACAATGAAATTGCTCGAATTCGAAAAATTGGTACTATGTATCTATTTGACTACTTTCGAACAAACGAGAATCGAATAGTTCTAGTAGTGCCAACTATATTCTTATGAACTTTCGAATAAACGAGGAACTTCGTAACTCGAAAGTAGAATTCAAAACAAGGCAAAATCGAAAATAATCACTCTACATCAAATGTGTTTGCGAACTAAGTTTTTTTTTATCAAAGTGTGAGTAAAATGTTATAAATTATTAATAATCAATTTGAATTTGAAAGTTTTTCATTCAACTTTTTGTGTTTTATTATTTTACCATCTCAATTACACCGGGAATTCGTGATTTTTGCAAAAATAGCGTTTGGACTTTCGTTCCTCTTCCTCATCATCAGCGATTGAAGTCAAAACTTCGGCAAGTATGTTTGACATGGTTTGCTGTGCACGTCCAGCGTTCTTGTCACCACCGATTTGGTTTTGGTAACCTCTTGTTGCCAAAAACTTCAATGCTGCTGATAACTTAATGATAATGTGAACAGCATTTTGTCTTTTGCGAGTAGTCATGTCGGATGATATGGTGTTAAATAAGTATGTAAATCCGTCTTTAGAAAGACGATCGTTTTAAACAAAACTAAAACAAAAGTATATATTTTTCATTAAGAATGCGTTTAAATATTCTACCGTATATGTAAAGGGTCCGCCAAATAACTTCTTTTTTTTTTGAAAATGCTATAAAAACATCGAGTGTAGTTTCGGCTGTGTGGCACGTAGCGCTGTCCAGGGGCCCTACTATGTAACTCGATTCTTCGAGTGGTACTATCTATGAAAATAGAATCGGATGCCGGTAATACCAATGTCGTTTTCAATTGGCAATCTGGAAGTGAAAAAAAGCATTCTGAATGCGTTCAATTGGGCAAAAGTGACACTTCTGATTCTGAAAAGAGAATTTCCCTTCTGGTTTTAAAAACAGAATCAGAAGCAGAATCACTCACACATTCATAAATTTTAAATGTCACTTCCTCCATGTTTGCAGCACAAAAACAAAATGAAATCTAGCGCGAATACACATATATGTGACACATGTCATACTCAACCAATACATTCTCACCAAACTTCAGATTCTTGGGAATAAAAAAAAAACTGTTCAATTGGGATTCCGAATCGAAGAACAATTCAAGATTGCCAATTGAAAACGACGCAAGTATTTCCCACAAAATTTCCGATTTTCGAACGAGTCTCGTTATGTGTGACATTAGACATCTGTGAATAAAAGTCAATTAATCTTCGTGAAAAAAATCAATCAAAACAATAATAAAAACAAATGGACAGTGTCGCAATTTGGTTAGATTCTTAAGAAAATCCGGAACGAATTGAACAAATACATAGAAAGAAGGCGAATCAGAGACAATTCAAACATAATGGAGCTTAGCGAGAAAAGGTTTAACCATATCGAGCATCTATTTGAACGCATTTTTAATGCAATCTACATTATTTCAGCTTTGTTAAAAATTACCGCCTTTCAAAAGATGCATTCATGTTTTTATTAAACCAAATTTCAACGCACCTTAGTATTCGCCAAAGGCAAACTTCTGTTCCCAATATGATCAAGGAGGTTATCAAAATCAAATCGGTGGAGACAAGCGTGCGGGACTTGCTCAACAGACCATGTCCAAGATTATAGCTGAGGTTTTAACTTCAAACGGAAGAGTCATTTGCCCGCTGATGATGAATTTTAAAATGAATGAGGAAGAGAAACGAAAGTCCAAACGCTATTTTTGGCAAAAATCACGAATTCCCGGTGTAATTGGGGTGGTAAAATAATAAAACATAAAAAGTTGAATGAAAAACTCGCAAATTCAAATTGCATATTAATAATTGATAACATTTTAACTACACTTTGGCAAAAAAAAAACTTCGTTCGCAAACACATTTGATGTAGAGCGATTATTTTCGATTTTGCTTTGTTTTGAATTCTACTTTCGAGTTACGTAGTTCCTCGTTTATTCGAAAGTTCATAAGAATATAGTTGGCACTACTAGAACTATTCGATTCTCGTTTGTTCGAAAGTAGTCAAATAGATACATAGTACCAATTTTTCGAATTCGAGCTATTCAGTGTATGCGTACGGGTTTTTGTGCCCCAAATGCGACAATTTTGCTTGTTTACATATAGGGGAGCGCCTGGGGGTTTTTACCTCGGATTACAGTTACAGTGAATGAATTAATATGATCGATGTGAGAAATTGTTTTTTAAACCATAAATTGCAATGTTTACCCAAAATTTTTTTGTGCATTCCATTTTTTCATTGTTTAAACAAATTCTTATAAAAAATTAATGTTTGACCATATATTTTATACAGGGTGTCCCATAAGTAATGGTCCAAACTGTACATGCTGAATGGTCAAGTCATGACCTACCAGAATTTGGTAACTTGTCTATACCGCATCCTAACGGTTTTCGAGTAACGGTTGTTTTAATAAAATTTTCAAGAACACCTACTTTTAGTCGGTTTTTCAATCACCCTGTCCACAAATGATTTTTGTTTTTACTATATGTTAATATTTTACAATTTTGAATAAACATTTAATATTTTTGCATTTAAAAATTTCAATTTTCGGCACTATTTTGCAAAATATTGATAGTTAAAATCATATTTTTATCAAACTTAATTTTTTACATCGAACTTTAAAACAGTTTTATTTAAAAAAATCATATTACACAATACTGGTTATCGTTTTCAAAAACTTGCTTGATTTTTTAGCTTTTCAAAAAAGTATAAAACATCAAAAAGCTAGCTTTGGTTCAAAAGTTATAAGCATTTCAATTTAATAAGTCACGATTTAAAAAACAAATATAAACAGAAAAAAATGTGTTTCTGTTAGAATTTTGTATTACATCATTAAAAAATTCTAACAGAAACACATTTTTTTCTCGAAAACCGTTAGGATGCGGTATAGACAAGTTACCAAATTCTGGTAGGTCATGACTTGACCATTCAGCATGTACAGTTTGGACCATTACTTATGGGACACCCTGTATAAAATATATGGTCAAACATTAATTTTTTATAAGAATTTGTTTAAACAATGAAAAAATGGAATGCACAAAAAAATTTTGGGTAAACATTTCAATTTATGGTTTAAAAAACAATTTCCCACATCGATCATATTAATTCATTCACTGTAACTGTAATCCGAGGTTTTACAGTTTTGAATGCTCCAGGCACTCCACTAATACCCGCCAAGATCAAAATGAGCTTCATCTGAAAAGATGATGAAGCGTATACACAACCATATTCGTTCAGCGGAAAGATAAAACTAATTATCTGTGAAATCAGACATGAGCTAAGTGTAACCATTCACGAAATAAGCACTAATTGAAAAAAAAAACGTTCGATGGCGGACCCTATATGTATGTGCAAACCTTTTCTCACTCAGCTCCATTATTTTGGAGTACGAGCAAATTGAACGCAAAAGAATAAGAGTTGCGTTCAATTTGCTCGTACCGTTCTTCATTTCCTTTCAAATTAAACCAAATTCCAACGGTGTCCATTTTTGTTATAATTATTCTTGTTCAAAAATTTGATGTTTTTTTTTATTTTGTTTTTAAAACTGTCAAACAACTCGATACTCGTTCGAAAGTAGGATTTTTTTTGAAAACAAGTTGGTATAACCGGCATTGGATTCTACTTTCATACGTAGTACGATTTGAAAGTAGAATCGGAAATGAGTTTCGAATAGAATCAAAAGTAGAATCGAATTACATAGTAGGGCCCCTGGACCGGTCGTCTCAAATTTGGCCACCAAACGTTGAAGTCAAATGTGAAGGGCCACCACGTCTACCGTAAAATGGGTGCAACGTTTGTGTTAACGAACACTCATTTTGATAATAAAGTTTTATCATTTGAACGTGCTGTTCAATCGTCTAACTTGCCATGATGATTTTGCACAAACAGCTGAATATTCAATAAAGAAAGATTTGACAGATGTCATCAAAACAAAATAGCCATCACGGGGCGCCAAAATCTATAAATAAATTGGGTGGCGCAACAGTCCGTTGAGAACTAGGGACTAGTGACTTACAACTCTTAACCATTCCTGTGTGCGAGTACTGTTGTCAGGGATGGCACCAAAATCTACCCGCGCCAAAAAAAACCTATAAAAAATCTTAACTCGTTTTTAAAAAATAAACAATTTTTTGTACGAGATGATGAAAAGATGTATTTTTGTATACATTTTTTACAGAAAATTAATAGATACAAATTATTTTAAAAGAATTAAAAAAACATCAATTTTCTTTTACAAATAATTTAAAAATCAGTTGTGACAATGTTTTTTTCCATGTGGTAGGACAACCGCCTGGCAAGTTTTATTGTTTCCAGATCATTAAAAAGGCTTATTTTGAAATTCGAAAAGGTTAAACAAATCCATAATTGTTTAAATCATTTTACAAAGATAAGTTAGGAAGATGAATTATGTACAAATGTATGAGTTTTATATATAAAAGTGCTAACACATTGATTGGAAGAGATAGAGGGTTCGATTCATCAATTAATTGTCTTAATTTAATTTTGTTTATGTTTTCATTTTCACTTTGTAAACATTAAATTGCGCCGAAACTGTTTTACTTCAGTTTGCTTAATTAACAATTGGAAATTAATGACAAACAATACATATTTACTTATCGTGCAAACGATATCACTTTGACGATTATCGTCTTACGTCAAGTGAGACAATTGTCGAAACGCTATCGTCTGACGACAATCGTTTTACGGAATGAACCTCCTGGCTTCAAACAATATGTATGTCGAATAAGTTATAAATAAAAGAAAATTTAGTCGTAACTACAAAGAGCTTTTTACAATTATATTTTTTTTTTTTTTTTAAGAAATTCAAAGTTTAATCACTCGCTTCCATAAAATCTAACACAATTTTTTTTTGGTTTTAAGTATCTGTCGCTTCACAAAAAGCTCGCTTGTTCTTATTTTTGTAAAGAAGCTCAAAAGTGCACTGCGCTCACTTGACCATTTTTGGCCCCCTGGTTTTTAAACATTTTAAGCTTCTAGTTACTTGTATCATTTTTCCCCTTGAGCTTTAAAGCATATTTTTTGATATTAATTTGTCGGTCAATTCCATTTTGCAAGCTAATTTAAATATCATAAAAATAATTTAAAGTCGTCCCTAATTTTCTTAAACAACCACACAAACAAGATAAATATTCTTTATATCCTATCTAGCTAATTATCCACACATTATTTCATTGGCCTAAAATTATTTTATTTTCAAAAAGAAATCTGTTAGTTGTCAATACTTAAGATTTATTTTGTATGTTTTATCTTAAAGTTAAGGTTTTTTAGTTTCACGTTTTTATATGATTATTCTATCGACAAAATAAAAGTTTTTGTTTTTTTTTTTTAATATTATTCAAACGCAGATAAGAAGAAACAATGAAAATTAATAATTACATGTACATATAAATAACTATGTAGATTCATTAAAAATATTTATACATTTATACTTACAAGAATTTTGAATGGTTAATTATGTAGCAAAACATAACTTAATTCAACCTATTTCAACTATTTCCAAAAGAAGTGGCATGAACACAACTTTTCAAGGATAAATAAAAGTTAATACATTCCATTATAAAAGGGTATAATAAGCCTTTCCAAGATTTACACTTTACAACAAAGAACACAGTATTTTTATGTTTAAATATAATTTTAAATATTCACCCCTATCGCCGTAACCGATCGGAAGATTTTTTTTCGTTTTTGCTTACGAATTCGGAGAAAAAATATTCATCATTTTGACATTTTAGAATTTGTCAAATAAATATCAATTTACTGCTTGTTTTGCTTTTGACTTCAATTTATTTTTCCTTAAAAAGTAATCTCCATTGAAGTCACGAAATAATGATTAAGAAAAAAAACTTACAAATCTTTTCCTTGCAACACTTGCTTACCATTTCCATCTATCTTAAAATGTACGGAATAAATGTCCGCAACGTTTTGCTGTCGGAGGAAATCGGAACAAATATTTTTAATACACACCGTCACGTTTCGTATGAAATTTTATGCGTTATTACTTTTAAAGACATGCATTGCGCGAGTTTTATATTTTGAACGCATGTACATCAAAATTTGTTTCGGAAATTTCTCCGATTTGAGTATCCGAACGGTTACGATGATACAAAATTCGTACATTATATTCCTCTCCGATCGGTTTACTCGAGAGCGGTGATTCTTGATTTCGGTTTGCATTTTTTTCAACATTGCTGTCTTTTTTGTTCGTATTATCAGATGACAAAAAGTTAAAAATATAAACCCAACAAAAATGTCATCTTAAGTTAAGAATAATTTTATTTGTATTTCTTTTCTATGAGGAATACAAAATATTTTATTCCTTTATTATATTACTAATTTGGACATGTTTTCATTAGTTGCATTTACATGGGTATTACTTTCTTTACCGCCTTTTCGGTGTGTACGGTATTTGTAAATTGTATCTTCTGTTTTTTGAGTTTTGTATTATAATTAAAAAGTTTACTTGTTTAAATTTCATATTTTTATAATTTCATTGTGGATGGAAAGTTAAAATTCAGTTGCTTATTTATAAATTCTTTACGGATTTATTTAAAGTTTGCTAGACAAATATAAAAACAAAATTCAATTAATCATAACATGTTGGGAAGCAGAACTCGTTTTTGAAAAATCAAGACGAGTAGTGTTCTTCCTGACTGGGACAAAAGAATAAGGAGTAGTGCTCCTTGGTTTTTAAATGTTTCTATTTGTATGTGTTTTGTATTTGTTATTAATAAATTGTATTTATTTTAACCGCTCTTAAACAAAAGAATGGCCACCTGGCCTAAGTAAAAGTATATAAAATGACGAGTCTCATGTGTCACATATGAACCGAAATTCCTGCCAACAATACAATGCCATGTGGGGTTGTACTTTTTGTCAAATTCCTTTTTGATGTATGCGGCTATATCCTGCAAAATAATAAAAAAAACGTATGCATGGTATGTAATATAAAGTTTAAAAATATTAAATACAGATCGAAAACAAAAAGCGTGTGTATAATTTTTGTGAAAAAACTTACTATTGGATAATAAAAATTTACTGAATGTTGAAAACAACATTGTTATAAGATGATATTAGTTTGAAGAAAAATCTTTAATTTTTTGAAGGATATTTTAGATATTTAAGATTTTATTTTTGTAAGAAAACTGTCAATTTCATGTTTCTCAAAGTTTTACCAGATGCCAATAATTTTATTCTTCGTTGCATACAATTATTTTGTAAGTAAAATCTTTTTTTCGTTCGAAAAATATCCGATATGAAAAATATTTTTGTTCAGTTTTTCTGAGTTAAAAAATACGACAAATTGAATATTTTTCAAGGTTATAATAATTTGGTATAGCATCACATTATACAATTTAAAATTTTATTGAAGTCGCTAGCGTTATAGGTTCGTGAGATATTTGAGTTCAACCAAAGTCCTTTCATTATTGTTCGATGTTTTTATCAGTACATTTTTTTTTAAGTCGATAGCTTTACTTTCTTGAAATAACGACAACGAAAAATGGTATCCTGAAGGTACGTACGTGGATATGATAGACCAAAAAGGTACTCCAACTGTTGTTAATCTATAACAAATATCTTAAACTATACAAAGATTGGAAATCTTATTCAAAATTTGTACTTCCAACTAAATTGAAAATCAATTATCAAATTATGCAAAAAATACGTTTTTTTTTTTAAGACAGTGAGAATTACGAAATAAATTTGAATCTAATCTTCAGATCGAGAGCAAACAGTGTTACAGTCCAAAAAGGTCCAAGAGCTTAAAATTTTAGCAGCTAAATACAAAGATTAAGTAAGGCAATACAAATATATGACCGACCAGATACCATTAAGCATATTTTAGTGTGATTAATGATGAAACCATACGTGATATACTCTATTTCATTATAACTAATATACATTAGTCTAACTCATTATCTCTTTAATTAATATCTTTAATATAAATAATTACATATTAATTAATTATTAACATATATATATAATATATATGACATATGTATATATAATATGTGAAAATGTGATTATTGCATGTACTATATACAGAGATGGACATTAAAATAGACACAGAGACAGTTGCTAAGAGTAAAACCAAATTAAAACAACAACATGAATTAGAAGTTGTTTTAACCGTTATCAAAAAAAAAAAAGTTAGACTTTCTTATTCAAAATAACATGGGTTTTATTTTTTTTCGCTTGTTGATTGTTTGGAGATGAACCGTTCCTTAGGGAAGATTGTGTTTTTGGTGGACATTAAATAGAAACACATTGGAACACAGACCTTAATACGTATTTAACTAGTATCAAAAATATTAGTTTTTAATAGTTTTTTTTTTTACTTTTATAAAACAATAAGTTCACTTTAGGAAGTAAATTCAAACTATTTTAATAATATTACAATAAATTCTAAGGAAAGCATGGGTCGTGGTAAGCATTGTTCCCTAGAAGAGAAAGCTATCATTTTAGTTCTACGAAGTGAGGGAAAATCTTTGAGGAAAATAGCCAGAATAATGAGTAGATCTCTCAAGTTGATTGCAAAAGCAATTTGACCGCTGAGAGCCAAAAAACAGAGGGGAAAACCAAGGAAAACAACCCCAAGAGAAGACTGAAAGATAATTTGCGCCTCAAAAAAAGATCCTTACAAGTCTTCAAGGGAAATAAAATACAAACTAAAGCTTCGAATAACTTCCAGAACTGTTCGTAGAAGACTTGTTGAAGCTAACTGGCTCAGAAGGATCGCAATAATGGTGCCCTTTCTAAGGAAAACAAAATACAACAACGCGTTTTAAATTCGCCCACGATCATTTTGATTGGAGTGGGCCAGAAGGAAGCAAAAAGTGGAGGAATGTTTTGTGGATGCACGAAACAAAGATAAATTTGTTCGGAAGTGATGGCAGACAAACCGTTAGAAGGCATTCTTTGAAAGAACTAAATCCCAAATACGTCTAGAAAACGGTCAAGAATGGTGGCGGCAGTATCATACTATGGGATTAATTGTCTTGGTATGGCGTTGGACCAATACATTTGATTGAGGGTAAAATGGATCAAAATATGAAGGTGAATATCATGAAGGATACGATGCTGCCTTATGCGGACGAAAACCTGCCTCTGAAATGTGTTCTACAGCAGGACAACGACCCTTAGCACACATCCAAATCTGCTCAAAAGTATTTTAAGGACCAAAAAATCAGCGTATTGGAATGCCATCCTAATTGCCTGACTTAAATCCCATAGAACATTTTGGGGGAGATTTAAAATGTGCGGTTGGGAAACATTTAACAAAAATTTAAACCGAACTATGGAGGATGGTTCAACAGGAGTGGTACAATATTTCAATTGACAGATGCCGCCGATTATTTGACTCAATGTCCAACAGATGTCACACTGTAATTAAATCTAAGGGCCAGGCTACCAGATATTAAAATAATTTTTAAATCCAGAATAGCTTTGCATTTAATTTATTTTTTTTAAATCTTTGTATCTATTTTAATGTCCACGAAATTTGTTCCTTTTTTTACATTTATGAATTTAAAATATTTTAAATTATAATTTTACTACAAATAATGGGTAATTTTAGTTTGAAAGAAAAAAAAAATAAGAAAATGAAGACCAAACTTGAAAAAAAAATCTTTTTAAGTCAATAAAAAATTGAATTTTTAAAACTCTGTTTGGTGTTTCTATTTTAATGTCCATATCTGTATATGGGTGATTATACAAAAGTTGGGTAACTTGATGTCACCAACCAATATTATATTTTATTGAGATTACAATTTATTTTAACCCCTGACGTATAATGTAAACTCATTATAAAGCCTTGATAAGAGGACGTCATTTAATATATTTGTGAAGAACAACGCCCCCGATATTGCCCTCATCAGCGAGACAAACGTCACTAAACGAAACAACATCAACATCAAAGGATTCAAAACCTACCGGAAAGACAAAAACGAGGACCGTGCTGGAACAGCAGTCTTCATAAAAGACAAGTTCTCCACCAATGGAGCAGAAGTCATCATCCCCGGACTACAGACTAGCGAAGCCACTGCCATCACGATGACCCTGGGAAGAGCCGAGAACTTCTTAGTCATCAGTACCTACATACTTCAAGTGCTCATCCTCTGCAAGAAACATACAAAGTGACCTGCTCCATCCTCAACGGCAAAGCACCTATGGCATCATAGGCGGTGATTTCAATGCAAGACATCTCCTATGGCTTGACACAAAAATCAACAGTGAAGGCAAAGCAATCGCAGACTGGATGGAGCTGAACAGCAATGAACATTCTCTGGTGGTTATATCCCAGCCGAAACCCACCTTCCTTAGAACACCATCGACGCTTGACTTCTTCCTAGCTTCCTCCAACCTAGTACATATTCTTCCGGAAATCCAGAATTATATCTGAATCACTGTACAAGAGTACACAGTGATTCGGACCATGAAGCTGTTCAATTGTCCATCAACCTCAACTTTCCCATACTCCTTACGACAGAAGTCCCCGAAAACTTCATCAACTGCAGACGGCTGGATATTGCAAAACTTCACAGGGACATCGAAGACAGCATTACTCTTCCACATTCAGACAGGAATCTGCTTAATACGGAAATTGATGCAGCCATTGACAACCTTCAACATGCTATATCTGAAGCAAAAAAGCCTAAGACGTCAAAGGACAGGTACCAACATCTTCCTGAGTACGTCCAGAATTTGTATGCTTAGAGACAGAAGAAAACGACTCCAAAGGATTCATCAAAGCGAGCTAAATACAACAAACAGTTTGGAATGAGCTACAGCAAGTCAAAATCATGTTCCGGAATTCTATTCAACACCACAACAACATCCAGTTTGGGAGAAGATTGCAAGCAATTAAGCCAGGACCTGATGCCTTCAAAAACATCAATAGGATTATTGGGAAACAGCTACAAATGCATGTTTCCATCATCAGCAACATAATTGAAGTAACCTCAACCCAGGACAAAGTGGAAGCGTTCGCCAACTACTTCAAAGGAAACTTCAAACCGAATCCACCTGCTGAACCAACGTTCCTACAAGAAGTCATCAATTCAGCATACCCTACAGCCAAACCCGGATTTAATCAGTTTCGTTGACACTAATCTACCAAATGATCCTACCGATAGTCCACATCTATGCAATCTAGAGGAGGTAGCAGAGATCATCGGCAATTCTAAGCCAAAAAAATCAGCTGGACCAGATGGTGTCTCCAATTACATCAATTACCAATGACATGAGCAGCATCAACAACTGTTACTTCCCCCGGACGTGGAAAAGAGCGAAGATTGTGACAATCTCCAACCTAGTATCCAACTACAGGCCAATATAACTCCTCAATAATATAAGCAAATTACTGGAAGATGTAATCCTCCGGAGACTTAAGAAATTCTGCAGTGAAAACTCCATCATCCCTGACATGCAGTTCGGCTTCCGAAAAAGCACTCAACGTTGCATCCGCTGATGAAGTTCCAACATGACATCACTACCTCCCTCAACAGTCATCGTGTCACCGTCGGATGCTGTCTGGATGTTGAGAAAGCATTTAATAGTGTTTGGATAGAAGGCCAACTGGACAAGTGCAAATCAAACATAAAGAACATCAGAGCTGGAGTCACCCACCCAAGGCTCAAAACTTGGCTCCTTCCTCTACAGCTTGATGACATCCGACCAACCCGTACCGATTGGATTCGAGAACCTGTTGTATGCTGATGACTCGCTCAACTATGCGTCATCCATGCCACCATTTATCGCTCTCCGAAAAGTAGAGGCCCACATCAGCACTTTTTCTACAAGAAATGGGGCATCCCGATCAACACTTCCAAATCGGAACTTGTCTGCTTCAGGAGGCCCTCATCTGGTAGAGGTAGCCGCACCGCTACCAATTGCAGGAACCTGGTCTTGCGACTCCCTGACGGATCCACCATAGCTGCCAAACAGAATGTGAAGTACCTTGGAATCCACTTCAATGAGTTGCTAAGGTTCAACCAACACTCAAAATATGTTCTGAAAAAAGCCAGTTTGGCCTTCCACCGCCTACACCCTTTGATGAAGAAAAGAACAGGACTAATTTAACCAACAAAGATACTCATCTACAAGCAGCTCTTAAGACCAGTCATCAACTACTCATTTCCAGTCTGGTTTTCAATCTCGAAGACAGAAATGAAGAAGCTTTTAGTATTTGAAAGGAAAATTCTCAGAATTTTGTAACCGAATTAGATTTTTTCTTGGTTTTTCTGGTTTAAAAAGAAATGCGCGTACGAATAAAAATATAAATACCAACGACGATGACGATATTTATGTTTGTTTCGAAAAGTCTCGACGAACTGAGCTGTCAGAATCACAGGAGGGAAATTAGAGAATGATGGGAAATTTAAAGTTTAGGACAAGTGAAAAGCTTTTTTTGGGATATTCCTGGGGGGTTTGTTCGCAAAATATAGTCTGGGAGCGGGGCAAATAGAGCGGGAGATTTTCGATCTGGCGAGAGCATAAGACTCGAATCCGATATCTCACGATCGAACGGTAGGAAAGAGTTTGTGGAATCTTCTCCGGTATGAATGCACTAAATGGATAGGTTGAGGAAGAGGTTTGAAAGTGAAAGTCTTTCTTTTCAAAGAAATCCTTTAAAGCAGCAACAAGGGCATTTGATACCGGTGTAAAGAAGACGTTAGCAAGAATCAAATTTTGAAAGTCATTTGAAGTTGACTTCAGACATTCCATTTTTTTTATATCGAAAGTGAATTCATTAAAATATACATACCCAAAAGGGGAGCAAAGTGAACGAGGAATTAAGGGAATATCAGGATAAATCCAGGTATTTTGTAGTTTTCTTTTTTTATTAAAATTAAATCTTGGTGACAAATCTGCATATGTATATGTATACATATATAATTATACGTTACGACGTACGGGACATAAATCCGTATATGTGTGTACATATATACATATATGCATCTTATGCACAAAAATGATAATATGGTGAAAGTGAGTGACATAAGTTTCATAAATCCAGGAATTTCAAAGAAAATCCCACATTTCCGACCGAAGAGGCACAGGTGCTCAGCAAATTGGGAAATATCCAAATCGCCTGAAAATATACTTCGACACATTAGGAAATTCCAAGTGCTCAACTTTCACCCTAAAATATAGAGGCTCCGTGGTCGTGATCGTCTAGGCGACGTATCACGAAAGGGCACCCGGCTAACTATAGAGGTTGCCCTAAGGTCCAGCAATGAAACAAAAACAGGCCAGTCAAAAAGCCGAAGGAAGTCGAACAGTTCCAACACAAAAATTCGTGGATCCCAAATTCTCTTACGCCCAAATGGTGTCAGGGAATGGGAACACGAAACAGGCTCCACCAACGGTTGCCCCAAAGGCCCCTGTGCCTAAGGCACCAGAGGTGCAGCCTGACATTGTAGCCTTGTTGTTGAGCATTCAAGGTCAACTAACAGGGCTGCAAAGTCAGATAAAGGAGCAAGGCAAAAGGGTAGATCATCTCTACTCTTTGTTGCCTGGCCTGGCGCAATTTAGACCATAATGGGCGCTCTGCCGGAGACGCGCCTAAAAGTCCTAGCTGTGAATGTAAATTCACTGATTAGGATTGAACGAAGAGCCAATATGTTCCAATTGTTGAAAGACTACAGTCCCGATGTGTTTATGGCTAGCGAAACTAAGCTAAACCACAAACACAAATTGACTCATACAAATTACAATATCGTAAGAAGAGACCGGCCCGACTCCACTCAAGGGGACGGTGTCGCTCTCTTTATACGAAAAGGCATTAATTATAAAGTCATATACAACAATGAATTGCGAAAGCTCAAGACGCTAGAAGTTTGCGTTGTATGCATCTCTCTCACTCAAGGGAAGCGGATGTATATGATTGCGGCTTATGCAGCTGGAGCTCCGCAGGTTACTTACTTTGCTTCAGAACTCGAGATTCTTTTTAGGGAACTGAAACTGAGCTTGGAAGAGAACTATTTCATCTTGGCCGGTGATTTGAACGCAAAACATGAAGATTGGGGAAATCAACATAGAAATCCCAGAGGTAACCATCTTTTTAATTTGACAAATCTTTACAGCGTTGAATATGGCGTCGACCTGCTGGCTACTGAAAAGCCATCGTATCCAAGAAGCGGTTCTCTTCTGGATCTTTTGCTATACGACACCAGACTGACAGTTACAGACAAAGTGGGTAATCACCCTCGAAACTGCTTACAGACAGTCGAGTACGACAGTGATCACTACGGACTGGCTGCTGTAATGCAGATTCCGAACGAACGCGTGGAGTTGGAGGAATACGTCGCAACGCATTCTTACAATTACAGTAAGATGCGCTGGCCTCGTTTCACCAACGCCCTAGCGAGAGAACTTCGTTCGAGTGACATAGCCCCACCAAACAACAGAAACCTAACAAATACAGAAATTGACCAACATTTACAACAAATGGAAGAAACAATAAAACGAACGATGGAACGGACAATACCAAAGTACAAAGAACGGGACCAAATGGACGCTTACAGAAACGCAACTATTGACGCACTACGTAAGCACAAGAGTGGCTTACTGACAAGACTCAAAAACTTGTACAGACGACTTACAGACCCACACGACTTGGAGGTTAGGACACTGAAGTCGTCAATAAAAAATGTCAATCTGTTGATTAAGGAGAACTACAGGTTATCGATTAACAAGTACTGGGACCGCAAGATCCGTTCAGTTAAGTCCAGTGACCCTAGTATGTTCCCTAAAATCAACAAGATATTCAGGAAAAAGAACGACAATGACCTTCCGTGTCTGAAACTTCAAAGAACTGACGAGAACACAGACGTACTCAGGACAGCGCAAATAGATCCAGAAGAAGCCATCTTTGACGATGACTTTTTTATAATTGAAGATCCGAAGGAAAAAGTGGAGCTGCTTTCCAGCAAGTGTACAAGGTGAATGCTAGCATTCGCCCCAACCACGACCTGGAAAACAGAGCCCTACTTAATCATTTTTATCTTCGAAATGATATAACACAATGGCGATCTGAGAACCGCGGTTTCGTGCGGTTCAATGACGATTCCTTGGCAAATGCCATAATCGCCGAGCAAACGGGACCAAGTCCCTTGTTAGTAACGAAGGTTGAGCTTCAGCTCATCTTCAACTCAATAAAAAATAAAAAGTCAGCAGGTGTCGATGGTATATAAATCGTTGTACTAAGACATTTACCGATGGAGGCAATTGATATTTACACCACACTCTTCAATAATGCATATTATCCAGTGCATTGGAAGACCGCTGTGGTTCATCCTCTCCCGAAAAAGGGAAAGGACAACTCCAACCCGTCAAATCTTCGGTCGATAAGTCTTCTTCCGAGCATCAGCAAAGTTTTCGAAAAGATCATCAATAGGGCTCTGACTAAGTGGGCTGCGGACAACAAAATAATTCCGGATAAACAGTTCGGGTTCAAGGCGGGTAATGGCACAATTCATGCTGCGTCTAAGCTCGTTTCTGATATCCAATGGAATAAATCAAAACAACAATGCACAGGTGCTGTTCTGGTTGATTTGGAAAAGGCCTTTGACACCGTATGGTTAGAGGGTCTTTACCTAAAACTGAGCAGGCTTGGCATAAGCAAGCCATTGTTGTATATACTTTATGATATGCTTAACGGTAGAAAGTTTGTTGTCAAAAGTGGCAATGTAACTTCTACCACAACATTCTTAATTAAAAATGGTCTTCAACAGGGAGCGGTGAATTCGCCGATTCTCTTCAGCATTTACACCAGCGATCTGATAGGTAGTCTTACAAAGGCAATTGCGTACGCCGACGATCTTATTGCGTACAGAACGGCCCGAAAGGTTGAGGTTATTAGAATTCTCTTGCAGCGTGATTTCGACAAGATTCAGCGATATTGCGACGACTGGAAACTGAAAATAAATGTCCAGAAGTCGGAGACAATTCTGTTCCGGACTCCGTTGGCTAGGGCCACGAGGGATACGTGCAAGAATTGGCGCAAGATGGTTATCGTTGATCTTCACGGGCAGCCATTAGCGAGCAAAAGTGTAGTGAAGTACCTCGGCATCTGGTTAGATCAGTATTTATATTTCGACAGACATATAAATGCTGCTCTGACCAGGGCCAGAGGAGCCTTCGCTCTGACGAAACGACTGTTTTTTATCAGTCGGCTTGACCCCAGAGTGAAGGTAATTTGCTACATGGCCCTCATACGGCCGATGATCGTTTATGGTTGTCCTGTGTGGTTCAACGTTGCCCCTTCCCAGATGGAGAAGTTTCGGGTGTTCGAGCGGCAGTGTTTACGACGCTGTACCGGCTTATACAGAACAGCCGAATCTTCTTATGTGCATTACTATTCCAACGAGGTCCTATACAATGGGGCTCGAATCAACAGAATTGACAATTTCGTGATAAAACTCGTCCGAGGTCACATTGCAAGAGCTATGTCTTCGACCAACAATTTAATTTTCGGGGCGTTCTATCCGAACGACGAGTATTTTGAAAGTGCACGCTTGGGCGGCTTCATTCCACCAGAGGCATTCCTCTTTTTAGACAGATGCGGTCTGATACAGGATAGATTGGCAGTTCCGCTAATCTACCACGTCAGACGACGAACCGTGGATAGGCGACTCTTGTACAATCGGGACGTCATGGCACAAGGCGGAGCAGAGCTCCTTCGGTTCAGTAGGGCTGTGTCCGAACGGGACCGAACTGATAGGGTGAAGCAGGAGAACCAGTTTTGGTGGCTTCAATCGGCACTTGATAGTGGGTAGTCGGGATGGGGTTTTAAGCCTTGGCCGGCTTACATACTTGTTTTATAGTTTTAGGGTTTAGTTTTAAGTAGAATAGGCATGGTGGCACAAAAAAAAAATATACACAAAAAATACAAAAAAAAAATCAAAAACAAAAAATAATAGATTCAAAAATCAAAAAAAAGATAACAAAATATGAAAAACAAAAAACGTTAGATAGTTAGATTTGCTGCTGTGGTTGTTCTAGTTTTAAGTAGTTTATAGGTAGAATAGGTAGTTTTAGTTAGCTTTAAGTTTTATATTAAGGACTTTATTTTAAGTAGTTTTTAAGTAAAAATAAAAAAAGGATATTGATATTAGTTTTTTTTGAAATTTTCTAATGAATAAAAAAATAAATAAAATGGATTTGAAGTTAAATAGATCTTAGGGCCGAAAGGCATTAGCATTAAGTATTATTGTTTAACTTAGAGTGTCCGTATGGGACCAGTAAGTTAGTTGTAAGTTATGGTTAATTAGGCTAGTTTTATGAATTTTTGTCTAGCTTTAAGATAGTCTTAAGAATGAATTAATAAAAATGAATAAAAAAAAAAAAAAAAAAAATAGGCGACGTATCACGTACCTCCCGGTTCGAATCCCATCGAAGACTTATTTTTATATTTTTTTTAACTTTTAATTTTTTTATCAAATAGTTTTTTTTTTTGTGCATGCTTTTAATTACTTTTGTTTGAAATAAGCTTGGCTTAGAGCGAACAAAGAAAGAAATTCAAACTCAACAGCATACCTTATAAAGTGCATAATCTGATTGAAATTGTAATAACACGCTAAATCAACAAGTACGAGAATCAAATTAAATTTCAAGTGAAGGCGAAAGAGAACATAATTATAAAAAAGTAAAGCTGACTTCAAACGCGACTATTAGCAGCAGTGGCCACTTCTACGAATAGGGGTTAGTTTGTTTGAGTATAATTTACATACATATATATATACACTATATTTTATTTGAAATTTATTTTGTGAACTCGAACTGTCGCGACCAAGAATAAAGTGAAAACGTTAAAACAAGATAAGGAATAGAATTTCCTTATACTTGTGCGAAAGCTAAAAAGAAAAAAAAGCTAATTGAATACGTATTGTGTTGAGATAGATTTTCTTTGTTTTATTCGCATGATTGCCAACTAATTTGAATTACTCATTAAATAGTTTGCTTGCATACCTTGTCATACATTCTTTTTTCCTGATCATTAATAATTTAAATAAGATTTTAAAATACATAAAATTGAAATATCATTTTAGATTACCTATTGCATTATTACTATTATTAAGTTAAAAATCATATTTATATCGAACCAATAAAATCGAATTTGTATTATGAAGATGAACCACCGATGCAGAATTTATTGAACATAATGAGAATGAATAGCACAATGTGCCGGAACTAATTTTTTAATATTTAGGATGAGGGTGAGGAACTAGGGAGAGGACATGGGAGGATAAAAAGGTAAGAAGAAGCCTGGAAAAGGGGTTGCTCTGGCGAGAGTAGCAACCGAGGTAGGGAGGGTGGAGGAAATTTACTCGCGCGTCTGTCAACATCTTGACGCTGGCTGGATTTTTTTTGTAAACTGCTTAAGGTTCAAGATCCCACGGCCGAGCTAGCCTAAAGGAATAATTCCAGCCAACCGAACCAAGGTAAAATAGGAGGTTACAATTTGCACCGGCCTGTACTTCGACCGGCAGCGACGGAAACACTACAGGAACAAACATCTATACTCTGAAGCCAAAATAATCCCGCTTGACAAATACCTAGTCCTGTCAGCGAAGAGACTTGTACGGAACATCATGGACCACCCGAATCAACTAATGAGAAGGATGACCATTGAACAACGACATCCAGAGCCAAGGTACCTCAGTGTAATGGAAACTCTTGATGACAGCATAATCATGGACAACGAGGAAGCAGTCTCGTTCTACACTGCCATTGGGCCAGCCTTCTACCGAGGCTAAACACTACTTGCCAAAAAAACCTATACCAAAAGTAACATTGACAACCAGGAATGAATACCCTGAGATCGATAAATCAGCTGACTTTTCAAAAAATTGTTACATGTAATTTATATGCCTATATTTTTTTTTTAAACTTAAGACACTGTATAACGTTAGGCCCCTTATATAAGCCAACAAATGTAAATTTATCATAAGTATCATTATTTAAAATCCAAATTGTATTATTATGTTCAATAAAACATAAAAAAAAAATTCAATTTATTTTAAGACAATGGAAAGACCTTTATTTCAGTTCTTCTTTTTGAATACAAGTTATTAAAAAAAAAAAACAATTTATTCTTAAAACGTCAGTCTTTTGGCCCCGAAAACCAACAATTAAGTGACTGTCTATTAAACATTATAATTGATTTGGGAAAACTCATCAATTTACTGCAATCTGTGATGTGCATAGTTAAATATATACTACAACTTTTATAATGCAGTGTTCTCCACTTTATTTAAAAAAATGAGAAATTTTGTGTTCAGTTTCATTCGTCAGTCCGTTGTTATTTAAATTTAAAATTCGTGCGAAATATCGCCGACTCAACGTCAAATCCCACTTTGAATTTTAATGTTGGTAATGAAGTTAGTTGTAGATCGCACAATTTGACGGCAGCCATAACTGTACCAGAGTTTGGGTTATGTTTGTTGTCTATACACGTGCTAAGCCAGTCAACATTTCAGTCCTATGGTGAGTCGTTATTTTTTGTGTTAATGTGAAGCTTATTTTTATTTATACATATTAGACTCTGATTTGTTAAAATGTAGTTTGTTGATATTCGAAATTACAAAAAAAAAGCATTAGTCCTGATTATAACCTCAAATTAGACGAAAAAGATGTGAGATGTTCCCATGAATCAAATAATATAAAAACTACCCGTACCAAACCTTATTAAAAACGGAAAGAGATTTTTACTAATTTTTATTAAATTTAATTATATGTAATACTTTCAAAACTGTATATTTTATCAGTACTATGTTACCTCGTCAGACCCAGGCAGTCAAATTCTGAAATTTTTAAATGTCTTACAATGTACTCAAAAAAGTGACTCGCCCGATTTGGAACAATATATTAATTAGATTAGCCATTATTATACCCGAATTTGTAGAAGTTTGATTTAAAAACTATCGTAAACAAAAAATATCCTCAAAAGCTACTCAACTTTTGTATAATCACCCATATATGTATATATACATATATAAATCTATAGCGTCTAGCTCGATATAATGAATCTCGAAAGAGTGAACTATCCAGTATAGTGAACACCCAAAATTTTACATGTACTACTCTAAATAGTGAACAATACAAATCTCGATATAGTGAAAACATATTTTTTCTCAGGTTTGAACAAGAATATTGCATCGGCAATGCGTCTACAGCATGTCGACTGCCTTTAAACAAATTAAACCGTTCATTCATGTATATCTCACATTGAATCACAAAAGAAAGTAGTCACTTGACTCAGTAGAACACAAGATCTTGCTGTGTTTTTACTTTTTTACAACATTGGAATTGTTGTAATAAGTAGGTATGTATTATGAATTGTTTTTGTTTTTAGCTATTTCAACTTGATTGAATGTTAGTTTATCGATTAAATAAATATAATTATCTTCACATTGAAAAAAATGTGTATTTTTGATCCTTGTTAAACCAAAAGAGTTTACAAGAACATAATATTTCTGATATCCCTCGTAATAATGAAACAGCGCTTAAAATCTTCAAAGAAAGATTACCAACGCATATGAGAACAATTCTATATGCATTAAAACCCCCAACCATGGAGTCAGCACTTCATGAGATAACTCAAGCAGGATTTGTCACACGACAAAATAATATATTTAATAATGAAAAACAAAAGCACACTAACACTAATAAAAAAAAATTGAAAATAGGTATGAGAATAAGAATAAAAATAATAATAATAACTTTAAAAATCCTAATAACCCACTTAGGAATAATGAAAATAATAAAAATTGGCAACCAAAACCTTGTGTGCCGAACAATCAAAATAATTATAACAGACCAAATAATAATAATTATAATAATAACAATAATAACAGAAATAGACAGTATCCTCAAAGATTTGAACAATGGATATCGATCCAAGTTCATCTCAAGTTAGGAGAGCACATGAAGCTAACTACGTAAACAAACAAAACGAACAAACGCAAGCAAATTTTCGGCATTTTGCCTCGGAACCTCACTTCCCAACAAGATTCTCCAAAGGAATTTACAAAATGGCGTACCAATCCCATGACAATACGGACAGCAGGAAACCCTATAGTAGTAAAAAAAAAGGATGTATTAATACCAAAAAACAGATTCGCACTATCTGTAAAAAATGATTGTGAATTCCAAGTGCATACCTTCAATGAAGAGTATAATGGAATAATTGGAAACAATATTTTGATTCCAAATGATGGAGAAATAAATTACAAAAATAAAACATTGAAATTGAATGACGAAATCATACCTTTATTCTTCAACGAAAATGAAGAAAGGGAATATGAAAAGACAATCAATCATTTTAATGAAATAAAACCTGTAGACTCCATATTAAATAATGAAGTGAAAAAGGATCTGCGAACAGATCACTTAAACAAAGAAGAAAAACAAATATTATATAAATTAATAAAAGAATGCGACGGAGCATTTTATAAAAATGGTGATGATTTAACTTTTAGAAATCATGTAAAACATAACATCCCAACGGCAGATAATTCTCCCATATACACAAGGATATACAGATATCCTGAGATCCACAAAAAAGAAGTGGATAGGCAAATAAAAGAAATGTTAGAATCAAAAATAATTCGGCATTCAACTTCGCCTTATAACGCCCCAATCTGGGTCGTACCTAAAAAGAAGACCATGCTGGTAATAAAGAGTGGCGTATAGTAATAGACTATAGAAAATTAAATAATAAAACCAAAGAAGATAAATATCCAATAGCAAACATGGATTCAATACTAGACAAACTAGGACATGCAGTGTATTTTAGTACACTTGATTTAACAAAAGGTTTCTATCAAATAGAAGTAGGACCTAAAGATAGAGAAAATACAGCATTTAGTACTCTATCCGGACACTATGAGTTCGTACGGATGCCATTGGGGTTAAAGAATGCACCCGCAACCTTTCAGAGACTTATGAATGAAGTTTTGAAAGACTACATTGGAAAAATATGCTATGTTTACCTAGATGACATCATAATATTTTCCTCAAGCCTACAAGAGCATATGGATTCACTCCATAAAATTTTAAGTACACTTAAGAATGCAAATCTTAAAGTATCATTAAATAAATCTGAATTTCTACGTAAAGAAACAGAATTCTTAGGGCATATAGTGACTCCAAATGGTGTTAAACCAAATCCGAAAAAAATCGAAATAATAAAGAATTTTCCCATTCCCAAAACAGTGAAAGAAATTCAATCTTTCCTAGGGCTAACACGATATTACCGTAAGTTCATTTCTGACTATGCCGCTATAATTAAACCAATGACCTTATTTCTAAAAAAGGGTATACAAATAAATGTTGAAAATGAAAGCTACAAAGGAGCATTTCTTAAACTAAAACAAATAATGACAGATGATCTAATAAATAGACATCCTGATTTCCAAAAGGAATTTACACTTACTACTGATGCTTCCAATTTCGCAATTGGAGCAGTATTAAGCCAATCACACGGTCCTCTATGTTTTGCCTCGCGAACTCTAAACAAACATGAGTGCAATTACAGCACAATAGAGAAAGAACTTCTCGCGATTGTTTGGGCTACAGCTCAATTCCGACACTATCTGTACGGAAGAAAATTTATAATCAAAACTGCCCACAGGCCATTAGTATGGCTAAGTAATTTAAAAGAACCAAACAGCAAATTACAACGCTGGAAAATTAAGCTCGAAAAATATGACTTTGATATACAATATATACAGGGAAAATAAAATAAAGTGGCAGATGCATTGTCACGCATAAAAATTGAAAATAAAATAAATATGATAAATAACGATAACGATGATGATGAACATACTCAACATAGTGCTGAGTCAGATAAGTCTAATTTAATTCCTATTAGTGAGAAAGCTGTTAATTTCTTTAACAAATAAATAATCCTTGAAATCAACGAAAATGATCATCAAGAAATTATTTACCCACATGTTGGAAAAGAAGAGTTATATTTACGCGCAAGGAATTTAAAGAATAAGACTTCATAAATATAATAAAAGAAGTAGATATTACAATACTAAATTGCATATTATGTCAAAGATGACGAAATATTTAAAAATTTCCAAGACATATGGAAAAAAGAGAATAAATTAAGTAATAAAATACTACATAGAAGCACAAAGCTCTTGCAAGATCTAAAAATAGACGAAGCAAACGAAATAATATTAAAGACACATACAAATAATAACCATATAGGTATAGAGAAAGTATACCTTGATTTAAATCGAAAATATTATATACCAAACTTCAAGACATTAATAAATAAGCAAATAAATAATTGTCATCTATGTATGACTAAAATCGAAAGAAATCCAATTAAGTTATCATACGAAAAGACAGAAACGCCAAAAAATCCAAATGAACACTACCACATAGATATATGGTTCTTAAATCACAAAAAGAAATATCTATCATGCATTGATAAGTTTAGTAAATATGCTGCTATCGAACCTATAAAACATAAAACATATACAGACGTTTTAAATGCTTTAATGAAAAATTTTTCATATATGAAAAAACCAAAGCAAATAACGCTTGATAACGAAAACGCCTTCGTTTCCGAAACTTTAAAAAACTTCTTAGAGAATAATGAAATAAATATACATTATTGTACAGCCAACCTCCATAGCACACTTAATGAAAATATCCGAATTTTAACTCAAATTCGAGATTCAGGTGAAGAAATTGAACCTATAGAACATACAACAAATGCAATACTTACATATAATAATGTAATTCATTTAACAACAAAAAAAAAACCTATCGACGTACACTTTAATAATATATGACAGTACTAAATACGTACAAAATTTAACTAAAATAAATGATGATTGTATAGAAAATATACTTAAAAAATCAATGAATTGTAAACTTATAAAAAATATAAATGAACAAATATTAGAAATAGGAAATAATAATCTTGTATTAATTAATGTAAAATTACAAGAACTTAATCAAAATTGTAATAATCAAAAAATTAAAATTAAAGGTAACTACCTTATTAGATTTGAAAATTGTAAAGTTAAAATAAACAATAAATCATATGAAAGGAAATATATATCCGAGCACACTTGTGCGCCCCAACAAATTTTAAACAAAGATAAACCCACGCAAAATCTTGACTTCAAATTCAATTAAATACTTTTTAATAATTCTTCAAAGATGATGCAACGATCATAAACATAAATTGCATATCAGCACTTCTGGGCCTTCAGCCTTGTGCAAGAGTATCAAATGTATATCAAAAGTAAATCACAATATTGAATCATTGCATCTTCCGCAGTCAAACAAAGGTTTGCTGCGTAAGCATATTAATAATATAAAAGGGATCTCCAGATCTCTTTCTAGTTCAGTTTTTTTCAGTAGTTTATCAACGTATAGCCGATTATTTCCCCCGACCAACGGTAAGGGATCTGACGCTTAAATAATAAGTGTTTTAATTAAAAATAAAACGGTCTTTTATTTCGGTTGCCCTGTTCCCAGAACAGGAAGAAAGATTTTTTTTGAATCTTTTGAAAAAACCCAATTAAAATTTATATATATACGAGTATAATATACATACAGTCTTATTTAAAAACGCTGTATAGAGCCTACATAAAGTTATGTAATCTCTACAATGCCTCTAAACGCAAAAATGCTATTTATAAAACTTATGCAAGGTTACATAGTCCCATAATAAGCTAAACTCGTTTTGAGGTTGAATAGAGCCTACATAAGGAAATTATTGTTATTATTATTTCGTAAATGTCATTTTGATTTCTCTCCATTTTTTAAATTAAAATAAAAACAATAATGCCTCTCCAGTTTAGCTCGTTTATTAATGATTTAAAGAATTTAAATCGCGTTTTACCGACTCCAAGAAGGCGGAAAGTTTATAAAAGAGGTTCAACCCAATGAGCCTAAGAAGAAGAATTTAAAAAAATATAAATTTTCGAAAGAGAATATCATAAAAATAATTGGATGTTCAAATGGTAGACATGTGCATTCAAGAGGACACAAGCGTCCACAGGTTTTTCTCAAAACCCACCTCTGTCTATCAACTCCTACTCTCACCTCCCCGCGGTGAACATCGGGTGCCTAGTACCTCAACTGGAGATTGGGTTCTAACCCCAGTGGAAAGTTGTTGGGGGCAGCAAGTGAGAGAGGGGGGAGAGGTGTTTCCACTAAGGCACCTCTCCTTATCCAGACGGCAGCGGACGAATTCTCGAGATGGTTGGGGATTGTGCCGTCGCACAGTGGTTTCTTTGTATGGATGAAGTGGAAAAAATTCTACAAAAACCAAACGGGTGGACCGAATTTGTTAAATTTTGGTATGTGAGTTCAGTAGATCAAGTTCTTACCACGATAAAAAAATTTTGAATCTAACTCAAAAATTACGCATGCTTACCTACAATTTGTATAAAAAAGCTTTTTTCGTTGATTTGATGAACTCAGTTCACTTTTTAGCGTTCCAATTTGATATGTAAAAAATAAAAAAAAAATCATAGTCTTCAAATTAATATCGTAGTAATGCTACAAGATCGTATACGATCTAATTTTTTTAATTTTTTTTTTTAAATTATACAAAGTGATCCACTTAAGGTGTGACAAAAAGTTTGAATATGTATAATGTATGTGTGGTGGATACAAGAAAAAAGTCGTATGTGAGGAGTGTTTATTCCCCCTCGTTTAGGCGGAAGGGTCAAATTGGATTGAAACAGAAAACAAATTATTATAAAACAACGACAACACTTTTAATGCCCTGTTATAGCTTCTTGTTTGAGAGTTCTTGTTTTGCAAAAAGTTATAACAGGGCCATTACAAGTGTTGCCCTTGTTTTATAATAATTTGTTTTCTGTTTCAAGTTTTTAGAAAATTGCCCCTCCAACCTAAACGAGGGGCAATAGAACCTCCCTATATATAATATGTATGTACAAGGAAATAATTAATGCAAAAGATTCTGAGCATCTTCACTTAGTGGAATGGATTCCTTTGTTTTCGGTTCAGGCCTTAGATACGTAATTTTGGGATCCGAAGATGAAAGCATAAGATGAATAATGTCCTCATTAGTTGCCAAGCGGGAACACTTCCTGGTGTTATGGATTCTGTAGTGTCTATAATCTTTGTTTCGGCTTTCTTGTGCTTCCTCGGAAAGTGATCCTACAGGTAACGCAGCTGCTTTTATTATTTCAGCTCCGTGTAGTAAAATTTTGTGCACATTGGCTGGCATATAGTACCAAGGATACAGCTCAATCGCCAAAATAGCGGTTTCCTCCGTATAAGCTCCAAATTTGTCTGGCTCAATAGGAAAAGTGCTGCATATAGTCTCCAGGATTACACTTAGTCTTTCAATTAATCTCAAATCTATCCTAGTTATTCCTGCTGTTATAGCTGCATGTCCAACAAATTTTCGAGAGGTGTTACCATCGTTAGTTGTACCCAATCCCTGTTTCACAATATCTACTTTTAAACCTAATTTTTCAATGAATTCTTTTTGAACGCGTTTTTTTGTTTCTAATTTCATATCGATAGTTGATTTTGTGGTTCTCCAAGTCTTAAAATTTAAGTTGTAGCTTAAATGCAATATATATTCCATGAACCGAATTCGAGCATGTAACGGAGATAAACCTAACCTTAGTGCTTCTTGATTTGAGAGTTTGGTTCGCAGGGCAGACAAATTGTTCATATCGGTCGGCTTTGCGCCACAAATAACGCAACTACTTGACGAAGACGTATTCGTCACTGCCTGAGCCACCTTACCATCTATCATGGTAAAATGTAACTCATGCTTAACATTAATAACATGGGAGTCAAAATGTATTATTGTTTCATGTAAATTTTTAAATTCATTTTCTACTCTTAGTTTTTCTTCGCGTATAAGTTCAAAACATTCTTTTTTTAATTGAAATTTTAATGGTCTACAATAACGTGTAGAAGAAGGTCGTGGATTCGTCCAAATTTTATCTTCTGAATTTGTGACGTTTAACTGTAGGGGTACAATTGACGTCATAAATAAATGCGAATCTGAAGAATTTAAATTATTATCCGAAAAACTTTGCTTGAACTCACTTTGGCCTGAGGATCCATCACAACCCCATTTAGTCACAAGGGTAAGATTAAAGCTTTTTTTTTCTTTAATTTTATCAATCTCATTTGAGTTGATGATTCTCTTTGCTGTGTGGTCAAGTAGGTCTTGTAAGGGTATTTCAGCATATGTTTCTGCTATTTTAATGTTTTCAGGATAACACTGTGCTTTTGATTGTAAAATTTTTTTATATGATGGAAAAATATTGTGACCAATATCATCAGTTGCTTTTTTAATCACTTCATATTGATATTTACTAAGTTTAGTTTGAATTATGAGAGCTAAGGCATTGTCAGGACTAAAAAATGAATTAAGAGTAGTGGGCAAAGCAGCGGCAGCATTTATTAGATTTTGGGATGTGTTTGCCTTTAATTCCCGCACTTTGTTTTTTTGTGTCCTATCACAGCACTCCTCAAACATTTTTTTAGGCCTCCCACTTGTAACGACATTTGAGTCATTTAAACGAAAATCAACACCGTTTTGTTTAAAACATACCGAAAACTTCCCTTTAACCCATTCTTTATGTTTAATTAAAAATTTTGAATTAATATATCGAGTGGACTTATAATTTTTTTTAAAGTTTGGCAAGAATCTTTTTTTAACTTCAGATATAATTTGGGCAATTTTATGAGGTTCTAAATTAGGATACCTTTCATTTAAAAAATTTCCGAGGGAGTTAATCTTTTGACTGAAAAAGAAATCACATAACACTCTTTTTTCTATCGCAAAATTAGACATTATGAGACTTTCAAAATTAATATTAACTCAACCAAAGCTAAAGCAAAACTGCAATGAAGATCCTATTGATCTATTATTATGTAAACAACTTATTTAATTCAAATACATAGCTGTAAAATTAAAAACTGTAATAAAAAACTCAATTTTGAGTGCTTTATGAGCAACACGCTCCCCTGCACTCAAAAGCCTCTTGCGAGCAAAGTGACTAAAAGTGACCTTTTATTTTTGCACTATGAATAGTTCATAGAATAGGCTCTCAAGAAATGTTAGTGTCAACACTTAGCAACACTTAGCTCTTTATGTAAAGTCCAATAATTAAGAAAAGTTACTCATTCTTGATGGAGCTCTATTTTAGAGCCATATATTTTTGTATTGGTAAGGAAATTTAACAAACGGTAAATGAGATATTGAAGCAAAGTATATAATTAATAAAATAAACCTTTTTTGTTAAACTAAAAGCGGTCATCCTACTAAAAAAAAGCACATGAAAACCACTGAAAAAAATCTTTAAATTCTTTGAATCTATAAAGAAGCCACTTTGGGTTAACGGTTTTGCGAATTTGAGTGATAAAAAAATAAAAAATTGAGTGCATTCTTTATTTATATATATGCAGAATCGAAAAATCATATTAAATTTGCTGTGCAAATTCTTTGACATTTGGGGGTTTTTTCCACTTTGAAACCACTGTGCGTCGGGGTGACTTCCTGACCACGTAAAAATCTTCTAGTTGCGAAGCACCAACAAGCCTCGGATACGGACGGATTCACTGTTGACAACCCAACGAAATAAGAACAACGAACTTCGGATCTGTACGTGGAATGTTAGGTCCCTTAACAGACCACGTGCAGCCGAACAATTAGAGGAAGCCCTAAACTGCTGCAAGGCAGATATTACCGCCATCCAAGAAGTGCGATGGGATGGACCGACACCACCTCCGACAACGGATTCAGGCTAATCGATTTCGCTGCGGGGCGAGAAGTTCTGGCAGCTAGTACGCAGTTCACAAATCTTAATATCCACAAGGGGACATGGAAATCTCCTGATCAACCAGATTGACCACATTGCGATCGACGCACGACACTTCTCCAGTATACAGGATATCCGAACTTTCCAAATGGCTAACATTGACTCGGACCACTACCTCGTTGTAGCCAAGGTACGGCTAAGGATATCCCGGTCCAAGCCAAAACAAAGAAGTACTGTGAGAAGTTTCGACGTTAGACGGCTACAATCGCAAGAGACTGCCATGTCCTTTTCCGATCGAGTCTTTAGTAACCTCTTAAGGAATCCTATGCTGCCTGCATTAAGCATTGAAAACCAGTGGCAACATTGCCTTGCAGCCATCAGAGATGCCGCCTCTGAAGTGCTAGGTATCACACGTCCACAACAACGAAACCCCTGGTTTGACGACGAATGCCGGCAAGCGCACGCAGCGAAACAAGAGGCATACAAAACGGCGCTGCACAGAAGGACCAGAGCTGCTCGCGAGCTCTACGAGCAGAATACGCGATCGAGGAGATAGAGGGATGTCACAACAGGAATGAGGTTCGTAAATTTTACCAAAAGGTAAAAAAAACCTCCCACGAACCGAAGCCTGTAAAGACGATCAGGGGAACATCGTAGTAGAACCGCAGTCTATGTTGAGAATATGGAAAGACCACTTCTCCAAATTATATAACGGCGATGACGAACCGAATTCTGCTTTAAGGGAGATAGAACCACTCAACCTAGGCGACGCAGATCAACAATTCCGCCTACCCGACCTAGACGAAGTGAAGATAGCTATATCTAAACTGAAGTCAAACAAAGCTGCTGGAGCTGACGGCATCGCTTCCGAACTATTCAAAGCAGCAGGCGATGACTTGGTAGGGAGCATGCACCAACTCATCTGCAAAATATGGTCGGAAGAAAGCATGCCCGATGAGTGGAATCTCAGCATAGTTTGCCCGATACATAAAAAAGGAGACTCTTTAAATTGCGCCAACTACAGAGGCATCAGTCTCCTTAACATTGCATATAAGATCCTTTCTGCCGTATTATGTGAACGTCTGAAGCCGTTCGTCAACAACCTGATAGGTCCTTATCAGTGTGGCCTCAGACCAGGAAAATCCACTATCGACCAAATATTCACACTACGGCAGATCTTGGAAAAAACCCAGGAGCTTCAAATCGATACCCACCATCTCTTTATCGATTTTAAAGCCGCGTATGACAGCATCCATAGGGAAGAGCTCTACAGAGCAATGTCTAGTTTTGGCATCCCTGTCAAACTTATCCGTTTTTGCAGAATGACGATGGAGAATGCACGCTGCTCCATCAAGGTCGGAAAGATCTCACTAATGCATTTGATGTCAAAAAAGGTTTTAGACAAGGCGATGCACTGTCATGCGACATCTTCAATATCGTTCTGGAAAGAATTGTGCAAAACTCAACCGTCAACACTAGAGGCACAATCTTCCAAAGGTCCATCCAATTACTCGGATACGCAGATGATATTGACATACACTGCCGGTCATAAGGTTAGAAGCAGGCATTTTCGAGAAGTAAAATTGATATTTCTCCCGTTACATGATGGATTAGAAAAAAACAACTATGGTAAATGAGGGACTATTTTGTTAACAACAAAATAAAAAATTTGGGTAAAGGAGAGATTTAGCTTACGGAACTTTCATGGCAAATTGTTAATTGAGTCAAGAATATGCGAAAATAAATCGGGTCATTAGATTAGAAGCAGTGAATAAATCAACATTTTTTTGTGAAGTGCATACATTTTTCTTTCGGAAAAATGGTACAATTTATAAATTAATTATTCTTCATTGAGTGTTAACAGAAATGGGCAACAAAAAATGTTTGACAGTGGAGGAAAGGACAAGAAAAGATGTTTATTGCTCTAAAGGTCTTTAATGCTTTGCTATAGCCTGAAAAAATATCGAAGTGATCATTGTGTCAGCAATTATTTAAAAAACCATTGTCTTACTCGACAAATTATAAAAAAAACACTTCCTCTGTCTTAAGACTTCGCGAAACGCGAAATGTCCTTAGAATAGCGTCAAATTCAGCTTTATCGACAGTTAAAACTAGGGAGAAAGCTAATGTTAAGGCCAGCTTATCCACTGTTAAATGCACAATACACCATGCTAAACACTTAAAGCGCCTAAAGCTTAGGAAAAAACCACCACTTTATGACGCAAGGAAGAAGGAACGCTTGTGTTTCGAGAAAGATCACATGAGCTGAGATGTGCAAAATGAAATGACCGCAATTGATTGGCGGAGGGTTGTTTTTTCTCCAACGAAAAATTTAACCTAGATGGGCCAGAAGGTTATAATTATTATTTCCATCACCTGAGGAGAGAGTAGTGAATTTTAAACCGTCACCATAGCAAAGAAGGAGGCGTTATCGTCTGAAGCTCAATTTTATTGTATGGCGCTGTAGACTTGGTAGCCAAAAATACCAAATGACTAGGAAAACATACAAGACCTTGCTAGAATCAGTGTTCCCCAATATTAGCGAGCTCTTTGAACCAATTTCATGGCTTTTTCAGCGGGAAAACGCTCCCATACACAAAGCCCGAGAAGTAAAATCCCTTATTGCGAACCAAAACTTCCACTTGCTGCCTTGGCCACCATATTCCTCGGACCTTGACATAATTGAAAATGTGTGGGGCTAGCTTACAAGTAAGGTACATGAAGGAGGAAAGCAATACAATGACAAGGAAGCGCTAATTCATGGTATCAAATTGGCCTGGAGTGAGATTTCTTTGGTGTACTTGGAATCTCTTTATAAATCCTTAAAAGATAGAATTTTTGAAGTTATTTTGAAGGCTGGTGGTAGCACACATTATCAAAAACCTAATGAAAACTAAAAAACATAACAAAATACAAACACTTGCATTTTATTTCCATTTATTTCATGTGCTTCTAATCTAATGACCCGATTTATTTTCGCATATTCTTGACTCAATAAACAATTTGCCATGAAAGTTCCGTAAGGTACATCTCTCCTATACCCAAATTTTTTATTTTGTTGATAACAAAATAGTCCCTCATTAACCATAGTTATTTTTTTCTAATCCATCATATAACGGAAGAAATATCGATTTTACTTCTCGAAAATGCCTGCTTCTAGCCTTATGACCGGCAGTGTAATTGGAAGATCAAAGCGTGAAGTCAGTGGAGCGTTTTTGAGCATTGCGACGGAAGCGAAGAAGATGGGTTTAGTGGTGAATGAGGGCAAGACCAAGTATATGCTGTCATCAAAAAAGGACATTGAACAACGACGTCTTTTACAAAACGTCACCATGGACAGCTATAACTTCGAGGTAGTTAAGGACTTTGTCTACCTAGGCACCGCTATAATCACAGACAACGACACCAGCGCTGAAAGCAAACGAAGAATAACTCTTGAAAATCTTAAAGTCCTCTCTCGAGCATCTAAAATCACCATCTATAAGACAATCATCATCCCGGTTCTCATTTATGGCGCTGAGGCCTGGACCCTGTCAAAGAAAGATGAGAACGTCTTAGGATGCTTCGAGAGAAAAATTCTTCGGGTGATTTTTGGTCCCGTACGTATAACTATTCATCTGTTAAGCGAATTCTATTAAATAAGACTGATAATATATAATATATATAATATATGTACATATGTATATAATATATATAATATATGTACATATGTATATAATATATGTACATATAGTTATATATATTTTAAATTAATAATAGTAATAAAATAACAACAACAACAACAACAACAACAACAACAACAACAACAACAACAACAACAACAATTATAATAATAATAATAATAATAATAATAATAATAATAATAATAATAATAATAATAATAATAATAATAATAATAATAATAATAATAATAATAATAAAATAGTGCGCTGTGGTTCTGTATCGCTCTGAACCACCTTAGCAGAATGCTCAACAAAGCGCCGTACGGATATAGAATAAAAGGCGGAACCACCACCATAACCCACCTCATGTTCATGGATGACATCCAAGTGTACTCAACAAGGACTCAATCCATAGCCATATCCAGCTCAATCTTGTGACTCACTTCAGTAAGGACATACATATGAAATTCGGATTGGACACACATCAAAAAGGGTAAACTGGTAACAACGGAAGGATTTTCTATAAACAACGAAGAACAGATCACAGATCTATCATCAGAAGAAATCTACAAGTACCTAGGAATATGTCAAATGAGGGGCATCCAACACACAAAGATGAAACAACAACTGACCCAAAAGTTACGAAGTCAGCTCAACGGACCTAACAAAATCAAAGCCATCAACACCTGGGCAATTCCTTCTTCTTCTGACGTACTCTTTCGGAATTTTAACATGGTCGAACACCGATATTGATGGTCTATCGAGACTAATCAGGACCACAATGACTAAACACCGATGCCACCATGCCCTCTCTGCGATTGAAAGGCTCTACCTCCCTCGAAGTCAAGGAGGTCGAAGTCTACTGGACATCAGGACTCTCCACATCAACCAAGTCAAAAACCTCCGAGAATACTTTCTAAGCAATAACAGCTTGCTGTACAGAGCGATTGCTGAAGCCGACAGCTCCATAACACCACTGAACCTGTCAGGAGAGCTAAACCTTCGCGAAATCATAACCCACGATCAATTGATTCATTAATGGAAGGAGAAATCAACTAGGGGTGCCCATCCATACCAACTAGAACAGAGTCATGTAGACCAAACACTATCGAACAACTGGCTACAAAAGGGAAAACTTTTCGCAGAGACTGAAGGCTTCTTCATCGCCATCCAGAACAAAATTATAGCGACAAAGAATTACAGAAATAACTCAACATTAAAGGAGAATTTACAACAATCCAAAAAGCTGTAGTCCTCGAAACATGCAATATCTCGATGCAATATCTCGCGTCGTTTCTTGCAAAATAACAATCATCATTAAATAATATACCATAAAAGTAGTAGTAATAGTAAAAGATGTAATCATAGTAATAACAAAGATAAAGAGCCTAATCCCTTGACACTCATGTCCGGGATAGGTGAATTTCCAGCTTTAAGCTAAGAGATTTTTTTTTTTTTTTTTTTTAAATTATTATAATAATAATAATAATAATAATAATAATAATTATTATAATTATAATAATAACAATAATAATAATAACAATAATAATAACAATAATAATAACAATAATAATAACAATAATAATAACAATAATAATAACAATAATAATAACAATAATAATAACAATAATAATAACAATAATAATAACAATAATAATAACAATAATAATAACAATAATAATAACAATAATAATAACAATAATAATAACAATAATAATAACAATAATAATAACAATAATAATAACAATAATAATAACAATAATAATAACAATAATAATAACAATAATAATAACAATAACAATAACAATAATAATAACAATAACAATAACAATAACAATAACAATAACAATAACAATAACAATAACAATAACAATAACAATAACAATAACAATAACAATAACAATAACAATAACAATAACAATAACAATAACAATAACAATAACAATAACAATAACAATAACAATAACAATAACAATAACAATAACAATAACAATAACAATAACAATAACAATAACAATAACAATAACAATAACAATAACAATAACAATAACAATAACAATAACAATAACAATAACAATAACAATAACAATAACAATAACAATAACAATAACAATAACAATAACAATAACAATAACAATAACAATAACAATAACAATAACAATAACAATAACAATAACAATAACAATAACAATAACAATAACAATAACAATAACAATAACAATAACAATAACAATAACAATAACAATAACAATAACAATAACAATAACAATAACAATAACAATAACAATAACAATAACAATAACAATAACAATAACAATAACAATAACAATAACAATAACAATAACAATAACAATAACAATAACAATAACAATAACAATAACAATAACAATAACAATAACAATAACAATAACAATAACAATAACAATAACAATAACAATAACAATAACAATAACAATAACAATAACAATAACAATAACAATAACAATAACAATAACAATAACAATAACAATAACAATAACAATAACAATAACAATAACAATAACAATAACAATAACAATAACAATAACAATAACAATAACAATAACAATAACAATAACAATAACAATAACAATAACAATAACAATAACAATAACAATAACAATAACAATAACAATAACAATAACAATAACAATAACAATAACAATAACAATAACAATAACAATAACAATAACAATAACAATAACAATAACAATAACAATAACAATAACAATAACAATAACAATAACAATAACAATAACAATAACAATAACAATAACAATAACAATAACAATAACAATAACAATAACAATAACAATAACAATAACAATAACAATAACAATAACAATAACAATAACAATAACAATAACAATAACAATAACAATAACAATAACAATAACAATAACAATAACAATAACAATAACAATAACAATAACAATAACAATAACAATAACAATAACAATAACAATAACAATAACAATAACAATAACAATAACAATAACAATAACAATAACAATAACAATAACAATAACAATAACAATAACAATAACAATAACAATAACAATAACAATAACAATAACAATAACAATAACAATAACAATAACAATAACAATAACAATAACAATAACAATAACAATAACAATAACAATAACAATAACAATAACAATAACAATAACAATAACAATAACAATAACAATAACAATAACAATAACAATAACAATAACAATAACAATAACAATAACAATAACAATAACAATAACAATAACAATAACAATAACAATAACAATAACAATAACAATAACAATAACAATAACAATAACAATAACAATAACAATAACAATAACAATAACAATAACAATAACAATAACAATAACAATAACAATAACAATAACAATAACAATAACAATAACAATAACAATAACAATAACAATAACAATAACAATAACAATAACAATAACAATAACAATAACAATAACAATAACAATAACAATAACAATAACAATAACAATAACAATAACAATAACAATAACAATAACAATAACAATAACAATAACAATAACAATAACAATAACAATAACAATAACAATAACAATAACAATAACAATAACAATAACAATAACAATAACAATAACAATAACAATAACAATAACAATAACAATAACAATAACAATAACAATAACAATAACAATAACAATAACAATAACAATAACAATAACAATAACAATAACAATAACAATAACAATAACAATAACAATAACAATAACAATAACAATAACAATAACAATAACAATAACAATAACAATAACAATAACAATAACAATAACAATAACAATAACAATAACAATAACAATAACAATAACAATAACAATAACAATAACAATAACAATAACAATAACAATAACAATAACAATAACAATAACAATAACAATAACAATAACAATAACAATAACAATAACAATAACAATAACAATAACAATAACAATAACAATAACAATAACAATAACAATAACAATAACAATAACAATAACAATAACAATAACAATAACAATAACAATAACAATAACAATAACAATAACAATAACAATAACAATAACAATAACAATAACAATAACAATAACAATAACAATAACAATAACAATAACAATAACAATAACAATAACAATAACAATAACAATAACAATAACAATAACAATAACAATAACAATAACAATAACAATAATCAATATTAAGTTTGCGTTTGCTATCATATTACAGTTGCAATATAACTCACATCCATATTGCCCATAATCTCGTAAAGGCCCTATCTACAAAATTTACGATTTTGAGTTTTTTGCATATTTGGAGTTAGGGCATTGTCTCCGATTTTTCTACATTCATTTCTTAACCTTAAATCTTCAAATAAGCCAGAAAAACACAATTTCTAGAAGCCCTAACTACAAATCATGTGCATCAAAATTTATAAAAAGCTCTAAATACCACATAGGGCCTTTTATAATACACTGCATAGAGAAAGCATATTCATGTTCTTTTTTAAAAAGCCCTATGTGGCAGTTAGGGCTTTTTATAAATTTTGATGCAAGAATTTTTGTAGTTAGGGCTTTTTTTCTGGCTGCAAATTTTTATGTTAAAGGTTGTAACCTCGTAATAATTTTAATAATGCCTTTAAATTTGTGTGTCATAACTCATAACTAAAATATTTGAAATAAATTAATTGAATTTGAATTCTTATTTCATGTTTTATTAAGGATTTTAAAGTATAACGTAAATTGTTGTACATAGGGCCTTTTTTTTGTCCAAAACTAAAAAGCCCTATCTACCTTGTTTTCCAAATGCATACAAATTTTGAGTTTAAAACTATTCCAAAAAATAAAGCAATAAAAAAGCATTACAAAAAATATTTGTTGGTATTTTTCACTTTTTACCTTCAGGTCGCGGTTAACGATTTAGTGTTTTCATCATTATCTCGAAATAGTGAAAATGTTAGTTAGGGCCTTTACGAGATTATGGGCAGCATAAATCAAAATAGGTATAAGCAAGGTCTTCGCTAGCAGTATTCGTGTTTTTACTGGCGTAAAATACTGGGTTACCCAAAGTGTACGTAGAGCACCATACATTTTGCCGACAAGTCCGTTTATGTGATCGTCCCAAGTCAAAAATCGATTAAATGTAACGCTCTTTGTAAGGTTCTTTGCAGTCTGTACGTATGCGATTGGATCATTACTTAACATAATTTAAGGAAAGTAAACAAGATCTAAGTTCTTTCTTGAGATAACTAAGCATTTAGATTTCTTCGGATTCAAAAAAGACCATTTAAATGGGACCAATTTAAAATTTTCTCAAGGTCCTCATTGACTTTGGAGACTCCATTGTCAATAAGTCCGAGAGGGCAGCTTAGATATAGTTGGACGTCATCGGCATACAAGTGGCAGGAACTTTTATCGATTAAACATGGTAGTTCATTTACATACACTGAGAATAGTAAAGGACCCAGTATCGATCCTTGAGGAACGCCAGATAACGTTGGTAGAAAATTGGACAAACTGTCACCAGCTTGGACTGCTTGTTTTCTATTGTTTAAATATGAATATATGAGCTTTGTGGCGCCTGTTGAAAAATTAAACTGCTGCATAAGCTTGTTACAAAGTATGACATAATTAACTGTGTCAAATGCCTTGGAGAAATCAAGTAAAACCAAAAAAGTTACATCATCCTTATCCAACGATTGCCTTATGTCAATTATAACAAAAATAATTACAATAAAAATAATTACAATAAAAATAATTAAAACAAAAATAATTATAATTAAAATAATAATAATGATACTAAATAAAAACTATTTTCATTATAATACTAAATAAAAGCAGTTTTCATTATAATACTAAATAAAAGCCGTTTTCATTCTAATACTAAATAAAAGTTGTTTTTATTATAATACTTAATAAAAGCCATTTTCATTATAATACTAAATAAAAGCAGTTTTCATTATAATACTTAATAAAAGCCGTTTTCATTATAATACTAAATAAAAGCAATTTTTATTATAATACTAAATAAAAGCCGTTTTCATTATAATACTAAATAAAAGCCGTTTTCATTATAATACTAAATAAAAGCCGTTTTCATTATAATACTAAATAAAAGCAGTTCTCATTTTTATTTCCTAACTTGTCGGTAAAATTTAGGAAAAGAATTGAAAAACTTTTTTTAACGTCTGCATAAAATGTTGTCAACACAAGAAGGAAATGCCAAATTTATATGATTTAAGAATGTAATTCGGAAATCATTTCGAATCAAACACAACTGAGTATTTGTACCAAATTAAGTTTACTTCTTTCCTACTGTACCAATTCCTCACATACCTCAAATACGCGTCTACCGAATGTGTAACGACTAAATTATTAAGAGAATATAGCTTTAGAAGCACACTTTGTTCAAAATGATACGTCAGTGACTCCAAAAAGGCTAGAAAAAATGTTGGCTTACATCAGATTTCCTGAAAACCTAAAAGTTTGTAAATGAGTCGATCAGGCCAAAACCTTCGAAAACAAAAATTTGAGATAAGTTTTGATAGTTGTTACAGTTATAGTTATAGTGTATAGAAAGATGTTCCCTTTCAACGCCAAGGAGAGTTTATGAACAATGAAATCTTAACTTGGAAAACATAACTTTTTCAAAGATAAGTTTTCAGTTTAATATTGAATAAAATTAACTGAGAGAAAAGATTCAACACCGATAGTGCGATATTCCTTAGTTTTATAAAAATTACGAGTTTGATTTTTTTTTAGATACAAAAGTAGCCCGATATTTATATTATTGCAGTAATCGACTAGCACTCGTTCTGGTAACATCGTTCTACCGATAGTTTTTGTTTTTCTCCCAAACACTTCGTATACAAACTGTGCATTCTTTCTTATCTTCACATCAAGTGTGTGCAAAAAAAGTAAAAATTAGTTCGATAAAACTTAAGTGTCATGGTGTAAATTCACAAACGCATCACTGCAGAGATGATTTGCGATCATCCCTGTAGCAAGATGCATTAGACCTTGAACTTGATTCCATGAAGACAAGAGGCGAAATAGTCTCAATAGAAAGCTTGCAAGATGTAATACGTAAATCAGCACCAAAAATATCCGATAAATCTAGTGGAATTCAACCAAAACAGAAATGGTTTGACGCAGAGTGTCTTAGAGCTAGAGAAAAAGTCTTTTCTTTTCTGAAACTATTTAGAAGATATAACACACCATATTTTAGACAAGAGTATGCGAAAGAAAAAAAACGATTTAAGGAGATTTGTTTACACAAGAAAACCCAGTATTTTGAAGAAAAAGTGTACACTATCATTGCAAGCCGAAACACGAAGGAATTCTGGAAAGCAGTTCGATTTGTAAACGGAGCAAAACTCAAAATTGGTATTAACATTCCTAGCCACGATTTAAAAACTCACTTTCAATCACTTTTGAATGTAGAGTCATCAACGTTACCTTTTCATTACTGTGTTAATTATATCGAGAATCAAGATATGGATCAACCATTACATCTACAGAGTTGAAATCAGTATTAAAAGAAATGAAAGAATCTAAGGCACCAGGAGAAGATCTTATACCTCACGAATTTTATAAGTATTGCAGTGATGATTTTGCCAAACATCTGCTAGCGAACCTAAACGATTTGTATGAAAACGACATTGTCCCAACATGCTTTGAATCATCCGTTATTCTTCCAGTTTACAAAAAAGGAAATCAGAACATGGTGGAAAATTACAGAGGGATATCACTGCTTAATACAATTCGTAATATATTTGGAAGTATGTTGTACAGACGCCTTAGTAATTGGGCAGAAGAACAGCAGATACTTAGTGAATGCCAAGCTGGATTTCGTCAAGGTTACTCCACCGTTGATCAAATTTATACACTTAGCACTATTGTAGACATTTACCGTGAGGAAGGCAAAAATATCTATGCCTACTTCGTTGATTTCAAATCCGCATTTGACACTGTAGATCGAGATTTAATGTTCTATAAACTTTCTGCTCTGGGTCTACCATTTAAAATGTTGAGGACATTAAGAAAAATATACAAAAACTGTTCAGCGAAGGTATGGGATGGAGTCAATATGTCTGAAAGTTTCGCAACACCATCAGGTTTGAGACAAGGATGCATCCTGAGTACACTTCTATTCGCCCTTTTTATTAATGATATTGTTTCTTATATTAATGGAGGGATTGATGTAGGTCGTACTAAAATCAAAGTTTTGATGTACGCTGATGATATAGTGCTGTTAGCAGACACGCCGATAAAACTCCAGATGATGATAACTAAGCTCGAAGAATTTTGTAAACTGTGGAACCTTACAGTAAACAGAGGAAAATCCCAAATAATGATTTTTGGTAGAGGCAAGAGACAGCGAAGTAGAAACTATATCTGGAAATTGGAGAGGGAAGCTGTGGAAGTAGTTGATAATTACAAATACCTGGGAGTAATACTAACACCACAAAATAGTATTAAAACTCACTTGCTAGAAAAACTGAAAAGTGCAAAAATTGCCATAAACACAACCTGGTTGACTTGTATGAAAAATAAGAGCATAGGACTTAGAGTCAAATATCAAATCTTTGAGGCAACAGCGAGATCAGTTATGTTTTATGCAACGCAAGTTTGGGGATATTTACAATATGAGAGTGTAGAACAGCTTCTCAGGTTCTTTCTTAAAAGAGTACTGCACCTTCCCCGGACGACTCCCACATATATGTTACACATTGAAACAGGGCTCCCACCATTGTTCATCACAACATTTAAACTCCATTTTGATTACGTCCTTAAAGTATTAAACATGCACGAAGCAAGACTTCCTAAAATAGTTGCTACGCACGCCATCGCAAAAAAAGCATCATGCTTTCAGAAATGGAAAGAGCTGGCTGATAGGACGGGACGTCCATTAAATTTATCGGGATTTAACATACAGGAAATGAAAGTTGAACTTTACAATATACTCCAGAATCTTGATGAAAAACTACATAAAGCCTTTATTGAAGAAGCTCAATCATCAATTTATCGAAGGTACTATTCGAAACTGGAACACGATCTAAGCATGATTAGCTATTTTGGAAGCAATGTCGATGCAGAAAAAATCTCAACCATATTTAAGGTGAGAGGAGAGTTACTGCCATTAAACTACATACCCCACCGGCCGGATTTGCCTATCACATGCTCCTTGTGTAACTTGAAAACCCGTGAAGACATCATGCACTTTATAGGCATCTGTCCCATAGTTAAAGAATTAAGAAAACTACACTTGGGAAAAGCTAATTACGAAGAGGATGAAGTTATTGATATACTAAACGGACGTGATTGGACGGCTCTTTACAACTTTGTGAAATCAGCATTAAGATATAGAAACCAAATCTTAAGAGAAGCGTTTTAATTAAATTTTTAACCAAATGAAAAAATGTATTGCAAACCTAGTGCACCTATTTATTAATTTTTATTATTGAAATCATAAACTTGTCAATCTGGCAGACGGCTTTTGCCATGTCTTTAAAGATTTGTAAACCGAATTCAAAAATGTACTTATGATGAAATAAAATCTATTTTCTAATCTAAATCTAATCTAATCATCCCTGTAGCACGTTCATAAATGCAAATAATTGGCATCACTTAAAATGTCAATTGTTCATTATTACAAAGTTCGACAAACTGATGCGCAAATATAAACAAAGAAAGCATCAAGCATTTTCTTGATAAGTTGTTGATGCCGACGCGATTTGGGGCAAAAAAGGCGGAAAACGACAATGAAAAGTAATTCTAAATTGTTTATAAATTAATTAATTTGATGAATTTCAGGGTACATTTTACCAGCACACAAATTAAACTATTAATAGAAACCAGATTATAATATGAAGGTGAATTTATTGCCGGCAGAAAATCAAAGTCAGTATTGTGGAGAAAAGTTCTAGGAGATAAAATGCGTGGCCCCAGATTTGAATTACAATGAGAGCTTTTATTAGTATCACATCCATCATAAAGCAAAAGTTGTTTTTAAACGTAAAACTTTTTGCGGTTTTGTGCACTCAACAAGAAAGGTTGCTCGAACAAATGCTCGATACAAAGAACTTTCTTCTCAAATTTCCCTTCAAAAAGCATTATAAAACACTTAAAGCCTAAAAAGTCCACCGGCCCGACAATATTTCCAATTTTGCGTTAAAGAAGCTTTCCGAAAAATGCATCAAATTTTTAACTATCATATTTAATAATTGCATAAACAATGCTTACTTTCCAAAGCCATGGAAAGTTGCCAGACTTTTGCCTATCCAAAAAAAGGCCAAACATTAGTGACATAAACAATTTCAGACCAATTTCCTTGCTTTCAAACAAGGGTAAAATTCTAGAAAGATTAATCCTGGATAATTTAAACTCACCAACCGAAAACCCAATTGAACCAATTCCAGACTTTCAATTCGGTTTCCGAAGAGGGCACTCCACCCTCCATGCGCTATTGAAGTTCCAAAACGATATTGTCCTTAACCTTAGGGAAAGAAAATGTACTACAGCGTGCTCTCTTGACATAGAAAAAGCATTTGACAGTGTCTGGAGGGTTGGCCTCCTATTTAAGTTGTCCTTTCTTAACTTACCACCACAAGTACTGAATATACTCAAGAGCTTCCTTTCTGATAGATTTTTTTATATACAATTGCAAGGTTCCAAAGTTAATATCTGCGAATGCAAAAGCGGTGTCCCACAAGGTTCTATCTTGGGGCCTCACCTCTATAACATATTTCTTCACGACTTCCCCCACCAATTCTCAGAAAACAACCTCACTTCCACTGATACGCCGAGGACACAATTGCATACTCATGTCACGAGAGTCCTCTTTCCGCTTTGCGGATTCTTGAAAATCATTTGAACACGTTCATCAACATCTTTTACAAAACCTGGGGAATCAAAATCAACATCCCAAAATCGGAACTCCTGTGCATCCGTAATGCTAGCGGAAAAGGGCCAGTCGGAGCGGTATCTGAAAGTAAATTTCTTTCCCTTAACCTTGACAATTCAACCATCCCGGCTGCAAACAAAATGAAATATCTAGGTGTAAACTTTAACAAATTATTCAAATTCAATCAACATGCCAAAATTACTATTGAAAAATCAAGGAAAGTCACTAACATGTTCCTGCCCTTCTTCAAACATAGAGCCCTCAGCACCAAAACTAAGCTTCTTTTTTACAAGACACTTATAAGACCTGTCATGTCATACGCATTTCCAATCTGGTTCTCTATCTCTTCTACGGTAGCGCAAACACTTGAAAAATTAGAAAGAAAAATTCTTACGACTCCGCGTTGCTTGGCAAAATCCTCATTCAAACCCTCCAAGTGGGTGCCAGGCGGGCAATGATCACTACAGAAGTCCTGTGCGTTTTTGGCAGGATGGTGATTAGCTAAGGTTGAGTTGGGTCGCCGAAATGTTGTAACTCCTCAATAGTGCAACGCTCGGAAATCCAATTCAATCATAGTTTAGAGGTTCCTAATTTCAGTGGTGGTGTGAGCGTACTTGTACGAAAACCGTGCCGAAGAATGAAAGGCTGGGGGATAAACCAGCCACTAACGAGCTCTTTCGGATGCTGTGGCAAGGTCCGTCATATTTCTGCCTTACCCCGGCAAGCGGCTCTGCCGGGGCTGACCGTCTTTCCGCATTACTCGTGGGAACAAAATGAAGAAAACAACATCAAATAGAAAAATAATAAGAAACAAAAATCGCGCAATGGCTGCCAATGCGGTCACATCCCCTGAAAAGGCTGTCGAGCCAACTCAGGGGTGTGAACGTGCTGTCAACCATGTGGTTGCCACTAGTAGCTGGAGTTCTTCTCCCTCTACTAGCCGCAATCACTACTTGAAGAAAGTACACGTCAGTGGAACAGCTGTGACGCTCGGCTGTCCCAAGGGCGGCAATTCCAAACCCCACCCCCTCCCCGCTCCTGCTAGGACGTCGCAAACGACCCCTAGAAGGGAAACCCCATCCGGAGAGACAAAATCTGCGACATGTGGAATTGACTCGAAGGGTGAGGGCACACCCCGATTGGTATCGGCAGCGACGAATTCTGTTGGTGGACCCACTTCTGTGTCACACGGACATAGCTCTGGGCCGACCAACCAGAAGTCCAAGAAGTCACAGGCCAAACGAGACCAACGCAATGCTGAGAGGATTCTAGCCGCAGTCGGTGCCATACCGGCGGCGGATAGAACCCCGGAGCAAACGCGAAAACTCGAGTGGGCTAGTGGCTTTCTAAGCAATAACACCAAACCGACCTGCAGCGACTCGACGTCAAAGCGTAATAGGTCTTTCGAGGGCGACAAGCCTGAGCCGAAAAGGCAGAAGGTGCATTCCAACAGCACAACAGCCTTCAATAAAGATCTCTCCTTTAGCGACGCGCTCAAAGGCAAGATTATAGCACCGGTCATTGACAGGAGTCATGTGGATGGTAACATCTCTCATGATCAATGGGCAGATGTCAAGGCTCACCTCGGTTTCAGATTTTTATCTGTCATCGAGGAGAATCCGGGACCTCTCCCAGACACAGCCGATGCAGGATGGTACCAAAATCGTATCAAACTCATCGCCTGTGGTGATCAGAGATCTTTCGATCTATACAGGGCTGCTGTCAACGGCTTGCCAGAAGTCTGGTCGGGTGCCAAGCTCGAGGTTGTTGCAAGGGAGAACATTCCTTGCCGGCCAAGAGCACGTATAATGGTCCCGGCTCTACACAACTGCCCAGAGATGATCATGAAATTGATCAAAACTAGCAATCCAAACCTGCCTACGCACGACTGGAAAGTCCCAAAGGTTGAGAAGGAGACAGTGGGTCACTATAGATCAGCTCTCGTGCTGATCAATAGGGAATCACTGGCTCCACTGGCCGCGACCAAAGGAGTGATTAGGTATGGTTTTGACGAAATTGTGCTGCGAATCTATAAAAAAGACGAGGATTCGCTTAACACGCCCCCCACAGAAGCCCCTTCAGCGGAAGGAAACGCTTCACTACCCCCAATAATGGAAGTCGATGCAATACCACAAGTGGAACCATCGACCTCCACAGCCCCAAACAAGCCATCCGACGTGGAGGCTGAACCTATAGTCGACAGTAACTCCGACATGGATACTGAAGACGCCACCTTAGGTATCACTCTGAGTGAGGAAGACCTACTTCATTCCTCCTCAGACGATGAAAACGCCGACAGAACAGTGGTGGAGGTTAATCTGACTAATAGTAGCAATGCTGCGATTAGTACAGATTAATCTCCATCATGCCATCATGGCCACAAACAACCTGGTACTCCGACTGCACACAAACAAGGAAGACATAGTCTTGATACAGGAGCCTTGGGTCTCAAACTCCATCATCAGAGGCCTCAGGACTCCTGGTTACAAGCTACTTTATGCATCGGAGAAAGGTGAACCAAGGTCATGTATGTTAGTAAAAAATGACTTAAATGTATTTTTACTCCCCAATTACAGCGACAAGGACACCACCACCGCTGTCTTAACAACGGATAAAGCCACCTACTGGCTCATATCCTCCTACCTCGGCCACGACAGCCCAATTCCAGTTGACACCTTGAGGAAGGCAATTGCAGACGCGCAATCGAGAAAAGTTGGTCTCCTGATTGGTTCGGACGCTAACGCTCATCACACGGTATGGGGTAGCTCTGACATAAATGAGAGAGGTGAGTCCTTATTTGATACTTACCTCTGACTCGATCCACAATCTGATTTCAAACTGGCATGTATCAAAAGAGAATTCCTTCTCTGACCATAAATACATTCAGTTTGAGCTCAGAGATGTGGCAAACATATCTACGGGTTTTCGCAATCACCGTAATACAAACTGGGAACGATATAGGGAGGTACTAACACAATCACTTGATTACAACCTTCTTAAAAGCTCCTCAAGTAAAGATGAACTAGACCTTTCTGTGAATCATCTCACTGAAGCCTTCAATGAATCAATGAGAATTTCATGCCCTGTAACCATTTTAAAGGGTAAAAAGAAACCTCATTGGTGGCGTAAAGAACTAGAACCATTCAGAAAGAGTTGTCGCAAACTCTTCAATAGATCTAAGTACACTAGATCTCCTTCTGACTGGGACTTATACAAACAAGCTCTAAAGCAATACAAAAAAGAATTAAGGAAGAGTAAGAGGTCTTCTTGGAGAAACTTCTGCGGCAAAATAGAAAATACTTCAGAAGCCTCAAGACTCAGGAAAATTCTCTCAAAAAGTCCAACAATACCCAGTGCTTTAAAGACAGAAGCAGGCACATGGACTATCACAGATGAAGAATCTCTTAACCTGTTATTAGACACCCACTTTCCAGGGAGTTCTAACATACTTAACGACTTAACATCAGAGTCTCAAGCTTCTACAAGCGATTTAGTTGATCTAATAACGCGGGAAAAACTGCAATGGGCCATAGATAGCTTTGATCCATATAAATCTCCAGGACCAGACGGAATCATTCCGGCCGAACTACAAAAATGCTCAGACTTGATCATTCCACCATTGGAAATCATTCTGACAAGCTGTTTAAGGTTGAGATATATTCCCAAAGCCTGGAGAATGGCAAAAGTAGTCTTCATTCCTAAAGCAGGGAAACCCTCCCACGTTAGCCCGAAAGATCTACGACCAATCAGCCTATCATCCTTCCTTCTTAAAACCTTGGAAAGATTGATTGAAATTTACATCAGACATAACTTAAAACCATGTCTCATTTCTACAGCTCAACATGCTTACTCTAAGGGAAAATCAGTAGAAACAGCACTTCATTCGCTGGTACGTAGTATTGAATATTCCCTCGAATACAAAGAATATAACCTAGTAGCTTTCCTAGATATTGAAGGAGCTTTCAACAACGTCAGTTACCAGGCGATCACGACAGCAATGGATAAGCTGAAATTAGAGAAACCACTCACAGATCTAATTAGTCTCATGCTCAAAAGCAGGACAATAACTTCTAGCATGAGAAGTTTTACTACCACCAGATCGGTGAATCGAGGTACCCCCCAAGGTGGGGTCCTTTCGCCTCTCTTATGGAACATGGTAGTAAACGACCTTCTACCATCATTGGAAGCAGAGGGTTTCAAGGTGATTGCCTATGCTGACGACGTTGCAATATCTGTATCTGGGAAATACTCCCAAGTTCTCTCGGAACTCCTACAAAATGCCTTGAATAGGCTAACAAAATGGGCTAAGCAATGTGGCTTGGACGTCAATCCACATAAAACAGAACTAGTACTTTTTTCGAGAAGGTACAAAATTCCTCAGATCAGCCCACCCAAGATTAAAGGGATACCATTAAGGTTTTCCGACCAAGCTAAATATTTAGGCCTCATCTTAGACAAAAAACTAAATTGGAAGGCAAATATTGATGAAAGAGTAAAAAAGGCTACTGTGGCGCTTTTTACTTGTAAAAAGGCCATAGGATCAAAATGGGGCTTCTCCCCAAAAATAACCCACTGGCTATACACTTCGGTAATCAGACCGATACTCATTTATGGAGTTGTCGTATGGTGGACCGCACTGGACAAGATGGTAAATCTAAATAAGTTCATCAAAGTCCAGCGGTCAGCAGGTATATGCATCACAGGAGCACTTCGCTCAACACCAACCGCAGCCCTGGATGTGCTTTTAAACCTAACACCTCTTGACATCTTCTCCAAAATGGTGGCAGCCAACTCATGTGTGAGGCTTAGAGCCACCTCTCAATGGAACAGTAACAATACTGGACATACTATCATTCTAGACAATTTCAGATCTATCCCAGATCGCTTAGACTATACCACCCCTAAAATGGTATTCGGTAAAAACTTCCATGTGTCCATCCCTTCAAGATCCTCCTGGGAAGAAGAGAGACCCCTGGAAGACAATGCGATACACTTCTATACAGACGGTTCAAAGACCGATTACGGTGTTGGAAGTGGTATCTATTCGAAACAACTGAATCTCAGTCTATCATACAGACTTCCCAATCAATGTAGTGTATTCCAGGCAGAAGTAATGGCGATTAAAGAGGCACTATCCTGGCTCAAAGAAAACGTTATATCTTGCAAGGATATACGGATCTTCTCGGACAGCCAGGCCGCTCTTAAATCTCTCGCGTCTGTCTCCACAAACTCACAAGTAGTCCACGATTGTCAATCATCTCTGAATGAGATGACAGAACAGTTTAATATTCACCTCATTTGGGTGCCGGGCCACAGAGACATTCCGGGAAATTGTAAAGCCGATGAGCTCGCCAAAAACGGAACACTTCTGCCTAATGTTAGACAAGAACATAACATAGGAACACCACTTGCTACATGCAAATATCTTCTCAAACAATATGCTCTAGAAGCAACAAATGCTAGATGGTCACAGAGTACCACCTGCCTAGCAACCAAGCAAATATGGCCAAGCATAGACTCAAATCGGTCAAAAGGCTTGATATCCTTGAGCAAACAAAATATAAGCTCTACAATTGGAGTAATAACAGGACACTGCCTCATAGGAAGACATGCTCTGAGGCTAGGGGTCTACACAAATGACTTCTGTAGAAGCTGCATGGACGAGGAGGAAGAGGAAACAGTCCAACACCTTCTATGTACATGTCCAGCACTCTCTATTAGAAGCAATAACTTTCTTGGCAATCCCTTCTTCGACAATACCAGTGAACTGGCAACGATTGACACAAAGTGTCTCTCTAACTTTATTAAAAGCACAAAATGGTTTGTTTAAATTCATTACTCTCCCATGAGTAACCTCATTAGTGGTATCACAATGGACCCTTGAGGTCTAAGTGTGTCAATGACATCTAGACAGCCACTCCAACCTAACCTAACCTAACCTAGACTCCGCGTTGGGAAAAACTTCGAAAATAGCACCAAACGTTACTCCAACACCTTCATTTACAACACCTCCAACGTCATTCCGCTGTTGAGATACAATCTGTTACACCTGGAAAAATGTATCTCTAATTTAGAATTTTCGGAAAATGACTTAATTAAACAGGTCATTGATTCACAGATGGGGTTCACTTGGGACAACACCAGTTACTTGTCTCCTCTAGGAGTCCGCTCGCTTGTTCTGAATTCCTCAGATACATCTCCCCCCATGTTCTACACTGAGGCCACTTCAGGCCAAAACCGTGGCTAAATTATTTCCTCTTATCTAATATAAATTAAAAAGTTAAAAATAAAAAGATTACAAACAAAGAATTAAAAAAAAGAAAAAGCATTCTGTTCACTTTATTGTATAAAACAAACATTTAAATTCAAATCCAAAATGTCAATGTTATATCATATTATGGGTTGGCAGTGCTTACCCGATCCATATCTTATTCTATCAGTAATTTATCTAATTAGTATCAAATTTTCATCTATGCCTAGTATTTATATTTTAACGCCTTAACTTAAAATTCTATTTCTTAAATGTGATAATACTATTGTACAAATACTGTGATTAAAAAAGAAACTCAAAAACAAGACTTAATGTTACACTATCCTTAATGTATACATACATATGTATCTACTTTATGTATGTATATTCGTCGGTTTAATTTGATCGTACTATGTACACATCGACTACTTAAAACTAATATAAAAAATTCCAAATAAGTATATATATTTTTTTAAATAATATATCCATCTCACTCACTTTTAAACAAAATGTAATTTTTTACCTTCAAAGAGATTTTAATTATTAGAGCGTTCTCGCTCTCAAAACTTAAAAAAAAAAAAGAAAGAGACCTTCAAATGCTGGCGTTCGTTATTTTTGTTATTTAATTTTAAGTTAGTATTAGTATTGTATATATGTATATATGTTATTCAATTTGACGTTTCCAGTCATAGCAAAAGTAAATGTAAAACATTCTCATGAGCAAGAGTAGTCCAACTACATGTATATACGATATAGCCGCAGTTAACATAAGTTATAGATAAGAATACCTTTGTAAACGATTTTAAAGTCTCAATAAAGAATTAAATTCAATTCAAAAAAAAAACTTTTTGTCAATCAGCATCGCATCGTAATCAGCTGAGCAACGATCAGCATCGCAAAAAAACAGTGATGCCTAATCACTACCAAAAGATTTGACATTTGTGAATTTACCAATGGGCTCTAGGTCATGTCATTTTTTTTTCACCACCTCCTCATTACAAAAAAAAAATCCAGAAAAAGAAAACCTACCGATCGCTCTCCTTTACCAATAGATTGCCCTCAAAAGAGCAATCGATGGAATCAGTACTTTCTATGAACAAATTACCAAACATAGAGACGGAAGTCTACTAGTTCTCGTAAAATCTAGGAAAATTGGAACTTTCCAATGTATGCCCCATTTCCGTGTCGCTACACCATCAATTAAATTCCTCGGAAGGAACAGTGTATGGTCCATACCTCAACCTCTAGTGAAATGAAATCAGAAGGAGTGACAGAAATCTTTAAATTTAAGAAAACTGTTAACGGAATTCAACACCCTACTGGCTTAATATTATTCACGTTCGATATTTTCCGACCTCCACGTCTCTTAAATTAGGATGGCACAACGCTCAAGTAAGAGAATACTTCCCCAACCCCATGCGTTGCCAGAATTGCCAACTTCTTGGCCACACTGTAAAAAGATGCAAATGCAATTCGTCATGCGCAACTGTAACCTTCCGCTACACACACCTGAAGAATGCACTCGTACATCATGTGCAAATTGCGGCGATAACCACGCGGCTTCTTCTAAGTCATGTCTACGTTATCAGCAAGAGAAAGAAACGCTTAAAAAAACACAGTTCGTAAATGCAATACCAATATTCATCTTGCTTTTATAATTGGACATCCAACACTTCATGTAAGCAGGGAGTATCTCTTCTAGTCCACAAGTCCATTCCACATAACTTTATCCAAATAAACTCACATATAGCAGCAGAAGGAGTACAAATCAAATTAAAAATTAAAGTCTGCACTTACATATATTCCACCAGAGCAAAGCTTTTCTCGCAATGACCTTGGCAGTATTCTGAACGATATCAACACTCCAATCATTCTTACCGGTGATTTCAACTCATGGAGCCCCTCATGGGGTCCGAGCACTTGCAACACTTGCGGTAAAATAATCTAACACTTCATCACCAATCCTGGTCTTGCAATCTTAAATGATGGTCGACCAACATATTTTTCGACACACAAAACCTACACTCATGTCGACCTTAAGTGCCTTGCACATGAGCAACGAACTGCGAACTGCGAATGGACGAACAAACGTGATTTTACACATTTCAAAAAGTCAATTCCACACAAAAACACATTTAAATTATAAGAAACCAATTGACACTAATATTAGGATAATAAAATTTGCATTTTGTTCTCTAAAACAAGAGAATTTTGTAAAAACAATTTGGTAGTAACGAATCGCAGTGTGGTTGCTGCGAACTGTCAAACTCTATTCGCGTTCCACATACCATCCACACTGCAACGAATAAATTGTTCGCGCTCAACTTAACCTCAAAATTATACCACCCTTGTTTTGTTTTTGTGTGAAAGATGATGGCTGAGGAAAATATGGAGAAAAGGGTTGACAATTCGTCGCTACCTGCGAATAGAAATAAAAGCTCATGTGAAAGAAAAGTCAAAATATGCGAACATCCACAGTTCGCAGTTCGCAGTTCGTTGCTCATGTGCAAGATGCTTTACCCTTGTTACACCATCTCTTTTTCCACATGGTCTGTCTTCGAGCACTTACACGGGAGTGATCATTTTCCAACCACCTTAACTATCTCACTACGCAACAACTTAACACCTATACGCTAAATTTCGCAGAGCTGTAAAAGATATAAAAGTTTTGTCATTTGAAAAATTTACCTCAAACATCAATCCAAATCCCACGTCTAAAAAACTATAAACTGATATATAAACTCTGACCGGCAACTTTATACCCCACTCAATCAAAATTATAAATGCTGAAACAGAAACTTTGACGTGTCCACAAGAAATTGTTGAATTTTTTGCAAAAACATGAGGACTTTCCGGATATGATACAAACTTCCATCCAACTTTCATAAGAGAAAAACACTTCATGCTCAACCTTCATACAATAGACAGAATTAGAAAACTGTCTGCAATAAGTTAAGGGAACGACACCTGGGTTTGATCGCATTTCTTATGCCATGATTAAAAATGGTTTTGACACCTTAAAAAAAAGGTTGCTAGATTTATTCAACCAGATATTTAACCATGGTATAATTCCTTAATCTTGGAAAGTTACTCATATTGTCTCAATTTCCAAACCAAACAAAGACACTTCAGTTATTTCTGGATATCGTCTTAGAAAAGATAATATCCAGACGATTGTTTTGGTTTCTTGAAGAAAAAAAAATCTTATCGACAATCTTCAAGTGGCCTTCAAACTAGAACGCGGAACTATAGAAGCACTTCTTCACCTAGACGAAATCATATCGTCGTCCCTGTCAGCAAAAAAAAACACGATTCATTCCTTTTGATTGATTTCGAAAAAGCCTTTGATCGGATGGCATCCATGCAAACTAATCAGCTGGAAAATGGGGCCAAAAATATTAAATTACATTAAGTCTTTTTTAAGCAATCGTTTCACTTGCATTAAAGCAAACGGTACTTATTCATTTATCCATAGCTTGAGAAACGGGATTTCACCCAATCTATCGCCCTCTTCATAATTGCATTTAATGAATCAGTTCAATAGTGGACAATCACAGCACAGTAGGTCATACAATATATGCTGACCATGTTCACCAATATTCTTCAAAGCCTATCCGAATGGCAATACTATGGTTCAAAAATTTCGATATAAAAATGTAAAATTCTCCACATATGTAAAAAATATACTTGTAACAAAAACATCTCAGTACAGTTAGATAATTTTAATATAATAAATGTTAACTTTGCTAAAATACTTGGTATTATATTCGATTCGCAATTTACATTTTAAAAAAATGTACAATGTTAAAAAAGAACCTGACTGCAAGGGTTAACGTTATAAAATACCTTTCATCTAAAAATAGTTATTCTAATGTTAATACTATTATTAATGTAATTAAATCTATAATTTTATCAAAGATTGACTATGGTTTAGCTGTACATATATGATAAATGTTCAAAATCATCTTCTCAACTCATCACAACACCGTACCATTAGAAGCGGTATAGAACACCTTACTACGAGTACCATACAAAAAATAACGATGTCAAAGAATACTCAAACGAAAGCAACACCAACTCGAATCCACTTTAGCCTCCGATTTAACATCAGCCAAAAATTTGGACATACCCATCGTCACTCAAAATTTGAAGCCATTATCCTGCACGCCTTGGAATTTACCAAACGACTCTATAAAACAGATCCTAGTAAACCAATAATGACATTTTTTAAACTATGTTTGATGAAACGGCAGAAAATCACAAACAAAAAGGATGGAACTTAATGTTCACTGATGCCTCAAAAACGGATAATGGAACATCTTTCGCTGTTGTCGCATAAGACTTAACAACTGTTAGTAAAGGCCTTTTCCCAGCTTTCACATCGATCTTTACAGCAGAAGCGTTTGCCATCCTAACTGGTATCGACAAATCAAAAAACAATAAGACCTTCATATTCACAGACAGCCTTTCTTCCGTAAAAGCCATAAAAAACGTCAACAATGCTATTGAAATTGTAGCATCTATCCGGGACAAGCTCATCGCATGGATTCTAGGGCACCATGGAATTAATGGTAATAAAGTTGGAGATGCTGAAGCAAAATCAGCTTTAAGAGAGCCTCTTACAACATTATACGCTTTCAACAAAAAAAAAAAAAAAACATTCAAAGACACCTACTTAAGACATGGAAATACAATTGGAAAACAAACTGGATAAGCTATCAACACATTTATACCAAATTTAACCAAATTTAAACTAGCTGAAAGCCCAAGTAGCTCCACTTATATCTATAATTATTGACAGTGTAATTTATTTAATTGTTAATAAAGTTTTAATAATAATAATAACAAAATATTTATAATATATTTAAATATGTATATTCAACATAACCGCTTATGTTTTTCTTTTTCTTCTACGTAAACTGTCACATAAGAGCTCATGTTATACTTAAGCTACTTAAGTTTTTTGCAGCAAATCGTTAGGAATCTCGAAAAATCGTATCACGAAATCCGTTCGTATATTTGGTAATAGTTTTTTTCGAGATTCGTAAAAGTTTACTATTACGATGGATTTCATGATAGGGCTGAATATTACAGCTAATTTCTTTAAGGTAATTGTTTTTAAAAAAGTTGTCCTTATTGTTTTCCAGATAAGTTTTTTTTTTTTGTAAAAGACAAACATTTCCTTGCAATATGAAAAAATTGCTAACGCCCCTCAACATGAGTCCAGAAACAGTGCAGGCTAAAAGATTTGTGCATGAAAACCGCCGGGAAGCAAAGGTAGAAGAGCACCGAGATGGTATTCCAATATTTGTCGGTGGCATCATTTCAATCAAACATTTGATCAAAAGCGCGGAAAAGTTTGGTGTAAGCAATAATTATCGATACTAACACAACAATTCAAATCACAAGCTGTTCTGGATGAATGAAACAAGATAACCCCCAAAAATTGGTGAATTCAATTTACATGTTATAATTTGCTGTTTTGAAAACTTGTAAAATGACAAATGTATAATAGACACTTTAAGACGTAATATGTAATTTTAATGTCGACTATTATTTATTTCAATTTGGCATTGCAGTAACACTGTACATATGCAGATGTGTTTCGCCAGTAAAAAAGGTTCAGAAAGTGTTTATTTTTTTAAATATACATACATATTTACATAATACACATATAACAAAATAATGTCGAATGTACCTTTTCAATGTTATACTTTTCTAAAGCTTGTGTCGCACAATCAACAGCATCCTGTTGCATCTCTTCGCTCATATCGGCATTTTTAATAACAGCTTTGCGATCAGACATTTTGTTCTTATCTGCAAAGGAAGATACAAAAAATTATTATTTAATATACATTGCAGTGGCCATCCAATACACTTGTTATGTATAATTGTTCTTGTAGATAATGCTTTATATTAATCGAACTTTTCCTGAAAAAGTTTTAAATAAAGGATTGACATGTTGAGTTAGATGGTCCTGTTATTATAATAGTATTACTTGTTTTTTTTTTTTTTGCATTTTGGTAAAGAACTCCTGCTGTGGAATATTACCAGATTATTGATTGGTTTATTACAAAATGATTGCGAAGAAAGAAACAAGACCAAAATAATTTTTTTAATTAAATCTAATTGTTATCTTGACCAATTTCTTTTTCTTTTTTTTCTACAGAAATAGGAATACTTTTATACAATAAGGAATTAAAAAAAAGGTTCACATTTCATAGAAAAGGTTTTTGTAAATTACCCCAATTTTATATTTCTTGTATCAATTTCAAAAGTTCAACACATAAAATGCATAAAATGGTGACCTGTAAAGAATGAAATTCTCAAAACGGCTTATAGACTTTAGCCTAAGCTAAAGAGTGGTACATGTGGCATGATGGTTAGTGCGTTGGACTGTCATGCCAGAGGTCTTGGGTTCTAGTCCAGGAGGCGATCGTAGGGTACCCTACCTCATAAGCCGAGTGGAATTGAGTGCCAGAAATGGATAGAGCAAGACGTGGCATACACAAAACTGCAGGGCGGGCTAACTTTCGATGGGCCTTGTGGTGGCAAAATGGCTACTTCCGGTACCGTATTTTGGTACATACCTACCTCATAAGCCGACTGCAAAAATGTACAACGGGTCTATTAGGATTTACTTACAGATTTCAAAACGGGAGGGCGGGAAAAAAACTCGGGCCAAACCGCTTGTCCGCCCATCTCGTAAAACGGTATTTTTTGCCGACTAGACAAATAAGTAATCAAATGAAAGGTTAGACTCTCTAGATTAAGAATCCGTTGGGCGGGCTAACTTTTGATGGGCCAAACATGTGCCCGCCCAGCTGTTTTTGAAAAAAAAAATCAAAATTCATTAACTTTTTTCTTACCGAAATTTCAAAAAATTTTATCCCAAATTAAAGAAAAAAAGGGTGAGTTGATTAGCTTCACTGTCAACTCAATAAAACCTTTAACTGAAGTTTTAAAAATTTTGAAATTTACTAAAAACAAGTATTTTACCACAGTTTTTAACTGTATTTTGTCTAAATGTATGTTAAAAACATACGTAAAAAACATAACATTATTTTCTGCAACAAATTTTTCTTCATTATTAAAAAAACAAAACACATACGAAATATAAAAGTATTTATAGATGGTAAGCATTTCATTAGGTGCAAACGAATACATCCGTTATTGTCAGGTGCCATTCAAATTTTGCATTTCCAACGGTTTCGTTCTGAAAATAATATAAATATTGCAGAAGATTTTGTAGAAGTTTTACAAGACATATTTCAAAACTCTTTGCCACCAAATGAAACCCCGTGTTTAAACCCATTCCTTGAAGATATTTTATCGAAATACAGAGTATACATCGGTCAAACCCTAAGAGGAGATCATGGTAAAACTCCACAGTTCTTCATGCAGTATGTTGAGTTTATGAACATATTTTTCAGGTTTTCAAGAAGTATACGAATAAGTGATTTTGATTTATATGTATGTTCTATTTTCGAACTATCAAATTTATTTTTTGTTTTTAACCAACCAAATTATGCTGATCAACGAATTTAAGCGTGGTGCATTTGGAATAAAACGAACTGTAAAAAGTTTTGTTAGGTCTCCTGTTGACTTAACACTTGAGCAAACCAAACTGGAGTAACCCACTTTTCCAACTCAATTCCAGCCAGGCAACGTTGGGCATTAAGCCATAATATACGCACAAAAATAATATCAAAAATGCTAACCGATTTAAAAATGGAACAATCGGATGATATTTGTCATGAGCTCGCCTATAATAGAAAAATGATAAGAAATCATTCTCTGAAATAATTAAAATTTTAAAACAAAATATTAATCCTTTTGATGAAAATTTAGAGAAAGGATTTCTGTTTAATATAACTATTAGAACGGCTATTCCAGGAAATCCAATTTATAATTAAGAATACAATTAAATTCAACATAAATAAAACAAGATGTTTATTATACAACAAAATATGATCGAATAATATAAACTGAAACCTTAAGACCAAGATCTTGACAGATTTTCAAATTATTTCTTATAATTTCGCTTAGGTTAGCCCCATTTACACCGTTTGCTGACACAAAATAGTTTAAAACACTTTTCCAACTATCAAACAAACCATTTACCATGAAAACACATATTTCATTGGCAAAAATTCTGTTTCTTTTTGCTCCTAGGTCTTCGAAACCATCTATTAAATCATTTAAAATATTATATGTTAGGTTTTGACGAATCCTAATCTCATCAAATATCAACACAACACAACGTTCTCGCTGGTTCAATAAAGCGAACTTTGATTTAAGATACAAATGGGCATTGTTTACATATCCTGGTTGAATTCCTTTAACAGGAGCCCATCTGTATAAAGAGGATATGTGGGGAAGCCTGAAGCCCAGCCCTCAAAAATTTATAGGCGCTTTGCGATCTATAAAATATATTTTGGGAAATTTCTTTTTCGTTGTTATTATATTTTGCAGATTTCGACAACCCCATCAACATATCGCAAAATGTTTTTGAATGGTCGGAAATATGCAGCATTTGGATTTGAGACGATAAAGATTATCTCCCTTTTTTTGAATCTTTTAAAGCAGTATGCGCTCTCTTTTTTTATAATGCTTTATTTTTAAGTTTTTTATTTGAATTTTTAAACTTGATAATTTTTTTTTTTTAAATTGCATTTTTTTTCTCCTCTTTTGCACATCTCTGTGATAATTGATCGCACCTTACACATGAAATGCTACAACTGCTCGAAGTTCTTCTTCGTTTAGTTGGAGGAGACTTATTAAGATCTTCTAAATTTAAGTCTGAACCCAAATCAGAATTTAAATTTAAAGAAGGAACAGCATCCTTCTTAAGATATTTTCTTCCCACAAACTCGGGACAAAAATGGTCTCCACATACAAAGTATTTGCCTTCATTTCTGAATCCACATGCCTGCCTCCACAAATTATTCAAAATTTCATTTTTTTCCCTAGAAGGGCACTTAAAAATTTTCAAATTAGGGTAATCTCTTTTCGTTTTCATACAAACGGAACAAGAAACCCCAGATAATGTCTTACACCCATTGCTATTTAAAAAAAAAACGTTGGCAAATAAAATCGCTGAAAAAAAGGACCACTGACTGTAAAATTAACAAAGAAAAATGTTTGCTCAACCATATATGTATCTACATAAATGAACATCCAAATCGTTCCAAGCAGGATGAGTATTTACTTCATATGTAGCAGATCTACTTCATTAATTTATTTTTATGTATCTGCTACGTAGCAACTTATTTCTACTTCGTTTTAAAATTTTTTCTAACGCTATATATATATATATTGAAAAAATCTTTAAATAATCCAGAAATTAAATTTTCACTGTTATTTTTGTCCTATATTTTGGAAATTATTAACAATTTTAATAAAGCTTTTCAGTCTGAAAAGACACAGATACACATTTTGCGGAAACGTGTGCTCATGGTCTTTAAAACCGTCTTATCAAACTTTTTTTTAGGGCAGAACTACTCGACGAATCTTCAATGCAGATCGTGAATTATAAAGAAAAATCCAATTATTCAGATTTAAAACAAATGTTTTTTGGGTTAAAGTCGGCTTTGTATGAGGAAGAGTTAAACAAGAATCAAGATACGGACACGGAGGTAGATTTATTTCAGATAAAAATGTATTTAGTTTCATTTTATGTTGAATTGTGCGATCAATTGAAACTTCGTTTTGATTTAACTGACAAAAAGTTAGAATTGTTAGAACTTTTGGATCCAAAAGTAATACAAACTGAAACATATCCGACAATCCTTCCACTTTTGAATGAATTTCCTTATTTTGATAATAATGTAACAAACATAGAAACTCTGAACTCCGAATTTAGAACGCTTATGGTTACTAAAAGTATAAAAATGAACGACGACGAAGAAGTTGTTGAGTTTTGGACGCGTTTACACTCTCAGAAAAATATATTGGAAGAGGATATGTTTAGGGTGTTGCCCGGCTATATGCTTACACTAGCTAGTTTACCGCATAGCAGTGCAGCATCCGAAAGACGATTATCAGATTTCAATAACGTCAAAACAAAAAAAGAAATAGACTAGACATAAGTACCGCTTCTTCCCTTTTATTAATAAGAAAGATTTGAAGTTATTACGATATTTTTCAAAGTTTAAATATGTTCAGGAGGGCTACGTATTAAGAACCGATTAAAATCCTTATTTATATGCATATACTTCATAATATTTTATGTTTCCCTTAGAGGAGAATCTAATTTAATTTAAAACAGAATGTTCCTATTTATTTCAATATAATAATGTACTTACATAGTATGTACTATATATGTATACATGTACCTAATTTATGAATTTGTGAGACTTGTTCTAGTCAATGTATGTTTTCGTTATATGGATGTAAAATAAAATGAAAATAAATTTGTTTTGTTTGTATTTTTTGTTTTTTTCATTATCTGCTACATATTTTACAAATCTACTTCGTTTTTTGGGCAAAATGTTTCACTTTTCGGGCTTAGCATTCTCATCCCTATCGAAAGTCGACGACGAATGAAGTAAAAATAACTTCAAACACCGATCGCACAACCCAAAAAAATATAGAAAATGTATACCTACGCACGACACGACCAAACAAATCCAACGACACACCAGACGAGCCATCCCGATACCTCTTATATCTTATGCCATAGTTAGTTTCTTCAATAAATTGTTCTAAGGATTTTATATGTTACCCCAGTTTCATGATCTAATGTTTTTTTAAAGAACAACCTTGCTTTTAAAGAACAACCTTGCTTATATTCACAGGTTGGCCTTGGCACATACAAAAATCACACCCACGAAATACAAACAAAATTCACACACATCGTTAAGAAAGATCAACATAAAATACACAAAAGACAAAAAAAAAACAATAAGGCACAAGTAAAAAAAAGAAAATACAACAAGTTATACAATGCAATAAAATGTCTGAGTATGATTCATGCTAGTTCGATCAAACTGGGACGTAGTGGTACGTCCCAGTCGATTGAAAAATGGTCATTTTTATTTCCTCTGCGTGCGATATCTATGGAACTATAGTATCTGTGATTGTATGTTGTTTTAGTTTTTTAGTTGTTGTTTTTAAATACCAATGTTTTTAAATAAATTATAGTGCTTTGTTGAAGTGCATTTCGTTTTCTCTCAAGAACAGTTGAAAATTTGTTGGTATCGTTCTTAGCTTCTATGCAATTCCGATATATATTTGAAATCAAGCACTGTATCTGTCAAATAAAAAAAACGCGTGTCGAAATTCGTGCTGCGGTAATGGAAAGTTGAGCCCGATTAACACACAGTGCCAGCGTTAGTGTGGAAGGGAATAAGTAGAGTACACCATTCCGCATAGACACACCATATAAAGACCGGAAACCAATCCGTAATTCTGGTTTGCCTACAAGCTGAAACGTCAATTCTCACCAGCGTTGCCGCGAAGAAAAAAATTGTAAGGGCCATTTCCAAAATGTGCGGGCCACTAGCCCACTACCCTGGAAAAAATTTGTTTAAAAAAATAACAAGTTTGTCTTTTCTAAATAAACTTATTATCAGGTTTGTGTTTACGGTATTAGTTATCACACTTGTATAAGTTCCCGATCGGGCACATTTTGGCAACGCTGATTCTCACGCACCCTTATTTCTAATTCTAACATCAATTCACCACTGCTAACATCAATTCACCACCCGCTAACATCAATTCACCACGAAAATAAAGTATAGTGATGAGAAATTCTTTAGGGGAGGCACATAGTGGCTTCAGGCGACAAAGTTTAATGACAGATTTGTATAGAACAGTTAAAAACAATCATTTTTTAATATGGGAGCGGAGTCTATTCTCCCCGTTTAGGCGTTAGGGGCAATTTAAAAAATATGTACGTTAAATGGAAAAAATAATGGTAATACTTACAACTAAGTTTTATACATTTTTTTCAAGACACCACTTTTGTCTATTAGCTTGTTTTTAAATCATGTCAAAACTATGCAAATTAGAATAGTTCGTTGAGATATTATATTTTTAATAAATATTTATTAATTCGATCATCTCAGATGCCAACTTAAGACTAAAATCGAAAAACATTTTTGCTGTAAACTATCATCAAATATGGTTAAACAAAGATCTTATGGTTCCTTATACATGAATCACTTATTAGGAAAACAACATATTCCTACGTGATTGTATTGAAATGTAACATAATATTTAATATCATATTTTATGATCCAGAGGATCGTGCTTATTGCTTATTATTATATTTTGGTTCATGTTTTCTAATTACTAATGGAACAGACGTGTTAATTTGCATAGTTTTTGAAAAAAATTGTTTTAAACCCAAAATTTGGGCAAAAAAGGTAAAAAAAAGGTTTAAAGTGTGATTTTTAAAACTTTATTTATTTAAGATTATTTACTACTGTTTTTAGAATGCATTGCTTATATTTGTTTTTGATCAAAAACTGAAAACTAGATGATTTTATTTTAATTAAATTATTTTTTCCTTGCTTGAGTATTACGTAAATAAAAAATCTTATTTTGATAGTAATAATGGAATATGGATTAAGGTATACCCGGAATAAATTATTTTTTCTTAAATCCAGCTTATTTAAATACAAAAGAAACTTTGGCTAGAAAACTTTGTGATTGAAAGTGGCAAGAAATTGTTAATTTTTAACTTCACTATATTCAAAAGTGTGTACTACGTATAATACACTTTTCAATTCAATAAAAAGCTATAATTGTCTGAACAAGGCATTTGTTGTATTATGTAAAGAAAACTTGAGATATATTAGCAAAAATGTAAACATTGTTGTTTTTTTTTAAATTTAAATTTAATACAAAGACTTCTGATTCAGGTAAAATTATACATTCCAAAAATTATCTTTTTTGAATGTTATAATAATTCTTTTTTTCTCGAATTTAAAAATGATGACTATTTCCTAAAAGTATTTTGATAATTACAAAACAGTTACCAAGTTTTAACAATTTCACTATAAGTTAAGTTTTTCTAATAAAAAAAATGATAAAAGTGTGACATCACCTCAACATCACACATAACATAACTGTTTTTTTCTTCGAGGTGAGTTTGAAAACGTCAACAAAAATTCCAATGTTTGCATTTTTAAACATTTTTAATAGAAAAACAAATTTCATACAAAACAAATCTTCTCGCCCAAGAGAATTTGTCACACTACATCGTTGGATACTTTCACTATTTTGGATGCATAACAGCGGTATTGGCCAACACCGAGGGATTCGTAAGGGGTTTGTGTTTCAACAACACTTTGTCGCAAGTTCATTTGGGTAAAAGATATTTTATCGTTTCAGGAACAACACCATCGTCATTCTCAATCCAGAAAATCACCTTCTACTTTTGCTGCTTCAGCTTCCACTTCAGCTGGTCACAGCAATAGAAGTCCAACATGATTTTAGACAATCTGCATAAGGATGCCGCTGGCAAAACAATCACCAAACACTTCATGCCACAAGGTGAAGGGATTCTTTGAGTTCATTTCGTCGCCTCATATGTTCTTTGAAGTTGCTATGTACGTGGCTATCTCTGGGGTAATTCCAGGCAGTAGCACCTGGGCTTACATCGTCATTTGGGTAATTGCCATTCAGGTAAAGTTGCAGGGAAATCATCGCTTGAGTTTCTCTTTTTAACTATGTTTGTATCATTTATAGACTGAAAACGCTTGGCTTACGCATAAATGGTACAGGGAGAATTTAAAGATAATTTTTATAGGAAAATACAAACATTGGAACTTACTTGGACGTGTTCTTATAAGTTTTTTTGATTGTAACTAAAAAGTGTGAATGCAACTTTCTTTCTATTCCAGGAAGGTATAAACCATTCCTGTAGGAACATTATTGTACCAAGGACACTACCGAATGAGTTTCAATATTTGTATTTTCCTATCAAAGATGCAAACAGGTTTATACCTTTCTGGAATCCTTGAAGTGTGAGTAAGAAAGTTGTCTTCACACTTTTTAGTTACAATCAAAAAAAACTTATAAGAACACTTCCAAGTGAGTTCCAATGTGGTGCGGAAATTGGTTCAAATGAGGATACCATATTGTGTCTACTTGCAAATTTAAAAAATTGAATCCATATTTGACGGTGTTTCCCTCTGATTAAAAATGAAAATTATATACTGATCGATCGGGAATCATACAAAGAATTTTTTTTGAGAAAAAAAAAAGTGTAACTGCGCATTTATTTGTCTCTAAAAATTTATTTTTTTATTTTATTTCTTATTTTGACGGAAATTCATTTTCCCGAACAGCTGATACTTTAATGTTCACCACAGCAATTTAATAAAAATAAAACATCTGTTAAAACAAGTAAATACACCGCATCGAATTGTTGTTGCATTTCACATTTCAAAATGGACGTAATGTCAAAATTACAAATACAACAATGTAGACAAATGTGTGTATATGCCATTCCGCATTTTTTAATTGTGACTTAAAGAAGAATCTAGGTATATAAATATGCACATGACAATTATAACAAATTTGAATTTGGGTAAACTGATACGCATTTCTATACCTCAAACGAAAATAGCTTATATACAAATATCGATAAAACAACGAAAGATGAAAGACAAGGTGCATTTAATCCTTGTTTTTTTTTTAAGTTCAATAATATTCATTTCTTGATATTTTTAGTTATTAAATCACATGTTGCACAGGATAACATTCTTATGATTTGTTGTACCTATAGCTGGCCAAAAGTTAGGTAATTCAATAAAACTGAAAAAATGCTTATGTAGAATGCACCAAGATAAGAACCCACATTCCACCGTTATAAATTTGGATTTTGTGTTTGTTCAAATATATTTGCACTATTTTTGTCATCTGCGGAATCAACAATCAATTTATTTATTAATACCAAAACTTTATTGCAAATAAGTAATATTAACTTGCAAGGAAAATTCAGCAGATAAGACATAACATCTAAAATAATAAGTTAAGGGACGAAGATTCTCACAGTATTTCAAAAGAAGTTTTAATTATATTCACTGGAACTAGAAGAAAGTAGATATATGTACATATGTATATGTGATGTGCACAAGTGAAGACCAAGACTGAACTTGTTAAAACAAGAAGTGGTACCTAAATAATCATTCTTTCCTTACACAATTTCGGTTATTAAGGACAAATATATGGAAATTGGTTTAATTTTTAAAACAGCTAATTAAAAAATGTTACTTGCCAGTCTTTTTTTGCATTTACTTCAATTTTTTCCAAATGTTTTTAGAATTATAGATTTGAAAATATTTCACAAGTTGTGTTTAATCAATAAAAAAAGGAACATAATACAAAAAAACATCACCACTCAACATTTTTTGAATACGAGCTTAAAGGGGAATTTGATTTGAAGCTAGAAATACTCACATGAATTTTTTATTCCGCGAAGATTTTGTAATATTTAGCTAAATGTACCGACAAATGTACCAACAGAAAGGATTCCAATGGTAGGGCAAACTTTTTCTCCTGTTTTATAGTGTTTTTGTTTAAGAGTATTTTGCACAGGTTCCCTTGCAAAATTTGAAGAAATGTAATTTTGTTTCCTTTAGAGCAAAATTAAAAATGTGGTTATTTTTTCTTTCGTACTGGGCTGCCCGCCTACTTCGTAAGTTTTTCGATGGAGTGTGAAATCGAAATGAATACAAACGAAAACGAATACCAATGCCAATACTGGCCAATATCTTCTTTCCGTTTCCTTCTTGAAGAGAAAAAACATGTATTTATTTAACATATAAACACATACAGATTTCCGAAATTTGTTATTTAACATTGGTGTAGAAAGGTTAATAGGGATTGGTAGATACTAGGTAGCTTCTATCAGAAATCTTCTATCGTGAACGGGCATATTCATGTTTGTATTGAGTATTAATCGAAACAACCCCAAATGCATAAAATGGAACATGGGTTTACATTGCCCAGCATGTTTGCGAACATGGTTCTATCAAATGGTTTACATTGAACAGCATGCGGCTCATGGCTCCGGTATTACACAGCGCATGTATTTATTACGCATTAATCGGTTATTTTATTTTGTTTTGAAGAGTCATTCGGTGATGCGCGCATTATTTACACAAAGACTTTTCGGATTTTTAAGTCTGTGCATTCTTTTATTTCTACTTTTGTTGCTCGCTCGGTGTACCCAACTCATGGTTGCCATATTGATCATTTGTGACCAAATTTAATTTTTAATTCCATTTGGTCATATTTTTTGGAAACGAAAAAACATGTTCGACAATTTGAGTAACGAAAACGTTCTTTTAACATACTCGCTTGGCTAAACAGAAACAACGTTTAAACTCATTTAAGCAACTTTGTGTAAATAATAACTTTATTAAAAATATAAACTCTTGATCTGAATTGGACTTAGGGAACAGAGAGAATTATCTACGCATTACACAAGCCGTAAAAATTCTTAAAATCGAACCTTACTACTTTTAATAAAATTTTTGTAAGAACTTATATACTGTGATCTCATGTTAAAACGCTTTGTTTTCATATTTCATCAACTTTATTTGGGTTTATCTAATTTAATTAAGTTTGTTAGGGATTTTGTGAGTTTATTTGTACGTAATTAAAAAATAAATCTCATCTGCATAATATGGAAAATATGTTAAACAAAATGTGATGAATTTATTAATCTGTGTTTACAAATTTTTCGTACTTGAATTATGTTGGTAATTTTTACCTACAAGTGCTCATGTTTATTTCCAAATTTGGACACAAACTTTTTTTCCAGCAGTGGGAACCGTGAATTCACTTGAATTCACTTTCGTGTACCATATTGAGGTATTAGCTCTACTAAACACGAACACGAAAAGAAGCAAATGCGAAAAAATACGAAGAAAAGGAAAGACAAACGTCAAAAACATGCTAGGAATAGTGTGTTATTACACCCAGACTTTTTTGGAAAGACTCAAATAAGTGCGAAAGAGAAAGTAGGTGAAATAGAAATACATACTTTAAAAAGCCTCTACCCGCAGAGTTCTGGGTTCGGGATTCTTGGATTGTTTTTGACGTTTCTCTTTCTTGCCTTTCTTTGTTTCTTGGCGTTGCTTAGTCATGTATTACACGGCGCGTGAGTTTAACGCGCAACTCTTGGTTATTTTCTTTTGAACATTCATTCCGTGACGCGAGTGTTATTACACAAAGCCTTTTTCTCATTTCAGTACTGCGCGTTTATTTGACAGTTTTTTTCATTTTATTTTCTTCGCCCATTGTTAGATTAACATAAAATTAATTTTAATAGCAAAAATGGAAGCCGAAGATCTAACAAATTATTATAGATTATAGAGATTATATAGAATGGGGTGCATTTCGTAATTCAAAATGAGCTCGGACGTTAATTCCTTGCTCCATTTGAATTCCTCAGCCATTTTTATTTGTGTTCATTCAACAACATTCAAAATGAAATAAAGCAAATCCAAAAAAGAGAGAAAGAGTAGAAAGAGAAACGTCAAAAACACGCAAGGAAATTTCTACCCGTGCGTGTTCAGATATTTTTATTTCTGTTTCATCTTTTCGTTCTTTCTTTCTCTTTTGTACTTCATTCACGCGAGGCTAAACACGCGCTGTGTAATACCGGACTTAGCTTTATTATTCTCTCTATTCTTACCGAGTAAAGCCTAGTACGCTGCTGATGCGAAACGAAAATTCCCATACAAAAATGGCATGACGAAATCATAAACGAAAAATTTCGCTGTGCTTTTCGTTTTTCAGTACGCTGCTGAACAACGAAATGTGTCATTTTAGTGGATAGCTGTACTAGATTTTTTAGTACAATTCTCCACTCTTTTCGTTCTCAATTTAATTGCCCGGTATATTAATTGCTTGCGAAATTTTGACGTTTAATTTATTTATTGGAAAAAATTGTTTACAAATCAAAATTGAAAATTGTTTACTCGTGACTTTCGGTGTTTTTCATTTTAATATAGATAGTTTTGATTTAAAATTTAAAAAAAAAAATGGATTTTTCTGAGATTTTCCAGCAATACATTTCTGAGCCGGAAACTCAGGATGTTGATGAATGTATTGTTGATGTGAAAGAAGTGAAGACAAGCAGTGAACTTAAACTTTCAAAAACTAAACAAAAGAAAAAAAAAATTGAATTTTCTTCGGAGGAAAAAAAGAAACTGGCTTCGTTGGTCGAAGCCAGTGAAGCCATTTGGAAGTTGGAGCATAGGCTTCACAAAAATAATTCAGCCGTTGCGAGCCTCTGGAGCAGTATAGCTGCAGAAATGAATAAACCAGGTACTAACTGCTCAATAAAATATTAATAAATAGAATTCCGTATTTAACCTTTTTTTTTATTCCAGTTGAAGATTGCAAGGCAATGTGGCGTTCCTTACGTGATAGTATGCGCTACCACGTCACAAGCAGGAACAAGAGGAAGTCGGGTAGTGAGGCCGATCTTGGCGTTCCAGAAGGCGAGACATTACAGGAAGAATCCCAGGAGATAGACTGGGAATTCGCAAAAAGTATGTCCTTCTTGACGCCTCTGTCGTCGCAAAAAAGAAGACGGTAAGAAAAATTTTACTAATTTTCATTTTTTTTTTTTGTTTGTTTATGGTTTCGGTTTTTAAATGTTTCTTTTATAAAAACTAATTATTTGTAGTTATGTGTGTAAAATGATTGTGGCTATATATTCAAAATCAAAAAAAAAACTCAAAATTTTAATTTCAGAACATTTACAAATAGTGCTGGAACTGATGATTCTCAAGGGGATGTTTTCGCAACAACATCAGCACAGAGCTCAAACTATGCCTATGTAATATACAATGTACATTACGTAAATATTTCTATTTGATTATAAATCATTTTTTTATAGATAAATGAAAACCGGAAACAAAAAGATCCAATGCTGGAGAGTGCAAAAATGTTAAGCAATAATATTTCTGAGCTTATTGAATGCCAGAAAAATAAATTGAAGCAGGCAACATTCCCACCTCAACTGCAAAATTTCACAATGCTGGCAAATATTGACCGGATGTTGCAAAAATTGCCTGAGGATATTGTAGAAGATATCAATATTAGATTCATATGCATCATCAATGAGGAAATTAAGAAGTATAAAAGGGGCAATAGTGGCCAGTAAAATAGAATATATGTAATGTTTAAAAATATTTATATGGCAAGTTTGCAATTAAGTTTTGTATCTGTTATAAAAAAAAGGATCTAAATGTAATTTAATAACTTAGAATAATAAATATGTACATATGTATAATTGAATTGGTAAATGTTTGATGTATTGAAAATTGGTTCGTTCTGGTTTAACGGATTTATACTACTTTTTGTAGGGATTTGTACGAATTCCTAATTTGTTAAAAAATTTATGAATATTTGTTTAATTTTCCACAAAGAAGAATCGGCAAAAATCTAAGGAGTTATATACATACATACATATATGCTACAAGTTACTATAACTTGAATTAAGCTGCCATTGAAAGTATAATTGACATATACATAGCTCATCGTTATTGATCTTTGTTTTGTCTGTTTTTTCTTACAAAACTTATATTACATATTTGTAATATACCTACGCGTGACAGAAGAAGACTTCTTTGGCAATTTCAACCTAAAATTTTAAACCTTGATGAATAGTCCCAATGATGAATGGCCTAAAATTCACGCTTCATTGGGATGGATCAAACGGTTCTGAGTTCTAATTTATGTTTCCTAACAAAATCAGAATACCATTTTCAATTCAAAAAGTTATTTTAAAAAATGTTCATATAAAAACCATTTCAACATTTATTTTTTGAAAATGTTGAAAAATGGTATCCTGATTTTGTTAGGAAACATAAATTAGAACTCAGAACCGTTTGATCCATCCCAATGAAGCGTGTAGTTTGCGAAATACATGATGGTTTGTCTTGCAATTCCATTGATTTTTTTTTTAATTTTTTGAAATTTAATCAAACAAAATTTCCATATACTTATAGGTAAGCAGAAGTAGACAAAAAACTTTTTGTTTAATTTATAGAGCCTAAGAGCTCTGCAAAATTTTAATTAATAAAATACTTTTTGTCATGATTAAATACAATTCAAATTTAAAACAAAATTGGAAGATGATGACGATGACGATGACGAAACTTGGAAACTTTTTTGACTTTATTAAACAAAAGATGCTTTGTTTTGCCATGGGATCGACCCGGAAGGTGAAATGAAATAATTTTTGAGCTTATCCCGTACATGCTTTCCTATATTACTTTGTCTTCCAGTGCAAGGTTGTATAGACGAGTAATGAATTGCATCAGGTGAGATTCTTTTTCTCCATTCACCTGCAACTAAACACCCAGTTTCGTCGTAATAATCGGTCATTTTGGAAGGGCAGTATGTTTCCTTATTGTTGGTTATTAAGTAATTGTGGAGAAAGCAACAGGCACTTATTATCTTTTGCGCTCTATCTGGGTTGCAAAACATTGTTCTGGATAAACACAGCCACTTACAACTCAAAATACCGAATGAGTTTTCAACGCAGCGCCTTGCTCTGCTAATTCTGTAATTGGCTATCCGTTCTTCGTTTGCAAGCTTCTTCGCTCTCGAAGGTGCGTATGGCTTCACTATTCTTTTGCAAAGTGGAAAAGCATCGTCGGCAACAAAAAAGAAAGGAAGTTTTTCGTTTCCCACAACCATGTCTTCTGGAAAAGGCAAATTATCTTGAAGTGTTGCTTTCCCAATATTAGTTGAAGCAAATACGTTGGCATCTCCTTCACTTCCATGGGCACCAACGTCAATATATACAAATTTATAGTTGGCATCAGCAATGGCCATAAGCACAATGCTATGAAATCCCTGTAAGCAAAAACAAAATTAAAATCAAAAGCTGCAGGTACATAATGGATAGGTATAATGTGTTTTAAATTATTATGAACGCAAACCTTATAATTGTAAAATAAACTTCCTGCATTTTGAGGACATTTTATGGCAACATGCTTGCCATCGATGGCTCCTATGCAGTTTGGCAAGTTCCACTGAATGTTAAACTGGTTTGCAATTTCTACAAAATGCGGAGCATCCAATTTCGGTATATAACCAGCCAAGACCTCGCATAGACCAATGCAAACGTCATCCAAAATCTTACCAAAATGCTGCTTACTAATTCGGTAGACTGATGAGACATGCCTTTGGATACTACCACTTGCTAGATATCTAGAAGAACATTATTAGTATGACTTTCTTGTGTAGGTATAATTAAAATAAATTATTTACTCAATAACAATTGCAAACTTCTCTAATGGAGTTATTTCATCTTCTGGTCTTGTGTTTCGCACCGCACACAGCTTTGGTTCAACTAATGAGAATAGTTCTCGAAATATATTTGGTGGCATATGGAAATTTTCCTTGAACACCTTTTCATTTGCTTCCATGTCATTAAACTATAAATTATATTAGGTACTTGTTTTAAAGTTTTTTGCAAAAATTATTAAAACTTACATCTGTAGCAAAACGACCTTTTGTCTGCCTGTTCTGCAGATATGGGCTAACACGGATAGATGGAAGTTTTTTCTTTCTTTTCGTAATCATCGATAAAAACACAGATGCAGAGGCGATTATTGTCGTTAACATTAAATCATCTTCGTCTTCATTATTATTTTGAAAATTCATTTTATAATAGATAATTTAAAAACTCGAACTCGAAAAAAAGTTTTGCACTTTTGTTTACAGCAGCTGACATTCAGAACTTCTCAATTTATTTTGACAGCTGACAGAACTCTACACAAATATTTTTCCGTTGTGGTTTTCGTTTTAATTTCGCTCTACACTTGGAGACCGCCGAAAAATTTCGTTTCGCATCAGCAGCGTACTAGGCTTAAACAAGAAATATTCCGCCGGACAAATTCAAGTGGAGCAAAGACCTTATAATGAAATTAAATGAAGGAATGATTGAAAGAGTCTAGCTTGGTAGTTTAAGCTTTGGAATGTTTTACCCGTTGAAACAAAGTCATGTATTACACGGCGCGTGAGTTTTACGCGCAACTCTTGGTTATTTTCTTTTGAACATTCATTCCGTGACGCGAGTGTTATTACACAAAGCCTTTTTCTCATTTCAGTACTGCGCATTTATTTGACAGTTTTTCTCATTTTATTTTCTTCGCCCATTGTTAGATTAACATAAAATTAATTTTAATAGCAAGAATAGAAGCCGAAGATCTAAAAAATTTACTAGACATGGCGGTAACTATTGAGATTATAGAGAATGGGGTGCATTTCGTAATTCAAAATGAGCTCGGACGTTAATTCCTTGCTCTATTTGAATTCCTCAGCCATTTTTAATTGTGTTCATTCATCAACATTCAAAATGAAATAAAGCAAATCCAAAAAAGAGAGAAAGAGTAGAAAGAGAAACATCAAAAACATGCAAGGAAATTTCTACCCGTGCGTGTTCAGATAGATTTATTTCTGTTTCATCTTTTCGTTCTTTCTTTCTCTTTTGCACTTCATTCACGCGAGGCTAAACTAAACACGCGCTGTGTAATACCGGACAAAGTGATAGCCAACTTTTCTGCCCTCAAAATTGTATTTTTTTATGTCGTTTTCAATGAAAAGCAGGTTAAACGTTTCTTCATTCAACCTTTTATAATTTAAAAACGATGGTTTATCATTTGATTTTAGTTGTTTTGTCAAGAAAATAAAGGATTCTCTCCAGATTTCAATCCAATTCCTATTTTTACATTATTCGAAATTATTATCCGTATTCATGATGTCAATAATCATTGCTGAAGTAAAAAGTGCAATTTTCTTTAATTATTTTTACACTTTGGCTTTATGGATGAGAACAACAAATGAAAGAGAAGTGTCAAAAACACGCAACCGAAAACAATCCGAGTGTAATAATGCGAGATTGACAGGATGAGTGTTCAAAGGAAAATATGCGAAACACGCAGCATACAAAAAGTCTGGATGTAATAACACTCATAGCACCACGGGTGTTATTACACTCAGACTTTTTTGGAAAGACTTGTGGCGAACCCTACTTTCTAATTTCTAAACTAAACATAATTTTGTTTTAACTATACAACTGAATATAAAAGAAATGTAGTAGTGAAGAGGTTTCAGAGACCAAGCGTAAGTTACCTTCTTAGCTACAAGAGCCGCTTATTTGTCCGAGCATTAAAATGCACGATTTGGAACGAGTATAATCTAAGCTCTCCAGCCGAAAATAAAAAGAAGATGAGTCTTGTTCTATGTGGAAAACTAGACTGACTTTATTTTCCAAAATCTTTCCTATTTATACTTAAAACTAGTTTAACAAAATTTCATAAATCTTTCAACATATATTTATCACACTCTTGGAATATGAATTGACTTTTGCCTATGACCTACAAATACACCTATTCACATGACGTAAGAATTAAATGTCTATTTGACAAAATAAACCTTCGTTGCATTTCCTTAAATGCATTCCAATTTCTGAGTCAATGTGAAGCATATATGTAAGTGCAGTCATAAACAAAAATCAATAGAAACAAATATTGTAATGCACTTGGTGCATAGCGACCCACTTATGAAATGCGTAACATGATCAGGTCAACACCCGATGGTATCGCTTGGTGACGGCTGACCATTCTCAACATATGTAGGTTGATATGCACCGAGTTCATAAATGTTTATTGTTTACTTTTTATTATTGTTTTGGGTTTTACCACAACACTAGAATAGCAAATGCCGGAAGGCTAATAGACATTTTAAAATGTTACGATTTAATTTAACTTTCTTCTCTTAGCTGACCTCGTGTGATACACACGTCTCATAAGTATCCTAAATTATATTAGATATTATAATATTCATCTTTAATTAAGAAACATTTTATGTTAAATAAAGTGGACTTTAGTATTGTAACTATTATCTTTTATTTCGAAGTCGTCTAAAGGTACTCTACTAATTATCTCCACAATTGGTGACCCCGAACGAGAGCCTGATCATTTATTTCTTAAAAAATTAATAAAGATGACTGGAACCCAGGAACAGAAGCAACCTGATGGCTCATTCAATCCACCACCTCCTCCACCTATTTCAGCGAATTCTTCTTCCGCCGACACTAATGCTGAAATAGCATCTAATATTGCCATACGCATTCCACCGTTTTGGCATGAAAAAACTCAAATATGGTTTGCACAAATAGAGGCTCAATTTCAGTTCAGAAAAATAACTGGAGATTCATTGAAATTCCATGCGATAATTGGAGCTTTCGAATCTCAAGTCCTAACACAGGTTTCGGATGCTGTTTTAAATCCCCCTAGAGATAATGGTTGGTTGGGTGTTGTAGGATCTGGGGGCTTATGCTGTAACTTTTCCTACAAGTGCTTACTTTACCTCCTCGTGGTAACCACCGGTTACTGGTTATATCTCTAGATATAACTTGCGAAACTTGTAAGCGCGGGTGCAAATCGGGAAAAAAAGCACCTTATCAACGGCCCAACAAATTTGGAGTTTAGTGCGAGGGGCTAACAACCCCTCCACAGTAAAAAACTTGAATGTTATGAGAGAGATACCAGCGAGCCTACGGAGCCTGTCCAGAGTACGACGTCAAAATCGTACTCGGAGACTTCAATGCAAAAATCGGGAAGGAAGACATCTTTGGCGGATTAGTTGGAAAGCACAGCCTCCACGAAGAAACAACACATAACGGCTTCCGACTAATCGACTTTGCTGCAGCTCGTAGTACGGTGATAAGTAGCACTAGGTTTCCAAGACGGAAGATCTACACAGCAACCTGGCGATCTCCGGATGGTCGAACCACCAACCAAATCGACCATGTGCTAATCGGCGCAAGGCACGCATCCAACATCCTGAACGTGCACACTTTCCGAGCAGCAAATGTCGACTCTGACCACTTTCTGGTAGTGGCTAAGTTTAAAGGTCTAATATCAAACGACAAAAAAACACGTGCGGCCCAAAGAAAGAAGTTCAACATCGGTTGCCTTAGCACATTGGAGAATGCCAGAGACTACAGTGAGCGCCTGAGCGAGCGACTCTCCGTCACCGTCCTCCCAAATACTACAGACGTCAACACATTGTGGAACCAATATCGCGAAATAATAAAAAATGTAGCCGAGACCACCATAGGTTACCAGCCACCCCCGAAAAAGAGCCCGTGGTATGATGATGAGTGCGTGATATTGAAAAGAGAGACGGAAAATGCACGTGTGCAAATGCTGCAATGGAAAACAAGAGCAGCAAGGGAAGACTACCGCACGAAAAGGAGAAATGAGAAAAAGACCTTCGAAGGAAGAAAAGAGCATCCGCAGTTTCTCAGCTCAAAGATCTAGAGGAGTCTCGGACCAAGAACAACACCCGACGTTTCTTTAAAAGGTCGAAGCAATTAGCTTCTGGTTTCAGAACCGGGACACAAGCTCTTCGAAACAGTGAAGGAAACCTAGTCACCGAATCACAGGGAATTGTAGATGTTTTCAAGCCGCACTTCTAACAGCTGCTGAATGCGCAAAATGTCGAGCAAGATAATGACGAAAGAGAAGCAAGAATAGCAAACCCCCAGCAGAGAAGAGGTAGAAAGAGCCATCCAAAAGCTAAAAAATAACAAGTCCGCCGGGTTGGATGGCATACACGCGGAACTCTTTAAACATGGAGGAGGTGTTTTGATGAACCGCATGCACCAGGTCATCACCAAAGTGTGGAAGGAAGAATGCATGCCCACTGACTGGTCGATAAGCTCCATACCATATGCCTCATCTACAAAAAAGGCGATCCGATGTTATGCAAAAACTACCGTGGCATATCCCTGCTTAATGTTGCATACAAAATCCTATCCAACGTACTGTGTGAGCGTCTTAAACCTTTCTGCAACACAATAATCGGCACGTACCAGTGTGGCTTTAGGCCAGGCAGAACAACGATAGACCAAATATTCACACTGAGGCAGATCCTAGAAAAGACCAACGAATTTCAAGTCGAAACCCTCCATCTTTTCATCGACTTTAAAGCTGCTTATGATAGCATCCACCACCAAGAACTTATGATGGCGATGTCTGAATTTGGGATCCCGAACAAACTGATCCAGCTGTGCCGCATGACGCTAAACAATACACAGTGCAGTGTGCAAATGGGTAACAGCTCATCCGAGTTATTCCAAACTTGCGCAGGGTTTAGACAAGGAGATGCGTTGTTATATAACTTCTTCAACATAGTCCTGGAGCAGATAGTACGTAAGGCAGGTGTGAGCACGGAAGGCACTATCTTCAACAAATCCACCCAGCTCCTAGGCTATGCGGACAACATAGACATAATCGGTCGATCCAAGAGATTGAAGAACAGGCGACACTAGTTGGTCTTGAAATGAATGAGGACAAAACAAAGTACATGTTATCAACAAAAAAAGCAACATCTGGCCACCGCCTAGGACAAAACGTCACTGTTGGTAGCAGCAATTTCGAGGTAGTTAAGGAGTTCAAATACCTTGGAACAAACATCAATCCCACGAACGGCACCTTAGTGGAGATCCGAAGAAGAATTACCCTAGCGAACCGCTGCTGCTTTGGTTTGGCCAAACAACTGGGTTCAAAACTCCTCACTCAAAAGACAAAGTGTCTCCTATACAAAACTTTGATTTTACCAGTCCTACTCTACGGCGCCGAGTGCTGGACGATAAGTAAAAAAGGGGAATTGATACTGGGCACTTTCGAAAGACAAATTCTTCGACGGATTGTTGGTCCCGTATGCGACGATGGCGAATGGAGAAGAAGATACAACCGAGAACTGTATGAGCTGTACCAAGATGTGGATGTAAGAAAGTCTTCTCATCCCGGCCCCCAGGTTCAAGACGACAAGGAAGACCGAACGAGGACCAAGTGACTGCGGATGCCAGAGCGCTTGGTCTTGGTGACTAGAGAGTGCATGCGAGGGATCGTTCACGATGGAAGACTGCAGTATCTCAGGCTGAGACCCTTCATGGATTGTGAGCCGGATAAGTAAGTAAGTAAGAGATAATAAATATGAAAATCTTAAAACGCAAATCATCGAAAGATTTGAGGACTCCGAGCAGCGCAAAATTAAAAAACTTCTGTCTCAAGTTGACTTAGGAGACAAGAGGCCATCCCAACTCTTGAACGAATTACGAGAACTTGGTGGAAATCAAATTAATGGAGAGTTTCTAAAATCCCTTTGGTTACAGAGACTACCACCTCAGATACGTGCTATATTACAGGCATCCAGTGAAGAGTTTGCAGCACTGTCTAAACTTGCGGACAAAGTAATGGAAATTGGTGAGTTCTCAAGTACAATCGCACTAACTACTACACAACGTGCTAAAAATGAATTAACCTCTTCATCTGCAACGAATACGTCACTTTCTTTGCAAGAACAAATACAACAACTTAGCTTTCAGATGCAAGAGCTTATGAAAATTTCAAGAGGTAGAGAAAATTTTGATCGATGTAGCAGTCGGAGTGCACATCGTTCAAGTGCACCGCAAGTTACATGCCTGACCTCCATCCCGGTCATTACCCGGTCATTGGCATAACATAGCCACCCATCGGCAATTATAAACTATAATACCTACCTATTCATTTTCCCACAGCACAATTGTAACTTAATATATATTTCATTTTTCATGCTGCCTCACAGCACAATATTATTTGTAATCTAATATGTATTTTTTGCTGCCTCACAGCACATTATTGTCTATTTGACAATTTAACAATATAAAAGAATTGTATAACATTATTTATTTTTGAGTTGGAAATAAACCTGGCTTGGCGCCGCATCTAAAACAATTTGTTTTTTTTATTAAAGCTTAATTCAGTAACCTTAACTCGCGCTCATACTCTCGCGAACGAAATAAAAATGACACCATTTGCTGGTTTCATAAAAAAAATTAGTATAAAAGCCAGAAACTGTCGTGAGCCATGCTCTTTCAAACGTCATCCAAAAAACTAATTAACGATACGTTGTTCCCACTAAACAACGCATTGGTCAACATATTTACAGATTAGTTGTTTACGACTCGACAAGCAAAAACAATTTTCTCATCGACAGCGGAGCCGATGTCTCCGTTATACCACCTTCATACAAAGATCGATTTTCTCCATCGAAAAAAACTTTATTTGCAGCCAACGGTAGTGTCATAAAAACATATGGAGAGAAAAATTTAATCATCAATTTGGGTTTGAGACGAGCATTTAACTTGACTTTTCTAATCGCAGAAGTCACGCGAGCAAAAATAGGAGCTGATTTTATTCGTAAGTTTGGACTACTCATCGATCTAAAAGGTAACCGTTAAATTGACAGCACAACTCAACTTAAAGTTAAAGCCAATACAACACCAGTGAACGCCACAGAGGTAGCTATAAAATCATTCGATACTACTCAATTTGCACATATTTTGGCAGATTTCCAAGAGCTCGTCCATATGAATAGGAATCCGAGTAACACCACAGGAATCACGCATCATATCGAAACTACAGGTGCACCAGTGTTTGCTCGTCCACGTCGCCTCGATGCAGAAAAATACAAAGCTGCGCAATCAGAATTCAGGTATTTGATGGAAAAAGGTATTTGTCGACCTTCGAAAAGTAATTGGTCCAGCCCTTTGCATATAGTAAAGAAAGCAAACGAAGAATGGCGCATTTGTGTCGATTGCCTTGCTTTAAATGCAAATACAAAACCTGATCGATATTCTATACCTTTCATCCAGGATTTTTCCAACATATTGCACGGCCGAAAAGTGTTCTCTAAGATTGATTTGCAAAAAGCTTTCCATCAAATACCTATTGAACCTTCAGATATTCCGAAGACTGCAATAACAACTCTATTCGGATTAATCGAGTTCCTCTTTATGACGAATGGACTCTGCAATGCAGTGCAAACTTTCCAGCGGAACATTCATCAAGTTCTTCGTAGATTCGAATCCTTTACGTTTCCATACATCCACGATAATTGCGTTGCATCGTTTTCAGAAGCAGAGCACGAGAATCATTTGAGGCAAGTGTTGCAACATTTAAAAGACTTTGGTCTCGCAATCAACCCATCAAAATGCGTTTTTGGCCAGCCAGAGCTGGAATTCTTGGGCCATAAAATCAATGGTGATGGTATAAAGCCTCTTCTCAGTAAGGTAAAAGTTATTCAAGATTTCGCTAAACCTAAATGGGCGAAGGAATTGAAAAGATTCCTAGCCATGCTTAACTTTTACAGGCGTTTCTTGCCACGTGCGATCGACAAACAGATGATATTTCAAGCACTCATTATCGGAAATAAAAAAAAACCACACTTCTATCATAAAGTGGTCAGCTGAAGCCGAGCTTGCTTTTGAGCAATGTAAATCTGATTTGGTAAAAGCAACACTATTGTCACATCCAGTCATCAATGCGGAAATATTTCTCAGTACGGACGCTTCTGACTTATCTATTGGTGCTGCCCTGCACCAAGTCGTGGATAATGTCACATACCCGCTAGGATTATTTTCTAAAAAATTGACAGATTCTCAACAAAAGCAAAGTACGTACGATAGAGAGCTGCTGGCTGTTTACGAAGCTGTGAAACATTTTCGTCATGAAATTGAGGGTCGTCATTTCTACATACAGACTGACCATAAGCCATTAATGTTCGCATTGAAACAAAAATCGGAAAAAGCATCACCTCGTCGTCTTAGGTAGCTTGACTTTATTGCTCAATTCACCACCGACATCAGTTACATAAAGGGGGAAGATAACTCTGTTGCAGATGTACAGAATAACAGAATTTTCAAAATTCTCTATCGTCGATTCTCGTACTATCGCAGATAAACAAACAAAAGACACAAAATTATTAAAAGAAGGTACATTTCCTTTTCCATCTACTTCTTTATTAATCAAGTCTTTTTCCATTCCAGAGAGTCAATCACTGCTCTACTGCGATGTATCATCTAACAGAATATGACCTGTTATTCCACCTGTTTTACGAACTCCTGTCATCGAGCATCTCCACAGCCTCTCACATCCAGGCAGAAAAGCTACAACAAAACTCATCCAGGAACGCTTCGTATGGCCCGGGATGCGAAAAGATATCGCAGCTGCTGTCAAGACTTGCGTATCGTGTCAAAAAAGCAAAGTGCAGCGGCATAATAAAACACCTTTTGGCTCGTATTCACCACCGTTGTCATGATTTTACCATGTTAACATCGATCTGGTCGGACCTCTGCCAACTTTGCAAGGATGCCGTTATATACTTACATGCGTCGACAGTATTCGAGATGGCCGGAAGCATTTCCCATTACAGATATGACAGCTGAAACTGTATCGAAGGCATTCATTTCTGGTTGGATTTCGCGCTTTGGTATACCTTTACGAATTACTACAGATTTAGGAAGTCAGTTCGAGAGCAATGTTTTTAAGGAAGTCACCCAATTTTACGGCATAAAACACCTCAAAACTACACCCTATCATCCGCAGTGTAATGGCATCATAGAACGTTGGCATAGATCTCTGAAAGCTGCTATTCGTTGTCAAAAAACACAGGACTGGACAAGAGTTTTACCATCGATTCTCTTAGGACTTAGATCTACGTTTAGAGAAGACATCAAATCAACACCCGCAGAGATGTTATATGGTGCTACAATACGCTTGCCAGGTGATTTTTTTGGTGATCAACGAACATTTAAAGATGAGACTGAGTTTGTTAAAGATCTTCGAAATTCCATGTCAAAGGTTCGTCCAACATCAACATCATGTCACAATACAGCCAACGTCTTTATCCAGCCTAGTTTAATGAAGGCTGATCATGTTTTCATTCGAAATGATGCTGTTAAGTCTCCTCTCCAGCAACCATACGATGGACCATATGAGGTTCTAAGCAGACACGATAAATACTTCAAGGTTAGGATTAAAAACCGAACATCAAAAATATCACTCGACCGTCTTAAAACAGCATTTCTTCCTCTTCAATCAACTGGAAGCAACTCACCTCACCTGTTACAAAAAACGTTCAACAAGAATCAACTTATACAACCAGATTTGGTAGTAAGAATACGTAAGCCCAATTAAATTTTCAATTATTTTAATTATGAATTAAATTTTCAATTAACTTTATTATGAATTTGATCTATAATACTGTAATGTGTATACACTCTTTCAATAATAAGGGGCAACATCTAGTGGTAGTAATAGGAGAACTCGCTTCTTTAAGCATCGAGAAACATCTAGTGGCTAATAGGAGAACTCGCTTCTTAAGCATCGAGAAACATCTAGTGGCTTAGAGGGGAACTCATTCAGCGCATACAAGAACCTCGAAAGGGGTAAGCATCTAGTGATAAAGTGGAGAACTTCGTTAAGCATCGAGAAACATCTAGTGGCTTAGAGGGGAACTCATTCAGCGCATACAAGAACCTCGAAAGGGGTAAGCATCTAGTGATAAAGTGGAGAACTTCGTTAAGCATCGAGAACAACCTCGTAGATTCTCGAACCGATTTGAGGTATATAAATAGGCGCTTGGAAGCGAAGCGGTTCATTTATGGATTGTGAATTGCTATAAAGAAAAGACTGTGTTTGAAAAGTAAAGACTGTGTTTTAAAAGTAATAATTGAAAGTGTTGAATAAAGAAATTTTGTGAGTAATTTAGAAGAAAGTGAATTTGTGTTTTTATTTACGAAGTTTGAATAAGTTTTAACTGTCGGACCAAGCCGAATATTACATTGGTGTCAGAATAAGGGATTAAAACTTATTGAGAATAAAAACAGTGAGCAGTGATTGAACTATTTTGTGTGAAGTAGTGAAGTTAAAAATAAAAAATGAGTAAAGTTTTGAAAGACTTAACTGTCCCTGAGCTAAAGGCCGAACTAAGCAAACGTGGCTTAAGTGGGACAGGAGTAAAAACCGAACTCGTTAAACGGCTGCAGGAATATCTGGAGCAGCAAAATGAAGATCCAGATACGTTTGCTTTCGAATTAGAAGCAAAAGTTGAAGAGGTAAATCCAAATGCTGCCTTATCCAACATGATGTCAGTTCTTTTAGCCAAATTTGAAGAAAATAAAAATGATGTCCTGAAACAACTAGAAGCCCAAAGAAGCGACCAAAAGCAAGAACAGCAGAATGTTCTCAAACAACTAGAAGCTCAAAGAAGTGACCAAAAGCAAGAACAGCAGAATGTTCTCAAACAACTAGAAACTCAAAGGAATGATGTCCTCAAACAACTAGAAGCCCAAAGAAGCGACCAAAAGCAAGAACAGCAGAATATTCTAGAGCGATTCGACGAACAGAGAAATCTTTTAGAAGACAGGTTTGCGGACTTCGAAGAGAAAATTAAAACTGTCGACGAGCGACAAAATGCACGTTTCGAGAAAATTGACGAACAAATTGAAACCATCACAAACGAACTAGAAAAAGTGCGAAAGATGAAAGCTCGAGAACCTTCTGGTGAGTGCTCAAGGAAGAGAGAAGTGAATCCTCCAAGCTTTGATGGGCAGATTCCGTGGTCAATCTACAAGAAACAGTTTGAAGCAGCAGCGTTAACAAACGGCTGGGACGATCACGAAAAATACATTGCTCTTACGCTTGCTTTAAGAGGATCTGCTGCTGAACTGCTACAAACCATCCCAGCAGAGAAGAGTGGTGACTTCACAGTTCTGGTAAACGCAATCGAACAGCGGTTTGGGGATAGCCACATGACAGAAGTCTTCCGAGTTCAGCTTAACAATAGGACACAGAAAAGAGGTGAAACTCTGCAGCAGCTTCAGGCAGATATCGAGCGATTGGTTCACTTGGCATATCCAACAGCTGGTAATGAAATAATAAATCAACTTGCTGTTGAAGCCTTTGTGAGAGCTGTAGGCGATATAAATCTCCAAAGGGCTATCCGCACTGCCGGAAAGCGAACACTACCAGAAGCATTAGCTTTCGCTCTGACGATGGAAGCTGCAGAACAAGCTTCCCAAAACGTGCATCGTGTAAGAGAATTAGAAGTCCAAGAATGCTCTTGTCAGAAGGCTACTGTGGAAAGAAGTCAGCGAGACGTACCAGCACGATGCTGGAACTGCAATAAAACTGGGCATCTACAGCGACAGTGCAGATTACCGCGAAGAGGAACCGCATGCCAACACTGTGGAAACAGAAGTTATACAAATGGTCAAAGTAACACCAACAATGTTGCTTCCGAAGTTGTTTCCCACCCGGGAAACGAATAAGAACCAACTTCGAGGGGCAGAAGCTGGTTTCTGGTATCGATGGCCCCAGAAACAACATCCAGGTTTCCCAAACGAAACGTGACAACAAGAGCCTGACCGTGGAAGCAAGTATAAATGGCAACAAATGTGTGGCTACCATTGACACCGGTGCCACGGCGTCCATCATACGGCAAGACCTCGTTAAGAAGGCATGGCTTCACAACACCAACAGCTATCGTCTAAGGACTGCAACTGGAGAGGCCGCAAAAGTTTATGGTGAGGTACGTCTTAAGATCCGGATGGCAGAGTTGGAATTCTCTCACCTGTTCCTGGTAGCAGATATATGCGATGAGTGCATTGTCGGCGTCGATTTCATGAAAGATCACGGAGTGATATTGGACATCGGGAACCAAGTCCTGAAATATCGAAACATGGAGATTCCGATGATCTATGGGACCAACTCATATGAGACCTCGTCATCTGTGAAAGCCGTCATCAAAGAAGATCTCACTTTGCCTGCTTCTTCAGAGGTATTCGTGTGGACGAAATTGAAGGGTAAGCCTGGCAGCCATCGATACCTCATGGTCGAACCAGCAACTGTAAAGTCCTCCCAAAACGTCACCATTGGGAAGACTCTTGTAAGACCTTTAAAGAACATGGTTCCGGTACGAATACTGAACATCAAGCCGTATGAAGTTAAGCTTAGAAAAGGTGAGATTGTCGGACAATGCGAATCTGTATCAACGATAACAAGGATCAACGAAGAAGAGTCAAGGCAATCCTTGAAGTCCGAAGAGCTGAAATCCATAAAGACGAACATTCTCAAGTCATCTAATCTTGGCCACCAACACCGAAGAATTGCAGAAGGTCTCCTCGAAGAATTTTCAGACATCTTTTCGTCATCGAAAGGGAAATATGGCAGAACGCAACTGGTGCAACATCGAATCAATACCGGGGATGCAAGGCCGATTCGTCAACCTGCAAGACGCCTTCCACTAGCCAAACAAGGTGAGGTTGAAGAACTGATAACCACCATGAAGGAAGAAGGTCTGATCGAAAACTCTAAAAGCCCTTGGGCGTCTCCAGTGGTCCTGGTAAAGAAGAAAGACGGATCAACCCGCTTTTGCGTGGACTATCGAAGGTTGAATGATGTGACCAAGAAGGATAGCTACCCTCTGCCTAGGATCAGTGATACTCTGGACGCAATGGAAGGAGCACAATGGTTCTCAACTTTGGACTTAAAAAGTGGTTACTGGCAAGTCGAAATCCATCCTGAAGACAAAGAAAAGACAGCATTCTCAACAGGAAACGGATTGTGGCAGTTCAAAGTGATGCCTTTTGGACTTTGCAATGCTCCAGCGACTTTTGAGCGCCTAATGGAATGCGTCCTGCAAGGACTCACATGGAAATCTTGCCTGGTCTATTTAGATGACGTCATAGTATACGGGAAAACATTTGACGAACACTGTACAAATCTGAGAGCCGTGTTTCAAAGACTTCGAGAAGCCCACCTCAAGCTTAACCCAGAAAAGTGTTCACTCTTCAAGACCGAAGTGAAATATCTGGGACATATCATCTCATCCCAAGGAGTAAAAACGGATCCTGATAAGGTTGACACCGTGAAGAATTGGCCAACACCACAGGACAAACATCAACTCCGAAGCTTTCTGGGTCTAGCCACCTACTATAGGCGCTTTGTGAAGGACTTTGCTGGAATTGCCAAGAGTCTCCATCAGCTAACGGAAAAGGGAAAGCAGTTTAAATGGTCAGGTGAGTGCGAGCGCAGCTTTCAAGAGCTCAAGCAACGCTTGTGTAATGCACCAGTGCTGACCTACCCAACTCCAGGAAAGCCGTTCATAATTGATGCTGATGCCAGCAACGTCGGGATAGGTGCTGTACTATCGCAGGTGCATAATGGCGAAGAAAAGGTGATTGCCTATTACAGCAAGGTACTCTCGAAGTCGGAAAGAAATTATTGTGTGACCAGAAGAGAACTTCTTGCACTGATTTTGGCAACAAAGCACTTCCATAAGTATCTCTATGGACAGAAGTTTCTTCTCCGAACTGACCATGGTGCACTTAACTGGTTTTTGAATTTCAAGAATCCAGAGGGTCAAGTGGCAAGGTGGATTGAGAGGCTGCAGACGTACGATTACGAAATTCAACATCGGAAAGGGAAGCTTCACTCAAATGCAGATGCACTGTCTCGGAGACCATGCAAGCAAGATTGTAAGCATTGCAGACGACAAGAAGAAAAAGAAGTGGTTATTGTCCAACGAACCAGAGCCGATCCCATTTATGGCTGGAGCAACGACGAGTTGAGGAAGGCTCAACAAGAAGACTCAGATATCGAACCCATCCTCGCTTGGAAGGAATACCAGGAAAAACCAGAATGGGCTGATATCTCCGATAGAAGTCCGACTCTGAAGGCCTATTGGGCACAGTGGGACTCGTTTCATGTCCAAGAGGGTGTCCTTCGACGTAAATGGGAATCAGCAGATGGAAAGTCTTATGTCATGCAGCTAGTCTTACCGAGATCGAAGGTTATGGACGTTCTGCGAGAGATGCATGGTGGGGTTTCGGGAGGCCATCTAGGAGTGAACAAGACGCTAGAAAAGGTTCGACAACGATTTTACTGGCTACATGTAAGGGAAGATGTCGAGAAGTGGTGCCGAAAATGCGATACCTGTGCTGCCACCAAAGGTCCGAACAAAAAGAACCACAGCCAAATGCAGCAGTATAATGTTGGAGCACCCTTCGAAAGGATTGCAGTAGACGTGGCGGGTCCATTTCCGGAAACAAATAATGGAAATCGTTATATTCTGGTCGTCATGGATTACTTCAGCAAGTGGCCTGAACCATACGCCATTCCAAACCAAGAAGCCAAAACAGTCGCAGACCAAATTGTCTTCAACTGGGTGAGCAGATTCGGCGTTCCATTAGAACTGCATTCCGACCAGGGAAGGAATTTTGAATCAAACATATTTCAGGAAGTTTGTGGGCTTCTTAACATTAAGAAGACAAGAACAACACCACTTCACCCACAATCTGATGGCATGGTCGAACGATTCAACCGAACCCTGAAGGAACATCTTTGCAAAGTTGTGGACGACAACCAGCGAGATTGGGATCGACACATTCCACTGTTTTTGATGGCGTATCGAAGTGCAAGACTGCAACTGGTCATACACCGTCTGAGATTTTGATGGGAAGGAACATCAGACTGCCGAGCGAAATAAAATTTGGATGTCCCACGTCGGAGCTGCAAGCCGAGGATGACTACATTGATGACCTCAGAGAAAGACTCCTTCAGATCCACGACAATACCAGGTTGAAAATAAAGATATTCAGTGACCGAATGAAGACACGCTACGATATACGAGCGACAACAACAGAGTTCCAAGCAGGAGATCGGGTGTGGCTTTACAATCCCCATCGACAAAAAGGATAGTCACCGAAACTTCAACGGGACTGGGAAGGTCCATATACAGTCATTACAAAAATCAACGATGTCGTGTACCGGATACAAAAGGGAGTCAGAGGAAAACCTAAAGTTGTACATCGCGACCGTCTACATCGCTACAGTGGTGATGAGAACGATGGATTTGTTCGGGACGATCAATCCTAAGGAGGGGGCAATGTAATGTGTATACACTCTTTCAATAATAAGGGGCAACATCTAGTGGTAGTAATAGGAGAACTCGCTTCTTTAAGCATCGAGAAACATCTAGTGGCTAATAGGAGAACTCGCTTCTTAAGCATCGAGAAACATCTAGTGGCTTAGAGGGGAACTCATTCAGCGCATACAAGAACCTCGAAAGGGGTAAGCATCTAGTGATAAAGTGGAGAACTTCGTTAAGCATCGAGAAACATCTAGTGGCTTAGAGGGGAACTCATTCAGCGCATACAAGAACCTCGAAAGGGGTAAGCATCTAGTGATAAAGTGGAGAACTTCGTTAAGCATCGAGAACAACCTCGTAGATTCTCGAACCGATTTGAGGTATATAAATAGGCGCTTGGAAGCGAAGCGGTTCATTTATGGATTGTGAATTGCTATAAAGAAAAGACTGTGTTTGAAAAGTAAAGACTGTGTTTTAAAAGTAATAATTGAAAGTGTTGAATAAAGAAATTTTGTGAGTAATTTAGAAGAAAGTGAATTTGTGTTTTTATTTACGAAGTTTGAATAAGTTTTAACTGTCGGACCAAGCCGAATATTACAATACTTAAGTTAATTTGAGGGGGAGTAATGTGGCGAACCCAACTTTCTAATTTCTAAACTAAAAATAATTTTGTTTTAACCTTACAACTGAATATAAAAGAAATGTACTAGAATAGCAAATGCCGGAAGGCTAATAGACATTTTAAAATGTTACGATTTAATTTAACTTTCTTCTCTTGGCTGACCTCGTGTGATACACACGTCTCTAGTATCCTAAATAATATTATTATAATATTCATCTTTAATTAAGAAATATTTTGTGTTAAATAATGTGGACTTTAGTATTGTAACTATTATATTTTATTTCGAAATCGTCTAAAGGTACTCTACTAATTATCTTCACAGACTCAAATAAGTGCGAAAGAGAAAGTAGGTGAAATAGAAATACTTTAAAAAGCCTCTACCCGCAGAATTCTGGGTTCGGGATTCTTGGATTGTTTTTGACGTTGCTTTTTCTTGCCTTTCTTTGTTTCTTGGCGTTGCTTCATTATTCTCTCTATTGTTACCGAGTAAACAAGAAATATTCCGCCGGACAAATTCAAAGACCTTATAATGAAATTAAATGAAGGAATGATTGAAAGAGTCTAGCTTGAAACAAAGTGATAGCCAACTTTTCTGGCCCTCAAAATTGCATTTTTTTAAGTCGTTTTCAATGAAAAGCAGGTTAAACGTTTCTTCATTCATCCTTTTATAATTTAAAAACGATAGTTTATAATTTGATTTTAGTTGTTTTGTCAAGAAAATAAATGATTCTCTCCAGATTTCAATCCAATTCCTATTTTTACATTATTCGGAATAATTATCTGTATTCATGATGTCAATAATCATTGCTGTAGTAAAAAGTGCAATTTTCTTTAATTATTTTCACACTTTGACTTTATGGATTAGAACAACAAATGAAAGAGAAGTGTCAAAAACACGCAACCGAAAACAATCCGAGTGTAATAATGCGAGATTGACGGGATAAGTGTTCAAAAACAAATATGCGAAACACGCAGCATACAAAACTGTACTAAAAATAATATTTGACTGCTTTTGGCATACAAATTCTATTATTTTTATGGAAAGTTTGGCTAAAAACAGAAAAAAATAATGTAGAAAGTATAGGCGCGCCCTAGAACTGTAATGAGAACGTGGCCCAATTTGAGTTCGGCTCAGTTTTGACAGACTAACAACGAGGTGAGAATTTTGACAACTCAACAAAATGTAAACAAAACAAAATTCATTCCCAGTAAAGCAAATGAAGGTAAAACAATTTAAATCCAAAATATTAATTTGTTATTTAAATAAAATATATAATGAATTTGCACTTAATTTACTCCTCAGATGAAGAAGAAATCATGGAGAATGTTGCAACAAAAGAAGTGGAATTCGCTGAAGGAAATTACGCCAACATGTCTACTCTGGAGCGAAAAATTATCGGCCACGAAGAGGTACAAGTTCAAGGTAAGTGTGTTCGTCACATTTATTATCTAGAACAATAATAAATGTTTAATTAAATAAGATTGCACTGCGCTAACTCGCCAAGCGCCCTTCTGGTACAGATACGGAAAGCGAACTTAACTCAATAAGTCTGACCCACTTGACGAGCTGCATTGTGCGGTCCTACTCTAAACTGTCATACCTTTGAGCAAGAGGGATTTCCCTGCTCAATGTGTTATACTAATGGCTAAGCTACACTATGGCTATATTATGGATGATCTTAGGGGTGGCCTACACTATGTGTAACAACTCGGCCATCCTGCAATGTACTGTCCTCAGTGCACTAGGAATTTATTTGTTTTTCTCCAATCAGTCACTCAGTGCCATCAATATTTCGCTATAATTATATCTCACTCAGCACTCAGTATTATATAATTTCACTCAGAACTTACGATTTTCATTCAGATCGTCTATCACACTTATTAAAATGCCCAAAGCTCTCTGATACACTCAGTTTTCGTTTAACACTCAGGTTTTCTCAATTATTTTACTCAGCTCGTCGTCGTCACTACCTTTAGTAATTCTGTCGCACTCAGCGATACTTATTGCACTCAGTTCGATCGAAGCACTCAGTTATCTCAAAACACTCAGTTTTCTTAAAACACTCAGATTTCTCAAAACACTCAGTTTTCTCAAAACACTCAGTTTTCTCAAAACACTCAGTTCTCTCAAAACACTCAGTTCTCTCAAAACACTCAGTTTTCTCAAAACACTCAGTTTTCTCAAAACACTCAGTTCTCTCAAAACACTCACTTCTCTCAAAACACTCAGTTTTCTCAAAATACTCAGATATAACGTTGGTATTATCAACTAAATCTATCACTTCCAACTTTGTAGATAAATAGTTCAAAGCATTTCCAAATATTTAAAAAGCGCTTAATGCAACACAGTTTGAAATTCCAATATTGTTTACTAAACAAACAGATCTAATCGCTCGTTAAACCTATCATTCTTTTTTTTAATAGTATATGGACATTTGACATATGCACGGCAGTCAAGTCAAATTAATTTAAGGCCCAACTATAATAGGCATAAGCAAACATAAGCTTATGTCAAAAACCCAACGAAAATTCACTTAAGTTTGTGAAATTACTGCGGGTAGCCATAATGCAATTTTGCTCACTTATCTACATGCCAATGACAGAATACACAACAGATACACAGAATGAGATATTCATGCAAAAACACTATATGAAGATATAAATCCTTTGTACGTATCACCCTCCAAAACCCATTTGTTTACATTGTTGTATTTGTAATGTGAAAGAATTCAACAAGAAAAATTGACGTGTTTTCACGCATACATAGAAAAAACTAATGAGTTTTTTGGGGAAATTTCATAAATTAGAAGAGAAATGTCACGCACACTATGAATAAGTTTATGAGGCTGATTTCCGGTTATGAAAAACATTCTGAGAGAAATTATCTGCAGTGGAGTTGGCCTGTGTGTATTTGATCAAAACTGTCAGATTTACTTATGCGGCGAGCGACTGGGATCGCTCTTGCTTAAGTTTGCTTAAGTTAACGAAACTGAGAAAAATCGAACGAAACGGAGCTAGACTCCATTATGGTCACTCGTATTAGATTCTTTGTATTCGTACGTTTTCTTATGCGCGCATATGCTAGCTTATGTCTATTATAGTTGGCACTTTAGTTTCATTTTCCTCAAAATCAAAATACAAAAAGAAACAAATCCAATTGAAAATTTCCTTGCCATAGAATTTTGGTTATATCCTAAATATTAACAAATTCGCTGCATCTCATCTCTTACACCGCAGAAGAAAAAAAAAAGTAATCAACAAAAATATTTCCATAACAAAGAAAATTATATTTTATTAATGCAAAGAAAAGCAAAACAAAAGATGAAGAAATTCATTAAGAAGGAAATAAAAGCATGTACATAATGTGATGTTTATGAAACAATAAAAAAAATAATAATTTTATTTCAGATGATACCGATCTCGGAATCTTGTGTGTCTAGTTCTAGATTACTTTCATCGCATGCTTCGTCCAATTCCTCCAATTTAGCAAAAGGTTTCATCTTATCCGCTGCATGAACGGAAGAGTATGGACGTTGGGATACTTGATAAGCTGTTGTGTCTCCAATAAGGTACCTGTCGTTTTGCAGAACCTTTTTCACCTCAAAAGGGCCTTTGTATCTAGGAAGTAGTTTTTTCGATTGACCAGTAGCTGGATGTTCAGCCCGCAAGAGGACTAAATCGCCCTTTTCATACAATTGTGGTTTCTTGTGTTTCGAGTTAAATTTGAGTGCTTGTTGATTTTGAAGTTGTTGACTGCGACGGTCGGCCATTTCTCGAAGTTCAGCTAGTGAAATATTTTCTTCTTCATCACCGGAATCGTCTTCTTGAAGTGCTATGTTTAGCTGATTATTGAGAGTATGTTTAGGTTTGAAATTAAATAGTAATTCTTGTGGTGTCTGGTTCGTTATTTTGTGTTTTAAAGTGTTGAGTCCAAATTGTATTGCTTGAAGGTGTTCCTCCCAGTCTCTGCCATCTTGTCGAACAGTCATTGTAGACAAAGATGTTTTTATTGTTCTGAAGTAACGCTCGATTTGTCCATTTGCCCTTGGTGTCCTCACAGCGTTCAAGATGTGTTGTATTTCATTTTCTAAGCAATATTTTTCAAATGCTTTTGATGTGAAAGCCGTGCCTCTGTCGCTTATGATTCGGGTGGGTGTGCCGAAAAACTGAGAGAGTTCAATAGGAGTTTTAATAACAGCGTTTGAGTTCGTAGTCTTTACAGCTCGTAATATGACGAACTTAGTAAAACTATCTATTAGCCCTAGGACATAAAAGTTTCCCTTTGTGCTTTTTACGTATGGTCCTGAATGATCTATGTGCATTGTGTAAAACGGTATCGGTGTTTTAGGGATAGGATGAATTTGATAACGGGTTTCATCTTTACTGCGTTTGTTATACAAACAAGGAATGCAACTATTCAAGTATTTACTTACAATGCTTGTCATCTTCGGAAACCAATATGTTCGTCGGATATGTTCAATTGTACGCTCAAGACCACCATGTCCGATGTCATCGTGCGATGATTTGATGATGCGCCATCTCACCCCTCTCGGTACTGCAAATCGGAGTCCTTTTTCAGTTTTCTTATAGATTCGTCCATTCTTGATTGCATATTGGTTTTCATAGTCTTTTAGTTTTGGGCATTTCTTGTCGGGGTTATTTAGTACGTCTTGTATTTCTTTTAGTTGGGGATCGCGACTTTGTAAAACGGAAACCCAATCTTCTTGGTGAGCTTGAATAATCATCATATCCAAACCTACCTCCTCCATGGCTATAGCATTTTCGGATGGATTTCTGCTTAACGCGTCTGCGTGTTGCATTTGTTGGGCTGTTCGATACTCCAGTTTGAAATCAAATTCTTGAATTTTCAACCACCACCTGGCGATTCGTTTTATTTCCATTTTCGATTGGGTCATCTTGAGAGAGTTACAATCCGTGAAGATGGTAAAATGTTTCCCCAATAAGTAGTACCGAAATCGTTCTAAGCTCTCGACAACAGCAAGAGCCTCGAGTTCGTAGCTATGATATTTCTGCTCGTCCTTGGTCGTCGCTCGACTAAAGTAAGATACTGCTTTACGTTCATTTGATTCATTTAATTGGATTAAAACACCAGCGAGGTCTGTGTGAAGTTCATGTTCTTTTTTGGGATCGTAAATGACAAGGATAGGGGATTCACACAATTTTCTTTTCAGGGTTTCAAATGAGTTTCCCATCTCTTCAGACCACTTGAAGGGAGTACCCTGTTTTAGTAGAGCGTTAAGGGGCGAAGCTATTTTTGCGTAATTAAACACAAAATGACGGAAATAGCTAGTCAGACCTAGAAACTGTTTTACTTGTCGCGTATCACTAGGCAAAGGAAATTTTTCTATAGCTTTTATTTTAACACTTCCCGGTTCTATGCCCCCTTCACTTATCTCATGTCCTAAATAAGTTATTCTATCAGCTAAGAAAACACATTTTTTAATATTTAATGTCACTTTCACTTCTCTTAGGACTATAAAGAGCCTCTCTAACATTTCAAGAATTGTATCTACATCTTTTGCGAATAAGACAATGTCATCCATATATAGTAATATGTTCTTGGATGAGAGTTTTTGTATGACGAGGTTCATTAGTCTCATAAAAACCGATGGTGAATTTGATAGCCCGAACGGAACACGATTAAATTCGTACTGACCATTTGGTGTAACGAAGGATGTTAAATATTTCGAACTATCATCTATCGGAATTTGGTAGTACCCATGCATCAGGTCGAGAACAATAAAGATGCGGCCACCAGCCATTAAGTTGATTTACTCTTCCATATTAGGCATAGGAAAATTCTCACGTACCGTTATATCATTAAGTCGGCGATAGTCAATACAGAGTCGCCAAGAACCATTTTTCTTTTTAACTAGTAAAGCTGGGCTAGCAAATTCAGAGTTTGAATGTTCTATAATTTTATTTTCTAAGAGTTCGTTAATAATTTTGTCTAAATGTGGCAATTCATTGTATGGGACACGGTAGGGTTTAAATCTTATAATTTTTTGTTCTTTCAATTAAGGTTCATTTTTATTTTATCAGTTGTACCGAGCTCACTTAAGTTTGTTGCAATGCAATCGCGATATTTGTTTAAAATTTCAATGAGTTTGATATGGTCATTAGGATTACATTTAAAGTTACCGATAGTTATATCATTTATTGTAATTGCATTTAATGTTGTTTGCTTCGATACAGGGTCTCTTAGTCATTTATTATTTTCATTGTTCGTGATTGTTAGTACACCGCTTTTTCTTATAAGGCAGACCTTTTCACTATCTAAATAATTTCTACCTAGGATCATTTCATATTGTTGGAGGCGATCGTCAACGACTAGGATGTCAATTTTAAGTGAAACATCCCCCAATGTAACATTTTTAGTAATTTTACCGATAGAATTATTGCAACTGGTACCAAATCCTTGAAGTTTGGCGTTGCAGTAGTCCATTTTCCAACCGAGATCTTGCACTTTTGATTGTTTGATAGTAGTGCAATCACTTCCTAAGTCTACGAAGGCTACAACGTGATGCCCTTCGATGTCGACATCTTTTAATAAACCGCATTCATCATCCATACGGTGTAGACGATGTATTTTTCTAGGTGGTTCTACGAAAGTTTGATCTCGTTGGGACGAGTGGTGACGTTTCTTGCAATCACGAGATAGATGACCTGGTATTCGGCAATTATAACAAATTGGTTCTCTGGTTTGGTTTGGGTAATGTGATGGACGCTGATGGTTTGCGCGGTTTTTATGTTTGCATTCGCTGGCAACATGTCCTGGAAGCCGACAGTTATGACAAGTTGGTATATAATTTTGATTTTTTTCGCGGTATGACGATTTACATTCTGTTGCCAAATGGCCAGGGGAACAACAATTATAGCAAATTTTGGGAAAAGTTGGTTTAGGATAAGAATGATTTTGTATTTTAAGGGAATTATTGTAGTGAGGTTTTAAAATTGGTCTATGTATATTTTTTAAAATTCGGTTGTTTTCAAATTGTTGTCGTGTCTCTGCTTGTTTTTGAATGTCTTTTAATGATTTTATTTTTTTCAAAAGGTCGGGGATATTATTACAGTTAGCTGTAATTAAATTGTTCATTAAAATAGTATCTCTAAGCCCAGATATAATATATTTTATAATCGCGTTATTGTCCAGATTTCCACGTTTTCCTAAGGCAGCCATCTCGTAAACATAACTTTCATAACTCTCAGTTTCTTTTAATTGCCGGGATAGTAATTTGACGTGAACATCTGCAGCATTCTCTTCCGAAGAGAAATCTCGCAAAACTTTGAGTTTGAATTCGTCCCAACTACGAATTTCTCCTCTGTATCCATCAAACCAATTTGTTGCTGCATCTCCTAGTCTCAGGGATGCGTAAAATAATGTGCTACGATCATCCCATTCGTAGAGATGACGAATGTTTTCGATCGTTTCGACCCATTGAGAAGCACTTAATGAGGAAGAGTTTGACGGGTTGAATAAAGGAATTATCCTCGTAACCTCTTCTGTACCTAACCTCAACGAAATCTGAGTTGAGGGTGGATTTATTGATGTCGAATTTTGTGACGATCGACTTGGTGAACGACGACATAAGGCTACTTCTTTTTCGAGCTCGAGATTTTTCTTTTTCATCTCTTCGAGTTGCATTTTTAATTTAATAATAGTTGCCTCACCTGGTTCATTATCAATGAATCGTGCTGGTATTTTTCTTTGTCTACCAGTCATTTTGGTTCTTTTTTTTTTTTTTTTTTTTTTAATTATTTTTAAACTTGTACGTATTATTTTCCTTTTTTTTTCGAATTCTCACAAATCACTTCACAACTGAACTGAACAAAATCATAGACGCAATTCGAAATGCAACGGCAAGTAGATAAGTCCCGTTACCGATAAATTCTACAAACTCTACCAAAAGCAAATTTTATATATCTGTTGCGGTCTTTTCTTAATACATTCCTCCAAAACATAAGGAATAAAAGAGAACACAAGATAAAGGATATTTATTTTCCCATTTCCCCTATTCACCAAACATTGGTAGCTAGCATAGGTAATATGCTATATTCCTCTCGCTTCTCTCTCTTCAACGGATTTATATTCAAATTATATCTCTTACCAAATGATAATGATTAAATGTTTTGTTTTTTTGATAAAGAAAAACTTTTTGTATATTTTACAAACACTGGCTGGATCTCTTATCCCACTTCTGAAAATATTATCTAGAACAATAATAAATGTTTAATTAAATAAGATTGCACTGCGCTAACTCGCCAAGCGCCCTTCTGGTACAGATACGGAAAGCGAACTTAACTCAATACGTCTGACCCACTTGACGAGCTGCATTGTGCGGTCCTACTCTAAACTGTCATACCTTTGAGCAAGAGGGATTTCCCTGCTCAATGTGTTATACTAATGGCTAAGCTACACTATGGCTATATTATGGATGATCTTAGGGGTGGCCTACACTATGTGTAACACATTCATTTTAAAACAAATTATATAAATATTCTTTTGTTTTTTTTAGTAGAAATTACACTTCACGACAAGATTTTGTTCCTAACAATCAAATCGCTCTATTCCGAAACCGGTCTGACATGCTTTATTTGTCGAGAAGGATAAACATGTCGTAAATGTGGCTATGAAGTTGAGGGATCGCTCTATTTGTTGACACTTTTCCTAGCCATTCATAGCTAAGCCAATTGGTTCAAATAAAAGCTGAATAAATTGAAGCATTTGGTAAAAATAGCACAGGCAGGTCATGTTTCACCACCTGTGCATTGCAAAGATGAATATCGAAGATGCCAAGAAGAAGTAGGGAGATGCTAAGAAGTCCGATTTTGAAAAAGACACCTACTACATCAAGAACAGCTAATCCACCAGAAGTAAGTAAATTTAAGATCCAAAACGAATTTGAATGGATTGAATTACTTATTTAAAGGTTGTTCCATAATATCCAAGACATCAGAATTATCAAGAACCAACCGATCTGATTCCGCCTCGTTTGCCCTAGGACCACAACTTCTAATCTACAAAGTTTTAGATCCTTATGACCGCAGTGCTAGATACAGAGAACTGCCAGCACATATGACGTCTCAAATCATGAGCGACCCTTTGTAGTGATCGGACGTGTTTTCTTAAAGCTCCTTTGTTTTATTTCATTGTTTTGCATTGTTAATTTGTTGGCATTGCTACTTACTAATAAAATGTCATCAACTCTGTGTGGTTCTTGTAATTTGGAAATTTCTGATTCTAACTACATTCAGTGTGAACATTTTTGCAAAAATAAATATCACAAAAAATGTGCTTGCATCTCAGAGGCCAGTTTTAAAATTCTAGTCACCGATGCAAATATGATGTGGCGATGTAATTCTTGTGTTGTGTCGCGGCAAATTGCAAACGATTTATTTAACAAGCTCGATAAACTCTCCGCAGAAATCTTAGAGCTCAAAGACCAAATGAATTTCTTAAATAAATCGCTTAATACCTCTCCAGTGAATAATTCTTCAAAAAAACATTCTACAAAAAGTTCCTCAAAAAATAGAAAAAATGAAAAAAATGATACGAATATTCCATCAGGCCAATGCACCCAGGGTACTTCTATGCAATCATCATCGAATAGTGCTCGTGACGGTTCAGAAGAGAAAACCAGCCTTTCTTCTGGAATAAATGAAGAGAATAAGGTTACCCTTTCCCCGGAGATTGCACTTGACCACCAGAAATGTCGACCTACTCGCAAACATATCATTGGAAACAGTACCTCCACATTGCTTGAAGGTGTTTCTGTTCCCAAATCTAAATGGTTACATTTGTCTTACCTTGGCACAAATACATCGGCAGATTCTCTTACTTCACTTATTGTGCTTGACATCTCAAAAAATTTTATTAAAAATGTACTTTGCTTGTAAAGAAAGGTGCTGACTCATCTGATTTCTCTTTCATCAACTTTAAAGCTGCAGTTCCGGAGAACTACATTGATAAAATCATGGTTGCTTCGATTTGGCCTACTGGTGTTCGTGTAAGAGAATTTATTCAATTCCCAAAAAACGACGAGCGAGCGAAACCAATAATCTCTCCATAAAAAGTTCAACAACAAAACCTGTTTTTGCTGTTGATGTTCTTGCTGCTGATGTTGTTGCTGTTGCTGATGTTGTTGTTGCTAATGTCGTCCATGCCGTTGATGATTTCAACTCAGTTGAGAGATCTCCTTTATTTGACGTTTCACCTGCTGATGATGTTGTTGTTCCTGCTGCTGATGTTGCTGCCATGCATGCTGCTGCTGTTACTGCTTTAGACAAATTTTCTCTCTATTATCAGAATGTAGGAGGCATGTGCACGAAAACAAATCAATTCTATACATCCGTAGTGGATTGTACACATGATTTGATTGCACTCACGGAAACATGGCTTTATGATGGCTTACTTTCAACAGAATTATTTGATTCAAGTTTTGTCGTCTTCAGATGTACTGGATTGAATAGAGGGGGTGGAGTGCTGGTTGCGGTTAACTCTGAATTTAATAGTAAAGAAATTGAGTTGTCAGACTGCTCGGGTATGATCGAACAAATACGTGTTTGTGTTGAACTGTCTATTAGATCTGATGATACAACTTTAAATAAAATTAAAATTTATGTTTTTGTTTCATATATATGTACCTCCTAATTCTGAATTTATTGTTTATAATGCACTTGTTAATAATATAAAAAATATTGTTTCTAAATTTGATGATTATTGCTTTGCTGTAGTATTAGGAGATTTTAACCTTTGTAGTATTAAATGGCTTTATTCTCAAGATGATAAATGTTTATTTAGGATTCATGTTTTAAAAGATTTTGAAGCTGTTGTAACTGATACTTTTTCTGCTTTAAATTTATCTCAAGTTAACAATGTTGTAAATGATATAGGTAGAATTTTAGATTTAGTTTATATTCATAATGTGTTTGATGTTTTAATTATTGAAGATGAGAATCCATTATTAAGTAATAGTGTTCATCATAAAGCCTTAAATATAGTATTTAGTTTATCAGTTTTTCGATCTTTATCTGATTCACTATCTATTGATGGAGTTAAATTAGACTTTAATAAGGCCGATTACAATTGCATTAATAATTATATTCAAAGTTTAGATTGGAATTTTTGTTTGCAATATTGAATTGTCTTTGTGCTTTTCTACTTTCATAAATATAGTCCATGATTTGTTTGGTAAGTTTATACCTAAGAAGGCTTTGAGACGGGGATCGAATAAACCAGTTTGGTTTTCAAAAGGCTTATTACGCTTAAGAAATGCATTACTTAAGGCTCAAAAAAGAAGCAAAATCAATTCAAATTTTCGAGACAATTATTGTCGTCTGCTTAAGGAATATAATTATTTAAAGAAGTTTTTACATAATAAGTATTTATGGTCCATTGAATCGAAGATCAAAAATGATTCTAAATCTTTTTGGCATTTTTATAATGTAAAAAGGAAATCGGTGGGGATTCCCTCAAATATGAATTACATTGGTAACGTAAGCAGTGATATATCTGAAATCTGTGACATGTTTGCAACTTTTTTTCAATCGAATTTTGTGGCTGATGCCTCTAATCATGGTGTTTTGCCAACTTATTCGCAAATAATTGATATGGGTTCTATGTTCATATCTGAGAAAGAGGTATATGCTGAACTTTCTAGCTTAGATTGTAGCTTAAGCATGGGATCCGACAATATACCCGCAAAGTTTTTGAAAGAGTGCGCATGTCGAGTGGAATCGTTCAATATCGCTATTACCAGTATGTGTGTTTGGTTTCGTTAGGTGTAATTCTACCTGTTCCTCTCTAAAAAATCCTCTCTAAAGAATTTCATGCAAAAGGAAATCCTCAAGCGTCACGAGACCATACACACCGTCAACCGCTATCACCAATGTCCCCACTGTCCGAGGCCCTTTGTGCAGAGATTATTGATGAAACAACACATAAATGCGGTTCACCTGGCCGTGCCTCAAATAACCAAAAATGAATGCCATTTGTGTCCCAAAGTGAGTGTAGTTTATCCCACAGGAAGCTAGTGGAGTAAGTTTTTCTAAATTGATTTTTTCTTTTTTAGAGTTTTCTTCACCCATCCGGATTGAGTAGACATCTCCTGACACATAAAGGAATGTTGTTTTCGTGTCCTGGTTGTAATGATAAGAGTTCACTTCGTAGACATTTTTCGGCAGTTCACGTTAAGAAAGGACAAAGTGATGTAACAAAAGTCGAACCCAACGACGAAAATGATTCATCTAATGACTTTTTAACACCATAAGAATAAATATATACATATATAAATTATTGTATAGATCCATAGTTTTGAAGTACAAAGAAAAGAAAAATACATTTGATAAGAATTTCATTTAATTTATAAACGTATGTACATCATTTTCCATATTTATGTTATAAGATTAATTGAATTGTAGATTTTTAGTTTCAATCCCATCTCAAGGCTTTTATAAAATAAATAAAATGAAATGAAATGAAATTAAATTTTTTCTTTCTTAATATAAATAAATCAAATTATCGCTTTAAAACGCTAAGCGCATCACGTTAAAACTATTTTATCACTGATTTTTGTATTGGGGAGGCTTAAAAAAGAGAAAAAGCAGACTGGGAGGCGTGATTGGTGATTTGGTAGAGCATTTGCTAAACGTTTGAAGAAAAATAAGTGTTAAAGTCTAGATCATTTGCGGTTTCAAAAGTATAGGGCTGGAATTTGACATCTGTCTAACTAAGTATATTAGTTATGAGAAGACTCATGTGTTTTCATTTGATTCTACCTAATGTTTTGAAATATCTTGACTGTTATTCTTTTATGGTTTTGAATAGTTCCTTAAAGAGTTAATTTTTGATGCTGATTACGAATCTGAACTTCGATTTTAGCTACGTATATATGCTCAAACTAATAAACACCATTTATACAATTTATTTTGTAATTTTTAATATACTACAAGAACTTATGTTTTAACCTAAGGGTGCAAATTCGTAATAAAAGGTTCGTAAAAGGAAGAAAAAGATATTTTGGGAAATCATCGCAAATTTTTTTTAAAAAAAGCTAGCCTCGAAAAGCCTTATATGTTTATTATTTCAGTAATTATAGGGTTGAGCGCCCGGACTGGCAGTTTAACTTCACGTGTTGGATGCAAACCTTAATATAATGAGGCGTTATATGTGCTGGCAGTTCTCTATGTCTAGCACTGCGGCCATAAGGAAATCTTCTTAGATTGCTAGTGGTGGTCTAGGGCAAAGGAGGCGGAATCAGACCGGTTGGTTTTTGATAATTCCGATGCCTTGGATATTGCATGTTATGGATAAACATTTAAATGAGTAATGCAATCAATTAAAATTTGCTTTGGATCTTTAATTTAATTACTTCTGGTTTCGATGTTGCAAGTTTTGGCACGTGTCTTTAAGGTTTTAGAGAGTTTCATGAATTTAGATAGCCTCTAAAAGCCGTGTATGTATGTGCACATTAGCCTTTAAAGTTTTGAATATGAAATGAGGGAAGAACAGAGTTGGCTAATTAAGTTTCCATAGTTTAGAAATGTAAATATTTGTTTGAAGAGTCTTAATGATTGTTTATGTATGTTATTCAATACTAGTCCATTCAATTTAAAACTTACTTTGCTTAGGTAATCGTTAGATACCTCTCTTGAAAATAAATATTTTTTCTTTGCAATTTATAATGTGTACATTTATTTTTTATAATTATACGTAATATATTATAACAGAGATGATAATAAATATATAATAATCATAATAATGAGGTTCTAGTTATAATACAATGTAAGCATTTCCACACTACCCATGAGGTATGCTTTTCAGTGCGTTAACCGATTTTTTGATAAGGTGTTCGGTTTCCCCGGTAGGCCTATTGCACTATGCTTGAAGAAAAAAATATTAATACTTTTTATAAATACTATAATCAAAAAGTAATAAAAACAATAAAATAAATAAATAAATAACTACTAAATAATTATCAATATATCACATGTCGAAAAAAAATTACAAATGCATAATTGTGAGCATTTTATTCCTAAAATTAGGTTCTTTAATTCTTAAATTTATAAGTCTAACAACAAAGTGAATTCTAACTCTAATAAAAAATTTAAGAAGAAAATTTGGGTCACAGTTGTCGCAGCAAGAATAATAGGGATCAAACTGAAAAGCTTGGAAAAAGTGTTCTGCAACTCCTTTCATATGACACAACGTGGAAAAATGTTCTACAAACACATTGTCCAGATGTCTTATGTATTCCACGAACTCGGGGGTGGAGCAACGAGGTTCCGGTTGTGGAATTGTTTTTGAGACGAAAAATATAAGCTATCGGACTGGGCGGATTCTGAAACTGTTGGTAACTCATAAGGGCAAGTATGATTTTGAAAGCATTTTCGATATAGCCAGCCACAAACATAAACAAAGCTGTTTTCATTAATGAACTCATCTCCACTTATGTCGTTAGATAACACAATCCTCGAAATGCTATCTGGATCATCATCTTGCTCATAATGCAACCAATCTATATCTCCTCTTAAATTTTTATCTGAACTAAATATTTCATTTAAACTACTATCCTCTTCTACACTACAATTGCCCCTTCTAACAATTTTAAGGTATTGAATACCCCAAATTTTCTGAAAAGCGCTCTGGAAATTTTGACAACTAGGTCGGGAATTATTTCCGTTAGCGCACCTAATCTTACCGAAAAAATTTTCAAAACAATCCTGATTCAAATGCCGAGTGAGTAAAAACTCAAAATCGGATGAGGTAAGATGTTCCCAAAGTGACCGAAGGGATTGAATATTAAGAATCCAGCCTTTTATAAAAGAAAACTTATTGGTCACATCTTTACCGCCTAAATCATTGCTAATCACGCGAATGGATTAAAGAAGAGAATCGGCAAACATCAGAAATTCGTTTTGTTTCTCACTACCTGTAAATCCTGCCTGCTTCTCTTGTTGCGCTGTTTTCTTTGAAGAATTAAAGAGATCAAAAAGATCTCCGAAAAATAAAATAAGTTCTGAGGTGTGAAGCATAGTTTAAGACTAAAATTTTAAAAGGCTTTTAAACGCAACATGAACAGTATTGCTAAAAACCTGCGTTGCAAGACGAACTTTCATTTTTTGCAAATTATTTGGCCTTATATGGTCCTGAGTCAACCTGGGACATAATTGGTATTCATTTGCACAATCGACATCGTACAAATAGATTATATCGTTCCAAGATGCTCTCTCCTGTTCTGCAAAAATTATATCATTTTAAAGAAGCTTTAAAGAAGTTTCGAGCACTCTTAAGTAGATGCGGGACATCATAAAAAAAGAATATCTTGGAACTGTTGACTTCAAAATACGGCTTTTCGGGGCTGATGTCCAGCACCCTGGCCAAGCCTCTGAAGTTCGAACCCTGGTCGCAAACAAATTGCACGGGACATAAATTATTGTCTTGCAACGCAGTGATAGCTTTGAACAAAAGTTTTTTTAAAACGGACGGAGGACAACTATTCCTAACAAAGTAATACGCAAGAGGATGTTTCCATCTCTTTGCTATACCTTGGGCAATGATAACTAAAACACTACTTGCTGGGAAGGCTGAACACGATTCGTCATCGCCAAAATCTTCTAAACCTACAACTAAATCGCTTTTCCTATTATAGTCAAAATGAGTTTTTAGGGACATTTCGTCAGCTGAAATGGAACAATATTTATAAATATCTGGAAGCTGACTCTCACTCATTTTAAGCACTAAGCTTTTGACATTAAAATCTATATATCCTGGAGTTTTAGGCCAGGTTGAAATAAAATCCCTAAGAGTTGTTTCAGATGGAAGATCCAACAACGGCTTTAAGAACCTATGAGCAACTGGAGAAATAAAAAGAATTGAAAGCGCCAACATTTTTAACTCTGTACTATACCTACGTCCCTGAGGAGGCCTATCAAAATTTCTAACACTATTGTCTACTATTATTTTTATATCTACTGGCAACTTTTCTGAATCTAATCGTAAAAACTCGACTTTTTCCTTTAATTTTTCTATTTCTTTTTTCAGGGACAAAAGCTCACAATCTTTAGAGCGGATTTTTTTTTCGTGCTCTACTTGCATTTGTAGAATTTTGTTTTTCAGCTCTAAATTTTTTTTCCTCAAGTTTACCTTTTTCGGTGTGTTGTTTCTTAACGCAGAGCATGTCTGCGTTGAAAAATCTTGTATGCTAAAGGATACGGTATTGTATCCAATATCTTCGACAATAAAAATGTCATCCGGGACAGCAGCAAAACAATCTTGGGCAACAGAATCTGGCACAGCCCACACAGGTAGACGCTTTGCTTGGTCTTTAAAATGCTTATGAATTCAAAAAAAAAAAAAAGGTTTTACAAAAGTAATTGTTTTAATATAAATATTGAGGTGATATCACCCAAATATCGACAAAAAATACAATATAATAAATAAATAATGATTTACCATGCATCGTCCTGTGGGCATCTATGAAGAGAATGGTAGTCAAGACACTTCAGGACACACATTCTCTTCGATGTGGGTTGAGGTACTATATTGATTTGTAATGGTGTGGATTGTGGAATAAATTCGCCACAAGAAAAGTTCCATTTCTTTGTCACTAAAAATTGTAAAAATGTTAAAAGATTTACTTTGGCATTGATGTAATACTTACATGTGGCATCAGTTTCCATGTTCATGTTGAAGATTGTTCTAAAGTAAAGAAAAATTTGTTATTTTGGCTTTAATTTTCTGCTTTTTTTTTGTCAAAAATAATAATGTATGTAAATAGAAACTTATGAAAATAAACCTCTTAACTCCTTTGGGAGGCACACTCAAATCCACAGCTTGTCCAACCCGAACGCCCCAACAAACCATATTTAAAAGATCACTTTAAATTTCAGTCTTGTGATCTTAAATGACGGTTGCCCGACACATTTTTCAACACATAAAACGTTCACACATGTTGACCTGGGTCTCTTTTCACCATCTCTGACCCTAATATCATACGAAAGAAGATAAAGCGAGTGCAGGAAAAGACACTTTAAGTGGTCCTTGTGCCTGTCGGTTAGATGGAAGAAATGGGACAGCTTGTTCGGTCGTTGGTCCTGTATGTGTTGTCGAGTGTCCTGTTGGCTGTGGTTGGTTTCAGGACGTACATGAAGAAGAATTAGCGTATAGCGTCTCATTCGTCGGCCTCCCGTGCTAAGTTTCGTCATGTGTCGTGTCGACCTGTTCCCGTCCCTATAACAAGCACACCATAAATTCGGTCGATGGTTCTGATAAGAGTCGCAGTTTGGTTGTAGTACAGGGCGACAAATGCAATTCGCTTGGCCACAGGCTAGTGGTCATTTCCCTATCACCAGGACTACCTCCCTAGATAAAAATATAACACCTATAAAATTGCAAAAAAAAAATGTTTATTGGATAGAATAAATTGAAAAAATACTTTACAAACTAAATCTCCTTGCAAAATTACCCAAGAAGCTGCCCTTTTTCACACATACATATGTAAGATTGGCAGCAACATACTTTACTCACAAAAAAAATTTGTTAACTGGTGGTGCAAAGAAAGTTTTTTGTAAACATTTACAAGTTCCCACCAAAATAATATATGATATACATATTTTGCTACTTATGTATACCTATTATAATTATATAGTCATATATATTTACGTATCACGACCGGGTCATACCGCACAACCTCTTACTTTTCATCAAACTAATTTCATACCTCATGCACACCAACATTCTCCCCAGAACTCCACTCTTCAAGACAAATGCCTATTTAAGATTCTTCAGTGGAATCCTGAAAGGTTACTTTAATAACTACGATGAGCTAAATATATTAATTAAAGAACACAATCCAACCGTTATAATATGTCTTCAAGAGACACACTTTCCATGCAACACAACACCAATTCCGCCTAAACATACAAATATTATTTTAATAATCTGGCTGATAAAACTACTGCGAAGCAAGGCGTCGCAATACTGGTAAAAAACAACATACCACATAAAGAAATCCTAATCACCTCAAGTATAGCCTGCTCCGCAATAGAAATTGACCTGCCGACCAAACTTCATATAATATCTTTTTATATCTCGCCGCATCGAAGTTTTTCCAAAAACGACCTTGAATCCATACTAAACCAGATCTCCCTCAACTCCAAAGTTTAAAACCGACTTTGCGAACTGGCCTGCTTTCAAAGCTCAAGCTTTAAAATCACACTATGATAAACACTAAAGTTCAAATACAAATAAAGAAGCGGCACTTATACAAAAAGTCATTAGGTCTGCTGCAAATGTTTCTATCCCTCAAGCCCACCCAAAACCACGGCAAAAGGTAACACCTTGGTGGAATACAGAGCTTGCAGAGCTACGAAAAGAAAAAATGACAGCTTGGAAATGCTTTAAAAGACATCAAAACCAGAGCAATCTCATAGGCAACTCAAAATAGCTAAAGCAGAAAGCTTTGAAGAGTTTACTTCTACCATCAATCCTAACACCCCTACAAGTAAAATTTGGAATAGCATTAGATGCTTTACAGGTAATCCTACTTCTCTTTCAATAAATCACTTGACAACACCAAATGGTCCAATTTCAGATCCAACTGAAATCGGGAACTACATAGCCCACTGTTGGTCTAGTTATTCAAACAACTGAAATTTTACAAGTGAATTCAAAATTTTGAAAAACAACATCATTTCCAACCAATTTGACATCAGGCGAAGCGATCCCAAAGCTCTTATAATTGAAAGAGATATCTCATTAACAGAAATTGAATCTTGCCTATGGAAGTTAAAAGGTAAAACCCCCAGTAGGGACCGAATATCATATCCTATGATTAAAAATCTTCCAGATACGGTGAAACTTAGAATTATTGATCTCTATAATAACATCTTAAGTACAAGTGTTATCCCCCAAAGCTGGAAAAAAGCTTCTATACTTCCGATCCCAAAGTCCGGAAAGGACAAACAATTGCCAGAAGGTTAGCGCCCTATTTCTCTCCTACCATGTATGGGTAAAATAAATAAAAAAAAAAAATAAATTAGGTGGCGCAACAGTCCGTAGAGAACCAGGGCCTAGTGACTTACAACTCTCAACCATTCCTGTGTGCGAGTACTGTTGTCAGGGATGGAGGGGACCTACAGTTTAATGCCGATTCCGAACGGCTAATTTGAGAAAGCACTTTTTCATGACAAGCATTACTCTTGGAGAATTTGTCAATTCCTCGCAAGAGGCAGTACCCGTTTTTTTTTTTTTTTTTTTTTATGGGTAAAATACTTGAAAAAATTGTTGACAAACTTTTAAGTATACACCAAGTAGCATTCAAATCAAATCAAGGTGTACAGACGCTCTTCTATATATTTCCATTTTCAGCGCGTTAAGCTCCAAAAACCATGTGTCTAAACTTGCTTTAGACTTCGAAAAAGCGTTTGACAGAATTGGTATATATGTTGGCTGGTCCCAAGATGTTTAATTATGTAAAATCATTCCTCAGTAACAGACAATTTTGCATCAAATCCAATAATACCTACTCCCCCACATATCGACTTGACAACGGAATCCCCCAAGGATCTCCTTTATCAGTCGTTTTGTTCTCTATTGCTTTTCAATATATATACGATATTATATCCAAACAAAAACTCTTAAATTACTGCCTATATGCAGACGACGTTTATATAATGTGTAAACGCAACAAAGTTAATGATATGAAGACATTGCTTACTAATGCTCTTAACCCTACAACCCATACCTTGTTTTTTGTTTCATTAACCTATTTGGGGTTATTCCACAACCCACAACTTTCAAGTAATATTATGTCAAAAAGAAAGCACGAATGATATAAATTGTTGTATTTTTATTAAAAACACATTCTTTTTAAACACTTATAACAAAAAATTGGGCTTAGTAATTCAAACTTAAGTGTTAAAAATTAATAATAAGAAAAACCAAAAAAGTACAACGAATTTAAGGAGTCTTTCAAAAATCCAAAAATGATTGGTGCTTAAAGGCGTAAGTCACCAAAATTGTTGAGAATCTGAAAAAAGACAAAAGTTACAATAAATATTTACTTACCGAAACCGCGAAATAAATTTTTACACAAAACCTTCATAGAAAAAAAAAACTTGCGTAAACCTATTTGGGGTACCTGTACACTAGGGTGGAGCGAAAATGGCAAAAAAAAAAAAAAAAAAAATTTTTTTGTTCCTGTATTGTTAACTGGTGACCCATTATTAGGACATCATTTATGCAAAAAATCAGGAAGCTATGACTTTATCTTCAGGTGGCGCAGATGACTTTAATTTAAAAAAAAATTAATACCTAATTTTGAAAAGTTCTTCGCTCTTTTCAGAGTTATTTTAAATCAGGAACCTATGATTTTTCTTTCAGTTGCCGCAAATTAATTGAATTCAAAATAAATTTAAGGTCTACAATCTTATTCTTAATTCGATTCATAGTAGTTTTTAATATTTTTTTTAAAGTAATGTGTCAGAATCGCTTTCTATGAAGTGTAACTGTGCGTATTAAACTATTTTTATATTTAAACCTTTAACTAACTAAGTTCCACCACTAAAAGTTCCACCACTTTTATAAACATTACTTTAACATCCATTCTTTTAGTAATAAATTCGTTTGCTACTGACTTATTTAAATGCCTAAGACTCGTAAAAATACGCGTTGTCCTCTTTTTGGTGATTCACAAAAACTGAATAATAATTTGTTGCCAACTTATTGTGATATAATTAAACATTATTTGTGGATTAGAAACGATTTAATTGCATTGCATAATGGAAAAGACCCTTCAATCAAGGAGGTAAGTGAAATAGTTTCCAATGACGTCGAAAGTATATGGAATAAAGCATCACTTCCTACCATCAGTCATCAACAAGTTGTTGCAAGGTTGATTTCGTATTATAATAAGTATAAAAGTACGAAGAAACTACGCAGTGAAACAAAAAAGCAAGAGTTTTATCAAGATTCTCTGCAAAAGTTGTTTGATATTGCAACATGTAAATGTATTTCAAGAGGATTGTGTAAATGTGAGATAAAAATACCCATTGGAGAAGAACCCTTCTTAAAAGATCAACGAAATGCTCGTAAAATGTATATTGGATCTGTTGATCAGGTGGCAACCAAGTCTTTGCATCGTAAGGATCTTAGGAAACGAAAATATCAAGAATTTTTAAAAACTACTGCTGATAATCCAACCAGTAGCACTTCTACTACTGATGGAGTTGTGGAATATTTGTCTGACAGTACTTCTACTGAAACTGAAGTCAAGGAATTTTGCCCCTTAAAACCATGCAAACAAAAGAAAGAAACGCTTCAAATGAGAAAAAAACTAAAGAATTTGGCTACAGCTTGCGATAGAACTGGGGTTTCAGATAGATCGGCTGCTATCATAGTAAACGCTGCTATGTTGGATTTAAACGTCATAAGTAGTGAAAATTCATCGAAAGTGATAGATCGGAGTAAATTACGACGAGAGCGTCAAAAAGTCCGTGTAGGTTTACAATGTGAAGCTGCAGGTTTAAGAAAACCTATATCCTCACTTTATTTTGACGGCCGTAAGGACAAAACATTATTCATCGCTAAGACTGACAACATTTTACATCGAAAGACTGTTACTGAAGAACATATATCACTTATATCGGAGCCAGATTCAGAATACATAGGACACCTTTCAATTGATTCGGGAAAAGCAGTTACTATTGAAAGAAGTATAGTTAACTTTCTAGAAACAAATTTTGAACTTCGTACGTCTTTGGTAGCAATTGGGTGTGATGGCACTGCTGTAAATACAGGACATAAGAACGGAGTCATTGCATTGTTAGAAAAACATTTCGGTCGTCCTTTACAATGGTTTGTGTGCTTATTACATGCAAATGAGCTACCGCTTCGTCATCTGTTTGCAAGTCTCGATGGAACCACCACCGGCCCTAATAGTTTTTCTGGAAGCATTGGGAAAATGCTTGAAAAGTGTCTAAGCTTCAAAGTAGTGAATTTTGAAGCAGTAAATGCAGCACTTCCGGATGTGGATGCTGACTCCTTAAGCACAGATCAAAAATATTTGCATCAAATGTGCTTAGCTATTTCTAGAGGTTCAATTTTGCCCGCTTTAGCTAGCAAGGATCCAGGAAAGCTGGCACATTCCCGATGGCTAACTTGTGGAAACAGGATTCTTCGATTATATGTTGGCACAGAAAATCCTTCAGACAACCTCAAAGAACTTGTCATATTTATTGTGAAAGTCTACGCTCCAACGTGGTTTGACATAAAAACAAAGCCATCATGTAAAAATGGTCCGCTTCACATTTTCAACATGCTAAAAAGATCATTGTACTTGCGGGATGACCTTAAGAACATCGTTATAAGAACTATACAAAGAAATTCATTCTTCGTACACCCAGAAAATTTGTTGCTAGCTATGTTGCAAGATGACCAATCACACATAAGAGAGCTAGCTCTCCGAAGATTAATAAAGGCAAGACAATTTAGAAACGGCAATGAAGTTCGTGAGTTTCAACTTCCTAAGCTACAAATAGATGCATCTAATTACTACGAATTAATAGACTGGTCGAAGGAAAAAGTAACCGAACCACCAATGACAATGAAATACAGCGATACAGAAATATCGAACATGATTTCTTCAAAGGACAATTTAATGTTTTTGCAGAAGTTGCCTTGTCACACTCAAGCAGTAGAACGTTGCGTTAAGCTTGTTACAGAAGCCTCATTATCTGTTTGTGGACAGGAGGCACGAGATGGCTACATTAGAGCAAAGATCAAATCCAGGCAAGAACTACCGTTTTTTGAAACAAAATCGCAATATTTCAACCGTACCGGAGGCCCAACAACTTCTGCTGGAAGCAATTAAATTTATTTCAGATTTCAATTATTGTTCTTTTATCTATTTTTAAAGTACATAATAATTAAATAAAAAAAAAAAAATATTTAAGTGCATTTTATTTCCACAGTTTTGAAATGCCTTTTTTTGCTTATACTTCAAAGTTCTATTCTAGCGCGCCACCTGAAGATGTTGACGTAGAAAGCTGAAATTTAGAATTTATACACTTAAGACCATGGGTCAAAAATTTTGAGTACAGGAAACAAAAAAAATTGAAAAAAAAAATTTCGCTCCACCCTACTGTACACCCCACTGATCAAGATATCAGTGGCGATTCCTGGTCATAATTTTAGGGTTAGCTACTGGTCTTCTAGAAAATCAAAATACTTTTTCAAGAATAATAATTCATTTTATTCAAAACGATAGTTCAATAAATATTGATTTTCGCTAAAGGTTCGAGTATACTCTCTGTGTCTTTCCTTATGTGTTTTTTTAAATCTGTAAGCTTTGGACATGGACGCCCATTATTGACTACTATTAGCTTCTCCGAAAACGATCTTGTTCTAAATGGTTTTTCTAGTAATTGTTCAATTATGGTCTTTGCTTGATAAGTATTGGATTCCATTTCAATTCCTATCAAAATAAAAGTTCCTATTTTTAAACCAATATCATTAAAATAAAGTATCTATTTTTAAACATACAAAGAAGAATCTGTTTAAAACTACTTAGTATAGCCTAAAACTGGATATAATGTGTCCATACACAAGTTATAAAAATTGAAAATTATGATGGTATAGTTATGTATATTGATTGATACATTATTTTATAAATGCCCAAAATTGTTTAAATAATTGTTTTTTAATATATAATTATTTAAATCGAAAATATCCAAAATCCAAAAAAAAATAACAAAAAATAATCTGAATCACCGTCCTTAAGTCGTACAGTGTACCGATTCATACATGCTAAAAGTAAAACAGTCGATTGGAATTCACTGCTCTTTATACTTACAGTGGTTAATAATTCCAACCAGCTAGATGGCCAAAGAATTACAATTCCATGGCTTCAAAGTGAAATAGAAATTTGTATAGAATATAATTATTTGCAAATTAAACTTCATACAATTTTTATTATACTTTTTAATTGAAAAAGAATTGAATTTGATCCTATGCAGGTACATATGTAAGTCGTTATGTTCTCTTAATTTGTTATTTTTTCGTTCTGGTAATGTTAAATTTATCATATAGTTTTCAGTGTTTCTTAAAGAATAAATAAGCAACGAATTAAATTTTCATAAAAATCCAAAAAAATGTTGACATTATTGATCATCAGATATTATAAAGACATTATAAGAGCTTGTGACGAAAAAAATTATTGATATTGGTTCATTAGTTCTTGAGTACCCTTCTGAAACAATACCAAACAATTATTTTTCTATAGAAAGAAATTAAGTTAAGAAAAAAATTAAGGTAAAATTTAGTAAAAATCTTTCGGTTGGTTATTCGATTTTTGGCATTTGTATGGAACTACTGTTATTTTTACTCTTAGAAAAAAAAATAAAAAAATCGCCTAAAGCGAATCTGCTTAAAACCTTAATTTTCCTTTTTGAACTCAATCGACCCAATAGTTTGGAATGTAGAGATGAGGGCAGACAGACAGATGGACGCAAGTAGGGGACCCACCCTCTACCATTCTAATGCCTTGTTTGATTAAAATTTCGAGTTCGAATTTTTTTACGGAACCAATACTCGCCATATATGTACATAGTTCTTATATGTCGCAAGTAAAAATGTATGTATTGTAGATACTTAATTAAACCTTTGAAAAATTACACTTCAAACTGATTTTTATTCATTTGTTTCCAAATTTTGACTTAATAGTTTCACTTGAGCCCGCTTATAATTCTTAGTTGTAAGTAGGTACTACTGTTATTTAAAAAAATGTCTTCCATTAAAAATTAAATGCTTGTTTTGATTTGAGCTGTTCTTAAAAAATCAAGTAGCCTACCCTCTAGCATGTATGAATTGGTATGGAATTATGTTAATAATAATTGCAATAAGAAATATAAACATAAAAATCATACCGATCATAACACATCCAATATTCAACTAATAAAACACTATTTATAATAAAATGCACTTGCTTCCTTTCAAGATAAAAAACGCTTTCACACAAAAACTATTTCTTATTAAACTTTTGAAAAATCCGCCTATTAAACTCAAACACCACCTGTGTTCCATTTTCTCCTTCCCCACACATCGACACCAAAAATCAGTATTATCTCTAAAAAGAGCGCTAAACAACGAACATAATTCCTGTCGTAGTACTGGGTCAAGTTCGCTAGCAAACCTCATTTTCACACAAATTAAAATAGATAACACAATTTTCTTCTTTTAAAAACGAATATGATATGATATGAATTTCGACGATCATGTTCGATTCGTCGTCGGTCTTGTTTTTCCTCACATAGTCCATACGATGTATAAAGAAAGGAGACATCAAACTCATGGTTGCGACTCGTGCAACTTGTCTTTTGTGTCAGTTGTGTGCCTTTAATGTGTCGTATACTTCGCCGGGTTATCGCTTTTATTTGCGCTCACCCTTCTGTTTATTTTTATAGGGTTTTTTTCGAATGTGTGCATAAATCTGTGTGTGTGGAATGTATGAAATTTGGTAGCGCAAATTTTTGCGCTGCCCAAAGCCCAATGCTTTAAGATAAATTATTGTATGCGAGTTTTATTTCATGAAATGAATGTATGAAATTTGGTAGCGCAAATTTTTGCGATGCCCAAAGCCCAATGCTTTAAGATAAATTATTGTATGCGAGTTTTATTTCATAAAATGAAGATTTGTAGAAAAGTTGCATATAATGTAACTACAACTGAATTTTTTAACATTATAGTCAGCTGTTGAGTAATTCAATTACCAAATAATATACATACATATTAGAAAATTATATTTATTCTAAAATTCTTGGTTTAGCGCCGCTAAACCAGCTAACTATGAGGAATCGCCCCTGCAAGATATACACGCAATGAAGAAAGAAAGCAAACTAAATTGGTTTGGGTTATAAAGAAACAATGAAAAAAATAAAAGTCATGACAATCCGTTATAATTTTGTCCACTACAAAAAAATATACAGGCAATATAAAATTAAAGTGGGGTTCCTACGCACCCCGTATGGGTTCAAGGGTTAAAGACATTTTAGATTGGGGAATTTCCTCTGGTGCTAAACTCGCCTAAATGTAAGATTTTGCACGTATGCCGAAAGCATTCCTGTGATCCTCCTAGTATCAATATTAATAATATAGAAATAGAAAATGGCAAAACATTAAAAATTTTAGGTTTAATATTTAATAACAAATAGATTAGATTAGATTAGATTAGATTAGATTGATTTTTATTGTTTCTGTTCTTGTTTATATTACAAATAATTTTACAAAAAATCGATAAGCATGGCTTTGCCGTCTGCCTGATTGACATTAAAATAAACATTTAGTATTAAGTTTGTTTCTATTTGCTAGAACATAATGTATATATAAAAAAAAATATAAAAAATAATTGTGGTAAAAAAATACAAATTTGTTTTGTTGTTAAAACTCTTCATTGATAATTTGATTGCGATAGCTCATAGCATATTTGTAAAAATAAAAAAGTTGCTTTAAATTGTTTTCACAGTTGAGATGTGCTAAGACTTCTTCTTCCGATAACGTGTTACTTCCAAGATAACTCCTTCGTATTTCTTTCAAAATAGGGCATCTTCCAATGAAATGCAGGACATCTTCTCTCTCCGATAGGTTGCAAAGGTTACAGTAAATTAGTAAGTCAGGACGGTGGGGGATATAATTAAGACGAATAAGCTCTCCTCTCATTTTGAAAATAGACGATATAATTTCCATCACATTTTCGTTGTGAAAATAATTTCTTTCGCTCAAATTATGATTCAAAATGCTGTATGTAGATCTGTGGACTGATGCAGTAGCTAAGCTTATACAGTCAGCTCTGTATTGTTCATCTACTTTTGAAATAAGGTTTTGGTAAACCTCTGTGCAGTACCATCCATTTCCATTCACGAGATTGAATTCTATTCCGCAGTACGTTGCAAGCTCATCTAGTTTTTTAAACCAAAGAGTTCTTCTTTCAATTATCTTTCTAGCAATTATTTTTGGAAGTCTATCATCTGGCATTTCTAGTACTTTCGTTATATACTCAACATGCAGTTTTAAGGTTTTAATAAAAAGTGGTGGTAGTCCTGTTTCTATATTTATCATGTAGTTGGGCGTTGTATTTGGCAGATTGAAACATTTTTTGACGTAGTACCTTAGCAGTTTCTCAACGGTTTCGTACTGATAGTACCCCCAAGATTGTGCTGCATACAACATCACAGACTCAGATACAGCTTGAAATACTTTATATTTTACACTGTGGTCAACTATGTTATTTGAAAAACATCTTTTCCAGGTTGCGGATATGGCACTTTTAGCTTTTAATAACTTTTCTTTCAAGTGAGGTTCCATGCTGAGATTGTTAGTTATCGTGACTCCAAGATACCTGTATGCTTTTACAATTTCAATGGGCTGTCCATTCAGATACCATTTTTCGTTTCTGCAAGCTCTGCCAGATCCCTTTTTAAAAATCATTATTTTTGACTTCGTAAGATTCACCGTAAGATTCCATAGTTGGCAGTACGAATCAAGACGGTTAATCATAAGTTGAAGAGAATCTGGTGAGTATGCAAATAAAACTACATCATCTGCAAATAAAAGGGCCTTTATAAGAACTCCATCTTTCTCTATGCCACCTGGTAGAAAGTCGGTTAAGTCATCGATGTACATGGCAAAGAGATATGGACTTAGAGTGCAACCTTGCCGAACCCCCATTGTTGTCTCAAACCATTCTGAAATCTGAATTCCACTCCACACAGCCGATTGATTATCCTGATAGATGCTTTCGAGAACCCTTCCAAACTTTTTGCTCATTCCAGCATTATATAGCTTATATATTAAAGCTTTTCGATCGATATTGTCGAAGGCTGCCTTGAAATCAACAAAAAAGGCGAATAATTTTTTGTTTTGTTCGACAAATGTACCCGCAATATTTTGCAGTATGAAGATATTATCTACAGTTGCATAACCACTCCGAAATCCGGCTTGACATTCTTTAATCAATTTATGGCTTTCGATCCAATTTGTCATTCGAGAATTTAGAAGTTTAGTGAATACTTTATATGAAGAGTTCAGAAACGATATTCCTCGATAGTTAGTTGGATCGGCTAAATTACCTTTTTTGTGTATGGGATATATGATGGCTTTTTTAAACTGTGTTGGTATATTTCCCGTTTCCAACATTTCGTTAAAGGTATTCGAAATTTTCTTGATGAAGTTTGACGTCGCATACTTAAAGAATTCTATGAGGATCCTATCCACTCCTGGTGCCTTTCCATCTTTGAGTTTCCTTAAGGCATCCACAACTTCATCCTCTGCAATAGGTGCATCTAAAATTTCATTTGTAATGCAGGGTACTGCATATTGAATGAGTGGCATACTAGTTGTTGCGTTCAGTAGCTTTTGGAAATGGTCCTTGAGTGTCCTTGCATCTAATTGTACGCTAATTTGTGGTTCTTTGCCATTAAATTTATTTACTGCAACCCAAAACTGTTTAGTATCCTTACAGCATGTAAGTTTAAGATTTATTTGTTTGCTTGTGTTCGCTGATTCAGGGGATGTTTGATACAAATTTCTTTTGTTCTTGTTCGACATAAGTTTCACACTTCTAAAGTTGGATTATTTTGTATTTTTTACGGTGTTTTTTAAAAAGATAATGACGGAAGTAATATTGTGATACGATAAAAGATCGATTTTTGTTTGTATGAAATTTTTTTTGCGCAAAATTATAAATTTAAATAATTTTATTTCAAGAGCCGTGAATTTACACTTTTGTAATTTTGACAGATCCGATTCATAAGACGAGATGATTTCATTTCCTATGCTGCAGTTGCCGAGTGTTTAGGTGATCCGCTTACCTATGAAGAAGCGATTTCGAGAAACGATGCAGTGCAATGGCGAGAAGCAATTAATGCTGAATACGAAGCGCTACTACAAAACCGTTGGGAAGAAGTTGAGTTACCACCTGGAAAAAGAAAATTAAACTATAAATGCGTTTTTAAAACCAAATTGAATCCTAAAGGTGAGATTTATAAATACAAGGCACGGCTTGTAGCGAAAGGCCGCAGCCAGAGACAAGGTTTCGATTACGCAGAGACTTTTTCACCAGTCGTCCGATATAACTCAATTCGCTTTATATTTGCCTTAGCCGCTCAGATGGATTTAGATGTAGACCAAATAGATGCTGTTTCTGCTTTTTTTTACAAGGTGACATTCAAGAGGAAATCTACATTGATCAGCCCGAAGGTTATAAGAATGGGAGTAAGGTACTGCGTCTTAAAAAGTCCATTTATGGGCTCAAACAATCTTCTCGTGTATCGAACAAAAAACTCAATGATGAACTGAAGGGTCTTAATATGCAACAGTCGAAGGTTAATTCTTGCATATACTTCATCATCGATGGTCAAAACATATTGATTGTTGCTGTATATGTGGATAATTTTTTAATATTATCCAATAATCAAAATATGAAAAATAATTTAAAGAAAAACCTTATGAATATCTTTCAGATGAAAGATATTGGACCGGCACATAATTGTTTGGGATTGCGGCTGCACAGAAATCGTCAACAACGTAAAATATGGCTGGACCAGGAGAGCTATATACAAAGCATCATAAATCGATTTAGAATGAGTGATTGCAAGCCGTTAACAACACCAATGGATATCAACCAAAAGCTGTCAAAGAGTACGTCTCCAAAGTCAGAAGAAGAAAGGGAACAAATGCTTAAATGCCCTTATCAAGAACTGGTCGGAAGTTTGCTGTTTGTGGCTCAAGTATCGAGGCCCGACATTTGCTATGCAGTCAACACTGTAAGCAGGTATATTGACATTAGTTTTTTTCTAAATTTTCTAATGAATACAAAAATAAATAAAATGAATTGAAGTTAAATAGATCTTAGGGCCGAAAGGCATTAGAATTAAGTATTATTGTTTAACTTAGAGTGTCCGTATGGGACCAGTAAGTTAGTTGTAAGTTATGGTTAATTAGGCTAGTTTTATGAATTTTTATCTAGCTTTAAGATAGATTTAAGATAGATTTAAGATTGAATTAATAAAAATGAATTGAAAAAAAAAAACACTGTAAGCAGGTTTAACAACAACTCAGGCAAGCTTCATTGGATAGTCGTGAAACGAATTGTAAGGTATCTTAAACAAACGTCTAAATATAAACTTTGTTTCCAACAGCAAGAAGACGGTCCTGCACGCATTACTGGCTATTGTGACTCTGATTTCGCAAGCGATATAGATGAACGAAAATCAACATCAGGGTACATTTTTAAGATGCATGGCGGATCCATTTCTTGGTGTTCAAAAAAACAACCGACGGTAGCCCTCTCAACGACGGAAGCCGAATACATGTCATTAAGCCTTTCCATGCAAGAAGGTTTATGGCTTCAAAATCTTCAAAAAGAACTTCAACCGAACTCACCTAAGATGCATATATTCTGCGATAACCAGAGTGCCATACACCTGGCATCAACAAATAGTTACCACAGCAGGACGAAGCACATCGACGTTAAGCATCATTACATACGAAATATTATCAACGATAGCAAGATAATATTGGAACATATACCAACAGAACAAATGGTTGCTGATGCACTTACAAAACCACTTCCAGCGCTGAAGAACAACTACTGTGCCGAGTCTATGGGTCTGTTTAAATAGCACAAATATTTATCTAGAGGAAATGCTGAAATAATAGGCGTATTTTATTGGTAAATTATTAGCTAGTGCAGTAATGGAAAGTAAGTGCAGTAATGGAAAGTGTGAATAAAACATATGTTCACTATTATATGCACTTTTATTTTAAATCTTCAAGTTGGTATCTGTGCAATCATACTTATGTCAAGATCAGCTGTTGAAAATACGTACTCAAGGGATGTGTTGACAAACTATTATTGTTTTTATGTAAAGTTGAATAAGAGTTCAAGTTAATGTGTACATGCAGGTCCAGTCAGAATAGAGTTGAGTATGAATTGAAAGATTGAAATGACATAAGAGTGCCTGTCCACATTTAATTTTTAATGTAAGGTGCAAGCAGTGAGACAGGTAGATTATGTGAGTGAAAAAGAGAGAGATGGGTAGATTACAGCCCAAATGCAAACAATATTCTTGGATTCAACATGAAAGATTTTGTATTGTATGAGTGAAAGATAGATAGATTTCAAGGGTGTGCGATAGGGATGTGCAGATTGATTTTCTCTTCATCGTATGTACACAACGAACATAATAAAACCCAGCATTAAAAATCCAATGTAGACAGGCACTAAAAGCCAAAAGAAGGGTGTGAGGCGAGATTTTGTCCTTCCCCGTAAGCCCGTCTTGCCTACAAGCTCCCAGTTGCTGGCAACTCAGTTTTCCTGGGTGAAAGGGGACAAATCAACGCGAAACATTGAGCGCCACAATTAAACTTTCTCTTCTCAAAATAAACTTACACTGTGATAACTGACGCGAAGCGAATCCGGGCGAATCATTCACAATGATAACAAAAATGACAAATAAACAATGCCGCGTCGGCGAATGTGCCACTTTCGCGTTGGTTTGGGAGAGCCTTTAAACCCGACCAATGACGAAAGTTTTGTTTTCGCATCAAATGTTTCGCTTTGGTTTTGGGCGAGTCCTAACACACATCACACGTCAATAAATTTAGAGCTAGCACTGTGATTATTGATGATTTTTGGGTGATGTCAAGTAGTCAACGCATTGAATATTTACGTTGACAGTCTAATCGTAGATTAATATTTCAAACCAATTTATTTTTATTCTAGTGAAAACAGAGCACAAGAAAAATACGAACGCATCCCCAAATAATAAAATCCTGCCAACCTTTAAGTAAAAAATATTTCTGGAACTGGATGAAGTGTCATTCTATTCCAGCATTCCAAAACTTTATCTGAACTATTTATATGCACTATTTTTGCTGCCTTATTTATCCGCACTATTTCTTTGTTGTTGTTTAGTGTGTAAGATTTTGCTGCGCTGCGTATAAATTTACCAATAAAAAACGGCTAATATTATCATTTATTATTATAGCATTGAGCTTCACTTTGAATTTAGGGCCCTATTATGACTCGCGGGTCGCAAGAAAAATTTAATAAATGTGACTATTTGGCATTATCGTTTGCGAATCGCCTAGTTGACATTCGCCTAAAATGTCAAAAAAATAGCGAATTGAAATCTCGCTCTATTACCAATAGCGAACGTTCGCTTTTATCTGTCAGAATCGGTCGAACTGTAATTCTTCGTGACTTGAAGAAATTTACTGTTAAATTTGAAATCGGTGGTTGTTTGTTTGTTTTATTTTGTTTTGAGAATATTTTGGAAAATAAAGTAAAATGAGTGGCACTGGAAGTAGAAAAAGGTAATGAATGCTTAAAATTAATGAATGCTTAACAATTGCAAAAATAATAAAGAATTTTATTTGTATACCTAGCATAAAAAGAACCAACACCAACCAATTTTCAAAGCTTGTTGAAATTATGGAGGCAAACCCCGAAATTGCGAAAGGTATAGGATCTTTCGGATCTTCAAAAAAAAACCAAGCAGAATATTGGGATAGGTTTGCCATTGATCTCAACTCCCTAGGGCCTCCTTTACGCGAGGGAAAAGAGTGGCATAAGGTATGTTAACAAAAAAAATCAGAAAAGCATTTAATAATACTTTTCATAAATGTAGGTTTGGCTTGACTACAAACTAAAATTAAAAAAGAAAATCGCAGACAACAAGAAGGATGTAGTTGCAACTGGTGGAGGACCTTATGGGCAGCTTTCTCTATCTCATTTGGAGGACGCAGTGGACGATCTACTCAGCCTTCAAAAGGCTGTGAATCCTTCAGGAAATACGTTCGGAATACGTGCTCTTGAAACTGAAGTATTTCAACATCTTGAAGAATCAGAAGTAGACGTTCAAGATACAACATTGCCATCAGATACATCATTACAACCTGGAACATCTCATCGCAAGAGAAACGTCGAGAACGATAGAATTAAAATACTCAACAAACAAACGAATACGCAAGAGGAAATTCTTGAGACGCAAAAAAAAATTCTCGCTGCTTCAGACTCCGCACAAAAGTCGCTTTCGGAGATTGCTAGATATTCTAGGAAGAATTACGACCTTAATAAAGAACATGTCGACTTGTTAAAAGCCAGAGAAAGACGGAAGGAAAAAGAGAACCTGGAGAAAAACAAACGACATAAGGATCTGCTGGAAGTGAAATTAAAAAAATTGGAATATCACTTACAATCTTACAAAGATTAATAGTGGTGAATTCAAAGTTTTGTGCGTGGATTATTATTTTTTATTTTATTTTTTGAAATTAAATTTTTATTTTTACTTATTTCTTTATTTTGTAAGTTATTTCTAAGTATTTTATAACAAAACTAGACAGTTAAAATTAAATACATATGTACATACTTGAATAAAAAATATACTTTAAAAAAGAAAAATAGGTATCTTTTGAATGATAGGTGTTATAAACTATAAAGCAGACAACATTTCATTTCTTATTCGGTTGCCTTCTGAAGTTCTGTTCACCATATCTAACTCAATTGGTTCATATCCATTCTCCATATGTATGTTTGCTTCTTCTATTATCTCAGGATCTGGAATGTTGTATTTGCGACAGATATTGTGTAGTGCACAACAGACGTTGACTATTTTGATAGCTTTTTTTGGACTGTAGTGCAATTTGCGCTCGTTCAGGACTGACCTGAATCTGCTTTTTAAAATTCCAATTGTCCTTTCAACAATATTCCTTGCCTTTGCATGTTTTTTATTAAATAGACCTTCCCTAGAGTCAGAGTTTGCGTTTCTAAACGGAGTTATCAGGTAAGGCTGCAGAGGATACCCAGAATCCCCTAGTATTTTTGAAAAAAAAAAAATTGTTTTTAAAAATAGCCCATTCACTTCTTTACCTACGAATGGAATATATTCACACCTAGATATCTTGACCGCTCTCCATTCAACCACCAGCTTTCCAAAAGATCCTTCAATTCACTATGATTCCACACAAAAGAGTCATGTGTTGAACCTGGATATCTGGAATCAATAAATCTTATAATTCCATTATTATCACAGGCCTTGAAAAGAAAAAATTTTGAGTGAAATAATAAGAATCAATCTCTATGTATTTAACTAACCACCATAGCATTCAAACTATAAAATCCTTTTCTGTTTAAAAATTGATGTTGTAGCTGAACAGGAGCGATTATTCCAATGTGAGTCCCATCTACACAGCCCACTATTCCGGGTAATCTAGCTCTTTCAAAAAAGTAATTTCTTGCTTCTTGTTTTTCAGAGGTAGACATGTCTGCCTTTATCCACACAGGACACATTTTCACTTCAAGTAAATCAAGCACTTCACTTAGAACTACTGAAACTGTAGATTGCGCGAGACCCAGCTCAAAGTCAGTTCCCACACCATTTTGGTAGCTTCCACTGCCGAGAAAACGCAACGCACATGCAAGTTTTATATATGGTGGAATTGCAGAACTTTGAGTCGTTTTAAATCCTGGTGTGATGATGTTTAAAATATAACCAAATGCATGCTTATTAACGCGAAAATATGACACAAACCTATAAAAAGAACAATTGAATTAAACTGAAATAGAATTCACGATTTTATTCTTACAAATTATCTGGAAGTTGAAGTGGGTTGGAGTTGTCCCTTTAACTTCTTCGTAATCTACACACCAATACTTTCTCCGCTCTTTCGTTTTCATCTTCATCTTCAAAAAATAAATGAACACTGCTTATCATATTTTGTTTTATTTATTATACTTTTTCCAAATTGTAAACAATATCTCATCAACAATAATTTTCAGTATTTGACGTTTCACCGAGTCATGACGTTACATATTTCACTTCTTAAAGTTGGTTGTATTGTTTTCAAAAGCGAACGTCGAAGTTCGCCTTTCATAATACCACGACTTAGGCAATTCGCCAAATCGTTCGACTTGAGTCGAACGTTCGACTCGCGAGTCATAATAGGGCCCTTAACAACGTATAATGAATTCCATATCCAACTCAATTAATTATAATTTGTATTCACTGAATTTATGTATACTTTAATACAATATTGTTTTTTGGCATCACTTTTATTAAACTTTTTCTCTTGCCAAATCTCAAACGAGTAAGTTGTGTGTCTCATTAATTCTTTCTCCTTAAATCATAGATATCCGACAAAACTCTGCAACACTTTTTGGTTTTCCCAAATTTGATCTGCTCAGGTCAATAATTATAGTGGATTGTACCTTTTTTATTTTTTTAATAAAAAACAAACAAGCTGTTTTAAATAGACTTTATTTATTTTTATTGAGACTTATGCTCAATTTAACAAAATTAAAAACTTAGTATTTTTAATCCTATTCTTCTTATGTTTTGGTTCATTACGTTCGTATGTACTCCTTCGTGATTTTATGTGGTTGACAGCATTAGTCAGAAATTCGTTCTCTTCATCTTGCGTTAGAGCATAGAGAAATATATCTACCAAGAGAACCGACTTATGGGGTTCGCTCTCTTTCGACCTACAAACTAAATTGAGCACATTTTGCCCATTAAAATGAGCATATGTTAGTTGGCCCGTGCATTTCTTATGGGAAATCCAGATTCTATGTAGTTGTTATGGGCTTTTGTTGCTCAGTATGCACAGTTAAGGGGAAAACAATGTGAGGTGAACTCAGCCGTTCAAAAAAGCGATCCGTTGAATTCAAAAATTGAAAAATTTTTGCAATATTTTAAGAAAAATGAATTTTGCAACTTCTTTTTAGTGAAAACTGTGCTAAAAATAGTATTTGACTGCTTTTGGCACACAAATTCTGTGATTTTTATGAAAAGTTTCGCTAAAAACAAAAAAAATCATGCAGAAAGTATAGGCGCACCATAGAACTGCAATGCGAACGTGGCCTAATTTGAGTTTAACCCAGTTTTGACAGATTAACAGCGAGGTGAGTATTTTGACAATTCTACGAAAATGAAAACAAAACAAAATCCATTCCCAGTAATGCAAAATAATGAAGGTAAAAGAATTTAAATACAAAATATTAATTTATTGAAATAAAAATATATAATGAGCAGCAACAATAGTAGCTCAACAGTAATCTGAACAGTGGCAGTAATAATCAACAAAATTCATGGGCACTTTATCAAACATGGGTTAAAATGGAAGAAAGTATTCGTGAGACATGGATTGTAGCTGGAAAAACGATACAATCCTTTGCTAAGATGGGTCATGGGGAGCTTCAAGAGATGCCAGTTAAAATAACAAAAACCGTCGTTGATAATGCTTCGAATCCATCTACCGAAGCTAAAAGTTTGTTCATCTTTTCTTATACAAATACAAAGCAAGTTGATGTTATTTTGTCTTTTTAATTTCCTAGAACCACAAATTCCACAAGCCAAACAATTTCTAATCAACACGAAGGTCCTGATAATAACAAAAAAAACAACACGAAGAAGAAGCCAATGATCTCTCGCCGATTCGGAATGCGGTTGTGAAAAAACCACCACTGCCAGTTCAGCAGATCCCGAGTAAATTGGTCACCAGTACACCCATACAACGTGCACCTTTAATGTGAGTATAACTTAGTCATCCATTTGATTTAAGCATTAAATATATTTTTACCTCCCCAATAGTAGTCGTCGTGCCAAGCGAACCATTCCCAATGCAAATGGAGAAACAGAAGATTAAATCGTTGAGAAAATTGTCGCCAAACGTTTTAATCCCCGGAGAAAAATGCACGAGCGGAATTGTCCGAATGGGTAGCGAAGTTGCTGCATCCTTGGCTTCAAACGCCAACGAGAATGGCCCCGTTCAACACAACAATCAAATCCCCACGCAAACTTCGAATACAATTATGACTCCAATTCATCGTCCTCAAATTAATAAAACCTTAACTTCTAATCGCCTGTCAAATATTGGAAACATTCAAATAACGCAGGTCCAACAATCGAACATGGCTAGAAGTTCGAGTCCACGACTTATCAATAATCAAACCACAATTGTACGTACGGCCCCATCGGCAACGTATCATCAACAGCAACAGCAGCAACAGACCAGAATTCAAGCGGGAACCCCCAAAACAGTGCAGACAAATACTCGTGTCCTCGAAAGTCAACCACGAACGACGACCATTGCTCAAAGAAAATCCCAATCGCCAGGCATTTAACAGACATCGCCAACGTCTGGAAAAATGATTATTTCTCGAGGCAAGGTAGCACCTGGTGGAAACATACATCAACACCAGCAACAACAACAACAATCAGCAGTTGCACGAAATCAAACTCCAGAGCAAAAGATTCTGCAACTCTCGAAATCTGGTGACTTGAAAGTGACAAAGAAAGTTATGTCGAAGGAAACTACTTCAAAATAACAACAACAAGTCCTTGCCCGGCACCAATCACAGGTTCAGATACAGAAAGTCCAACAAATTGCGCCACCCATGCGACATGTCGGGACGCCGAAACAGAAGCAGTCTCATGTGAAGACGGCGGTGATGGATGTTTCGTCATTTAACCTAACAGAGGATCAGGTAAGTACTTAAACTAACTTCATACTAGATTGTGGATTCAATAAGACTCGCTCATCAGGTTGACATAGTTGATGCGAAGAAAAACAAAGCCATCACTAAGGATACCAAAGAAGCCGTCGTTATGTCATGGGAGAAAATGTCAAAATCCAAGTTCAATGGAGTCGATCCATCGGATATGATCAACGAATATGGCACTGATACCACAAGACTGATAATTCTGGCGGATGTGGCGCCAACGTCTCATAGAAACTGGTCAACTACAAGTAAAAACGAATTCACTGGTGTTATATTTTCCTGTAATTTGTTTCCATTTTTCTAGCTTTTCCTGGAATCCTCAATTGGCAGAAAAGACTTTGGCTAACAATCGACACGTTTCACAAGCTCCGTTAGGAGCCACCAAATACCGAGTTTAATCCAACCGATGAAAAATTCATCAAAGAAGATTCAGTGCTCTTCGATGCTCGAAATTATTATGTGGCTGGTGCCACCTTCAACTACAGACACACTCATCAGCTAAGTGTCGCCATATCCAAAATGCAGGGACTCACAAACTCTATAAGAGTAAGTGCTAGGTTTTTACTTTGGTTACAAAAGGCTTTTACTTAATTTTGGTCGGTTTATATAACGGGCTTCAAAAGATGTGATAAAGTATGGAAAGCATTTCGAACGCGCCTTAGCCACTCAAATTATAATGCTGGCACCTATGGCTCCACACTTTGCATCCGAATTGTGGTCAAAACTTATCTCAATGCCGAATCGATTGAATGAGAAAATAGATGACATTCAGTGGGACAAAGATGTACTGGAACAGAAATGGCCCGATGTAGATAGTGAATATCAATTAGACTTAACTATAAAGGTATGATTTGTTCTTTGTCTTTAGATTATCATAATTGGTTTTTGTATACAAATTTGCGTTTGCTTTCTTTTTAAAGGTTAATGGTTTTGAAAATGCTGTGATTAAAATTCGACGCAGCAATATCGACAGAATCACGCACAGTGATGCCATGGACATTGCATTCAATACAAATTCGGTGACTTCTTATTTAACAGACAAAACGATTCGAACCACGAATTTTGTGTTGTATCCTGGCATTGGAGCGATATTGAATATTTATGTAGATAAAGCAACACAAAGTAAGGAAGAGGGAACAGCGGATATAAAAGCAAAAAAGGATAAGTTAAGAAAAAAGTTTTAAATCTAATCGAGAGAGATGTTATAGGTAGTGATGTTGTTTTAATTAAAAAATTAAAGTGAACAAAATTACCTGAATGTTTTTTTCTCGAATTTTAAGATTTAACAGAGTTCAGGTAGAAATACCTCTTGTCAGTAGAAGCTTCCGATAACAACATATAGATTAAAGAGAGCGGCCGGCGGCTGCTCAAATCCAACAGGGTGTAATACTATAATTTGTCATACTGCCCTATTCTGCAATTCATCGGGGTAAATTTTTCTTCAATTTTCACTGAACTTCATTCTACTTACTATTCATTCGAATTGAATTCACCTTGTTGATGCCGATAAGATCGATAATGCTGAGCGGTATTCTCTTATTCACTTGAACGCATTCTTTTTCATATAATTCTGTTCCGCATGTTAAATGTTGCGGGTTTTAAATTAGTGGAACGTCAGTCTGCCTGGGTAGTTCATACAGGGCAGATTCAGACGGTAAAAGGACTTGAGAGTAAGGCAAGTTTCTAAAATTTGATTGGCCAGCTGCTAAAAAATTGCCTTCCAATCAAGGCAAATTTATGTTAAAGTTGACTGAAAAGTTAGTCAATAAAAAAAAGTCTACTGATGTTAAAATGAAAGTCGATCTTATTTTTTTCATTCAACTGCAAACTGAACTTTATTACTCTATGGTTTATTTATTTTCTGCACAATTCCATCTAATGTTTAGTGTAATAGGGTCTGTAGATTTGTCTTGTTTAAAACTTTGAAGGTTTTCGTGTTTTGTTAAAAAAGTTGAATTATTCTTAAAACATTCAAAATTAACAAAAATATTTTGCATATAAGAAGAATAGGATTAAAAATACTAAGTTTTTAATTTTGGTAAATTGAACATGTGTCAATAAAAAAAATAAAACCTACCTAAAACAGCTTATTTTTTTTTATTATCATTTGAAAGACTCAATAAAGATAAATGCAAAAAAAAATATTATCATTTGCTAAAAACGAAATGGAAAATAAAAAAGGTATAATCCACTATAATAATTGACCTGAGCAGATCAAATTTGGGAAAACCAAAAAGAAGTGTTTTTCTTGGAAAAAGTACATTTAATATTTTTTTATTTACTCAAAAACTAAGAAGTTACATTTTAAAATCCAGTTTTTGTTTTTTAAATGAAAATACATTAATAGCTTTAAATCTAAAACAAAATTATACTAAATTACATACAATTTTGAAAAAAAATACAACTTTATTTAAAAACTAGCTGCGCCACGAACTTTGACTATTAATGGATGAGATTTAAAGAGTCCAATCGACTTCGAATCATCTTCATTGCAGGATTTGTTGCAATACCGCTTCGTTTTGATTTGTTGCTGAAAAAAAAAAAAAAACAATTAGTGCTTTCAAAGTTTGTGGTTTATGTTACTTACATTGAAGTGGTCTTGGCATTATGAGTTTTCTGGTCAATGAACGTGCAATGAAATTGTAGCAAATTGATTGGTTTTGAATTGTACCATTCCCGGAATAGTGCTCGTAAGTAGCTCCTTTGATTAAAAATTTGTGGCAAGCCGTTTGTGACATTCTTATGCGAGGCAAATTCCAAAATCCTAATCGGACCATGTCACAAGTGCACAATTTCCGATTGTATTATTTTTGGACATCTTCGGCAGGTGAAGGTTGCGGGTTCCCAATTCTTGGAACATCATTAGAGTAGTTTGTAGGGGTATTCCTGTGTCGACGGTCTTCTATGTGAGTCCAGTTAGTTGTGTTCAGAATGCACTTAGTTTTGGTGATTCAATAGGCATTATGTATTCATGGAATTCAGATTTTATTTTTGCAGTCTATAAGTTTACCACCATTTCTGGAAATTTTAAAATAGTACATACGAAAATGAAGAGATTTTCAATATTCAGAGGACTTACTTCCGACTACTTCCGATTCCCGTCACAGCAGGTTGCTTCTAAGTCGACTTTCAGTTCCTCATTTACTTGGTATGTGTCGGCGTAAGCGGCCGCAGTAGCCGCTGTCTCGGTCAGTTCAGCGTCCCCGCTATCATTTTGTGAGACAGTTGCACTCTATGAAACCAGAAAATGTTGCTTTAATTGCAGCTGCTTGTCGTTTTTTTGGTCGGCTTGCAGCATCATATTTCTTGGCGGCTGATGAATAGGCGGAGGACGTTTTGGAAATACTAAAGAACAATAGAATTTAAAATATCCATTACATTACTCGTAAGTAAATGAATTAATTTACCTGATTTGCCTGCATAGGTACTCAGGCGTTGATGTTGCTGCTGTTTAGTCGTTCCAAAACTAGGCGGTCGACTATTAATGTCGAAGCTTTCACTTGTAAAATTGACTTGAATCTCACAAAGTAACACAAATTCGATGGCATAGCTGAGGATGTTCGCTAATTTGGAATTGAATTCGTAGCTTTGGTGGGGTTGTTGCTGCTGGTGTTGTTGCATTACAAGCATCTAACTATTTGCAGCGACGGTGACACCACCGCCGTCAACACCTGCGGCAGCTATGACCGTTGAGATGTACACACAAATACAATGGGCAGCGTCTATCGTTAAAAACATTGATATTATTTTGTTAAGAGAAATATGATATAAAAAACTTACCTGTAAATAAGTATACTTTGTCTTCCAGATTTCTTGATGGAAATTGCTTCCTGCATTATGGTATGTAATGGGCAGCATCTAAAATGGAAACACAGAGTATAAAATAAATCGATTATTGTTGCACCTCCTTCGCTGCAATTTGACTTACTTTTTATTCAATGAAGTGAACTTGTATATACTCTTTTCATTATAAAGGTTTTTGGTCTGAAAAATATCAAATTATATTAAATATCAAAACAATTAACAAAAACTTACTCTTCAAATCCGAAATCCATTGTTTTGTTTTGCAAAATTGATTGTCCTTTTTGACAGGTCACAAAAATTCCATAAGTTTCTTTTTAGCCCAGTCACCCATTTTGCTTTTTTTTGCACCACTCACATGTATTCACCGATAGCGAATTTAAGAGAGTTCACCTCGAATTTGAGAGTTCACCTCAAATAAAATTTGAGGGTGTTTCAGGCAAGACGGGTACCGGTCGGTTCTCTTGGGGCGTTTTTCTTTTTTAGTTCAGAGCAGAGCTCGAACTGTCAAAAAAATAATTGTATTTCTTTTTGAGCTCTGAACGTTCAGAGCTTCAAATTCGTGTTTCTTTTTTAGTTCTGAACATGTTCAGAGCGCGCTCTGTGAGCTCAGAATAAAATAACAGAGTAAACGGAGTAAAATGCTGAGCACAAACAATTTGATATCTGAAAGCCGGGAAATTAAAAAAAAAAATCATCATCAAAACAATAAAAATGGCGGAAGAGGCTGGTTGCTCTGGTGCAGAAGGAAAGATAATTTAGGAAAAACTAATTGCAGATAGCATTTTTATGAATCAAATTTATTTCAGGCTTCAAATGGACCAACGCTATGACTGTTCATTTAATTCATTTGATTAAAGAAAATTTTAAACGCCTTCAAACAGACGACATTTCAAATCATGACAGTTTAGTGCTCAAGTTGTTTCATAATTAAATCAGAGAGCTCTGAACATACTCTGCTCAGAACTGTACTCTACTCTACTCTGTTCGCTCAGAGTCTGCTCAGAGCTCAGCTCTGAACTAAAAAAGAAAAACGCCCTTGGTAAATATATTTCTCTATGCGTTAGAGTACGAAGTTTAAATTCCGTTGAGTCTGAAATTATACTTTTTTTTGTCACCCAAACGAAAAATACTTTTTGAGAGGATTAGATATCCTGACTTCGAACCTCACCTTCAAATTTTTCTATTACATTAGGTTTTTAAAATATGCCCCTTTAAAAATTCTAAAGACAACCAAAACCGGTAAAACATGACGTATCTCTTAACTTTAAATTGAAAGATGATTTTGCAAAGTACATATCTTTGCTTTTAGCTCCAGTTTAAATCATTTTGCTATTTCACTTAGTTTTCGTAATTTCTTATTATTATTAGTTAAGAAAGACTTTACCTGAAGTTTTGAAAAAAAACTAGATTGCAATTCTTTTGGGGTTTTAAATAGTTCGTTTAATTTTTGATGCTGATTACGAATTTGAACTCCGATCTTAGCTACATCTTAAGACTACAAATTCGTTATAGGAAATAGCAAAAAATTGAAAATATTGAAGGAAAATATTGTAGATTTGGATAATCATCACAAATTTTTTGAAAAAAAAAACTGTTTCATGAAATTGATAGCTTCAAAAAGCCTTATATGTATGTATAAATGTTAGTGCTTTCGAATTACAAAAAAAAATAATAACTCAAAAACCCTAAATTGATACGAGTAATTCTGGAGTCGGATTTCAATTGAATTGAAGATGTTGACGGCATCGAAAGCAATACAATTTTATGAATGAAGGAAGGTATTTCAATTAAATTCCAGAGACCTACAATTTAAATTAGAAAGAGACAAAAATTAAGATAGTTCTTATTTTATCACAGAGTTCGACAAAACATGTACAAGGAAGATATTCAACTGTGAATTTCTGCAAAATTTTATCGGTAGCCCCAAGCTTTACCTCATCATGCTTGAGAATATAGTGAACCAGATCAATTGGCCAATCCTCGGTGGTAGGTACTGTCTTCAAAAACTGACTGTAGATTAAATCAACGATTGTTCACATCATGAGGAAGGGCTTGCATACACTGCAATCTTTCGCCTATCGGTAGCTGACTGAGAGAAGTGCTTTGCATTGCACAGATGGTGACACATGACATGAATGTGCTACTGCTATCAAACGCTGCAATTGATTCAACTTTGAGATCCAGCCGAACAAGCATAGCTGTTCGTGGGCAGAAGTATTACTTCTCTCGGGAAATGCTACCGAGTGGTACTGGCAGTTTCAGCGGACAAATTACCGTCATGTCTGGCCAGCTTTGAAGGATGCTTTGCTGCGTCAGTTTAGAAATACTCGCTCCCACTTCGAGATAATCCGAGACATCATGGATCGCAAGCAGCGTTCCTAGGAGAGTAGCGAAGATTTCTTTATAGCCATAAACAAGATGAAATTTCAGTTAAGGGTCTCAATACCAGACGTAGAGATGGTGCGAATTCTGAAAAAAAATTATATGAAAGAATAGGGAAATTAGTTTACCCGCAGGCCATCTTCACCTCGGATCAGCTGAGGATTGCATGTAAGAATGCAGAAGTGGCATTTCCGAGGAAAGAATTGCCACAAACATTTGCCAAACCATCCGGCAATTATCCGGTTAACGAGCTTGAATTGGAAGTGGAGTACCAACCGGCTGATGAACAGCATGCTCCTTATCAGTTTGGTGCGGCTCGACCGAAAATTCCGCCTCGCAAATACGCGGACACTACAAATTTAGAGTGTTGGAACTGCGGAGTGCAGGGCCATACTTACTTTAATTGCGGGTCTGATTGCGGGTATGATTTGCTACAAGTGTGGCCTAGAAGGTGTAATAACACTACGTTGCCCACAATGCAATCAGGGAAACTGGTCTCCGGATGCGAAGGGTACGGGAGAATCGCGTGCCAATCCAAATCAGAACCCCCGATAGATATAAAAATGGAAACCCCTCTCTTGGAAGAGGGTGAGCTGAAAATTAAGATTTTGAAACGAGAAACCAGAACAGAAATTAATGAAAGTAAAAATGCAAAACCAAGTTTGTTTAGAATCAAGCCATTACATACGAGAATCAAAGATTACAACCAAGCTAAAGAAAGAATTAGCGAGATTCACTTACCTTCAAAAAAAGTACTAAAAGCCCGTTCCCGTTTCAAATGTTGGAAAGAAACTCGAAAACGAATTTCCTCAACGATCTTAAATTTAGCATCAGACCCTAGGCCCTATGTTAAAATTAAGATAGGTCACAAATAAGTGTTAGGTTTGCTAGACAGCGGGGTGAGCGTTAGCATACTAGGAAAAAATTGTATGTTACTAGTTAACGAACTCTGAGGTAAAGTTTTACTCTATCATTCGGGAGTTAGAACGGCTGACGGTAAAAGTCAATCCATTGTAGGTAATATAAATTTAAAATTGCAATATGAAAACCAGGTGCAAAATATAACATTTTTTTATCGTTCCAAATATGGACCAAGAGATCTACCTTGGGGTAGACTTCTGGAGAGCATTTCATTTAGCCCCAAGTAAATTTAGCAGCATTTCGGTTAACGAAGACCAGTTGAACTCTGATCAACAGGCCAAACTGGATGCAGGAAGGCAGAGATTTTTGTGTTGGAAAGTCTTGGAAAGACTACGCTTATGGAACATGTCATCGATACAGGAGATGCGATCCCTGTGAAACAGCGTCACTACCCTGTCTCACCAGCGATACAAGTCATTTTGTATGAAGAGTTGGATCGAATGTTGTATCTCGGCGTAATTGAGGAGAGCGAAAGCCCATGGTGTTCGAAGGTGGTTCTCTTGCGAACACCAGGCAAAAATCGGCTTTGTCTTGATTCTCGTAAAGTAATCTCACTGACAAAGAAAAACGCGAATCCTCTACCCCACATCGAAGGGCTCCTCAGTCGACTACCAGATACTTACTACATAAGTAGTATAGATCTAAAGGAAGTATTCTGGCAAATACCATTGGAGAAACAGAGTAGGGAAAAGACTGCCTTTGAGGTACTGGGAAGACCCTTGTACCAGTTTACTGTTATGCCTTTTGGGTTATGCAATGCAGCCCATAGATTATGCCAGTTGATGGACAAGGTTATTCCTGCACGACTTAGGGATCGTGTGTTTGTGTATTAAGACGACCTGCTTGTCATGTCGCCGGATATGACCTTGTTAAATGAAGTAGCCGACTGTTTGCGCAGGGCTAATCTTACCACCAACCTGAAGAAATCCAAATTTTGCTTCAAAGAGCTAAAATATTTGGGATTCATAGTAGGTGGTGGACAGCTTAAAACCTACCCTGCCAAAGTAGAGACGATTGTGGATTTTCGAATTCCCAAGTCTCCAAGACAGATAACTTATTGAAACACTTCAAGTAAGAATTCAGTTTTGTATTTATTGTGTTCACTAAAGTTACAAAATTCCTGTTAATATTCAAGATTTCTATTTTAATTTACATTGTACATACTTTTAGTTTATTTTTATTATTTTATGTGGGTTGATATATTCAAATTAGAACAATTAGAAAGAATTTACTCTGATATGACTATGCCCGCCAAGTTAACCTCAAAAAATAGAAGGACAAAAAGGTCATGTCGTTGATTTTTGACGTTTTGATTTTGTCGTCATGTTGGCTGTCTGGCTGGAGAACAGAGATGTTAACAGTCCCCCCCGGTATGGCCACTAGGATGAGTGGACTTTACCAGATTAACACCATCGACATCTAACACAGCTAACTTCATAGCAGGCCGTTCGTATACCCCTGAACTTGTTTGAATGGTAGCGCTTCGTACCTGTCCATCGCAGGATATCTTTGTATCGATTACCTTACCTTTGGGCCAGCAACTTCGTGGGTTGTTAGGGTCTACGATGATGACAATGTTGCCTACTTCAATTGGCTTAGCAGGAGTAAACCACTTTGAGCGACGTGTAATAGTTGGGAGGTATTCTTGTACCCAACGCTTCCAAAATTTATCTGCATACTGTTGACTGGTCATCCAATTTTTCTTGAGCACCAACCGATTATCGTTGAAAATTGCTAAAGGTTTAACTCCACTAGATGACCCAAGCAAAAAATGATTTGGGGTCAGCGCTTCTTCGATCTAGCTTGAAATAGGCAGATATGTAAGAGGACGCGATTGATGATGGTTTCAATTTCGATCAACGAACTTCTTAAAAGCTCTTCTGAGGGATTGCGAGTAAGCATAGTTTGAGCCAATGTTGATTTAACGGATCTGACTAATCTTTCCCAGCTTCCTCCCATGTGTGGGGATCCTGGTGGAATAAAGACCCATTTAGTCATAGTTGATGTGAAAGTTTCCATTAATTTTTCTTTATTGAGGTTCACATAAGCTTCTTTCAACTCTCGTTCTGCACCGCGAAAGTTCGTGCCATTGTCACAATGGAATTCTGCAGGCAATCCCCTTCGGGCAGTAAAATTACGAATCGCCAGTATACACGAGCCAGTAGACAAGGAGGGGGCAACCTCAATGTGTATTCCTCGAGTAGTGAGGCAAGTCAGTAAGACTCCCCATCGCTTTTCTGTCCTTCGGTGAATTGTTACCGTCAGTGGGCCAAAGAAGTCAATGCCCAGGAACGAAAATGGACGGCTAAAGGAAGCCAGTCTGGCAGGGGGTAGCTGAGCCATCATTGGTGGAAGTGGTTGTGCCCTTCCATTTTTACAATATTGAAAATGACGCCGGACAGAATTGAAGACGCTCCGCAGGTTTGTAATATAAAATCGTTGGCGAATTTCATTTAAAGCTGATTCATGATGTTAGTGTTTGTATTGTTCATGGTAGTCTAGAGCTATCAATCGAGTGATCTGATGTTTTCCCGGGAGCAGGATGGGAAGCTTGAAGTCATGACCTACGTCTTTGGAAAGGTCAACTCTTCCACTGGCACGTATTAATTTATGTTCATCTAGATAGGGACAAAGTTTGTAAATAGAGGTCGATTTACTCACCGGCCTTTTTTTAGATAAACAATCAATTTCGTCTTCATATGCCGAAAGCTGAACCTCCTTCAGTAGTGTCACCTCTGCTTGCTGCAGTTCTGTTTGGGTGACAGGTCCAATGGTGCTTGCTACTTCCTCCATAACCGTGGGATCTATAAGCTGTTGTTCTGTCGGTATCAAATGTTGAGATAAAAGTTTCTTCAACTTTCCTCTTGACTGCGACTTTCTAACAAACCGAAGAAGATATGCACAGCAACGAGACATGTTTTCCACTTCGAAAATCGTTCAGCCGTAAATAAAGCTTTTTGACAATTCAAATGGATGCCTACGTATTGGTTTCTTAGTTCCTCAGGAGTGTTGGGTGATTGCTCTTGTTCCATTGGCCATCTTTCTGGAGGCTGAAGTAAGAACGATGGGCCGACAAACCATCGACTGGACGAGCAGAAATCTGGAGTTTTAGCCAATTTTGTGGCCTCGTCAGCCACATTTTCTTTGGTTGGGATCAACCGCCACTCCGACACATCAGAAAGCTCCAGAATCTCGCTTACGCGAAACGCCAAAAATTGCTTATATTTTCGATGGTCCGAACGAAGCCACGAAAGTACATTTTTTGAATCAGATCAAAAAACTTTGCTGGTGAAGGATATGGAATGCGATTGCATTGATTGATCTTGCTAGTCGGGCGCCAAGAGCTGCAGCTTAGAGTTCCATTCTAGGTATTGATAGACTTTTTAATGAGGATACTCGTGTCTTCGCTCCAATTAGACTCGCGTCGACGAATACGTGGAGCTGCATTATAGGCTCTCTTTCAAACTTTTTTTATAATGTAGCACCTTGGTATGTGAAGATTTTTGACGTTAGGCAGGATGCGAATCCAGTTGATTTATGGTGTTGTTGGCCTTGAATGTCTTCATCCCAGTCTATACCTGATCTCTAGATCTCTTGAAGGAGGACTTTCAAATACATTAAAAAATGAGCAATCAGTCCCAAAGGGTCAAATATGGTCTTCAAAAGCCGCAAAACATCTCGCTTTGTAAGGCGGCAATTTCCAGACAGAATCGATGAAAATTTAGGCTTAGCTGTTGGTTTGAAAACAAACATGTCATTGGAGGTGCACCACCACATACCTAAAATTTTTTCTGACATCAGTTCAGGCTCCTTATTTAGACTCATCACTTCTGTGCTGCTGCTGGATCAAAGAGCCTTTACCACCTCAGGGGAGTTCGATACCCAGCTTCGAATATGAAAACCTCCTTGGCTGTGAATGAAACGGATGTTTCATTCACAGAGATTGTGATTATCAACGGGAAGAGACTGGGTGTGCATAGCCCAATTCAGTCGTATTGCTGGAGGTAGCTTGTCCACAAGTTCTCTTAACAGAGGAGGGTTACTTAAATATAGAACAGACCCAGTCGCTTCTTTAGTAGCACAAACATTTTGCACGGTTATTGTGATGTTGACTATGCTGTCAAGTTTATCAGCTTTCGGTGACGGAGTGACGTGTATCTTGTTCGTCAGCGTTTCAATTATATATTCTGGCCTTCCAAATAACATTTTTAGAGTTGAAATCACTCGTGGAACACAATCCGGCTGAATCAATAAGCTTTTAACTGATTCTAGAGCCTTGCCTTTAAATGACTGTTGAAGACGCATAAGGTTTTCCTCACAGGAAAAGGCACACAACTCTGTACTACGCTCAAAGCTTCTTATAAAGAGAGGCCATTCATAAGGATCACCACTAAAACTTTTCAACTCTTTTGATATCGAATGACGAGCCGCCAGATGGTTTCTCGTGATGATTGGGTTGCACGCACCAAAGCAAGTAGCTGTAAATGGTAAGTCGATAGGTGAGAGGTGCTGTTGTGGGTAATTTGGTTGTAATTGCTGGTGAAAATCGGAGTCGCGATTGTGAGGCTGCTGTGGCCTTTGAAATGAATCATTAACAGGTGGTCGTTGCGGCAGTGGCTCTTGGCGTACTCCCTCTGTAATTGGTGAACCGAATGCTATGAAATTTGTTTCAGATGTTCATGGATATTTGATCGTTGTTTGGCTGTGTCAGTTTAGTGCTTTGAATATTAGATCTAGCATCTTTGAGCCATCTGGAGGTTCTACCTGTGGCAGACGCATTAGAATGTGTATCGTCTTCTTCATCTAAATTGGATTCAGCATCCTCCATTAGGCTCAGGGTTTTGTACTTCTTGTTGATGTACTCTCGGTCGCTTTGTGCTTTCCTTTCAGCTAAACGTTTTTCTTCCTCTAACTTCTGCAATTCAAGTTGAAGTTGTCTGCTGCTTGATGCCTTTGAAGACTTGGAAACGTGCGAATTCGCTGATGACCTAGAAATACGAGATGCTGCTGATGGCCTTATATTTGACAATTTGGCTGCTGCTGTAGATGATCCTGCAGCCTCGGCATCAGCTTGGGTACACGTCGCACACATCCAAGAGCAACGAGATCATCGACACCTACACAATTATAGTGAAACCAAGAGCCACATCTGGGGTTGTCACACAGTACCATGTTATCCATTGAATCCGATGCACTACACGCTTTGCAGTTGTATTCTTTCGTAGCGTTTTCCGGCGCGATCGGTTCACTAGGCTGGTTTGCAAGGGAGGCAGGAGGGGTTCTGCTAAGCATATTCGATATTACTTGTTAATGATGAATTCTTAAAAGAATTTTTTAAAATGTTACGTTTAAAGCGCAACTCTTTTACACTTCAGAATTTTCAGAAAGTAGTAAGCTTATAGCAAGCGTCAAACTACGATCAGAGGCTCATCATAAGTGCATGTGTTAGTTGTTAGTAAGAAAATAATACAATTATAGCCTAACACACGCACAAAATACAAAACATAATAATTATTAACATTTAACATGAATTATTACAGTACAAAAAAATAAAATAAAGACGTTTACGATGGTGGAGCACTGGTTCTAAACAATGATTTTAATCCCACCTTATTTAAATTTAAATCTATCGATGAACAGTTTAAGTTATATAAAATGCTCATTCGATTTAAAGCTTCATTCTTCTCATAGTTAGTTCTACGGAAGTCAATATGTATAAAATCAAATGTACGTAGGTGATGAGTTCCGCCTCGGTAATTCAAATGTATACAAGACAGCAAGTAAGGTGCATCAATTTCACCATTAATGAGTTGATGAAAAAATATTAAATCATTATTAACACGCCTTTGATGGAGAGTTTGCATTTGAAGAAGCAGAATACGATGTTCATAGGGAGGCAGATCATAAGTATCATCCCAAGGAAGACCCTTTAGGGCAAAGCATCTTATTTATTTATGTATTTAGCGTTTTATAAAACCAAGCATAGAACTTGCTTTATTAACAATAAAATTAATGTGATGTGTAAATTCTAAGTTTGAACAGAAATGAACACCTAAATCTTTAAATGTTGAGATGCGACAGAGTTTTTGCTGATATATACAATAATTAAATACACTACCGATTCGTTTTTTAGTAAAAGTTATCGTCTGGCATTTTAAAGGGTTGAGCGAAAGGCTATTTTTCCCACACCAGAATGTGAAACTATCAATGTCGGCTTGTAAAAGAGTACGATCATGGATGGACTTTATTATTTTAAAAATGTTCATGTCGTCAGCAAAAATGAGTACTTCACTTGAGCGTAGACATGACGATACAATATTAATAGACAGGATGAACAGAAAAGGGCCAAGATGGCTTCTTTGGGGAACACCAGATTGAGCAACAAAAGGTTCAGAATGACAATTTCTAAATTTTACCTCATAGGATCTGTTTTCAAGGTATGATTTGATCCAAGCTAAGAAAAATGGTGGAAAACCAAGAGCTTTAAGTTTAAATAAAATAATTCCGTGGCTAAGTTGGTCAAAAGCTTTAGAAAAGTTAGTGTATACACAGTCAACTTCATAACCTTGTTCTAAAGCGTTTGAACATATGTTTGAGAATGTAAGGAGATTTGTAACGGTTGATCTTTTTTCACAAAACCGTGTTGTTGTTCGCAAATGAGATTCTTACTAAAAAATGCTACACTTTCACAAACAACTTGTTCAAACACTTTATGTGGGCCTATAGTTGCTTATATCCGCCTTGTTTCCTCTCTTGAAAATTGATGTTAGAAATGACTTCTTCCATATACTGGGAAATTTGCCTGTTTTTAGAGAAAGTTTAAATAAGAACGTAAGGGGTTTAACTAAGGCATTACCACACTTTTTTAATACTATCGGGGGAATACCATCGGGACTGGCTGAACAGTCATCATTCAACGCGGATAAAAGATCAAGGACCGTACTCCGTAGCACAGGTATATGACTGCAGCTAGTTTGCGAAAAGGAGTGAAGATTAGGAAAATATACTTCATCAACTTCTTCAGGGCTATTAACAAATGACTCACAGAATTTGGTTGCGAAGGCGTTACAGATATCAACAGTTTTATCTAATGGAAGGTTCTTGTAGGTGAAGTTAACTGGAAAGCCATCTGATTTTTTCTTCAGATTTTGTAACTTATTGAAACACTTCAAGTAAGAACTCAGTTTTGTATTTGTTGTTTTCACTAAAGTTACGAAATTCCTGTTAATAAAGATTAATTAAATTCAAGATTTCTATTTTAATTTACATTGTACATACTGTTTTGTTAAGTCAAATTTGTTCAATACAATTATTGACCTTTCTTACTGTACATAAACAATAAGATTAGTAGGAATCAAGATCCAAGCACTTGAACTTGTTCTTGTAGAGATTCGTAAATAAAACACCTTGTTATGATTGGTTGTTACTGACGAATGCTTTTATTGTTGACAATTATGTCTCTTTTATACTTAAACTATTCATTACACATAATACAATTTTTATTACAAAGTATCGATTACATATAATAATAATTTCCTTACAAATCAAAATATATACAAATTATGTCAATCAATAACATTTAAATATGTCAGCATTAAAATAAATAAATAAAAACAATAACACAAATCGAAGTTGCGCTGGTCATTGCCTCCTGTTGTGTCATCAGTATTCGTTGTAGTAGGTCATAGTTGCGCTGGCCATTGCCTCCTGTTGTGTCATCGCTATAGTAGGTCATCAAGGCGATGAACATTCTTCCCCGCGTTGAATGGGTACTCATTCAAGACGTCTGAGACGTTGTATTGAGTCTTGTGCGGTAAAGGAAGGGGAATTTCGTTTGACGTCCCTTGCTTCCGAGCTCTGAACAGAAATATGATCCCAAGACAGACTGCTATGATTAAAGCCAGATAGCTGATTGCGTAATGGTGAATGTTGTTCGTAAATATTTTTTCGTTGAGGTCTGCGAGATTCTGATTTTGCAATGTCGACAGCTGAGTTTGGAGTGTTGTAAGTGAGTCAACGTGAGTGTTGTTGAAAATTGGGATTAGATCTAAAGCTGCGTGAACATCACTAGGCTTCGCTATTGCTGATAAGTTTCCAAAACTTATGAAGGATGAATGTACATTGCTTATGGTCATCTGGGTTCCTTGAATTGTAACCAGATTGTTCCGGATTCTGCAATCGTTCTCGATTGAGAGCAGTCCAGCTCCATAGAGCTCCATTTGAAGGGTTTCGGTTTTGCATACAGCTGTAAGTTGAATATTTTTAAGTGCTCCAAATATCCATTGATTTCTACTGTTCAACTGGGTCCATAGAATGTTGTTGATAGATTTAACAATGTTACATGATGTTGCGGTGTCGTTGATAAAAAGAGAGAATTCACAGTTGAACGCTTGTGAACCGGAGTGATATTTTGCCTTTCGGTTTGAGCAGAAAAACTGCATTTCCTTTCCTTTGTTGCACTCCTTGAATTCTGATGAAGTCATTGGAAAATATTGGTCTCTATGACGGTTTATGACTGGATTAATTTTCAGAAGCGTGTTGTTTAGTATCAAAGGAACTGGTGTTATTTGGAATAGCTCAAAAGCTTCTTGTTCAACGAGTGGAATGGTGATTACGAAAATTAAGTGTTTTCCTGCGGAACCACCCTTCGTTGTTGATATTTTGTAGAATTGGAGCAAATCTTCTTGCTCGAATGGTAGTTTTTGTGACAGTGGTAAATGATTTTTTATGTTCATGATTTCAGCCTTAAGTTGAGTAGGTGAGAGCAGTAGAGGGTTGATGTTGCCATAGTGTACATCCGTTAGTGTCTTAAGAATCGTGCCTTCGATCCTTTGAAGATTAGATGCCATCATCATTAGTTGCATTGCGAGTGTAGTGAAGATTTGAAATACTCTAAGCTGGTCAGTTGTGTTTCCGATTCTTCCAATAATCTCGTTGGCTTGGTTTTGAAGCATGTTTATGCGAATTCGAACCTCCAGCTGATCATGCTTTATTATGTTGATGGTTGAGTCGATGACAGACGTCTTATTTTTTAACATCGATAATAAAAGAGCCTCATTATTGTTTATATGGTCTAGGTTCTAGTTCCTCATGGGTTAATGAGGCTGTAGATACTGTTCGGAGTAGGAGATGTTTCGCTGATTTGACTGCTGCTTCCCATAATCCGCCGAAGTGGGGGGCTCTTGGTGGAATGAACTTAAAGGTTATTCCCTTATCGCTGCTGGCCTTGATGATGGATTCTCTTGCTTCTGTTGTGTGTAATATATCCTTGAGCTCGGCAAGCTGATTTTTGGCTCCGACGAAATTGGTTGCATTGTCACAATATAGCGTCTGGATTCTTCCTCTTCTACTAATGAATCTTCTCACGGCCCCAATAAAGGCTTCAGTGGTTAAATCTGTTACTATTTCCAAGTGCACTGCCTTAGTTGAGAAGCAGCAAAACACTGCTAAGTAAACCTTGTGTGGTTTCTTACCTCTGATTTTGAAGTGCACCCACAGGGGTCCACAGAAATCTACACCGCTGATAAGGAATGGTCTATTTGGAGTAACTCGGTCGGCAGGAAGATTACCCATTATTTGAGTCATTAGATTTGGTCTGGTTCTTGTACATCTAATGCAGTTATGAACTGCTGTGATCTTCCCCTTAATTGGCCAAAACTGTTGTCTAAGAATGGATAATAAGGTTTGCGGTCCACAGTGATTGTGTGAGTCATGTTTAAATTTGAAAAGCAACTTTGTAATTGATTCGTTGTAGGGGAGTAATATTGGATGTTTTGCATCAAATGATATTGATGCAGCTTCTAGTCGTCCTCCTACTCGAAGAACGTTGTTGTCGTCTAAAAATGGTGCCAGAGTTATAAATGCACTAGATTTGCATAGGCCCTTATTTCTTTTAAGATCTTGAATTTCGCCCTTGAATTCAATGGATTGTATCTGCCTTATGATAATCATGAGAGATTCGTTAAGCTCCTTGGGTGAAAGCGCCTTCTGTCCCTCCGGATTCACCTTGAGTTTCTTGGCCCTTTTGATGAACCGGAGCATATAGCCAATGGTATTTTGTAGAAACTTGAATGAATTTCGATGTTGTATCTTGTAGATGAATTGACTTGGAGGATCGTCTTGTAGTGCTTTAGCAACAATGTGTTTTCTTTTTCGTTCAAGATCTGAATGAGGTTCTTGTTCCCTTGGAGATGTTTGTGGTTACGCTGATTCATCTCCATGTAAAAAGAAAGGTCCATAAAGCCACATGTGACAAGACATGAAGTTTCGTGCAGATATTCCTCGAGAGAGCAAGTCTGCGGGATTTTCCTTTGATGGCACATGACGCCACAGGGCTCCCCATGAGTGTTCTTGTATTTTTGCGATTCGATTTGCTACGAAGGTGTGATATGAAGATGACGTTGAGTTTATCCAGGAAAGAACAATTTGGGAATCTGTCCAAAAAAATACTGCCGCTTCTGGAAGTCGCACATCTTCTCGTACTCTGCGGGTGAGTTCAGCTCCTAATACTGCAGCGCATAGTTCGAGTCGAGGAAGTGTTTGTTGTTTTATTGGGGCTACACGCGATTTTGCACACAGTAGCCTGTTGATAGTTGTTCGATCTTGGTATGTTGAACGTAAATATACCGCAGCTCCATAGGCTCGCTCTGAAGCATCCACGAACGTATGAATCTGTATAGACGTAGGGTTTCCCTTGAAAACGTGTCTGGGAATTTTCACTTGGTCGAGATCTGCTATGTCCTTCCTGAAGCTGAACCATTCTTCTTTGAGGTGTTGTGGAAGCTCGTCATCCCAAGAAAGTTTTGAATGCCAAAGTTTTTGCATGAAGATTTTGGCTTGAACTACAACGGGGCCAAATAGTCCCAATGGGTCGAATATTCGTGCGAGTTCTGAACTTACCACACGTTTGGTGATTGATGAAGTATCATTTATTTGAGCCCTCCCGCACAATTCGTCTGATTTAGGTTGCCAAACGAGTCCAAGTGTTTTTATGGTGCAGTGGCTTGCGTCAGTGAAGTCAAGGCAGATTTCCTGATCTTCCGGGCGAATATCATTCAACAATTGGGGATGGTTTGCACACCATTTTCGAAGTTTAAATCCGGCGTTGTCCAGGATTGACCTTAGTTGTTTTTGAGCTTCCTTTGCCTGAGTGATGCTGTTGGATCCGCTGATGCAGTCGTCTACATAGAAATCCTCTAATAGGATTTGGCTTCCTATTGGATGCGTTAGCTTGCTTTGTGAGGCTAAAAACTGCAGGCATTTGGTTGCCAAGTAGGGGGCGGCCGAGGTTCCGTAAGAGACGGTTTTGAGCTTGTAGTATTTTATGTCTTCTGATGGCTGCTGCCTCCACACGATGAGTTGATAATTCTGATCCTCTTCATGAACGAGAATTTGTCTGTACATTTTTTCGATGTCTGCTGTAAACACAAATTTATGCATTCGAAATCGGAGTAGGATCGAGAAAAGTTCACTTTGAACTGTGGGTCCAGTATGGAGTATGTCATTGAGAGATAGACCCGTAGAGGTTTTAGCCGATGCGTCGAAGACAACACGTAGTTTTGTTGTGCTGCTATCAGGTTTAAGTACACAGTGATGAGGGATGAAGAAGTGAGGTTTTGGGATATCGGTTGGATTGATTTGTTCCATGTGTCCAAATGCTTCATATTCGTCCATAAATTTGATATAATCCCTCCTTAATGTTGGGTTTTTGTTTAGTCGTCTTTCTAATGACATAAAACGGTTGAGTGCTAATTGCTTTGAGTCACCCAAGGCTTCACCATTTTCTCGGAATGGTAGTCGAACTTCAAAGCGGCCGGTATTAGACCTGGTTACTGTTTGAGTGAAATGTGTTTCACAGAATTTCTCGGCTGTCGTCATCGATCTTGGCGAGTCTTCGAAGTCATCCAGTTTCCAGAACCTTTCAATGAGGTCATTAGTAGAATCGTCTTCGCAGAAGATTGCACAAGTGGCATTGTTGTAAGCTACGTTTTCAATTTTTCCTGCCACAACCCAACCAAGAACGGTGTTCTGTAACAATGGCATCTTGTCACCAATTCGTATTTGTTCTTGACGTATGAGTTGATGATACAATTCTGCTCCAAGCAGAACATCAATTTTGTCGGATTGATGAAAGTTTGGGTCTGCGAGATTGATGTTTTCAGGAATGGACCAGGTTGTTGTATCCAGATTCTGCGTAGGTTGAGGTGACACGATGCTTGGAAGGATGAATGCTTCCACTCTGCAGTTGAACTTTCCAATTGACGATTGAAGTTTGATGTTGACTCGTTGTGTGGAGCTTCGTGTTCTTCGTCCGATGCCTTCGATACATAGAGATGGTTTGGGTGATAAAGATAGGCGTTTGATAAGCCTCTCTGATACCAGATTGATCTGTGAACCTGAGTCTAAAATCGCTCTGACCACACAGGATTGCCCATTGTTTGCGGCGATGATAACTCTTGCTGTAGCCAACAGCACGTAGTCCTGGTTGTCATTAAGCTTTTAAATCGTAGCTACCGTCATTGGTGCCGAAGCCTCAGTCTTCGTTGTGCTAGGTTTAGCAGTTGTAATCTCTGAAGTCTTCGTTGTGCTAAGTTTAGCAGTTGTAGTCTCTGAAGTAGTTGCGCCAGTAGGTGCGTTGGATGGACGCGGAATTTTTGGTACCAAGTGCAACAGGGTGTTATGCTTGCCTGTGCACTTAGAGCAGCTTCGTGACACACATGTTTTTGCGGTGTGATCGGCCTTGAAACAATTCACGCATAATCGTTGTCTTTGCGTCCATCTTAATCTCTCAGCGGCTGACATCTTCAGGAACTTTTCGCAATAAAAAATTGTGTGGTTCTTATTGCCACATACCTTGCAGTTATCGATGTTGGAGGTAGCAATGTTGGATACCACCTTGGTTCGGTCTTTTCCCCCAACAGCTTCTAGGGCCTCAAAACGGCTCTTCAAGAATTTGAGGAATTCTTCTATTGTTGGAAGTTCTCGAGGGTTTTTGACAGATTGCTCATATAGTAGATGGCTTTGTCGATCTAACTTCTTTGTTAATAGATAAATGAGCAGAGGAGCCCACGAGTCTGTATCGATGCTGAGGGCCTTCAAAGCTGCCAAAGATTCATGAATTGTATCATGAAACTCTCTCATGGTTTTTACTTCGGAGTTTTGCTGCGGCAAACCCAAAATTTTTTGAATAAGGGACAACGTCTGGGCCCTTTTGTTGCTAAATCGGTCTTGAAAAGTCTTCCATGCGATCGTGTAGTTTTCCTCTGTCAGTTCCAAGTGCCTTAGCAGGCGTTCTGCATCACCAGACACATTTGTTTTTAAATACCACATTTTTTGTATTTGCGGTAAATCTTGGTGGTGTATCATCTTGGTGAAGATGTCAGAAAAGGTCTGCCATTTTAGATAATCGCCGTCAAACTTCGGGATTGTCATCTTTGGGAGCTGCACTGACAGATGATCATTCCTTGTTCTTGTAGAGATTCGTAAATAAAACACCTTGTTATGATTGGTAGGTCCTTTTAGTGACGATCGGTTCTTCAGAATTTTTATTTCAAACTCTGAATAAGAGTTCATGTCGTAACCCTCTGTAAGTGGGTTTTCGCACTTCTCCCAAATTGAATAATGTAGTTCTTCAATTTGGCTCCAGAGTTTATTCATTGCCTCCAGGCATTGAATGGGAACTTCTTCCTTAACTCGACCGTTAATGAGCCGGGATAATGAGTTCATTAGTGCCTTTTGGCGACGCATGAGAGTAAGCACCTCGTGCGAAGTTTGTTCTTCTCCCTCAGGTGTTTTTACTTTTCCCTCGGGCGTTGTTTTTTCTTCAGGTGTCTTCTTAGTTTCGCTGGCCTCTATCTCAGTTAGCGGCTCCTTACTTGGGCTGGTCTCTACTTTGGCTAGCGAATCCTTGAATATTTGTATGTATTTTTGAGTTATCTCTTTAATTTTATCGAAATAACTCGAAGCAAAATATTCATCATCGATTTTTAGATTCGATAACCGAATTTCTTCGTCTCTGGCTTCAAAATCCTTCCAAATAGCTTCGATTCGGTTTAATCGTGAAGCAAAGTATTCCTTCGTCGTTTTTCGTGTAGGCGAATCCTTGTTGAAGTTCCTGATGATGGTTTGTATGTCTTCTCCGGCCTGACGTTGTTCAGCTGTCCAGGTTTCCATTGTGAACCTTCTTGTCAGATTTTTATGGATTGATGCTTAGTTTCAGCTGTTGATGCTAATAAAACGTAATGTGTCGCTGACCAAATCTTTAGGTTGACGATTTAAAGTCGGGGTCACCAAATGTTTTGTTAAGTCAAATTTGTTCAATACAATTATTGACCTTTCTTACTGTACATAAACAATAAGATTAGTAGGAATCAAGATCCAAGCACTTGAACTTGTTCTTGTAGAGATTCGTAAATAAAACACCTTGTTATGATTGGTTGTTACTGACGAATGCTTTTATTGTTGACAATTATGTCTCTTTTATACTTAAACTATTCATTACACATAATACAATTTTTATTACAAAGTATCGATTACATATAATAATAATTTCCTTACAAATCAAAATATATACAAATTATGTCAATCAATAACATTTAAATATGTCAGCATTAAAATAAATAAATAAAAACAATAACACAAATCGAAGTTGCGCTGGTCATTGCCTCCTGTTGTGTCATCAGTATTCGTTGTAGTAGGTCATAGTTGCGCTGGTCATTGCCTCCTGTTGTGTCATCGCTATAGTAGGTCGTCAAGGCGATGAACACATACTTTTAGTTTACTTTTATTATTTTATGTGGGTTAATATATTCAAATTAGAAAAATTAGAAAGAATTTACTCTGATATGACTATGCCCGCCAAGTTAACCTCAAAAAATAGAAGGACAAAAAGGTCATGGCGTTGATTTTTGACGTTTTGATTTTGTCGTCATGTTGGCTGTCTGGCTGGAGAACAGAGATGTTAACAAGATGAGTACAAGGGTTTAATAGACTATAAAAATTTGAAGGTTGAAGAAAGATTCGTTTATAAACGAGCGTTTAGAAGAGAAGGCGATGAGATCATGACCGAACACACTTGGTTGTTGTAGATGCCGTCTGATCTTACCGAAGAAATTATTAAGAAATCGCATAATCCCCGACGTACTGCCCACGGAGGCATAGTGAAAACTTTAAATAGAATTCGTCAACACTTTTATTGGCCTAATATGACTGTCCAAGTTCGTGAGTATGTGTCTAACTGTAGTGTATGTAAACAAAGTAAAGCGTCTAACCTAGTCTCCCGTCCACCTATTGTTACGTCCTATTGTACTAATCGACCGTTTGAGAAATTATATATAGACTTCCTCGGACCTTATTCGAGATCGAAGTCCGGAAACTCATACGTATTTGTAGTATTAGATCATTTGTCAAAGTTTGTTTTATTAAAAGCCTTGAGAACTGCCCACACATCGAGTGTTATCCAATTTTTGCGACAAAAACTATTCAAAGTGCTTGACGTTTCAAATATCATTTAATCGGATAACGGGAAACAATTTATAGCAAAAGATTTTCAAAATCTTTTGTCTAAATACACTTCAAAACTGCCAACTATGTGCCGCAGTCGAACGCGTCAGAAAGGGTCAACCGCTCAGTGTTGGCAATCATCCGTTCATATCTTAAAAACGATCAACGCGAATGGGATCCTGAGCGATATAGCATGTGCCTTGAGAAGTCCAGTTCATAGTTCAACTGGCGTGTCACCATACTATGCCTTATTTGGGACCAATATGATGACGCACGGTAGTAGCTATGAACTGGCCCGAAAACTAAACGCGGTGGAAGACAATGAGCTATTCCCAAACGTGACCGATTGCAGTGTATACGGAAGGAAATCCGCGAAAATATTCTCAAAGCAAACGATTAGTCTGAAAAATCGTACAATATTCGTTCCAAAAAAGTAAGATTTGTGCCCGGACAGGAAATATATAGAAAACATTTAATTTTAAGCGATGCTACGAAATGCTTATCCGCGAAACTATCGCCTAAGTTCATAAAATGTCGAATTGTTAAACAAGTTGGAAACAACATGTACGAACTTGAGAATCTCAGCGGCAAAAAGATCGGTATATTTCATGCAAAAGATCTGAAACAATAATAAATTCACGACACGAAACTAATCACATGAAAACCGATAAACTAATTCGTAAACCGAAACGTCCGTCGATGAAACAAAAAAAAACTAAGCATATTGTCCGTTTGTTATGGACATCCTTAAATGTTTTTTTTATTCACTTAGTACCCGACTGAATCACCTTTAGTCTATTTATTTTAATGAAATTATTGCTTTAACACTCGGCACACTGTTCTGTTCTTATAAAGAAAAACTAATTTTTAAAGCAAAGCGAGTCACATTGTACCTGAAAATATCCTACTTATTAAAAACAGATTTGTAAATTGTTAGTAATCATTTATTTATTGCATGTATTACCCTACTTATCTAGTCTATTCATGTATATTATTTATTAGAATATTTTTGTCTATTGTTATTATTTGAATATATGTTATTATTGTTAATATAAGGATACACTTAGTCAATAACATCGGTGATATTAATTTTAGGCATCCGCAATGATTAAAAACTTCGATCTGTGATATTTACAATTACTAATTTTATTAACTTTGTTACTACTTATTTATTTATTTATTAATTCGTTATTGCATCCGCAATGATTGAAAACTACGATCGATCTGTGATATTTACAAAAATTACTAATTTTACTAACTTAGTTACTATTTATTTATTTATATATTTATTTATTTATTAATTTATACCTTTTTTAATTTTTTATCTATAATCTAATCACTCAAAATAATGTTATAAAAAGATCACTTACCAATAAATACTTGAATGGTGTATGGATGCTTGAACGTAGGAAATAGTAGTGGTGACGTATAGAGATGGCGGGACAATAATAATAAGTGTTGGTTGGTTTCATATCATGATTCCTGAAAAAAAAATACAGTAAAATTAGGAGGTACTACAACGTTAATATAGTTTTTGTATTCACTTTAGGCTTGGCGGATAATGCACAAGCTTGTTTTTTCTCGTCAATCTCTAACGGGCACCTCCGATCCGCATCTCTAAAAGTGTGTAACTCCCAGCATCCTTAACTTTGATACCCATGTCGCTCCAGCAGGTGGGAGTCCCGGCAGTTTCGAAAAAAAAACCTGGAAAATGAATGTTAATTGTTAAATGTATAGATAGCTATGTACATATATGTTAATTTCCCATGTCTAATTGATTAATCACTATTTATACTTGAAAACATATCGCACATAATATCACTAAGGTTGAGGTAGGTCGTCAACCTACGCTGGTTATTTTAAGGTTCATTGACCTTCCTAATTGACTACAGTAAAGAAACAAATAGGAGGAAAAATAAAATGGAAACCGACTTAGTTATATGTGAAACACTTACTTTAGCCTAGTAGGCAGCTGAAGTGAAACGAATTTTTTCTGCGGTCTCCAAGTGCAGAGCGAAATGAAAACGAAAACCACAGCGGTCTGTCTGGAAGTTGAAGTTCACTGCTTGTCTTCATCATTCCTTGCACATCACCAATAACATCCTGAAATCATAAACGAAAAATTTCGAAATCATAAACGAAAAATTTCGAAAAATTTTTCAATAAATAAATTAAACGTCAAAATTTCGCAAGCAATTAATATACCGGGCAATTAAATTGAGAACGAAAAGAGTGGAGAATTGTACTAAGAAATCTAGTACAGCTATCCACTAAAATGACACATTTCGTCGTTCAGCAGCGTACTGAAAAACGAAAAGCACAGCGACCTTGTACCTCCCGTTCATTGTCGTCATCCGAATCCCTTTCCCAGGCATCCAGAATTTTTGTTTTTGCTACATATTTATTGAGAGCATATCTCAAAAAAAAAGCAAATTTTGTTGTGGACGCCTGGTCAGCACCCGTATCCTTAATCCTAAATATGTAAGAAAATAAAAGAATAAACAAGATAAGATTTAGTAGCAAGAAACTAAATTTCATATTTATCCAAATGTTGTATGTTGTTTTGTAATTCCGAGTTATGTAGCTGTCATTTGCCTCGTAGTTGGTCTCAATGGAAACTCTCCAAACCTTAGTGGGGAGAAATTCCATGGGAAAGCGATGAGTGCGTTCCGAATGAGATCTGGGTTTTGTGTACTGTCCTTTAAGTTGGTTGAAGGGTTATGTGGCATGTGAATGAAACTTTGTTTTATGTCCGTGTTCAGTTGTCATTACTGACTGTTTATACTGTAAGGTTAGGTGATTTTTATTTAGGTGTTTTGTAATTATGTGTATAGATTTTCGTAATGTTCTTGTCTGGGGTTGTTGTTTTTCGTGATAGTTTTCACAAAATATTTATAATTGTAATAAAACACAATTTTCAACTTTACTTTAAAAAAATATCTATATTATAATTTAAGTTTGACTTGCTGCTAAGATGCGTCCGTCTTTCAGTGGCTACTTCAACGATCTACTTTTCTAAGTTTTTCTCATCTAATATTTTAGTTCATCTTTCGTTAAATTAGGTGTAAATGAGAGAATTCAGTTAATTAAAGTGTTTACTATTAAGATAAATTTAGTAGGTACTTAATAAGAATTAATACTAATAAACTTCAATTTAATAATCTAACAATTCTAATAACAATTCTAATTATAATAATAATATAATAAATAATAATAAATTCAAAGTATAGGAATCCATATTTATATAACGATATATGTATATATATATATATATATAAAAGATGTGTAGCTTTAACATTCTGCCCGCCTTGAAGTATCTAAAGGATTTCTTCAATCATCTACTGGTACTGGTGCTATGCGATGAATTGACCTTCGAATCACGCCTTTTTTCGTCCTGACATCAACAACACGAATCTTTCCATCTGAAGATATAATCAAATTTGTAACTCTTCCCAAGAGCCAGTTTTGTGGGGGGGCACTATCATCCCCAATGAGGACAACGGTGTTGAGTTTGACATTTTGCGAAGAGTTATGCCATTTTACTCGCTTTTGTAGGTCCACCAGATACTCTCTCGACCATCGATTCCAAAAATGCTGCTTTATCAAAGTCAGCCGTCGCCACCTCTTCATCGCAGACATTTTGTAGTCAGTAACTATGGGTTCGACTACGGCATTCAATGGGCCACCGATTAAAAAATGGCCAGGTGTAAGGACTTCTTCATCACTCGGGTCATCGGACATCATATACATTGGCCGGGAATTCAATATGGCTTCTATATCAGCCACAACTGTTGACAATTCTTCAAAAGTTAGCAAGGATTCGCCAACGGTGCGAACTAGATGTTTTTTGGCTGACTTCACGGCTGCCTCCCATAGCCCACCAAAGTGTGGAGTCCTTGGAGGTATATGATGAAATTGAATTCGTTCTGCGGCACACCAATCACTGATTCTTTTTTCCGTCTGCTGGTCAATAAAACTTTGTCGGAAATCATCTAATTGGTTACGGGCTCCAACAAAGTTTGTCCCGTTATCACAATACAAATCTTGGCATAAACCTCGCCTTGCCACGAAGCGCTTAAGGGCTGCAATAAATCCTTCCGTAGTTAAGTCTGAGACAACCTCTAGATGGATCGCCTTCACAACGAAACAGACAAAGACGGCTACATAGGATTTTGAAGTTCTCTGTCCTCGCAGCTTGTAGGTCGTTTGAAACGGTCCGCAAAAATCGACACCAGTCTTCAGAAACGCTCTTGCAGGTTCCACTCTGTCAGTAGGAAGATTGCCCATAATTTGTCCCAACATTTTTGGCTTATATTTGAAACAGGTCCAACAATTACCAACGACCTTCTTTGCAAGCTTGCGTACATCTAGCACCCAGAACCTCTGCCGTACTATTCCAACTAGGGCTTGTGGACCTGCATGATAATTTTTATTATGTAAAGATATTAAAAGGTTTTTAACAAAAGGGTTGGATCTAGGAAGAAGGATGGGAAATTTAACGGAATAAGGTATGTTCGCATTCTGCAAACGCCCACCCACTCGAAGGAGTTTAAATGAGTCACCGTCAAGGAAAGGATAAAGATTTTTAACAGGACTCGTAGGGCTAATCATATCTTCTTTCTTTAGCTTTTGAATTTCCTCCTGGAAGTTCTTTTGTTGAATATTCCAAATAATCCTTAATAACGCATTATCCATCTTATCGGCTCTGATAGGAGAGTTATAACGAAGTTCATGTGGTTCGAAAGATTCATCTTTTTTCATCTTCTTGCGAACTATGATGATCCAGCGTAGTATCAGAGCAAATATTCGACATATTTTGTCAATGCTTTTAAAACGCAAGTAATAATTTTCAAAACGATCATCAATAATTTTTGTTAAAAGAACTGCGTTACATCTCCGTATTCCAGGATTATCTTTTCCGATCATGGACAAATCTTTTTGTTTTAGCCACACTTCTTCTGAAGATTTGAGGAATTCTGGACCCGAAAACCATATGCTGTCCATCAATTCACTTGCATAGGCACCCCGAGATACAATATCCGCAGGGTTTTGTTTTGTATTAACATACTGCCAAGTAGCCTGCGGTAAACTTGTTTGTATCTTTGATACTCTATTCGCTATAAAAACCTCCCAACTTGAAGGATGTGCTAAAAGCCAACATAAAACTATTTCAGAATCAGTCCATAGATAAACCTCTTCAACCAAGTGCGAGAAATTTGGAAGAATCTTTAAAACAATCGACGCAAGCATTTCTGCTGCACATAACTCCAACCTTGGTAAACTTTGTGTTTTTATGGGAGCTACTCTCGACTCAAATGACAAGAAACAACTTCATTTTCATCAATAGTCCTTAAATAAACACAACAACCATATGCACGTATATATGCATCCGAAAATCCATGAATTTGTGTTTTTCTTGGCCTAACACTTAATACGTATCTTGGAATTTTGACTAGTTCTAAATCCTTTAACTGATTTCGAAAAATTTCCCATTCAGTAAAAATCCGCGCTTGAACTGATTCATCCCAATCAGTCTTTTTTACTCACAGGCTTTGCAACAAAATTTTACCCTTAACAACAACTGGGTTAACTAGTCCTAATGGGTCAAATAGAGTCGACAATTCGGAGAGAATAATTCGCTTCGTTATTTTCTGATTTGACTTAATTTCTGGAACTACGTACTGCAGCTCATCTGAGGATCGATTCCATTTGATTCCTAGGGTTTTTATAATATCCGCATCATTTATTCTAAGTGGCTTTTCTCGGTCTATTTCTGGTACGGTATCCAACAAAGTTTTTTCATTCGACCACCACTTTCGAAGCTCAAAACCAGCACTATACAACAGGGTTCTAACTTCTTCATATATACCAAAAACTTCCTCTGGCGAATCTCCTCCACTGATTAAGTCGTCCATATAAAAATCCTCATTCAAAACCTTAGAGCCTAATGGAAACTTAGTTGCACCTTCTTCTGACAAGGTTTTTAAACAACGAGTAGCTAAATAAGGCGCAGAAGTTGTTCCATAGGTTACTGTATTCAACTGGTACACCTTTAACGAATCCGTACTCTGAGCTCACCAGATAATACATTGGTATTTACGGTCATTTTTATCCATTACTATCTGCCGGTACATTTTGGATATGTCAGCTGTTAGTGCAAATTTGTAGCAACGAAAACGTAAAATAATTGAATACAGATCGTCTTGCATTATCGGACCTTTCATTAAAATATCGTTTAATGATTTACCGGATGAAGTTTTAGCACTACAATCAAAAACCACTCTAAGTTTTGTAGTCGTTGAGTCCGGTCTAAGAACGTATTGATGAGGGCAAAAGTATTTCATATTCTTAGCTTCAACGAGATTGACCTCCGTCATATGTCCTAGATCCTCATACTCTTTCAAAAACTCCACGTGTTGATCTTTCACAACGATGTTCCTTTCCAGCCTTCTTTCTAAAGACATGAATCTATTATTTGCTATTTCAAAGGATTCTCCTAATAACGATGGATCTTCTTTAAACGGAAAACTCACAACATATCTACCTTCATCATTTCTGGCTATCGTATTTTTAAAATGTTCTTCGCATTTTTCCTCTTCAGGTTTTAGCCGTTCAGAAGTTAGAGGATAGTTTTCCATTTCCCAAAACTTTTCAACAAGTCCATGAAGACATTTGTCTTCTGACTGCTGTTCCCTTCCTACCAGACAAACTGTCCTGGTTGACTCGTCAGATAAATCATATGAGCCTGATACAACCCATCCAAAAAGCGTCTTTTGAAGAGTAAGCTTCTCTTCCAACTTGATTTGCCCAATAGATAGCAATTCGAAGAAATGATCTGCGCCTATCAACATGTCAACCTTAGCTGCTTCATTGAAGTTTGGATCAGCTAAGATAATATTTTTGGGAATTTTCCAATCATCTACCTTAAAGGATTTACTAGGCTGATGATTGGTAATATTTTTTATAACAAGGAGCTCTAATTCGGTCTCAAATTCTGCTATCCTCGATCTACAAATTGACTTTGTGGTGTACCGAACATTTGTAACTTCGTTACCTATTCCACTTATTTGTATATTTGACTTTAATTTTGTCAATCTAAGTCTTTGAACCATACTCTCGGTAATGAAATTTAATTGCGAGGCGGAATCTAACAAAACTCGCACAGGTTGAAAATTTCCATGAAAATCTTTAATTAAAACAACCGCTGTGGCAAGAATTGTCTGGTTAGATGACCTACCTACTAAGGCAGCTGAGCTAGACGTGCCCTGGCTTGAATTGTTATTCGCATTGTTGACTGTGAATCTGTGAAGCAGATTATGATGAGGCAACGAGCAAATACTGCACTTTGGTTTTGTACAACGACGAACAGAATGATCCTTTCCTAAACAATTTATACAAAGGATCGGTTTTTTAGCTTCCAGAAACCTCCTTTCCACTGGCAAGCTCAGATAACCTTGACAAGAATCAGTTAAGTGCTCCAAAGACTGGCAATACTCACATTTAATGCGCTCTGCCGCTAACGTTGTACCTTTAAATTTCCTAAACTGCTTCCTCCCACTATCTTTCGAACTCAAATGATCAGGTTTTGCTTGACTTTTAGCTGAACTACCTGGTTTATAAATCCTAGCTTCTTTAGCTTCTAAGCTTTTACAACGACGGTCCAAAACTTTGCTAAATTCTTCCCACGTTGGAAGCTTATTGTAGTCCTTATTATCCTGCCATTTCGATTGAGTTTCCTCATCAACTTGATCCATAGCTAACGAGATCAAAATCGAATTAGCTATATTTTTGTGATCTCCTATTGCAAGCATTGCACTGAAATGGGTATTAAAACTGTCTTCCAAATGTCGTAAGGAAGAAGCAGATATTTTAGACAATTTTGGAAACTCTAGCAGACTGTTAATGTGCTCTTGAAATATAAGAGTCTTATTATCAAATCGAGACTTTAATCTATCTAACGCTTTCTGATAGTTTGTGCTCACAACATTAAAATCTCTTACAGAATCCAGTGCTGATCCAGATAGATATCTCAACAAGTAATTAAACTTTTGTAGGTTATCAAGGCTTTCATCCTTATGAACCAAATTCGTAAATAATCCTATAAAATTTGGAAACTCTGAAAATTTACCGGAAAACGTAGGTAGTTTTATAGGTTCTAACTTTGACCGAGGACGAGGCTGCTCAGGAAAATAAGTTGCATTTAAATGATCAGCAGCAGTTGTATTGCCCCTAAAATCCGATAAAAGTGTCATTATCTTTGTTTTCGCGCACACGTAAATCTCTTCTACCTCTTCTCGAAAATTCTCATTAGCCTTTTCCTCATCAGGGTTATTAAATCTTTCCATGGATGATTGAACATTGAACATTTGTTTAAAATACGATTCAAGAATCCCTAAACGACATTCAAGCTCGGGTTCTGAGTGTGCTTCCCTTCTGCATAATGATATTCTTCGTTCGACTTAAATTTCCCTTTGATGACGCACGTAATCCTTTCAACTCAGCCAAAGTCTTCCCTACGCTATTTTCACCTTGTGACACATCATCTTTATTTTGCTTTTCTTCAGCCATCGTTACTATCTAATGCCAATCGAGGAAAAATATTTAGCACCAAAAAATCTGCACACGTAAGTAATCAGGAACAACAAATTTTTTTTTTTCCCAACAATCTCAACAACAATGATGTAATTATAACAAATTTGTATACGCCAGCAACAAAATGTATCCTCAATTTTTCTAGCAACAGCAACTCCAACAACAGACTCAAAAAATGAAATTAAAGATATGCTATCCAACTTAGATACAGTCACCTCTTAAGATAGATTCCAATTTCTTCTCAACAACAACTTAATGCATCCAACTAACATACAACCAAGTTTATTTTGAAGGAAATATATGGTAAATAACCAACAACAACTAAACTTTCTGTTTGTTTGCCTTTCCTATCAACATAAATGATGAATAATGTCGACTTCTCAACTTATCCCGCAACAATGTTTAAAATAATTTTAATTCACCAAACTAGTTCTTCTAGCAGCAAGTTTTATAAATATGTTTGGCAACAACTTTGTTTAGCAACAACGAACAACTTTCTTTTTTGCAACAAATTTGTATCATCAATATAAAAGATTTCTCAACAAGTTTGATCAGAATTAATAAACATAGAACAAGCTTACTTGTGGTTCCTATTAACTCTATGTTTCAGACGATCCTCGATACATTCCACACTGCAACACCGGGTTGGAGCTCTTTCTGCGGTTTGAGTGATGATTTTCCACTGCAGCAATCGATCAAGACTCTCTTTTCCTGGTTGGTTTGATGAAATGTTGGTTTGATGGAATGTTGGATGACTGTTCCAAGTATGCGGTTGCGACCTTTCTTAATTTCTTTGTCACTGCACCAAGAAATCAAAGAACAAAGATTTCTCCGTACATATATATGTTCGACTCAGAGATTTTTTCTTCCTCTCGAATTCATGCACTGCAAATAATATGAGTTGATAAATTTAACACTTAAAATAATTTACCACAATCTTTTTCAATGCAATCCGTAGGGCAAATTATGATTGATCGCCAGAATCAAATTGTTGAAAATTTATGTGTTGATTTTAATAAATTAACATTCAAATTTGTTACTGTGATGTATTTTATGTTGGGAATATCTAAATTGTCCCGGGTTTCGGCACCAATGTTTTTCGTGATAGTTTTCACAAAATATTTATAATTGTAATAAAACACAATTTTCAACTTTACTTTAAAAAAATATCTATATTATAATTTAAGTTTGACTTGCTGCTAAGATGCGTCCGTCTTTCAGTGGCTACTTCAACGATCTACTTTTCTAAGTTTTTCTCATCTAATATTTTAGTTCATCTTTCGTTAAATTAGGTGTAAATGAGAGAATTCAGTTAATTAAAGTGTTTACTATTAAGATAAATTTAGTAGGTACTTAATAAGAATTAATACTAATAAACTTCAATTTAATAATCTAACAATTCTAATTATAATAATAATTATAATAAATAATAATAAATTCATAGTATAGGAATCCATATTTATATAACGATATATGTATATATATATATATATATATATAAAAGATGTGTAGCTTTAACAGTTGTTTTGTTTTTTATATATTCCAGTCTCAATTTTGGAACGCACCCTTGGTTCTTGGGACACTGATACCCCTATTCTGTTGGAAGTGCGCTAATACCTGCTTGGTCTTCCACTATTTGAGTTTGAAAATGTTGGTTGAGGTATACACAATTATAAGAAACCGTTGAAAAGGAGGATTTTTGGTAAAATTATTATTTTTCTTGTCGTTAATTTGTTTTAAATAAAAGAAAAGAAAATAACAAAAGTGAAAAATAAAGTGTGGAGCGGAATAACACAAACCTAAAAGAAAAGAACAAGAAAAGGTGGTGAGTGTCTTGAATTTCTATAGCGATCGCAGGAAGCTCCCTAAACCATACGACTACAACTCCCGAAATTCCGCTTGGAATTTATAGATTATGAAATGCATCCTTGTTAGCCCATTCGAATACCAGGAGTTCGGCTTCGGGTAGTTCTGGTTCATCCATTGTTTTTTATGTATTTTAATTTTGAGTAATTTATTTTCGAAACAATACAATATTATAATACATATGTATAACAATAAAATTTTATATAAAAAGACCACCTTAGAACGGCATTGTGGCTATTGTGTTAATTCAAACTTCGCGTTACTCGCTTATATAGTACAACGTTTAGTATATAATTATGGTTTAAAAGGCAAATTATATATACTAATGTGCAATAAAAATAATTATTTGTATTAAGCTTTCTGTAGTAAATCACAGTTTTTCTTACGTTTTTTTACCGTTTTTAATTTTTGGTTAAAAATTAATCTTTTCTACGCAAACACTTGGAAGTTTTTGACTTTTTCAGTATAGGATAACCAAACAATTGTCACTAGTGGTTTTCCACAAATTAATCGACATTCATCTACGTTTCCGAAACGTTTAAAACCAATTCGAATCGATCGCAAGCAAAAAGAGGAATAGAAACCATGAATCTTCGATTACTAGGTTACATTTTTCTTGGGATGATTTTTTGTTCAGGTATGGGTTGCGTTCACACTGCTCACAAACAAATTTCGTTACGTTCATCGTCTGGCTCAGGTCATCCAAAGACCGCTCATAACCTACGAAAGAACTCGTCCCAAAAAATATGTAGTACCGGGAAAGGAACCTATCGATAGACATGGTTTGCACATTCGATTCGTTCGTTCAAATCACAAGCCATTTTTGAAATATATCTTGAAAACGAGTAATCATTTTTTTACGAAATTGAAATTTAAAATGTATTTTCGAAAGCTCTAGATAACTGCATGCCTACCAAAAATATTTTTAAACTTAAATTTAAAAATCTTATAAATACAAAATTAATTTAAAAAAAGCGGCTGGGATGCGACCCACACTGATAACTTCCCATCCCGTCTGTCGATTTGTCTTGCTTAAAAAAGTTTGTATATATGTATCAATTTTTACCAAATTTGCGTACTATTTTTTGTAGATTTTATTTTTTTATGAAAAAACCGACTGTTGGATTTTTATAAAAAAAATTACTGAATATCGAAAACAACATTTTCTGGGAAATAAAATAAGCTTGAAGCCAATATTTTTAATTTTTGAGAAGCTATTTGAGTCGAAAGTAGTTTTTAATTTTTTATAAAAAAAACTACCAATTCGATTTTTTTCAAAATTTTACTGAATGTTGAAAACAATATTTTTTGAAAGATAAAAGTAGTTTAAAACCAATATCTCAAAGTTTTGAAAAGATATTTGAGTCGAAAGTCAATTTTTACCAACTTTTATACATTTTTTTTAGGTTTTTATTTTTTTGTAAAAAAAACTGTCAATTCGATTTTTCTCAAAATTTGATCAGATGTCAAAAACATTATTTTTCGTTGCACAAAATTGTTTTGGAGATGAAATCATATTTTAGTCGTAAAATTTTCAAGGTGACAAATTTTTCTTTTAATTGGATTTTTTTCCAAAAATATACTTGTTTAGTATCACGTCACAATATATAATATAAAATTTAATTCAAATCTCTAGCGTCATTGGTTCATGAGATATTTAGGGTTAACCAAAATGTTCACCTTTTTTTAAAACTGCTATGGTAAAAAAAAAACACCCACGCAATTTTCTTGAGAGCCCTTTCTGCATCTTTCTGCCTTATTGTCTGTATAACAAAATATATTTGAAGTCGATATCTCTTCTGGTTCTTGAGCTATGGACGACGAAAATAACTTCGCGAACGTACGGACGTACGGACGTACAAACGTACGTACACACGCAAGAGAGACATCTTTCTAAAAATCTTTTATTTCGACTCTAGAAATCTTTTATTTTTGACTTAAGTATTGAAGAACAAAGAAAAATATTGACTTTAAATTATTTATTCCAATAATAAGTTATTTTTATCGATCGAGAATGTTTTAATACAAATAAGAATAACGTTTTCGACACATGTATCAATTTTTGGAAAAATTAAATTGACTTCGACTCGAATATCTTGGCCAAAATTAAGATATACTGGTTTCAAACTAATTGTTTCTTACATTAGGTAAAATTTAAAAAAAGATCTAATTGACACCTTTTTTCAACAAAACAAAAATTAACTAACGGTTGGTAATTTTTTTTTTTGCTTCGAATATTTCGAGGACAGTTGAAACTATATCCTTCAAATTTAATTTATTTAATACAAGATACTGTTGATAACATTTCTTAAAATTTTTAGAAAAAGTCAACCTACAGTTTTTTCTATATATCTGTACCTATCATACTTTATAACTATGCTTACAATAGAATATCAAATACGAATAACCTATGATAAAAATGTAGCTTTACCTATACCTACATGTGCATAGGTACAAATTTGTAAACACTATCTAATTAGTGTTTTCAAATTTGTACCTAAATACATATCCAAATTACGAGTAACAAAAATTGTAATCACCTCCCTACATACATATCTGACTCAAAATTGAATTTCCCTACCTACCGTATTATTTCTTTCCAAAAAATGAAAAAAAAAAACAACAACAATCTGTTGCCAATTTTTAAATATGCACATCCACACAACCTATGTACAATATTCAAAATATGACAACATTGTGAAAAGAAATTTGAATTATTTTAGATTTTATAAATTTGAAATCAAATGCAACAAAAACAAAACCTACATAGTTCAATTCATAGGAATATCTCCATGACAACACACAAAAAAAACATAAGCAAATGAATTAATTTTTGCCTCCCTTACTCTCTTCATTTCTTACAAGAGAGAAAATAATAAAACCCTCTTTTCCTCAACTCGTTTTTGTTTTAATTTCTGAAATCTGCACAACAAATTTTCAGTACTCCGAGCGCCACCTGTCAGTCGTCAATGAACTAAAAATTCGTGTTCCATAAGAGTACTATACATTATACATACAAAGCTTATAGTATTGCTGTAGTGGATTTCACACCCCTTAAGATAAGTTGCATAGTTAAAGACTTAATCTAAAGATTTTTTAATAATTTACCTAACGATATTTACCAAAAAGCGATTTGAAGCAAATAAATATTGTAAGACATTCTTAAAGTGTGTTTTCTTTCAAAATGGATTTCCTATTAAATGCAAAATCTTTAAATATCTTAAAAATGAAAGAAATCTACTTTTTGAAGTGAATTTGCTTTGGAAGCTCTAGAACTAAGATTTAAACACGAATTTTAAGAATATAAATGTCCCAAAAACATCAAAAGTGACACTTTCGTCAAACTAATGGCAAATTGAAACACATAATAAACTTTTCATATCTATTAATTTAATATAAAAACGTTTTCGACATCTGTTATAAGTTTGATAAAAATCGACATCTTTCTAAAAACTCTAGGGACCTTGAGACGTCGAGAAATGTCAAAATTTTCAATTTGACAAATCGGACCCATTACAATAACTTCCTATGGGAAGTTAAAAACGCTTTTTTTTATATGAAGTGGAATAGTACTATCATAAAGAGGAACGAACGAAGCGACGTCTGGGCTAATGTCAATGAACTAAATCTGCAAAGTTTGTGCAGAATTTTAATTGGGGAAATTAAGAGACAATTTGACAATACAAAACAGAGAAGAATGTAAACAAAAGTAGCTATGGTTGGATGGAGACAATAAAGCGACATTTTGTTATTTATTTATTTATGTATTGTATGTATAAAGCAATAATAAAGACAAATACCAATAAGACAAATACCAATAAGCCAAATACCAATTCAAATTTAAATTTTGTAACACTGTTGCCGGTTAGCCGATTGCCAATGAATACAACAAAAATACGTTGATGCATCTAATTACATATGTATATTAGGTCAAATGAAAAGTAGGAATTATTATTATTGTAATGAAAAGAATACGGTATCAATACAGGTATGTAAGTGTATTTGAAAAGAAGACAAATAAAAGTCAATGGCGGATCCAGGGGGGTTGTAGGGGTGACGACACCCCCCTGGAAGACATTACTTTTTTCATTTTCTTAGAAATTCCCTTGAGTTCAAAACTTATAGTATTGCCGTAATGGATTTCACACCCCTTAAGTTAAGTTGCATAATTAAAGACTTTATCTAAAGATTTTTTAGTAATTTAACGATATTTACCAAAAAGCGATTTGAAGCAAATAAATATTAAAGTGTTTTTTCTTTCAAAATGGATTTCCTATTAAATACAAAATCTTTTAATATCTTAAAAATGAAAGAAATCTACTTTTTGAAGTGAATTTGCTTTGGAAGCTCTAGAACTAAGATTTAAACACGAATTTCAAGAATATAAATGTCCCAAAAACATCAAAAGTGACACTTTCGTCAAACTAATGGCAAATTGAAACACATAATAAACTTTTTACATCTATTAATTTAATATAAAAACATTTTCAACATCTGTTATAATTTCGATAAAAATCGAATTGACAGTTTTTTTAATAAGAAACCTAAAAAAACATCTAAAAGTTGGTAAAAATTGATTTTCGACTCAAAAATCTTTTAAAGAATTTAATATATTGTTTTTTACATTCAGTAACATTTTTATAAAAAAACAACATTCATTTTTTTTGTAAAAATTAAAACGCAAAATTGATAAAAATTGGCTTTTGACTAAAAATCTCGTTAACCAAAAAAAGATTTTGAAATCAAACTATTTCATCATATGCAAAATATTGTTGGTAATTTTTAGTTTCTTTTAGAAAAATTTAACTTTTTAAAAAAACACGAAAACCTACAGAAAAAACAACAAATGAATTATAAATAGTTTTTGACTTAAGTATTGAAGAACAAAGAAAAATATTGCCTTTAAATTATTTATTCCAATAATAAGTTATTTTTATCGATCGAGAATGTTTTAATACAAATAAGAATAACGTTTTCGACACATGTATCAATTTTTGGAAAAATTAAATTGACTTCGACTCGAATATCTTGGCCAAAATTAAGATATACTGGTTTCAAACTAATTGTTTCTTACATTAGGTAAAATTTAAAAAAAGATCTAATTGACACCTTTTTTCAACAAAACAAAAATTAACTAACGGTTGGTAATTTTTTTTTTGCTTCGAATATTTCGAGGGCAGTTGAAACTATATCTTTCAAATTTAATTTATTTAATACAAGATACTGTTGATAACATTTCTTAAAATTTTTAGAAAAAGTCAACCTACAGTTTTTTCTATATATCTGTACCTATCATACTTTATAACTATGCTTACAATAGAATATCAAATACGAATAACCTATGATAAAAATGTAGCTATACCTATACCTACATGTGCATAGGTACAAATTTGTAAACACTATCTAATTAGTGTTTTCAAATTTGTACCTAAATACATATCCAAATTACGAGTAACAAAAATTGTACTCACCTCCCTACATACATATCTGACTCAAAATTGAATTTCCCTACCTACCGTATTATTTCTTTCCAAAAAATGAAAAAAAAAAACAACAACAATCTGTTGCCAATTTTTAAATATGCACATCCACACAACTATGTACAATATTCAAAATATGACAACATTGTGAAAAGAAATTTGAATTATTTTAGATTTTATAAATTTGAAATCAAATGCAACAAAAACAAAACCTACATAGTTCAATTCATAGGAATATCTCCATGACAACACACAAAAAAAAATAAGCAAAAGAATTATTTTTTTGCCTCCCTTACTCTCTTCATTTCTTACAAGAGAGAAAATAATAAAACCCTCTTTTCCTCAACTCTTTTTTCTTAAAAATTTTTAGAAAAAGTCAACCTACAGTTTTTTCTATATACTTATAATACTTTATAACTATGCTTTCAATAGAATACCAAATACGAATAACGTATGAAAAATGAAACTATACCTACACCTACATACATATCCAACTTACGAGTAACAAAAATTGTACCTACCTCCCTACATACATACATAACTGACTCAAAATTGAATTTCCCTACCTAAAAGTGGCCACAGACGACGAACATGCTCGTGCTCGCGCTTAATTCGTCGTCTGTGGGGTTGTTCGCGAGCAAAACTTCATTTTTATTCAGATTTTCGTAGAGTACACATCGCGGAAGAAAAACAATGGTGACAGTAAGCCGTGATTTCATTGATGAATTCATCCAAATTTTGCGCGGTGAAGATTCGATTTGGAATTGTGTGTGTGAAGAAAACAAATCTTGGAACAATTTATTAAAAAAATATATAGATAGACCAAAGTGCGACAATTGACAGTGTGAAAAAAAAATATAAATCTTTACGTGCATCATACAGGCGAGAACTTGCCAAAGTCAGAAAATTTGAAAAATCTGGTGATTTTTTTTCGTTTCGCAAAGGTAAATCATCATAAGGGCAACGACTTGCGCTTTTTCATCACACATGATGTTTCCTCCTCGGAGATTCAAAACGAAATGAATGTTCGCGAACAATGTTCGCCGTCTGTGCAGGAACGCAGGCGAGCATGTTGCGCGAGCATATTCGTCGTCTGTGGCCACCTTAACGTATCGTTTCTTTCCAAGAAATGAAAAAAAAAAAACAACAAAAATCTGTTGCCAATTTTTAAATATGCACATCCACACAACTATGTAGAATATTCAAAATATGACAACAGTGTATTTATTTTGAAAAGAAATTTGAATTATTTTAGATTTTATAAATTTGAAATCAAATGCAACAAAAACAAAACCTTAAGGGCATGTCTCCCGCAGAAGCGAACTCAGAACTCATGTAAATGTATTTGAATGTATTAGTGAAAGAACAATTACTCTCTTCATTATCAAATTCAAAATTCGAATTTCCAATTTCTCTATATTTGCCTCTTGACTTGATCTTTTTTGTCTCTCAGAGCGAGGGATATATTTTCGCACAAGCACTCAAGCAGCCAATCAAAGAAATAAGAAATAGATATCCACTCCACATTCACACAACAAGATATATGGATGAACAACGTTGCATGATAAACCGGTTTTTATTTTGTATGTCTAGTTAGTTAGATTTGTTGTTGTCTTTTGCATATGGTTCGAATTTTATAAAGCAAATGGGTAGGTATTTCTGCTGTCCATGGAAATGTTTTTTCTTGAATTTGTTTGTAAATAGGTTCTTGCTTTTCTACCTAGATATTTTGTCGTTGTGTTTTCCATATGGTTCGAATCTTATAAAGCAAGTGGGCATTTTGGTATCGATGGAGATGTTTTTTTCTTGAATTTCTTTTGTTGGCGACATTTTCTAATTATTGAAAATACTTATTTTGTTTTAATATTTTTAACTTCCCATAGGAAGTTATTGTAATGGGTCCGATTTGTCAAATTGAAAATTTTGACATTTCTCGACGTTTCAAGGTCCCTAGAGTCGAAATGAAAGATTTTTAGAAAGACGTCTGTGCGTGCGTTCGTACGTCCGTACGTTCGCGACGTTTTTTTCGTCGTCCATAGCTCAAGAACCAGAAGAGATATCGACTTCAAATAAATTTTTTTATACAGATAATAAGGCAGAAAGATGCAGAAAGGGCTCTCAAGAAAATTGCGTGGGTGGTTTTTTTTACCATAGCAGTTAAAAAAAAAGGTGAAAATTTTGGTTAAACCTAAATATCTTATGAACCAATGACGCTAGATACTTGAATTAAATTTTATATTATATACTGTAACGTAATACAAAATGAGTATATTTTTGGAAAAAAATCCAATTAAAAAACTGAAAAAAAAATTTGTCACCTCGAAAATTTTACGACCAAAATATGATTTGATCTCCAAAACAATTTTGTGCAACGAAGAATAAGGTTTTTGACATCTGATAAAATTTTGAGAAAAATCTAATTGACAGTTTTTTTTATAAAAAATAAAAACCTAAGAAAAACATTAGTCAAAGTTGCGAAAAATTGAATTTCGATTCAAATATCTTTTCAAAAACTTGAGACAAAGGCTTCAAACTTATTTTATTTTATAAGAAAATATTGTTTTCAACATTCAGTAAAATTTTGAAAAAAATCGAATTGACAGTTTTTGTACAAAAAATAAAAAACAAAGAAAAATTTAACAAAAGTTTGTAAAAATTGATTTTCGACTCAAATATCTTTTCAAAAATTTGAGATAATATCTTCTAGATAATTTTAACTTATAAGAAATATTGTTTTCAACATTAGGAACAATTTTGAGAAAAATCGAATTGACAGTTTTTGTACAAGAAATAAAAACCTAAAAAAAACAATATGTACTAAAACCTGGTAGAAATTTACTTTCGACTCAAATAGCTTTTCAAAAATTACAAATTTTGGCTTCAAACTTATTTAATTTCACGGAAAATATTGTTTTCGATATTCAGTAATTTTTTTATAAAAATCCAACAGTCAGTTTTTTCACAAAAAAAAACACAATCTACAAAAAATAGTACGCAAATTTGCTAAAATTTGATACATATAGACAAACTTTTAAGCAAGACAAATCGACAGACGGGATGGGAAGTTATCACTGTGGGTCGCATCCCAGCCTCTTTCATACGTACATAGCTACCCTACCTTCCTTTTTTATATGACTTCTGCCTTTTTCCTTTATCTAAGGAAAGCAGCTGACCATGAACAAAATCACAAAAACATGCAATATTCAGGAGTGATAGTACGCAAAAAAATCAAGAAAACAAAATATATGACAGCGAATTCACGATACCTACGATACCTATTTACCCTTTTTTATACCTACACTACAATGTGCAACAACAAAACTTGCCGAAAGTTGAACCAAAAATCAAATTCTGCTTATACGATTGACTACGTAACACCCAAATCACGATTCCATGACCTTACATCATAGCATATACTAGAAATAAAAAAATATGTCTAAGAAAAGTTTTTTTTGATATTTTCTGTTATTGTGTACCGCAAGCCTACAAAACAAAAAATACAAAACTAAATGAGCCATGAGACCAACAACAACAAAAAAAATCTGAGAGAGAATGGGCGGGCGAAATTCTTTTGCAAAGAATTCTCTTCCTAAGCGCTGTGTATTGCAGCGGCATTCTTGGGAACTGGAAACTTCATTGTGTGCGTTTACAAAGAAATTTGTTGTTAAAAAATGCAAAATAGACCTCTTTTATAAAAATTAAATTAAATAAATAGTGGGCGCAAGAACTTTTTACTTTTTTAAATAGAATAAACAAAATGCCAAAAAAAAATAAAAAAAATATTTTGGAATTATATAAGCTCCCAATCCCTCACAATTGCACCACAAATGTTGTTATTTTGAAATGCATTTTTAATTATGTTGCGACAAATATTTTTTTTTTTCAAAATCCACACTATGTGTAATATATATGGACCTTTTTTTTTAAAAAAAAAGTTAAAACTAAAAAAAAAAAATCAGTTCGCCCCATGAATTACCAAAAAAAATTGGGAAAAAAAGAAAGCATTTTGGATTTTTTGTCTAAAAAAGTTACTATAACTATTTAAAAAAAAAAAATTAAAAAGCAAATATCTGCACATATCTTTAGAATTTGAAAAAAAGTTGAATTGACTTAGCTGGCTGTTATACTTTGGAAGTTCTATCAATTATTGCACCTATGCCACAATGCAAATTTGCCCTATTTTTCATAGTTTTCTAGAATTTTTCTTGGAATAAATAAATAAATTAAAGAAAAAAAAAGATCGACGCTATGTATAAAAATGTATTGTTTTTTGGAAAAAAATATAAAAAAAATAAAAAATTATATTTAACACACTGCCCCATTGATTTTCCCAAGTAACTACCTGAATTTAATGATTTTTTAGTGATTCTAGTGCTGTTAAGGAACAAAAAAATTTTTTTAATTTTGGATTCCTTTATAAATATTTAGCCCAATATATTTTCAATCAAAACCCGTTTATTTCGTTTAAATATTTAAAAAAATGTGAACGCTACAAAGCTAAGCGCAAAGCACCAATCAATTTTTTTACATGCCACATGCCCTTAATAGTTCAATACATATGAATATCTCCCCATGACAAAACACAAAAAAACGCAAGCAAATGTACTACTTGTTTGCCTCCCTTACTCTCTTGATTTCTTACGAGAGTGAAAATAATACAACCACCTCTTTTCTTCAACTCGGTTTTTGGTTTAACTTCTGTAGTCTGCACAACAAATTTTCAGTACTCCGAGCGCCCACCTGTCAACCATCAATGAACTAAAAATTCATGTTCCATAATAGTCCAGTCAAAATAGACATTTGACTTAGCCAAAATTCGCATAGAGCTGAAAATTGGCAGAGACGTTAAATACCTCATTACAATTGAAATGTCAAAAATCCCCTTCGATCCTCCTTGTGCAAAAAATTCTATTCAAGGTCAAACATACAAAATTACGTTTTTTTCCATTTTTCTTGGAAACAGTAAATTTTATCGTGAAAATAGATCAGACAAAACTTGTAGATCACACAATTCTCTACAAAAATGGTCCAGAAACTTTTTCTCATAAGACTCACCATTCGTGAGATATCGCGGTTTTAAAAATTACAAAATTCAGATTTTACATAATATGCACTTAAATGCAGTCTGTATACGTCATCGGACGTTCAATATGAATAAAAATACCTAAGTCTCGCTTCATTTCAATGTTATGTGAAGAATTAACAGCTGCTGGTGTTTCAATAAAACAAGCTGATAATGATGCTGATGTCCTTATAATTGAAACAGCAATAGAACAATGGACAAGTTCAAACATCAAGTTGTTGGGGAAGATGTTGCTTTGTTGATATTACTGACTGCACGGACTCCAAATGATAAAATTATTTACTTTTTGAAACCTGGGAAAGCTCAAGTACAATCAGCAATATATTCATCACAAATGATCGAAGATGAATAGGTTGTTTCCTTTTAAATGTTATTATGATAGATAATTGTCTAATTCTACTTCGACAATTATTTCTTCATCTTCATTTTCTTCTTCTTTCAGAATTTCTGTTCTCTGTTCTAAGAAAAGGGATGCATAGTCTCTTTATCAACACCATAAATATCTTCATCTGTTGTATTTAATTCAATATTGGAGCAAGTCTGACCCTGACAACTAATGCATACTGGTGAACAAAATAAACCCACTTTTTGACAGCCACAATTCTACCTGCAATCCGTCTTGCAGGAGCAGGTGGGAGTAGAGTTTGAATTGGCTCCAAATAATTATCCGTTAATTTCCAACCCCATTCTTCTGGGTCCAGCTCATTGCCTAGCCACACTTAAACTTGATAATAAACACGATACAAGTGTTGAAATGCAGAAGCAGATGTTGGAGGCAGACAAGACAACTGTACTGTTTTATTGTTCCATGCAGATTTTACAAACCTTAAATATCTATATTTGTCTATGGAATCAATTTTTTTTGGAGTACCATACATTGCAAGAAGAAAACGAATTCCATTTGTAACGATGTCGTATGTAGAAGAGTCAATCTTTGTAAATACAACAAAGCAACATCTTCCCCAACAACTTGATGTTTGAACTTGTCCATTGTTCTATTGCTGTTTCAATTATAAGGACATCAGCATCATTATCAGCTTGTTTTATTGAAACACCAGCAGCTGTAAATTCTTCACATAACATTGAAATGAAGCGAGACTTATTTTTATTCATATTGAACGTCCGATGACGTATACAGACTGCATTTAAGTGCATATTATGTAAAATCTGAATTTTGTAATTTTTAAAAACCGCGATATCTCACGAATGGTGAGTCTTATGAGAAAAAGTTTCTGGACCATTTTTGTAGAGAATTGTGTGATCTACAAGTTTTGTCTGATCTATTTTCACGATAAAATTTACCGTTTCCAAGAAAAATGGAAAAAAACGTAATTTTGTATGTTTGACCTTGAATAGAATTTTTTGCACAAGGAGGATCGAAGGGGATTTTTGACATTTCAATTGTAATGAGGTATTTAACGTCTCTGCCAATTTTCAGCTCTATGCGAATTTTGGCTAAGTTATGACTTATTTTTGTCTATTTTGACTGGACTATAAGAGTACTATAGTTTATATATACAAAGATATTACTACCCTTATTATGTAGACACAGTGTGAGCACTAGGAAGAGGAGAGAGAGGTTGAAAGGAGGTGTCGGTGCACATTGGTTTTGAATTCCTGAATATTGCAATGGCTGGGAAAAATAGAGTGTGGTAACGCATTCCACATTCGCGTAGTACGGCTAAAGAACGAATCTCTGTACTTGACAGTACGACCGAAGTTGGGCTCGAGGATATACTGATGAGCATTCCTAGAAGCGCGAGTATTACGGTTGGACTGTTTAAGGGGAGGAATGCAACTGGCTATTTTTCTTGAGCATAAGCCCTTAAAATAACGGTAAAAAGCATGAGACAAGAAACTTTACGACGATGTTCAAGCGACGTAAATGATCCTATGATGGTGTTATCACCGATTAATTTAAATGCTCTACGTTCAATGCTGTCCAAGAGGCTTAAGTAGGTTGCAGGTGCACCAGCCCAAATATGAGCTTTGGACGTATATAAGTTTTGTAGATAACAGCCAGATCAGAGGGGGAGAAAAACTTCTTGCATCGCCTTAGAAACCCCAAACATCTTGCGGCATTTTTGGCGACATCGCGTATGTGATCATTCCACAAAAGGTGGTTGGTGATACACATACCCAGAATATCGATATGTTCAGTCTCCTCGATGCAAGCGCCATCCATGGATAATGGCAAGGAGGTGTATCTCGCTTTAACGATACAAGACAGCATTGCGTTTTCGAAGCATTAAATTCCACGCGGTTTTTTAATCCCCAATCAAGAATGCTGTTTAGGTCGGAATTTAATGAGCTTATCATATTTTGTCGTTGCAGTTCCACATCCGAAGAAGAGGGATGTGATTCTGAAAACGAATATGAAAAGCTGAGAGTACTATCGTCAGCGAAACAATGTATTGGATTAGAAGTTGCAGACAGGAGATCATTAATAAAAATGAGAAAGAGTGTTGGAGATAGAATAGAGCCCTGGGGTACACCAGCATTTATTATGTGGTTTTCAGACTTGAACCCATCCAATACTACTTGTATTGAACGACCCGAAAGCTAATTACTAATCCAATGAAACAGGGATTCGTGAAAACCGAAAGCACGCATTTTCGATAAGAGAGCCTGATGCCAAACCCTATCAAATGCTTCTGAAATATCAAGTGCAATAATCTTACTTTCTCCAAAACGATGTAAATATTTGCTCCACTGTTCGGTAAGATGAACCATTAGATCACCAGGGGCCCTACTATGTAACTCGATTCTACAATGAAATTGCTCGAATTCGAAAAATTGGTACTATGTATCTATTTGACTACTTTCGAACGAACGAGAATCGAATAGTTCTAGTAGTGCCAACTATATTCTTATGAACTTTCGAATAAACGAGGAACTACGTAACTCGAAAGCAGAATTCAAAACAAGGCAAAATCGAAAATAATCGCTCTACATCAAATGTGTTTGCGAACGAAGTTTTTTTTGCCAAAGTGTAGTTAAAATGTTATAAATTATTAATATGCAATTTGAATTTGCGAGTTTTTCATTCAACTTTTTATGTTTTATTATTTTACCACCCCAATTACACCGGGAATTCGTGATTTTTGCCAAAAATAGCGTTTGGACTTTCGTTTCTCTTCCTCATTCATTTAAAAATTCATCATCAGCGGGCACATGACTCTTCCGTTCGAAGTTAAAACCTCAGCTATAATCTTGGACATGGTCTGTTGAGCAAATCCCGCACGCTTGTCTCCACCGATTTGATTTTGGTAACCTCCTTGATCATATTGGGAACAGAAGTTTGCCTTTGGCGAATACTAAGGTGCGTTGAAATTTGGTTCAATAAAAACATGAATGCATCTTTTGAAAGGCGGTAATTTTTAACAAAGCTGAAATAATGTAGATTGGATTAAAAATGCGTTCAAATAGATGCTCAATATGGTTAAACCTTTTCTCGCTAAGCTCCATTATGTTGGCATTGTCTCTGATTCGCCTTCTTTCTATGTATTTGTTCAATTCGTTCCGGATTTTCTTCAGAATCTAACCAAATTGCGACACTGTCCATTTGTATTTGTTTTTATTATTGTTTTGATTGATTTTTTTCACGAAGATTAATTGACTTTTATTCACAGATGTCTAATTTTGTGGGAAATACTTGGTATTACCGGCATCCGATTCTATTTTCATAGATAGTACCACTCGAAAGTAGAATCGGAAATGAGTTTCGAATAGAATCAAAAGTAGAATCGAGTTACATAGTAGGGCCCCAGTGGACCTATTGCTGCGAAAGCCGTACTGCCGGTCATTAAGAAGCTTTCGGTCTTCGAGATATTTCTTAAGCTGATAATTTACCAGCGTTTCCATGGCCTTGGAAAGAAGGGACGTAAGTGCAATCGGTCGATAATTAGAGGGTGAGGAAAAGGCTGGACAAATGCAGTTTTCCATCCGCTCGGAACGAGACCAGAGGAGTAGGACAGATGCAAAAGCTTACGCAGTGGTTTTGCCAGCGTTGAAGAACACCTCTTCAGAACAATAGAGGGGATACCATCCGGACCAGCGGCTTTAACGTTTTTAAACATACATTTTGAAAAATTAAGCAAATCGATACTCAATTACGAAGTCGTGAGATACTTGGGGTCATATATTGGGGTATAAATTGATATAGTAAAAAAACACGTACTGGATTTTTTGCAAGACCTTAGTGCACATTTCGATGGTTTTACCTGCATAACATAATTTTTTGAAGCCATACATATGCAAGCACAGACATCTTTCTAAGAATCATTGGTCAGGTTCAGACAACATAAGGGACTTCATTAGTAGTCAACTGCATTTTTTGAGCGTACATTTTTACCAAGGCAACTAGTTAGCTTTTAAGTGTCATAAATTTCAAACTTGGAACTATACTTCACTAACTTCTACTGTCAGATCATCGTACAAAAACTACTTAAAATAATATTGTCTACAAAACTCTTCTAAGGTATGTTAGAAGCCCATCACAATGTGTATTTTGAATGTTAAGGAATATTACTTATTTTTTTTTCAATTTGACAAGGGACCCTATCACACTCAACATTAGATGGAAGTGTGCAGAAAATAAATAAACCATAGAGTAATAAAGTTCAGCTTTCAGTTGAATGAAAAAAACATGATCAACTTTCAATTCGACATAATTAGACTGGATAGTAAGGGAGATTTTTCTTGGCTAACTTTCCAATTAAATTGCTTTATTTATTTATTGATTTACATTCAAAATCTAATATAATTATTGTATTTCATAAGGTTTAATAAAATTCAAAACCCCTGATGATGCCGGAAAACAACCGGAGAAACGTTGGGAAAAGAATGGATTAACTTTTTATTTGATTGCATTCATTTTTCTTTGAACATCAAGCCCAAAAATTCCACTCTGCATAAGGAAGGCAATTTTGTTGGCAGCTGGCCAATCAGATACTAGAAACTTGCTTTATTTTCAAGTCCCTTATGCCGTCTGAACCTGCCCATTGATTTTAATTCTAGGGGCCTTGAAACGTACCATCAGAAGCCAGTTTGCAACTCGAAAACTGTTTGTTAAACGTCATATGCCTCCCACATATGTTTCTTTGCTATTTTACCTCTTATAAAAATTGTATATTTGTATCTTCTTAGAATTATCCTAGCCTTTTAACCATAAAATAACAATATTCTTAAAATTTGTATTCTTTTGTTTCTTGGCCAACTTGTAAAAATTTTCTTTTTTTAGCGATCAGTAAAAAAATGAGAAATATGTCTAAAATGTGCAATAAACATAATAAAACATTAGTTTTGCGCTCTTTTCTCTTAAACATTGAGTTACAAAATTGTTTTTCATTGAAATAAATTACTTAATAAATTACTATTTTAATTTAAAAATTATTTGAGAGTAAATACATATGTACATAAATAATTCGCAGATGCCATTCAAGTTTTAGAGATTTTCGTTAAGGAATTAATTTTTTTCAACGTATACTTTGGTTTGGACAGTTACAAAGAAGTTAAAACAAATTAGCGTAACGTATTATGTATTATCAATATTACTATACATTATTTTACACTTAAAATGGTTTAATTTAGTGAATTGGCTTGCCTTTTAGATTCCAGCTCTTTCCAGTGCACTGAGTTGATGACCCAGGCGTTCTTCTTTTGCTTTACGCTCAGAGCTAATCTTTTTCGAGCATGTGTAACTATTAAGGAATGTTTGGACATCAATTATTCCACTTAAAAACTGTTCTACATGTTTTTCACAATCAGTATCTGAATTGGAAGCAGCTACCTGAAGAACTTCCTTTAAAATAAAAATACCAAATTAAATTATTTTAAATTAAAATGTTCGAGTTTAATTACTCTTATATGTTGCGGAGCAAATTCTTCAGATTTCTTTAAATATTTAAGGTTCAGTTGATCACATTTTTTGCCGAGACTTTTCAAGGCTGTAACATCATCATTAAGCTTGAGTTTAAGTTCACTTAAATGCGATTCCTTTGTTTCGTTTTCTCCTTAAAAGAAATAAAATATATTATATACGTAAGTTAGTTCTTCGTCAACTTGTGTTTAATAATACTCGATATGTTTTCAACTTGGTCGATCATTGAATCCAATTCTTCGTTAAGCTGTTGAACAACTGACATCTCTTCTATAAAAGCGTCAAAGAATTCTGGATCACCGTCTAACTTTTTAAGCTCATCCAAGGACATGTTGGATAAGTTTGGTAGATCAAATTCGTTTTTTATGCTTTTTTGGAAATTATGTGAAGATGAACCATCTTTGCTGCTAACTACGCACGCATTTGGATTGACTTCATTTATTGATAAAAATGGAGGAGGATGCTTTTCAAATTCTCTTATAGTGGCCTGGACTACGCGTCCCAAATCATAGTGCTGAGAATACTGTTGAAAAAATATAGTAGAATATAAAACATGTATCCTACTATAAAATATACTGACATTAGCTACAACAAATATTCATGTACATACATACATATTATGTATATCATTTCAAGAGTTCTTTAAAAGTTTGTCTTAATTTATTAATGATAATAATTGAAGTAATTAGTCAGAATAATCAATAATGAATAGTTCTATCTTAAGTCTTAGCCTGACACACCTAAGTTTTTTTTCCAAGCAATTCAGCTTGTAAGATGAACAGACTATCAGTAACTTTAAATAAGTAAGTAAGTAAGTAAGTTCTTCCCAAAGTAGGCGTTTGGATGAGCACAAAATTGTAAGTAGGTACTATATATTGCTGTTAAAATTTATTTCATTTATAGGAACTTAATTTATTTATTTATTTATTTCATAGGTACTTAATTAAAATTAAATTTTTGATTTCTAAAGAGTAAACACCATTAGGAATGGAAAGTTTTAGTTAAGTTTATAGAAACAAACCAGATTTCTTACCTTAACCTTAAGACCTTAACTTATATTATTAGTGTTTCCTTGATAAGAAATCTTCACTTACTGTATTTTATAGTAATACCTACGTTTATTAATCCAGGAGCATTTTCGACGTCAGATCCATTCGAACTAACCCAAGGATGTTGAACTAGTGGAGATATTACTATTTTAGGTTTTTCAGTAGGAAAGTTAGAGCCGAGTTGAACTTTTAGGTGGAAAATACGACCTCCTGATTCAAATTTGATGAGATATTCTTTGTTTTCGATTATTTCCAGTACACTTGTTAACATAGCAAAGGGAAAAGTGTTTGTATCTTACAATTTAAAGCCGAAAATTAAATATAATCCTGCAAGCTACTCACTTGTCATTAAAAATCTTCAGCGTGTCGACTTGCCTTTTGCGAAAATCTAAATCGTAGCTATCATACGGCTGGGGAAGCATCTCATTGCATTTGACTTTTATGTACTGTGCAAAATAGTTTTCAGTTGTAACTAATCAATGAAGTCGAAACAATTATTTTAAAATTCTTATAACTAAACCTTTATTTATTTTTATGCAAAATTTCAAATACAAAATGCAAGAGTTCGAGGAAAATCGTTATGAACTTTTTGAACTGAGCGATATTTTAAACTTTTAAGTAAACAACAAAAAATCAACTTAGCTTCAAGTTTGCCAATTCGTGCTATAATGTGTATGGATAAATGATTAAGTTTTTTATTTTGTTTTGTGCTTGTCTGAAATAAAAAAAAAATTGAAACCATTTATACCTATGAATTCACGAATTAAAATTGTATATTCAAATAACTTGCAAAATTCCTTGACACAATGTTATTATTGTACATTCTGCTCAAAAACACCTTTATGAAGATATAAATCCTTCGTACGTATCTCCCTCCAAAACACATTTGATTACACTATTGTATTTATAATGCAGTCGAATTCAACGAGAAAAATTGACGTGTTTTCACGCATACATAGAATTAACTACTGAGTTTTTAGGAGAAATGTCATAAATCAGAGGAGAAATGACACGCATCCATAAATGAGTATATGAGGCTGATTTTCGGTTTAGTTTGTAAGAAAAGCAAGATGGCTACCGAGGATTTATATCTTTATTAGAGTGTTTTTGGCAAAAATACTCCATTACCAAGCCCAAGATCGGAATCAAAAATACTCCATTTAGTGGAGCGCCTGGGGGTTGTCAACTCGGATTACAGTTACAGTGAATGAATTAATGATCGATGTGGGATATTGTTTTATAAACTATAAATTGCAATGTTTACCCAAAATTTTTTTGTGCATTCCATTTTTTTTATTGTTTAAACAAATTCTTATAAAAAATTAATGTTTGACCATATTTTTTCAGTTTAAACAGTAATTTTTTTTTATTTACCTATATGTTAAATCTTACCTGAGTAGACATATATGAACATTTTTAAAAGATACCTGTGTATAAAAATAGCAGTAGAGATCTCGAACAGGTAGAAAAACGTGGAGGGGAGAGCGGAGCGACAGACACTATGTACAATGCAATTTCTCGGCTAGTTTAGTTGCAAGTAACACGTGTCCTGTGAATATTGTGCTTATATATTGGCCTTAAACTACTTTTATCTTTTAAAAAATATTGTTGTCAACATTCAGTAAAATTTTGAGAAAAATCGAATTGACAGGTTTACAAAAAATAAAAACAAAAAAAAAACAATACTAAAACTTGGTAAAAATTTACTTACGACTCAAATAGCTTTTCAAAAATTTAAAATATTGTCTTCAAACTCTTTTTATTTCACAGAAAATATTGTTTTCAATATTCAGTAGTTTTTTTTATAAAAATCCAACAGACCGTTTTATCATAAAAAAAATAAAATCTACAAAAAATAGTACGTAAATTTGGTAAAAATTGATGTTCTGTTCTTGATATCTCTCAAATTAGTGTCAAAACTGTCAATTATATTTTTGTACAAATTTGACTTAATGTTGACAATAATATTTTTAAAAGACGAAAGTAGTTTAAAGCCAATATCTCAAAGTTTTGAAAAGATATTTGAGCCGAAAATCAATTTTTACCAACTTTTATTAATTTTTTTGTTTAGGTTTTTATTTTTTATAAGAAAACTGTCAATTTGATTTTTCTCAAAATTTTTCCGAATGTTGAAAACAATATTTCTTATAAGTTAAAATTAGTTGGAAGCCAATATCTCAAAGTTTTGAAAAGATATTTGAACCAAAAATCAATGTTTACCAACTTTTGTTAAATTTTCTTTTAAGTTTTTATTTTTTTGTAAAAAAACTTTCAATTCGATTTTTCTTAAAATTTCTCCGAATGTTGAAAACCATATTTTTTAAAAGATAAAAGTAGTTTAAAGCCAATATCTCAAAGTTTTGGAAAGATATTTGAGCCAAAAATCAGTTTTACCAACTTTTATTAATTTTTTTGTTTAGGTTTTTATTTTTTATAAGAAAACTGTCAATTTGATTTTTCTCAAAATTGTTTCGAATGTTGAAAACAATATTTCTTATAAGTTAAAATTAGTTGGAAGCCAATATCTCAAAGATTTGAAAAGATATTTGAACCAAAAATCAATTTTTACCAACTTTTGTTAAATTTTCTTTTAAGTTTTTATTTTTTTGTAAAAAAAACTGTCAATTCGATTTTTCTTAAAATTTCTCCGAATGTTGAAAACCATATTTTTTAAAAGATAAAAGTAGTTTAAAGCCAATATCTCAAAGTTTTGGAAAGATATTTGAGCCAAAAATCAGTTTTACCAACTTTTATTAATTTTTTTGTTTAGGTTTTTATTTTTTATAAGAAAACTGTCAATTTGATTTTTCTCAAAATTTTTCCGAATGTTGAAAACAATAATTCTTATAAGTTAAAATTAGTTGGAAGCCAATATCTCAAAGATTTGAAAAGATATTTGAACCAAAAATCAATGTTTACCAACTTTTGTTAAATTTTCTTTTAAGTTTTTATTTTTTTGTAAAAAAACTGTCAATTCGATTTTTCTAAAAATTTTACTGAATGTTGACAACAATATTTTTTAAAAGATAAAAGTAGTTTAAAGCCAATATATAAGCACAATATTCACAGAACACGTGTTACTTGCAACTAAACTAGCCGAGAAATTGCATTGTACATAGTGTCTGTCGCTCCGCTCTCCCCTCCACGTTTTTCTACCTGTTCGAGATCTCTACTGCTATTTTTATACACAGGTATCTTTTAAAAATGTTCCTATATGTCTACTCAGGTAAGATTTAACATATAAATAAAAAAAAATTACTGTTTAAACTGAAAAAATATGGTCAAACATTAATTTTTTATAAGAATTTGTTTAAACAATAAAAAAAATGGAATGCACAAACAAATTTTGGGTAAACATTGCAATTTATAGTTTAAAAAACAATATCCCACATCGATCATATTAATTCATTCACTGTAACTGTAATCCGAGATTTTACAGTTTTGAATGCTCCAGGCACTCTACTAATTTACCAAGATCGGAATCTTTCGTACGTTTCACTCCCCAAAACCCGTTTGTTTACATTCTTGTATTTGTAATTTTGACAATAAGTCCATGAATAGATTTGAGCACAAACAAAAAAAATCCAAACATATCACCAAATAAGCTCAAAAAAACGATGCCGTGGGCTAGCGGCACAGCAAAAACAAAATGGGGTGGTTAATAAGTTTTTTTCAGGTTTTTCTTTTTACTTTTTTTCGATGAAAAAGTCAGTTTTTAAGCTTTATTTTGCAGTAATTTTGTTGATAGCGAACCAATGTAAATTTTTGTCTTGAAAAAAGCATGTTCAACATCAGTTTAATATATTTAATTCACTCATTTACAGCAATCACTACGAAAATCTTTAAATTTCATAATTTACTTCGGATTATTGTATCAAAGATGCGTTCGAAGAACCATCAAAGGGTGCGAGGGCAATTTATTGAGTTCAAATATTTTGTTTGCAAGTAATTAAAACATCTGTATCAATTTAATTAATCCAAGTATGTTTATAGTTTGTTTTTAATGATTTAAGCTTGCGACTATTTTTCAATTCCATTTTGATTAATAAATAAATTATAATCGAAAAATACCTTATCCATAACATTCTTAATTGATGGAAGCATATATGTTTGCTATCAAAAAAAATTATGCTTCAAAGGAACATCAATGTTTTAAAAAGTAGTCAGAACGATTAAAGCGAACCTGTTGAATAAATGCAGAGCAAATTAAATGCAAATTTTGACATACATCGTTCTGAATTCGTGCACAACTCATTCAATAGATCATGTAATCGACATGAATGTGCAAATCGACTGATGAGTGCAAAAAGTGGCAAAGCACGAAATAGCTATATCTCCAGCCAAAAACAATGAGTGGTAGCACCTTTAAGTTGTTGTTGTTGTTCAAAAATATTCAATAAAATTTAAAGGAATGGTCAAGTCTAACAAGCTGACATTCTAGTACGAATAGTACAATAAAAATAATAACAATGAATGTTTATTGTTGACGTACCTACACAGTTTAACGCAAAATATAATTTTCATTCATTCCTTAAAAATGTTTAGTTTCCAAAGTTCAAGTTTACTTAATATTGTTTGAAGGGTATGTTTAGTAATAGTGCTGCTAATAATGATAAAAATGAATGAGTTTTACGTATGTACATGTTTTTCTTTTTCTTAATATAATAAATACTTACATAGATTACATTTTATAAATGCAGAACATAGAAGAAAATATACATAAACAATAGTTTTGAGTTATAAAGCAGAGGTAAGTGTAGAAAAATATTTTTGAGAAAGCCAATAATATTTTAGGTATGTTCATTAAAGAAATTTCCGCTTCAGCTAACCTTCATCAACTTTTTAGAAAAAAATTAGCATTAATAGCAGAAAATTATTAATTTTGCAGATTGTTAAATGTCTAGAAATTTTCATATGCTACAAAATTCGTAATTTTATGCGTAAACATAGAAAATAACATTATTTAGTCAAGAAGTATGGATTTTGGCGCGTTTACCGTTTTTTTTTATTGGGTGTTCAGTTTCCCCATACTGGAATAAAAAAAGTTACTTAAATCTATTTATAGCACTCATTTAGTTGGTATTGTGTGTAAAAATATTGCCTATTTCTATTCCTTAAAGATGCTTTACCCAAAGCAACTTATTTTTAAAACATGGTCCCCTCAAATCTCTATTCCAAAAATTAATTTCAAACAAAATTCTAACTCTAACATAGTTCCTTAGAAAGAAATTTTCAGGAATATTTATGCAACAAATAAAAATAAAATTTAGTCTTGCAAGGGACTATGTTAGAGTTAGAATTTTGTTTGTAGTTAGATTTTGGAATAAAAATTTGAGGGAACCATGTTTTAAAAATAAGCTGCTTTGTGTAAAGAATCTTTAATTAATAGAAATAGGCAATATTTATTATATTAAGAAAAAGAAAAACATGTACATACGTAAAACTCATTAATTTTTTTCATTATTAGCAACACTATTACTAAACATACCCTTCAAACAATATTAAGTAAACTTGAACTTTGGAAACTAAGTAAACATTTTTAAGGAATGAATGAAAATTATAGTTTGCGTTAAACTGTGGGAATTCACTAAAAGAAAGTTATGTACGTCAACAATAAACATTCATGTCGATTACATGATCTATTGAATGAGTTGTGCATGAATGCAGAACGATTTTAAGACGTTTTCATTTTGTGATATATGTCAAAATTTGCATTTTATTTGCTCTGCATTTATTCAACAGGTTCGCTATAATCGTTCTGATTATTTTTTTAAAACATTGGTGTTCCTTTGATGCATAGTTTTTTTTGATAGCAAATACATACTTCCATCAATCAAAAATGTTATGGATGAGGTATTTTTCGATTAGGTATAACTTTTTTTTTAAATTTAATATTTAGGGGAGAGTACGATAACTTTGGCGACTAAGTTTAATGACGGATTTGTATAGAACAGTTAAAAACAAGAATTTTTTACTATGGAGGGGGGGGGTTATCTCCCCTCGGTTAGGCGGTAGGGGCAATTTAAAAAAATATGTACATTAAATGGAAAAAAAATAATTAAAAAATAACGGTAATATCTACAATTAAGTATTATTTATTATTATTATTATTATTATAAGCTTTTATTTGCCATTATTGATATTTTGTACAATATTTATTTACATTTTTGTTTACATTTTCTGTTTCTTTTGAATTAATTACTATATAAAATTGACATAATTTTTTTTTAAATCAACTTTAATATGTGAGCAAAGTTTGAATAAATAAATGGATGCGTGTCAAAATTCTATGATCTGGCATAAGCTTCCCCCAATGTTGCCCAAAGATCTCTATCTTTTGCGTCATTGTACCAATTTTGTCTTTCTTTAAGCAAATCGTCTGCCCATCTTTTCTTCGGTCGTCCAATTGGTCTTCTGCTTTCTGGTTTTGTCCATTTTGTAATGATGTTTGTCCATCTTTGGTCCTGTATTCTAGATATATGTCCTGCCCAATTCCATTTAAGGAGTTTTTCTCGTTCAACCGCGTCTGTTAAACCAGTTCTTCGTCTTAATTCTCTATTTCTCACTCACTGGCTAATTCGTAGGTTAAGTAGTTTTCTTTCCATCTTGGTTTGGCATATTCTTATTTTGACAAGTAAACTTGAAGTCAAGGATATAGACTGTAACCCATACGTCATAACAGGGAGAATAGCAGAGTCTAGTATATATTTTCGTGTTTCGTCCCTTAGATTTGATTGTAATATTTGTTTTAGACTCCAAAATTGGTTCCAACTATTGGTAATGCGTCTAGAAACTTCTTTTTTCTCTTGGTTAATGAATGACTTAGTCTCTCCTAGATAAGTATAGTCTTCTACATATTCTATGTGTTCGTTATCCAGCATTATGTCATCTTTAATATGGTTAGTCATTATCTTAGTTTTTGACTTATTGATATGAAGTCCAACTTTCTTGCATTCATTTGTCAATTCTATGAGCATATTTTGTATTTGTCCGGAAGTTGATGAAATAAGAACTGTCATCAGCGAATCTAAGGTTGCTCAAATATTGTCCCCAAATATTTATTCCATATCTATTGTCTTAAATATTTCTTCCAGTACGGCAGAGAATAATGGTGGTGACATTGGATCCCCCTGTCTTACGCCTCTCTTTATTTTTATTTCTCTTCCTATTCTTTCGGTTTTTATTTTCGCCACGCTGGCGCTGTCTGTATATATATTTTTCAACGTCCTTATAAAGATAGGATGAATTCCTTGGTTTGTCAGCGCTAACCATATTTCGTCATGTTCTACTGAGTCAAATGCTTTACTGAAGTCAAAATATAAAAGATACAAAGGTTTTTCAAATTCGTTAGTTTTTTCAATGAGTTGTTCATTGTTGTTGAAAAACCTTCTCGGAATCCTGCTTGTTCCCTTGGCTGATTTCTGTTTAATGTGTCCTTAATTTTTGTATACATTACTTTGGAGAACAGTTTATATATCATAGAAATGTTGCTTATTGGTCTGTAGTTATTTATGTCATCTTTATTTCCTTTTTTGTGGATAAGCGTAATTGTAGCTTGTTTCCATTGTTTTTTAATCTGCTGTCTTATAAGTATGTCATTAAAAATCGTGGTCAAGACTGTAGAAATTGGTTGTTTTCCATATTTGAGCATTTCTGTTACAACACCGTCATTTTCTGTACACTTATCTGTCTTTAGATCGTCAATTGCTTGTTCAATATCTGTTTTTGTGAAAAGTGTAACAGTATTTAAGTTGGGGTAACTGTCCGCCATCGATATATTATCATCTTCTATTTCTTTTGTCGATTTGAAGAGTTCTTCGAAAAACTTGGTAGCGGACTCATTTATATCTCTCCTGTTAATAGCGTTGTTATTTTTGTTCTTAATTGATGTTATCCACTCTTTTCCGTCGTCAAGAAATGATTTTGTCTTTTTAATAGATTTTGTGTTACTTAATATATCTTTTATCATTGTTTCGTTATATGTTTGGATATCATTTTTTGCATCTTCTTTTATGGTTTTCCGAAGGTATCTTAGTTCATTTTTTTCCTGGTCTGATAAGTTTTCCTTGTTTCGTAGGTTATCTCTTCTGGTTATCAGCGCTTTAGTGTTATCCGTTAATTTATCAGGTTTTGAAGTAACAGCAGTCATGATTGAAACTTTCGCCGAGTTCTTTATTATCTGTTCTAATGAATCATATGTATATTGAAAGTTTTCATTTATTTTATTTGTAGTTATATTAAGTCTTATTTCTTTCTTAAGCATGTCATTATATTTTTCTATATTTTCGGTTGGTATCATTCTAGGAATACTGAGTGTTTGTTTGTTTCTTTTCAACGTATTATGGTTTACTTTTATTTTTGCTCTTACTAGCCTATGGTCACTATCAAATTTAAAATTATTCAATACGGAGATGTCATTAATAGTTTTCAGTTTATTTGTTAGAACTAAGTCAATTTCGTTCTTTGTTATCCCATTCGGGTGAATCCAGGTCCATTTTCGTGTTTCTCTCTTTTTGAAGAAAGAATTTGCAAATCTGAGATTCGTCTCTTCTAGCCACTTTATAAGTAGGTCTCCTCTTTTGTTTCTTCGTCCGTATCCAAATGGTCCCATTACTTCTTCATCGTTGTCAATCTGTTTCCCTAACTTGGCGTTGAAATCTCCTATAACATACATTATCTCCGTTTTTGTTTCATTATATACTTTGTCCAATAAATTGTAGAAGTTCGAAATTTCTTCGTCAGTTGCTGTTTTGGTCGGGCATAAACCTGAATTATCGTCATTTTTGTGTTTTGTATTTTTAAACATAGGCTACAAATCCTTTCACTTAAAAATCGTACATTTATTATTCTGTCATTTAAACTCTTTTTGATGAGAAATCCAACTCCATGCAAGCCTTTGGTCTCACCAATAATGTAACAGAATATATCATTCTGGTTTTCAATTATGTTTTGTCCAAAAATTCTTAGCTCGGATAGTCCCAGTATATCCCAGTTGATAGTTGATAATGCTAGTCTTAGTTCTGAGTGTTTTGCTTCTGTAGCTAATGTTCTTACATTGTATGTACAAATGTCTAGAGTGTTTTTGGATTGGTCTTGGTTTGATGGGTAGTTTGGAGGGAATTGGCCGTCATTCCCCACGATGGCTAATCGGCTTGGGGTAGCGTCCTTATTATTCAAAATTTGCTTCTTTTGTTGCTAGTTGTTGTGTTGGTCATTGTTCATATTATTAATTTCTTTTTGGTTTGATTGTAGAAATATATGAATGCTGTTGTTTCTTATTTTGTTATGTTTGTCATTTTGGACTTTTTCATTTGTTTTTGGTCTCTTCAATTTGGTCGAACATGTTGGTTCATTTTCATTTGCATTTGGATAGTTGCCATATTGTCGATTTCTTTTAGGCATTCGTTGTTGTTTCTTCTCAACGTCGTTTCCTGATGTAATTTTTTGATTATTTTGATGTTTGGAAAATGGTTTATTTTCTTGGACTGTCGTATTAAAATCTTCTTTTATGTAGTCTTCGTTTATGTATAAAATGTCCTCTTTATAATGTCTCAGTTTAGTTTTGTTTTTCATTATAGTATCTTTTTTTATTTGTGTTGTCAATCCAAGTAAAATAGGTCTTATTTTGTCTCCTTTATTTCCTAGACGTCTTGCAAAATCGATTTCAAAATATTCAGTTTTTATTTCGAGAATAGTGTTTAAAAGGTGTAAAATGGTGTCTATGTCTACTAATTCTTCCTTGCTTTTTTCGGTTTCTTTTATATTGTAGATAACAAGATTTTTTCTCTTTATACATCTCTCTAAATATTTTATTTTCTTTTCTAGGTGTTCCTGTTTCTCTCCAATTGTGTTGTTTCTGCCAATTATTGAGTTTAATTTTTGTTCTAAGGTTTCAGTTTGTTCTTTAATTTTTTTCCTTAAGTTTGTCCCAAGGTTTTCAATAGCAGTCAAAAGTTTGTCCAATTTATTGTAGACTTGACTGTCTTCCATATTGGTCTTTTTAATTAAGGACGCTACTGTTATTTCAGCTGTCAGTGTGGTGTCAGAAGTTTATTGTTTATGTCAAAGTGAAAAGTGAATATTTGTGTTGTTTATATATTTTGTATTTTTGTGTGCTAATTTCTAATATTATAAATAATAGTAGTACAGCAGTTTTTATTTTAATTAATTACTATATAATAATAAAGTGCAATTGTTTGCAGTTTTATATAAAATCGAGTTTATTTTTTCTTTTTTGTTGTGTTTTTTACTCACCTCGGCTGCGCTTTCAAAGACAGGAGGGAATATTTTTTGTTTCCTTAAGAGAGATAAAAACTCTCTTAAATAGCACTTACAACGGTTTGTAAACAAAACGTATATGTTTTTGTTTAAACTTTTTATTTATTGGGTTAAATTTTCACTTTCTTCATTTTTTCTTTGGTGTAATGTTGTTTTTTGTTTTTCGTATGTAATGCCCAACTTTCCGAACCATGAACAAAAATACCTTCACTCAGTGATTAAATTTCAGTTTGTTTCTTTATGTTTCCTTCTTATTTTGTTGTTTTCTTTAAGAGCACTTTATAGACACGTCTTTCACAATGATAACCCAATCGTCATAGTAATTAAGTATTATACCTTTTTTTAAAGCCAACATTTTTGGCTATTAGCTTGTTCTTAAATCAAGTCAAAACTATGCATAGTTTTTGAAAAAAAAATTGTTTTAAACTAAAAATGTATGCAAAAAAATTAAAAAAAAGTTTAAAGTGTAGTTTTTCAAAACTTTCAAATTATCTACTGTTTTTTTTTTAGAATTCATTGCTCTTATTTGTTTTTGATCAAAAACTGAAAACTAGATGACTTTATGTCTTCTAGTTCTTGAGAAAAACAATGGTAGATAATCTTGAAGTTGTGGTGGACATGCATTTGTGAACAAATCAACAATCGAAATGCGTTTCCAAAATCAATCGCGTTGCGAACTACCCTTAGCGTGATCAACGCGATTCACAACACGCGTCCTTACATTTTACATGTTTCGGAACACTTACGAATTCAAAGCAAAATATCAAATTACAACCGAAACCATCTTCGCGTTCATTGCAAATATTTCAACCAATTTAATCCTGTCTGTGCTGGAGCTAGCAACTCCATTCCTAAAAACTTAAACTAAATTATAAAACTTAAAAACTAAATTCCTAGAATACTTAAACTAAATTATTTCATATTAAATAAAACTTATATCTAAAATTAAAAACGTTGTGGTCTCTTTCACGTTGGACGGATCCAAAGATTACCATCGAGAATTACACGACCAGGTAACATTGGTGACCCCGAGTTTTTTTTCTAAATTTATCCAGACGACGCCATCGTTAAGTGCAAGCACAGTCAAGTACAGTTTTTCGGGCCGTTAGAATTTTGTTCGGTCGGCTGCATAACGCATACGAAGTTTAGTTAGGCCGGATTGAACACGCCACCAGGGCCGTCGAGAGGAATTCCAGGCCCGGGACGGAAAAATCTCGGGCCCCCCATATTTACCATTTTTTTCAAAGTTCATGCCTACTAATATGGTACGTTCTAAATTCAATTACGAATAGCATGAAATTGGTTGGAATTAACGGAAATAATAATTTTTTGTTTGCAAATAGAAGATGGATTGAAAATAATTCTACATGCGAGTAGATCAGAATCCGAACAGAATCATACATTCAATTTGATATTGCAAACGACATGTTGGTTGGTCGATTAACTATTTAAAAAAAAAATAGCATGAAGATCTATTACCTATTATGAAAATAAAATAGAGCGAAGTTAAAGTATTTGAAATTTGTCTTTTTGTATGTATTTAAAAGGTTTACTAAATACTCTTTATTGTTTTTCTTTATATTAAAATATTATAACAATGTTTTCATTAGAATTAGTTTAATTAATTCTAATTCTAATTACATCGAAATTCAATTTCATTGCCAAAGGTGCTTCGATACATAGTGTAGCAAGTCCAGAAACACGATCTTGTCATGAGCCACGAACGATGAAAATTCTTTTTCTGGCAAGGATGCTAAATGAACGTTCGGTACTAGTTACGGAGAGCAACACAAATGTTGGGGAAAATCGTCTCCAAGTTCTGGGAATAAATAGTATTGAGCAAACACAATGGCGGAAGCTCTGCTTCAAAATTGTTTTTCAGATGAATTATTTCTTCTTTCAACTCTTGAGACACATGCGAGTTATACTTTTGGATGAACTTTGTAGCGGAGTTTTTAATCTCAATTTCGTCCATTGTTGAAAACTGCCATAAAAATGAAAATGTAGCATTCAAATTCTTCATCGTATCGAACCGACAAGAAATTCCAGTTATAATTGAATCAACTATGACGTAAAAGGTGTTTAACTTGAAATTTATTTCTTCGTCTGTTTCAATTTCTTCTCCAGCTCCTCGATTTTCTCCAAAATGTCTCTTTGATTGCCTTTTTCGGTTCGATGGGAACGACTCTGGAAAATCCCCCAATCCAGTAGCAACTGCTTTGCATTCAGATAAATTTGATCCCATTCGTTTCGAATAAAGTTCAAATCGGAGATCAAGTTGTCAAGATTTCGAATTTCAACGTCAATAGTCATGTTTCTGGCTTGAAGAATGATACTTCTACCATTTATAGCGCTAAGAACCTTGCACCAAATCGAAGATATCAGGACGCATTCAAATTTGTACAATGTACATATTGTAATGTGTATACACTCTTGATCTCTTTTAATATCGGAGTAATAGGAGAATTTGCTTCTTTAAGAATCGAGAAACATCTAGTGGCTTAGAGGGGAACTCATTCAGCGCATATAAGAACCTCGAAAGGGGTAAGCATCTATTGATAAAGTGGAGAACTTCGTTAAGCATCGAGAACAACCTCGTAGATTCTCGAACCGATTTGAGGTATATAAATAGGCGCTCGGAAGCGAAGCGGTTCATTATTGGTTGTAAACTGCGATAAGTAAAGACTGTGTATAAAAACTTTGTATATGAAAACTATAGTACTCTCATGGTGGAAGTCGAATAGGGTGGCATCTACATATTTTTTGTGGAAGGTCTAGTCAAGACATTCATGTAGAAATCGATTTGCAGTCGGGAGACTTGGGAGACTTAAAAATGTTATAATTTGAAATAGAGAAAGACTATAGAGAATTAACGAAAGTCTGAGTGAGGAGGAAAACACATTTGTTTCTTTGTGTTTGTATTTTGGTGTGGTTATATTTTTTGGTTACATCTTTGTATATGAAAACTTTTTCATATACAAAGGTTACGTACGCAAAACGGTAGTCTTTCTATTCAAAGATAATAAGACAAAAGCAGGTGAATTGCGATTTCGTGTAGGAATTTTATATTCTTGGTTGAGATTTTTTATTTTTGATGATTTGCGGATTGTATTAGGGGATTATAACTTGAACTATTATAGGCAAGTAAATATGTAGGAATTGTATTCTTATCCAATAATAAATAGCTAGCTAAATAAATTTAAAAAATTTGATCACCTAAACCTTTCTTACAATTTGTTTTCATATCGAACATAAAGAAGTTTAAATTTTCAAAGTCTTAGAAAGATGATTTTTTTTAAATAAATAAATTTGTTAATTGATACCTAATAACATCATTTAAAAGCTAGTTACAAAATTGCTGACAACTTAGGTATAATGAAAAGATGGATATTTAATTTTTTGACGTTTTTTAATGGTAGTGAATTTTTTAAATGGGATGAGGAACTTTTAAATTTGTTTGTTTTAAAAATTAACACATACCTATCTTTCAGTTTATAAAGTAGGTAGTTATAACTTCCGGTCAAGAAAGTGTTTCAAGGAGAAATTTTGAAACATACTTTTGGCTGTAAGTTCTTATGATATATGTAGATATTTATTAAAAGAAGGACCTTCCTATCAACAATTTTGAATGATCAAGATTCAAGGGTATAAGCAAATGTTTACTTTTAATAAGGTTAAAGACTTTATTTGGATCTTTATTTTTAGAGAAGTAGGTAGGTAATACTTTCAAAACTGTGTATACTCGTCAGTCCTCTGGCAGTCAAATTCTGAAATTTTTAAATATCTTACAATGTACTCAAAAAAGTGACTGGCCCGATTGGGAACAATATATTAATTAGATTAGCTATCATATACACCCGAATTTATAAAAGTTTGATTTAAAAACTATCGTAAACAAAATATCCTCAAAAGTTACCCAACTTTTGTATAATCACCCATATGTATTTGAAAAAAAAGGAAAAAATAAATTGAATAAAAATAATAAAGTAATGAAAAAGCATTTCGTAATCTTTTCCACATCACCCAATGGGGTAGAACACTAGATGCGTTTTTTTTTTCGAAGTATCCCCAGTAGGCATATTCCTCGTCCTTAAACTATAAATTATGTATAAATATTTGCGTTATATGTGTATTAGGGTGGGTCAAAAAATTATTTTTGAGAATTGAGAGTTCTAATAGCACTAAAAATTGGCCATATGGTATCCTTAGCACATATGCAAAATATTTTTGAAATGGGTTGACTTAATCTGCCTCCAATTTATTTTTAAAGTTTTAACGTTTTCAACTTTTTACCATGATTGATTTTTTTATTTTTCAATTTTTTAAATTTTTAAATGAGGTGGCTTGAACTTTCTGTTGGGTTCATTTCGTTATTTGAACTTTATTCAAAACAAAAATCAAAGTAGGCCGATACCCAAATTTTAAAAAAAACACAGTAACATGGCATTCATTTTAAGGTTCTTCATCTTCAGTGTAGTCGCAAAATTGAAGCTGAGTTTAAATTTATAGTTGTGTTTGTGATTGCTTTTAAAATTTCTTTGAATTAAATCTGTCGTAATGAAACGTACTAGAAACGCTTTCAAATGTCCTATATTTGGCGAGACTTGTGATTTTAAGAATAATTTACTGCCCACTTACGAAGAGGTAATGAAATGTTATGAATGGAACAGGTACAATTTGAAAATTAATAAAAAGGAACCAACGTTCAAGGAAATGAGTGATATAGTGTGTGAAAAAATCGAATTTGTTTGGAAACAGGCATCAATACTGGTTGTTTCAACTACGAGATCATTACAAATGATAAAATCTTATCATGGTAAGTGTAGAAAACTCCTTAAGTTCCATCCCAAGATTCCAAAAAAGAAGCTAGAGGAATTTTTTTCTGCTATCAAAGTTTTATTTGACATTTCATCTTGTAAATGCTCTGATTTTTCGAAATGCAACTGTCCAAAAGAGAGAAAGGTACCACTGAATGAAAGAAGTTTTCTAAATGATCAAAGAACCACAATAAAAATGATAATTGGTAACACAGATGTACTCGCTACAAAAAATAATCAGATAAGTTTGAAAAGAAAAATGGATAGAGAAACATCAGCAACTGGCCTTGCAAAAACGTCTAAAAGAATTTCTGCTTCTGTTCATAACAATAGTCCACCAGAAGCACAATCGGATTCATGTGAAGATTCAGATAGCGAAGATATTTTTACAGTTGACGACTCCAAAGAAAAGGAAAAAAAACAACAATCCGTAACACTGAATTACTCCGCGTTATCTCAAAGCTGCACCGTTATGGGGTATCAGACAGAGCGGCAGCTGCCATTGCTTCTGTAATCCTACAGGAATCTAAATTACCCTTTATTGATAAAAATAAACTAAGAAGGGAGCAAAAAAAGGCAAGAGAAAGTATTCAAAATAAAGAATCTGTTTTTGAGATCAGTGCTTTATAATTCGAAGGTCGAAAGGACAAAACTTTAGTCAACCGGAAAAGAAATGGAAAGTATTACCGCGAACAAGTGATCGAAGAACATATTCCACTAATAAGCGAACCAGAGTGAAAATACTTAGGTTACGTTGCTCCAACATCAGGTACTGCTAAATGTGTTGAACAAGAGTTGTTTAAGTATTTCCTGACAGAAAACATTTCATTGGAAAATTTAGTAGCTATTGGATGTGATGGTACCAATGTCAATGTTGGGAAATTTGGAAAATCATGAGCATGTTGGAAAAAAGATTAAAAAGACCATTACAATGGATAGTTTGCATGTTGCATATGAATGAGCTGCCATTCCGTCATTTATGTGCCCATATTGATGGCGTAACTTAGGGACGCCGAAAGGATCTGGAAAATTTCGAAAAAACGTCTATCGTTAAATTTAAGAGCATTCCAGGAGAGTCGCTGCCGATAATGGACAAAAAGAACCTTAGCTCTGACCAACTTTATTTATTTAGGATCGTTTCAGCAGTTTTGGCCGGAAGTTGTCTCGATGACCTAGCTGATAAGTCCCCCGGAAAGATGTCCCATGCTAGGTGGCTCACTAAAGCTAATCGTATTCTTCGTCTGTATATCGGAACATCAACTCCTACGGAAAGTTTGATAGTGTTAGCAACTTACGTCGTGAAGGTCTATGCTCCAACTTGGTTCAATATCAAAAGGCAATCTACCTGCAAAGAGGCATTTATGGGGTTTAATCTCGAAAAGTCGCTATCTTTCCGTGGAATATCAGACTGTTATTGATCCTGTAATCAAACGAAACAGTTTCTTTGCGCATTCAGAAAATTTATTGCTAGCAATGTTAACTGATCTAAGAAAACATATCAGAGAATTGGCTCTGCGCCGTACTTTAAAAGCTCGCACCGAAAAACCTACTCGGTTAAGAGTTTTTGAAGTCCCAAATATAAAATTGGATGCAAAAGTGTACTATGACCTCATCGATTGGCAAAAGGATATTTTTGAACCACCTATATTAAAACATATTTCAAACGATAAACTTCAAAACTTCATTGCTCAGGAGGAAAACAATCAAATTGAATTTTTGCGTCTACCATGTCACATCCAGGCCGTTGAGAGGGCAATTAAGACCGTCACAGAAGCATCAGCTACTTTATGTTCAAAAGAAGCACGTGAAGGATTTATACAATCTAAGATTGTATCTCGTAAATTGATGCCAAAAATTTGATAGCAAAAAAGACTTTTGTGTAAATTGATGTCAGTTTAAAATAAAATATTTAAAAAGTTCCTTTTAATAAATCCAATGTGATATAAAAGTAGTTTTTGTTGCATTTTTAACTTAATAAAATAAATTAAGAAGGAGATTTACCTTACTTTAGAAATGTATTACTCAATGTCTTTTTTAATTAAGAATTGGAGGCAGAAGAAGTTGTCTGAACTCAATAAAATTTTTTGTGTTCATTCACAACATCATTTCGCAACTTTTTACCGCTATTAGAATCGAAAACTATGAACAAAAAATGTTGCCATACAATAGTGGCCCACCCTAATGTGTATCACAGCACTCAAACTACAATAAAAGAATATATACATATAATATTTAAAATGTTTATTTATTTATTCCCATCAAGCAGATATACATACATTTTAAATAAAAATATATAATCTTAAAGACTACTGATTAAATTATAAGCAACATGCGATACCTTACAAGTTTGTATAAATACCTACAAATAACTAAATACTTACAAATAATAAAACACCTAACCACCAGAGTTTAAAAAAGTTAATAAATTAATAATAAGACTTTTAAAGGTATCGCGACTAATATTGCTATGGAAGTCAATATGATTAGCAACTGAGTTGGCCTCTCTTAGGCACCTTGTTATTGGCTCATTAAGACCATAATTTACCCTATGAAAAGGTTCAAAAAATATGCTATGTACTCGAAGATCTCTTGTTGGAGCATATATTCTTATAAGGGACAAAAGAAAAGGACAATTTATTTGATTTTTAATAATGTCTCTAATATAAATTATTTCAAAATATTTTCTCCGAGTTTCTAAAGACTGGAGACCAATTAAATTACATCTAGTAAGATAAGTAGGCATTCGTATGTTCCAATAAAGTCTATAAATGACCAACCTGGTAAAACGCTTTTGGATTCTTTCAATTCTATTTGAGTGGATAGCATAGTAGGGGTTCCATATTACACAACAGTATTCAAGGACCGGCCTTACATAGGAAAAAAATAATGCTCTGAGTGTATAAGGGTCTGAAAATTCCATAGAGTTACGTGAAACGAAACCGAGTAAGGAATTTCCTTTCGCAACAATAAAAACAATATGAAGGCAAAACGTTAGCTTAGGATCAAAGATGACACCTAGTTCTTTTTTGGCTGTAACCTTTTGCAGTGGAATATCATCAATGTTATAAACATAGCTTATAGGTGAAAAATTTCGGCGAAAAGATAGGAAATCACATTTGGCAACATTTAGAAATAACTGATTTGAGTTACACCAATCGGCTAAATTAATTAGGTAATTCTGAAGGAGATGGCAGTCATCGACGGATTTAATGCATCGAAAAATTTTTATATCATCGGCGAACGTAAGGCAATGAGAAGATTTGATACAATCGGGAATATCATTAATAAGGAGCAGAAAAAGAAGTGGACCTAAATGACTTCCTTGAGGTACTCCAGAAGTCACAATTATGGGATCAGATATTACGTTATTAATACGCACATATTGGGTGCGCCCCTCTATATAAGATTCAAACCATCTCAATATATTTGAGTGAAAACCAAGGGCGAAAAGCTTCTTTATTTAGACTGTGTGATTTACCCTATCGAATGCCTTTGAAAAATCTGTATATATTACATCACTTTGATAGCCATTTTCAAAGTTTTTTATTATATCATTGGTTAAGATTGTTAAGTTTGTAGTAGTTGACCTTCCAGAAACAAAACCATGCTGAGCAGGGGAAATAAGCTCACGAACAATAAAGGATAACTTTTCGTAAACTATTTTTTCAAATAATTTAGGGATCGTTGAAAGTTTGCTTATTGGACGATAATTAGAAACACTTTGCTTAGGACCTGATTTATGAATCGGAACAATATACGATACCTTCCAGTCATCTAAAAAAAGTCCCATATTTAAAGATGCATTAAAGAGTCGAGTTAACGGATCAGTGAGGGAGGATATACAAGATTTTAAAATTAAAGGAGGAATACCATCAGGACCTGGTTGTTTATCATGGTTTAATTCAGATATAGCGTTTTCGACATCAGTTGAGTTTAAGTATAAGGAACCGACATTGATCTGATTCCCGGGTGCCTTAGTTAAAAAATTATTGGGCAAATTAGATGGAGAATAAACCGATTGAAAAAAATTTGAAAACATGTTGCAGATCGTCATAGGATCACTTGATGCAGTCCCTGAATAATGCATGCAATTTGGAATACCATTAGAACATTTCTTACTATTAATGAAATTAAAAAAACATTTACTATTTTGCTTCAAATTTGATTCTGTGCGATACAGGTAATCCTTATATAAAAACTTATTTAAAACATCAAATTCTTTATGAAGTCGTTTGTAATTATTTAGCAATGTATTATTTCCTTTAGACTTTCGGAAATGTTTATATGCTTTATTTTTTTTGTTGCACAAGTTACTTAATCTTTTATTGAACCAGGCTGGTCTGGAATTATTACGAATAACTATTTTTGGAATGTAAAGGTTCATTGCCTCAGTTAACGAATATTGCAGATGATTACAAGCATCACATAAATCATAGTTATCAAATATATAGCTCCAAGGAAAGATATTCATATAATTATTGATTGAGTTAAAATCACCATTTTTATAACCATATTTAGACAATTCATTAATAAATGGTTTAAAATATTCATAGGATTCAAATTTTATACATAAAGCTAAATGATGAATAGTGTTAGGAAAAATTGGACAAATGTTTTTATTTATATCAGTGCAAAATTCTCTATCGACAAAAACAAGGTCAAGAGTACGATTTAAATCGTTACAGAATTTATTTATTTGAATGAGGTCATATTCAGCAAACGAATCAATTACTAAACATTCATGAACATTACTAACATTAAAAGGTATAAGGCACAACTCATCAGGATCTAGGATCCAATTTACATGGCAAAGGTTAAAATCACCTAGTACGATACAGTTCTGATTATAGCTTGTAGCACTTAGAACAAATCGAAAATTTTCTATATGTAAATTATATAAATCAACAGAACTACCTGGTGGTATATAACTTAGTATAATTAAAAACATCTTTTGAGTTGTTTAAGGTGACACGTACAGCTAATTGATCTACGTCGATTTCTGATGAGAGAGACGGTAATTCAATTTCACGACAAGAAAACTAAGTATAAATATATTTTGTTTCTTTGGTTTCTTTTTCCTTAAAGCTTTTGTTTTTCCTTCTGAGTTCCAAAATAATCAGTCCGATCAGCACAAATTAATTTGGTGATAGCTTCTTGATGTCCGGTTGAACAGCTTACTGTTGGAATCATGTCCTTCACCTTCAAAATATTTTGCGTCCAAGTATCAGCCAGCTTTTCCATAGCACCCATTGTTGAAAAATTGTGCAAAAATATGGTGTGCAGAATATTGACAGTTTCTTCAAAACGGATTGAAGGAACTGTCAGTTGTCCAAACTTTGAAGTTGAGGCCGATGTCTCATAGGCTCTCAGTCTAATTAAAAACGTCTCTTGCCTTTCCGTGTCCATCTCTTCTTCGTCTATTAGATTTTTGGCACATTTATCATAGTTTAGTTTGCTCTTTAGTTTTTTTGCAGCAAATCCGGCGTAATATGCAGCAGCTCCTTTCTGGAGATTCTTTGCATTTGCATCGTTTCCATCCATGTTTACATCTTCGTCCTGAAGTTCTTCCGGTCGCTCTTCGAATACGAATTCCTCGTTTGTAGATTCATTTCTTTCTGTATCTGCATCCATGCTGCCAACCATTTGCAATAGCGGTTCTGCTCCAGCATCGTCGTATCCAGAATGCTCCGCTGATGTCAAATGCTGGAAAATGATTTGCTTCAGATTCCGAATGAATCTCCAAGCCGAAGGATTCCTTTCATATGAGCCTCTGTTGGATCGAAGCATTGTCAGTGGAGTCCGACAGAACCTGCTTGTTAGGGTTCCTTGATCACAACTGTCCTGTATTTAGGGTATCGAATAAATCGTTCATCCTTTTGATGAACTTCGCCGTTGACTCCGCAACTATTTTTCCTGTTCCGTCTTAAAAAAGTTTATGTTAAGTGCGTAAATTATCCCGGAGTGCACACTAGCGCTAAAAATTTGTGTTGCCAATTTCACGGACATTTTCTCATAATTATTGGGTTTGATGTGCACTTTTGAAAGTTTAAAGAAAACTTGAGATATCCCTTTCGAGTCGTCTTCAAAGATCTTTTCTAATATGCGCCAATCAACAACTTCATCTCCCATTGAGATAGTGTATTTGAGCAATATATTTCTTACACTTTTAAACATATATGGATAGTCATAAAGTAAAAAAAACTCTATGGCCCTCGATATCCACATATGGTTTAAGTTCCTCGTTAAAGGGTGCTATTCTGCTGTAAGCTGCAACATTAATTGTGCCTTGGTCACAGCTTGTTGCGGTAATGGCTAGTCCACAATTTATTACTCCCGTAATAATTGTTACTAACATCTTTGATAGTATGTTTACATCAGGTGATCCAACATAATAGGCAATAGTCTTCTTCCAATTTTTGTTTAAACCTCTAAGTGTAAAAACCATTACCTTAGAGGCCACATTGTTTTTTCTTCCGAATTTTCCAAAGTCGGTGTATCCATATATGAAGTCATTCTTGACGTTATATTCCAACTCCTTCTTTATTAACATCTCGTCGAAAAGTAACACGCACTTTTTGTCCATCGATGTCATGTCCTTTGCTTTGTCAGTGCAGCTCCTTCATCCTTTGGCTTAATCCTGTGGGTAGACGGATTTCTGAATGCCACCGGTAAATCGTGCTTACCGATGCCATCGCGATGGCAGCTTGAAACCTGCACTCAACATGAAATTGTAGCATGCTGGGGACTTAAAGAAAAATTTGATAAACAAATCTTTCTCTTTTGGTGCCCAGGGTGCATTCGCCTTGTGAAAGAGCTGGGAGATGATGAAAGTTCTCAGTTCCTCCGAAAAGTCCTCCATATGGGCATCGAGTCCTTTCCTCAGCTGGTATTCTGGTCTCACCGCTGTTTTTTTTGGTGTGTCCAAGTAACACTTGCACAAAGGCGCGAGACAAATTTGTAGTTTCCTAAACCGGGGGATGAAAAGTGCTCCGGTATGATTTCCGAACTGAAATCGGGTGGTGGTAAAGAAATTCTGCGTATATAACTTGCAGAACCAGTCGCAGCCGCATTAACGATTGATACGGCTGGACTAGAAGGAACCGGTGGAAGTGGGGCTGGAGGTACATTTATCGGCTCAGAATTCCGAATCGCAGGGGTAACCGTGGAGGTTGACTAAATTCGTGTTTTGTTCGCTTCCATTGTGCGAACGCACGATCTGTCCAGAGATTTCTCTGAGCAACAACAAATGGAGGACGAAAAGGGAATGGGAAGCTCCGATTTGGACAGACTCTTTTATGTAGCGCGTACATGAATGTCCTTAGCATAAAAATGGTTTTCGCACATGAAGGAAGTTTTTGCAATTTGCTTCATGTGCGAAACATTTCCATGCTTTATCCAAATCGGTCTTCGGTGGTCAGACGGCAATTGAAAAAAAGAAACGTAGCCTGCCGACCTATTCTGTTCATAACAGTTGAAATAACAGCACATAACCATTTTTAATGAAGTAATTTTATATAAGAAAATAAAAAAATAAAGCAGTGAATATAAATAAATAAATATTATTTACTAAACTACAATAAATATTATTAGCAAGTTATACTGTTAATAAAAAAAGCAGTAAATATTTATTTTAAAAAGCAATAAATTAAATTCCATACAAAACAACTAAGCAGTAAATTTAAACTATAAAATATAAAAAGCGATAGATTAAAAGTATATTCAAGTAATAAATATTAATATTAAAAAGCAATAAATATAATTAAATTAAAAGTAATAAATAAAACGTATTCAAAAGGAAAAAATAAAATGTATATTAAACATAAAAAAAATAAATAAAATATATTTTATTGCAAAACGTGTAATTAAAAAGAAAATAATTTATATAAGCAATAAATTTAATGAAAGTTGTAAATTTTATTTAGACAAAAAAGTACAATAACTAATAATAATAAATAAATAACCTATGAAAAAGAGGATCATATATAATTAACAAAATAAGCTATATTAAACCTAATATCACAAAAATGTTTTATTTGAAAATTACCTGAAACACCCTGTCTTTAAAATAAATTAAAATGCAATACCTACAGCAATTTTTGAATCCTTTCAAATGAACAAAAACCCGCACTTTCTATTAAAATCTTAATATCTGAATATAGGTAATAACAAAATAGAAATAGAAACACTGAAAACCCCGCACTTTGATTCAAAGTTTGAAAAATTAACTTAAATTACTAGATAAAAATTTCACTTCCTATTTCTAATGATCTTTAAAAAAGTTTGCTAAAGTTTGTTTCTTGGTATTTTATTTAGGTACTCGTATATAAATTTAAATATAATGATACTAGTACCCGTAGTGTGATGGTTAGTGCGTTGGACTGTCATGCAAGGGGTCTTGGGTTCAATCCCTGCCTGTGCCACCTAACTTTTTTCACGGGTACTGCCTCTTGCGAGGAATTGACAAATCCTCCAAGAGTAATTCTTGTCATGAAAAGTGCTTTCTCAAATGAGCCGTTCGGATTCGGCATATAAACTGTAGGTCCCTTCCATCTCTGACAACATTATTCGCACACAGAAATGGTTGAGAGTTGTAAGTCACTAGGCCCTGGTTCTTCATGGACTGTTGCGCCACCTGATTTATTTATTTATTTAGTTTTGAAAAAAACTAGTCTAAACAATTCAAAAATTTCACCGATTTTACTATTTTTTGGTAATAACCACACAAAATTGCACAACCGCCAAAGTTGAAATTTTGAAAGTTTTGAATTTGAATTGATTGAAGGAAACAAACCAATTTTAAATATAAAAAAACGCTACAATTTGCATTCGAAAGAAATAGGACAGGGCTTCCACTTTTGAACGTAAATATAATAGAATAATTTACTAGTAATTTAAGACTTGTTTTTCATTTCACCTTATAAATGCGTACCTACCAATAGGTATACGATAATGCATTTACGTGAACTAAAATTTTATTTTAATGTTTCCGTGAACTACAGTAGATTTTAAATTTTAACGTATGAAATTTAAAACCATTTTCAAGGGAATCCAGATTGTTCAAAAATGTTTTATACTACATAAAATATGTTTCACACTTAAAATTAAAGGAATTGCTAATTTTTTTAAGTGAACAACCAGTTCTATTAAGTGTTATTTCAATCTTCACCTGAATTTAATTCTAAATTAACCTGAATTATGTTAACAACTTCATATGGACTTAAATGGATTTTGAAAATAAAACAAATTAATACTGTAATTTGTACCTATGTATGTACTGTACATGATTGCGTATTTACTATGCTTAAGAAATAGAAAACATTAATCTACATTTGTTCGTTATATTTCTTAAAATATCCAACATTGTAACGGTGATATAATATCTATCTATCTGTATTTATCCTTATAAAAAACAAACAATAAATATCTGACCATTATGAGCATTATATTAATTTTCTTATTCATTTCATTCATTGAATTTCTAATTGAATTTCTCATTCATACTTGAATTTAAAAAAAGAAGTACCTACTTAAAGTTTCAAATTGGGAACCGGAAACAATTTGTACTCATTCAATCCTTTTTTTGCCTTGTTGATATTTTTCAATATTCCTCAATACCTACCAAGCAAAAAAAAACACATTATACATATTTGTATAGAATATGCATTGAAAAATAATAACAAAAATGCCTTTTTATTGACTCCATCCAACTATCGCTAAATTTGTGTACCTACATTCTTCTCTATCTTTTTTTCTTCAATTATCTGGAAAATTAATATTTAATATTGCAATTCTCGCTCTTTCTCCCCTCACCGCAATACATTCCACACGTCAAACATGTGGAACGAACTGTTTGGGAAGTCGGTAAGAAGCAGTGTTGCCAAGTTGACCTGTTTCATGTCAAATTTGACAAGATTTCATCGCTGTTGACATGAAATGAAATACAAATCTTGTCAAAAGTGTTTTGACTTGTTTTTTGACTTTATTTAAAAATTCAATATGCAACTTAAATTTTTGTTAAAATATTTAAAAAAACATTTCAACTTCAGTACAGGCCGAGTGTAATGTGTTATACTATGAACTGCAATCAATGAAGTTACCTTTGAATATATATAATATGGAGTACAGCCTAACAAAAACCATTCCCAAATCCCAATCATATGGTGTCAGTCTGCTCTGGTGCACAAAACAACTCGTTGTGGTTTACTATATTTGAGAGAGTATGCGTGAAAAACCCACCCATATTCCAAACTCGTTTGTTCACCACAGCATTATATTTGTGTAAACGTATGTGTTTGGAATATGTGTGCGTTTTTCACCAGACTCCTTGGTAAAACGTACTTACTTTGATACGTTCACATGTTAATAAAAAAGTGTTTTTGGCCTGAGATTTCATATTCCATTTAGAATTTTTAGTCAATTAAATTTGATTAAAACGAAACAAAGAAACAGAATGCAGCTGTTGTTAACTAATTATCTTTTGAGGATAAGAAATCATTTGCGCAATAAAAACCGTTGCAATAACTTTGCAATTCCTGCAGCAGTAACAAAAAAGGTTGGAACTTATGCTATATACAAAAATATAGATATAACCAATGAAATTGAATGTGATAGCTCAGATTTTGAAGATCTTTAACTTTATGTACCTTAACTTAAGTACATATGTACCTATTTTTATATAATAATAATTTATGAAATATTTTTTGTTTAAATTAACTGGTAAGAAGTTGTATTACCGACAGTTGCTCTTCACGATAGTACTATTCCGATACATATACATTGTTTTTGTTTCCACATTTTCTCATTTCTTTTGAAATAAACAGCTGATTCAGCTGACTCCCTCACACATCTTAATACTTATGAGGACAAAATAATATACTCCTTTCATTCCCACTCTTGCTTTCAAAATTTTATTTTCCGGTCGCTCTTAGGTTCCACACCAAATTTCCGTACACACAGCGCCCTCATGGTCCGCCTTTCGTAACAAAATTTTCTGTTCGTAACAAAATTTTCTGTTATTTCAACAGGAATGAGAAAATGTAAAAACAAAAACACAAAAACAGTTCGTTGCCATGGTTACCTTGGATTTTTTTGTGCCTCTGTCTATTTATTTATTTATTTATTTAATCCGTTAATTATCTAACGTTAATATAAACTTATAGCTATTTACATAATTTTTTAATTTAAAATTTTAATTAACATAGAAATAAATAAATACTATAACATATTAAAAAAGCTTTCTTTAAATTGTTTCCTTTTAACATTGTAATTAACAGATGAAATTAAATTATAAAATTTATTGAAGACTGAAATCAATTGATTTAAAGGGCTATTCATACCATAGTTAGTTCTGCTAAGGATCGGACATAGAGGTATCTGTCTTCTTATGCTAGTTTGACTATAGCTAAAATTTAGACGATTCAGAGCTATTGCGGATATAATAGAACCATTAATTAATTTTAAAATAAAACAAAATTGGAGATATTGTCTATGTTGTGAAAGTGTAGGGAGGTTTATTAGCAAGTCTCTGAGAATAAGGAGGTGGTGTGAATATTTGGGAAAACGTAAGAAAACGAAGACAAAAACGCATGTCTACCTATCAATGTAAAGGAGTCATGCATATACATATCGTTATAGCTATGAATTGTATGCTTTTAGCAGAAGGTATTTTGCTTGAAATTATATTCATTTGATTTCAGATTTTCAGTTTTTGAGAAATTTGAAGATTTTAATGGAACGTTATCAAATTTCATTCTCTGTAGGATTCATTGTTGCCATATTTTGAATATGGGGTATAGAAGTATGTAGGTATATACATATGTACATTTTTTAATATTTATATTTCTACAATGCAGGTATATGTAGGTAGAGGGTGGGTATGTACTAAGTAGTATCTAAGGAGATTGGCATGTAGTGCTAGGCGGTGGAATAACTTTTTTTAAATACTGGTTCTAAACAATGAAGCCAAAAATAATAAAATAAATATTTATTTATTAACTTTCCATAGGAAGTTATTGTAATGGGTCCGATTTGTCTAATGGAAAATTTTGACATTTCTCGACGTTTCAAGGTCACTAGAGTCGAAATAAAAGATTTTTAGAAAGATGTCTGTGCGTGCGTGTGTACGTACGTTCGTACGTCCGTACGTTCGCGACGTTTTTTTCGTCGTCCATTGCTCAAAAACCAGTAGAGATATCGGCTTCAAATAAATTTTGTAATACAGGTAATAAAGCAGAAAGATGCAGAAAGGACTCTCAAAAAAATTGAGTGGGTGGTTTTTTTACCATAGCAATTTAAAAAACAGGTGAAAATGTTGGTTAACCCTCAATATCTCACGAACCATTGACGCTAGAGACTTGAATAAAATTTTATATTATATATTGACACGTGATACAAAATAAGTATATTTTTGAAAAAAATGCAATTAACGGTTTTTTTTATAAACCAAAAAAACTGAAAAAAAAATTGTCACCTCGAAAATTGTACGACTAAAATATGATTTCATCTCCAAAACAATTTTGTGCAACGAAAAATAACGTTTTTAATATCTGGTAAAATTTTAAGAAAAATCAAATTGACAGTTTTTTTTATAAAAAAATAAAAACCTAAAAAAAACATTGCTCAAAGTTGGTAAAAATTGAATTTCGACTCAAATATCTTTTCAAAAACTTAAGATTATGGCTTCAAACTTATTTTATCTTATAAGAAATATTATTTTCAACATTCGGAAAAATTTTGAGAAAAATCGAATTGACAGTTTCTTTACAAAAAATAAAAACCTACAAAAAAACAATACTAAAACTTGGTAAAAATTTTCTTTCTACTCAAAAATTAAAAATATTTGCTTCAAACTTATTTTATTTCACAGAAAATATTGTTTTCGATATTCAATAAAATAAAATCTACAAAAAATAGTACGCAAATTTGGTAAAGATTTTCTTTCCACTCAAATATCTTGTCAAAAATTTGAGATTGTGGCTTCCAACTAATTTTATAAAAAATATTGTTTTCAACATTCGAACAAATTTTGAGAAAAATCGAATTGACAGTATTTACAAAAAATAAAAACCTAACAAAAAAAAAATTGAACACTTTGAAAAAAGGGCAATTAACCTAATCAGCAAAACACTTACAGATCCAGTTCATTCCCTCTTCAAGGCTGCTGAAGATGTGATTAATGCTACAAAACCGATCAAGAAATATTCCAAATCTGCCCTTATAAAAATGACATCTATAGTTCCCAATCTTGGCTCTTTTTCATTTAATAATACGCAGACATTAGGAGGTAATCTACCACCTTGGAAAAGACATATACTTCCCATTAACACTAAGCTTGCTAAGTACAAAAAGGAAAATACTACTGACGACATATTTAGAATGCTTCACCAAGAAATGATCTCTGCCTATAACGCTGATAGAATCTCCTACACAGACGGTTCGTACAAAGAAGACAATTGGTGTTCATACGCAGTCATTCAGTTACAACCAAATTCTGAAACATCTATAATTCACCAAGCTCTTTTACCAGATTCTGCGAACAGCTACATTGCAGAGTTAACAGCAATTTATAAAGGCATATCTGTTGCCCAAAAATACTTTAACCGATCGCTCATTGTAACCGATAATCTTGGTATCCTCATGGGTCTTAAAAATGCCACAAATAAATGCCCTTCTCTGGAGCTTATAAGATGTTTATTCGCCAATAAAAATATTATTCTTGCATGGATACCTGGACATTCCGGAATTAAAGGAAATGAGGCAGCAGACCTTGCAGCAAGAACTGCTACAAACTATCTACTCATTGTAGAGTATCCCAAATTGTATAAGCTCCTACGCAGATCTTTGATTCAGGATCATAAGAAAGAACTCATCGAAAGCTGGCAAAACTCTGAAGCTTTTCTAAAAAAAATCAACCTACTAACGCGCGTATACCATACAATCGGTCTCTAAACAGAGAAGATAGCATAAAACTCTTCCGAATAAGAGTTGGAAAAGCTATTTTTAACACTCAACATTACTATAATGCTGGAGATCCTGAGCAATGTTTGAATTGTGGAACGATACTCTCTGTTTCGCATATCCTTGTCGAATGTCCTATATCTCGCCAAATTGAAGTATCATCAGACAACATAACCGAAAAACTTGCCAAAATCTTAAATCCATCAGATGAACGATCCATTCGGTATATAAAAGATGCCACATCCGCTCACCAAAAATTTGATGAAATATAAAAAAACTAAAGTCGTGATTTCTTGATCTATAGTTTAAGGCTTGTTGATTAAATAAACACAGCTCTTATTCATAGTCAATTTTCCTGATGTGTTTAGTAAAACCCCAGTTTAAGGTTGTATTCTACTACAATTATACTTCAAATGACAGGTCAAAGCAAAAAAATACTGTTATATTTTCAATATTTTTATTTTGTGCTGTCATTCCTCAAATTGGATGTCGAAAAAAGTAAATAAAACAAAACTAATTAATAAAAAATATAAAAAAAGCAAGAACAACGTCCTATAATATTTTAGATGAACAACAAGGCAAATATGAAAGGCGAACGGCAGGAAAACTGGTCTTCAGCAAGTTGACGTAATATTTATTTTATATGATTTACTTTTTCAATTTACAAATAAAAATCAAATATGACATTTGGCTGTGATAATAATTACTTAAACACAGCATTTCCTATGTTTATAGTTAAACCACAGGCTTAGCCTTAAACTAAGGTTTAAATTTATTTATAAATAGCCTAAACTCTGGACTTGCTTAGTAACAACTTAGCAAGAGTTTAGTAAACATCTATGAATATGCCCCAATTAGACTTTGCTAAATTATTTTTTTTTACAACTTTATTTTACTTATAAAGTAACTTGAAATATAGAATTTGATAACTAAATGTAAATATGTAAATAGTTAAGAGACGGCATCATATGGTCTGGGTCTGGCTACCCTGATGCCTTTCTAAAAATAATTTATAAATTAAGTTTGTAAATTATTTCAATAAATAAAAAAAAAAAACAATACTAAAACTTAGTAAAAATTTATTTTAATTTAATTTCATTCATCAAAATTAATTTCATTCGTCAAAAAACGCTACACTTTGCATTCGAAAGAAATAGGACAGGGCTGCCACTTTTGAACGTAAATATAATAGAATAATTAACCAGTAATTTAAGATTTGTTTTTCATTTCACCTTATAAATGCGTACCTACCAATAGGTATACGATAATACATTTACGTGAACTAAAATTTTATTTTAATGTTTCCGTGAACTACAGTAGATTTTAAATTTTAACGTATGACATTTAAATGTTCAAAAATGTTTTATATTACATAAAATATGTTTCACACTTAAAATTAAAGGAATTGCTAATTTTTTTAAGCGAACAAACAGTTCTATTAAGTGTTATTTCAATCTTCACCTGAATTTAATTCTAAATTAACCTGAATTATGTTAACAACTTCATATGGACATAAATGGATTTTAAAAATAAAACAAATTAATACTGTAATTTGTACCTACATGATGCCGTATTTACTATGCTTAAGAAATAGAAAACATTAATCTACATTTGTTCGTTATATTTCTAAAAATATCCAACATTGTAACGGTGATATAATATCTATCTACTTGTATTTATCCTTATAAAAACGACCATTATGAGCAAAAACACTCTATATGAAGATATAAATCTTTCGTACGTATCACTCTCCAAAACCCATTTGTTTACATTGTTGTATTTGTAATGGGGACGAATTCAACGAGAAAAATTGACGTGTTTTCACGCATACATAGACACAATTCCTGAGTTTTTAGGGGAAATTTCATGAATTAGAGGAGAAATTACACGCACACTAAGAAATACTTTATGAGGCCAGTTTCCGGTTTAGCTTGTAGGCAAACCAATATGGCTACCGAGGATTTATATCTTTACTAAAGTGTTTTTGATTATGAGCATTATATTAATTTTCTTTCTCATTGCCATTTTATTTGAATTTAAAAAAAGAAGTACCTACCTACTTAAAGTTTCAAATTGGGAACCGGAAACAGTTTGTACTCATTCAATCTTTTATTTGCCTTTTTGATATTTGTCAATATTCCTCAATACCTACCAGGCAAAAAAAAACACATTATACATATTTGTATAGAATATGCATTGAAAAATAATAACGAAAATGCCTTTTCATTGACTCCCTCCAACTATCGCTAAATTTGTATACATTCTTCTCTTTCTTCTTTTCTTCAATTATCTGGAAAATTATTATTTAATATTGCAATTCTCGCTCATTTTCCCCTCACCGCAATACATTCCACACGTAAAACATGTGGAACGAACTGTTTGGGAAGTCGGTAAGAAGTTGTATTACCGACCGTTGCTCTTCATGATAGTACTATTCCGATATTCATACAATGTCTTCCATACAAAAATTATTTTTTTATATTGATGTCATTTCTACATTTCTTAACCTACTTTACATTAATTTCTTAATATTACTACATTACTCACCTTATTTTCATATTGATGTCATCATGTTACCATGCATTTCCGCACTTCACACCTGTGCTTTGGTTCAACGTTCGTCTTGTTGACAAACTTTCTGATGACGCTTTGAATTACTTCATCGAGAATCCAAAACATTGCTTTTGATCGTTTATTAAGGTCACAATTGCTATGAACTTCAATTATTACGTCGATCAGCAAGTTTGTTTTACTTTTTGCAACATAATAAACAAATACTTTTTGTTTTTGTTTATGTTTTGTTGTGGTTGCTTGTTTTGGTTGTTTTGAATACGTTGATTAGGGTTTGGAGGGTTTTGTATGGATGCTAAAGTAGCATCATATAACACCCATACACATAGTACCAGCGGTACCACCTTCCAGCTCCATGGCCAAACTCGGGGCTTTCGAGACCAACACCTTCGGACACTCGTTGCTTCCTTGACCTTACGGTCTCCATCACCTCCTCGTTTTCCATGGCAGATTCCTCCACCATGGAGGCAGAATCCTCCGCCATGGACCCCGAGATCGATGACGACCTAGACGCTGGTCCCTTGGCTCTTCCTTTGGCCTTTCTGCGGAGCACCAGACTCCGACTCCGATTCCATAAAAAAGGCACTAAGCTATAACCGAAAAGGTTAAACTCCGAGTGATCGGTGGTTTCACCAACCTGAGTTTCGCTTAGTGCCAAAACAGCTGGCCTGTTCAAAACAGTATGAACGTATGCAGCATGGAAATTTTTTCTAAGCCGACGAATGTTACTATCATAGAGGAAATATATTATCTAGAGTCCCGACTGGTACCCGTCTTGCCTGAAACACCCTCAAATTTTATTTGAAGTAACTCTCTTAAAAGCCCGTAACAACTACATAGAATCTGCATTTTCCCATAAGAAATGCACGGGACAACTAACACATGCTTATGCTAATGGGCAAAATTCGCTCAATTTAGTTTGTAGGCCGAAAGAGAGCAAACCCATTAAGTCGGGACTCTAGATTATATATTTCCTCTATGGTTACTATACTGAACACAAAACTTGCCAGCCATTATAATACACACAAAAAAAACCAAAACAAGGCAGTTATCTATGTAGCAAATTTTATTTGGGCACGAAAACTTCTCAGTTGCAATTTACCATTAGTGTTATGCCTAAATGGTAAATTATAACTGATCTGCTCCTGAACCCCAAACAAAATTTAAAGCAGTTTATCAAGTAATTATTTCGCATAGTCTATTGCTGCACTGTATGTTATGTATGTATATAACAAGCAGTACTTTCAGTGGCTATGCGAAACAATGTTGTGAGCGAAGGTGGAACAGGAAGAGAGGGGAGCACACGGGAGACTCGCTGTGTTGTTTTTTGATTTTATTATTTAAATGGATTTGCACTGGACAGCACAGAAAACTTGTCTATGAGCTTTTATTTTGTATTATTTTTACACACGCGGCGCGTTGGTTTTCTTTTGTTTTGATTTTATGTATCAAAGGGAATAGATAATTAGTTATTGATCTTTAAAATGTGTTTTACAAAAACAACACAACAGAGACAAAATGTACTACTCTCCCATGCGTGCGCTCACAGTGGGATGTAGATCGGCTTTTTGCATTTTAAGTAAAAAAAATTTAAAATTTATGTCTCCTTCTATACTTAAATTGATTTAATCAAAAAAAATTATAGTTAAATTCAATATTAAGATTTTCTCCAGAATTGAAATTAATTTTGTATTCATTTTAATTTTTTTTTATTATTTCTAGTTTAACTATTGATTTTCACGTGCATTTCAATGTTCGCTTGAACTTAAATGACACTTTTATGTACTGAAATTTTATCGTTTATACGGCTTTTTTAAAATGGTTTTGTATTAATAATTTAAGTAATCACGTTACAAAAGTTTGATTTTAAAATCTATTTTTGTAAACGAGATTTTAGTCAAAAACCAATTTTTAAAAATGTTAGCATTATTTGCGTAGGTACTAATTTTTTGTAAATTTTAATTTCTTATAAAAAAAAACTGACTGTTGGATTTTTATAAAAATTAGCTGAATGTTGACAGCAATTTTGTCTGTTAGATAAAAATAGTTTGAAGCCAATGTTTTTAATTTTTGAAAGTAAATTTTTGCCTACCAAGTTTTAGTTTTTTTTTTTAGGTTTTTATTTTATGTCAAAATGTTATTTTTCGTTGCATACAATTATTTTGAAGATAAATGATTTTTTGTTCGCAAAATATTCGAGGGGACAATTATTTTTTTCAGTTTTGTTGATTTACAAAACAAACGATTTTTAGGTTTTTTATTTTTTGTACAAAAACTGTCAATTCGATTTTTCTCAAAATTTTACCAGATGTCAAAAACGTTATTTTTCGTTGCATACAATTATTTTGGAGACAAAATCATTTTTTGTTCGCAAAATATTGGAGGGGACAATTATTTTTTTTTTTCAGTTTGGTTGATTTACAAAAAAAAACCGTTTGTTTTCCAAAAATATACTAGTTCGGTGTCACGTTACAATATATAATACAAAATTTAACTCAAGTCGCTAGCGTCATTGGTTCACCTTTTTTAAATTCCTATTGACGACGAAAAAAGTTCCCGCACTTACGGACGCAGGAACGTAAGTACACACGCACGCACAGACATCTCTCTAAAAATCTTATTAAGACTATAGGGACCTGAAACGTCGAGAAATGTCAACGATTTCAGTTTGCGAAATAGGACCGATTACAATAACTTTCTAAGTTTCTATGGGAAGTTAATAACATTTGGTGTCCAGGTGTTCGCGCTCTCTTTAACTTTGACGCCGTCTGATGTTGCTTACTAGCTCCTACCACAGTATAGTCAGTGTATTAATAAAAATTATAATTATGGTAAACTGGGGTACATTCATCATCGGGGCACATTCGTCAAAGTCATTTTCGGTTGAATGCACTCTGAATTTAGAAATGGATACAACACTGAACGCATCCTTTACTGAATTCATGAATACGTTCTTAGTTTGACATTTGTGGTTTCGCGGTAAAAAAAAGTTGTGTGTTGTTTTGTCTTTTTGTGATCTCCGTTGTGATTTTGGGTAGTGAACAAGTAAGTGATTTATTTATTGAAAAATTAACTGTAGAAAATCCAGGTTTCGCTTACTTTTTAGTTCATTAAGTTAGGAAGTCGAATTAAATAAAAAAAAAGCCTATTTTGAATTGTTTTAAGAATATGTGCAAAAAATGTTTTTGTTGGGAAAACGGGGTACATTCGTCATTTTGATTGGGGCACATTCAGCAGGTGCCGAATGTACCCTGGGTTTTCAAAAGTTTCCATTATTTTTAATTTTACAGATATGGTTCGAAATTATAAAAGGAAAACGGATAGGAATCTTATAAATGAAGAATCGATCAAAAAAGCAATTAAGGACGTATTAAATAAAAGCGAATCAATTTCATCTGCTTCAAGAAAATACGGATTAAAACGTCAGACGTTGCAATCAAGGCTTAAGAAACGAGATCCTTTGAAAGGATCATCGGAATCCGAGGACGAAAATGAAATCAAGTTTCAGTCCAAATACACATCTAAACAAGTTTTCACAAAGGCTCAAGAAGAAGAACTAGTTGCGTATGTAAAAAAGTCCGCTTTTCACCACTTTGGTTTAACATATTCTTCATTTCGAAAACTTGCGTATGAATTCGCATTTAAAAATAACTTGCCACATCCAAGCAATTGGAACACACTTAAAGAAGCTTCTGAAGATTGGCTTTTTGGATTTTTAAAGCGGAACCCGAGTCTTGCATTGCGGAAACCAGAAAATATAAGTGTTTCTCGCGTTAAAGCGCTAAATAAAGCAGCCGTCGAGATTTACTTCACCAATCTTCGGAATCTTTATGCAAAATACAATTTTCTTCCAAAAGATGTCTACAACCTGGATGAATCGGGAATAACGACCGTGTTGGATACACCAAAGGTAAAATGACACTTCATGCTGATTGATTTTTAAATTTAAATGACTTTTTACAATTTGGTAACAGGTGCTTGCCCAAAAAGGGCAGAGAAGTGTTTGCCAGGTCACTTCGGCAGAACGAGGCACACTCGTCACGGTTGTAGGCATCATTAATGCGATTGGGAACCATATACCACCTGTATATATTTACCCCCGACAGAGAAGCAATCCAAGGTTTGCGATCGGAAGCTTTCCAGGATCATTATTCCTGCTAAGCAAGAGTGGTTGGATGGTATCCGAATTATTTATAAATGTGTTGCAACACATTAAGAATAATACTAATTGTTCCAAGACAAATCCAATACTCTTAACATTAGATAACCATTCCTCACACTGCAGCTTGGAAAGCATAATTTTCTGCAGAGAAAATGGAATAGTTCTCTTAACATTTCCCCCACACAGTTCTCATCGCCTTCAGCCCCTTGATGTGTCTGTCTTTGGTCCTTTTAAAAAATTTTGTAGAACAACTTTCAATGATTTTTTGTCGTCTAATAAAGGAGTGACCATAACAATTTATGACATAGCTAAGTTGACAAACTGCCCATTTCAAAAGGCCTTTTCAAGTGAAAACATTACAAGCAGCTTTAGGACAACTGGGATTTATCCTTTTGATTCTCAGGTTATTAAAGGGGAAGATTACGCAATTGAAAATCCACTAGAAGAAACCACACTATCACAGGAAAATATAATTCTCCCCTTTAATGATCCTGAAGTTGTAAGGGATCCAGTCATCGAAAATGAACCTCCATCGCCAATTATCCAGACCATTCCTTTGGAAATAATGCATCCAATTCCTCGTTTATACGCCGATAAAAAGTCAAATAAAAGTGGTTCTTCTAGAATCTACACCAACTCGTCACAAAAAAAGAGACTTGAAGAAAGTGCGCATAGACGTGAAACCAGTAAAAACGACAAGGTTTATAAAAGAAAACTAAAAACCGTTAAACGGGCCATACAGTTTTCAAAGAAACCGAAAAAAAACAAAAGAGTAAAAAGAGCTAACGTTTCCTCATCCGATGAGAGCAATGTTGAAGTTCATTATGCGGAGTCTAATGAATCAACAGGAGACTTTATTGCAAATGATAGCTCTTCTAATCAGGATATCGATGCGGAGCCTAAGGACCTTGAAAGTCAATCAAAATCGTTGATAGAGAGTCACCACCAGGATTCATTTGAAGTTGGAGACTATGTGTTAGTTAAGCTCCCAGTCAATCTAAATCGAAAAGCATTTTATGTTGGTTATATTACAGAAAAAATAAGTGATACTGCCCTTAATATAAGTTTTCTCCGGAAAGTATTTAATTCACCAACAGATTTTGTTGACCCTCCAAACGAGGACACATCGGTCATTTTAAAAAGTGAAATAGAGCTTAAGCTTCCAATTCCGACCACTCCAGCGTCAACTTCAAGATGTCGAAGAAAATATTGCTTCAATTTTGATTTTAAGCACTACAAAATCAAATAATAAGTCTCATTGACAACAATTTCGTTGATGTTCTTATTTTATTTTTTTTTTTTGTAAATTGAACTGAAGTCTGTTTTGAGTTTATTTATTTATTTATGTATGTTCGTATATTATGTGATGTTTTTATTTTATTTTTTTTTTTTAATTTATTTATGTTCGTAAATTATGTTACAAGTAGTTTTTGTCTGTTGTTTTTTCATTGAGATAACTTGAATTCTTAAGATATTATAGCTTTACTTTTTATTTTTTTGCTTATGTTTACCCAAAGTTGTTTTTGTTTTTATTTATTCGTTTGTTTGTATGACGACATGATGTTTTTTTTGTTGTTTTGTTTTTAATTGAATTAAAAAATCAAATAATTTGAAATTATATTTGAGTTCCTATACATGTGATGTTATATATTTTATTTTTTAGTTTTAAAGTGAAGAAAAATATTTTTTTAACTATAAATTTTTTTAAGTTTCATAATATAACCTTTTGTTTTGTTTATATTGTTATTTTAAGGAAATATAAATACGTTTCGAACATAATTTTCACGAATTCTTAATACTTTTTTTCAATGCTGAATGTTCCCCATTGAATGACGAAACTGCCCCGGCCCGGGGCACTTTCATTAAACAGGGTTGAATTTTTAAAAACGTTATTCTTACGTTTTGGTAAGTAAAATAAAAACTTTTTCTTCGTAAAACTAAAGTTTAATATTGAAACCACCTGTTAAGCAAAAAACAATATATTCGAAGCATAAACAACGAAGTTATAGGCTAGTGAAAAAAAATTGCCGAATGTGCCCCAGTTTACCATACATGTGGTTCAAATTCAACGTCCAAAGGCGCATCATTTATACTTGTTGTTGTTGCATTTATCGTAGCCCAAGTCTGGATAGTAATTCGACTTCTAAAGAATTCCATCCCATTTTTAACACAGTGAGATCGTTGTTAGGGGCGATTTCAATGTTCAAAATTCTTCGTGGCTGCGCTATTCTGGTCAATCAACACCAGAAAGAAGGTATGTCGAAATTTTTGCTGAGTTAAATTACTCAGTTAGTTCGGATTCCTGACGTTGCAGCTCAGTCCGCCAACACTCTAGACTTGTTCCTTACCTCTGATCCTAATAAATATGTGGTTAGTGTGCCATTGCCTCTAGGCACATCAGACCATTGCATCATATCCGCAAATTTCTCATGCCCAAAAACCCCAATTAAAGTAAGAACCCCTAAGAGAACCGTCTGGCAATACTGGGAAGGTCTCAACGAATTCTTCAGGAACTCTGGTTACTATGCTTTCTCGATAGTGACGTGGATTCCATCGCACATATGGTAAATTCTATCAAACCCAAACAAAACTCTTGGTTTGATTTGAGATTTGTAAAATTTGTAAAAAAAAAGTGGGCAACACTACGTCTTAGTCGGTTCCTACGCTTGTTTTTAATGACACTCCTTTTGTAAGCTCGATTGATAAAGCCAATTTGCTTGCAGCACAGTTTGCTGTTAATTCAATGCTGCCAATGAGCGACATGACTCCTCCTATACTTGAAAGCGTAAACGATTCTATGGGACGAATCTTCTTTCGCACTCATACAGTTGTTAAGAGTACTAAAACATCTTGATATCCACAAATCCGCTGGGCCGAATAGTATCCCCGCTATTGTTCTGAAAAGGTGTTCTTCAACGCTGGCAAAACCACTGCGTTAGCTTTTCCATCTATCCTATTGTACTGTTCTCTTTCCGAGTAGATGGAACAGTATTTGTCCAGCCTGTCCCAAATTCTCCACCCCCTCTGACTTTCGTCCAATAGCACTTACGTCCCTTCTTTCCAAGGTCATGGACACGCTATCTCACCGCACAGTGGAACAAATCTTTACATCATTTTGGAGATTGTAAGATTGTTACACTTGATATTTAAAAGGCATTTGATAGTTTGGCATCAAGCTCTCTTGTCGAAAATGCGTGCTTTTGGTATTGATGAATCTCTTCTTTGTTGGGTTAGACATTTGTTTTGTATTTATTGTATTTTATTTATTATTAATTCATTCTTTGGTAGGTTCATTAAATAAATAAAATGACATATTCAAAACAATATTAAAAAGTTAAAATATAAAACAATTTTCAAAAATAAATTATAAAAAAGTGATCCTCCGAATAACAACTTTATATGTATCCGTAAAACAAACATGCTATTTTATTCTCTGTTTTTATTTGAGTGTTATCTGGATCCTTTTTACATTTTTTACAAAACTTGTTCGTTTTGTTTATTTTATCTAAAATATACTATCTCATCCATTCTTTCAAATGTTTACACTTATTCTTTTTTATCGATCTTTTTGTACAACATCAAGATAAAAACCTAATTTTTAAATAAATTGATCATACGCAATGTTAGTATATATATATATAATTCACTATTTGTGTATATATATACTTTACTATAAAAACACTTGTGATATTAATATTTATAGTTTTAATATCGAACAATATTGAAGTTCGATATTTTTCAGTTTATTAATTATTCAATCATATTTTCTTGAACAATAAACATCTTTTTTAATTTATGTTGAATTAAATTACTTCTTATTTATAAATTGGACTTCCTGGAATAGCCGTTCTAATAGGTTATGGGCCCAGAACCCCAACAATTATAATTAAAGATATTAATTCAGGAAATTATAAATTTTTCAAGATGGAAGAAGGAAGATCGATTTTCAAGAAGCTGAACAACAACAACTATCAAACATGGAAATACAGGATGGAGATGTTATTAATCAAAGAAGATCTTTGGGAAGTTATTGCTGATGCAGCATCTAATCCTGTTCTTGAAAGATGGGAATGCTCGTGCCACAATCGGACTCGCAGTGGAAGATTCTCAACTAATGCATATTCGGAAATTGAATACTGCTAAAGAATGCTGGGATGCTCTGAAGAAAGCACACGAGAAGTCAACACTCTCGAATAAGGTAACGTTGTTAAAGAAATTGTGTCGTATGCAGCTTAAGAACGGACAAACAATAGAAGATCACATTTGTGATATGCTGAACATTGTGGATCGTTTAATTGGCTTAGGCGAGCAATTAGCAGATCATCTTGTGGTTGCATTTCTCCTAGGAAGTTTACCAGACGACTACAATTCTTTGGTGACTGCTCTTGAAGTCAGAAGAGACGAAGAGTTAACACTCGAATTAGTTAAAGAAAAGCTGATTCAAGAACATAAGAATAAAAGTGACAAACCTTCGAAAGGACCATTAGAAGATGCTGCATTGAAGACTCAGAACTTCAAGTTCAAATGCTATTCTTGTGGAGCAACCGGACATTTAAAAAAGATCTGCCCAAACAAGATGCAAGAACGAAGAAAACCCAATTTCAAAGCTAAGAAAACCGTTGAAACTTCGATGTCTGGTAAGGGTTAGTGCAACCAAAACGATATTGATTTGTGTTTTAGTTCTGGTAGAAATAAAATTGATTCTGCATGGTATATTGATTCCGCCGCTACATGTCATATGTGCAATGATGATAAATTTTTTAGAAATTTAAATAGAAAGACTGGCAATTACATTTATTTAGCAAATGGGAACAAAATCGAAGCAAATGGTTCTGGCAGTGGTATATTGTTTTGTCAGAATAAGGCAATTCCTGTCAAGAATGTTCTTTATGTTCCTGAGCTAGATGGGAATTTGCTTTCAGTTAGAAAACTTGTCGAAAGTGGTTGGCAAGTTCTATTTAAAGATGAGATTTGTGAACTATCACATCATGGTAAAATATATGCAACGGCTAATTTATATAAAAACCTTTATAGGCTTAATGAAGATTTGTATGCAAAGAGGGATGTGTTCATACTTTTCATCGCCGATTTGGTCATCGAGATTTAAGGTCGATAAAAGATGCGATACAAAAGAATTTAATTACTGGAGTTGAACTCATTAAATGTTCTTGTCTTGATCATTGTGATTCCTGTTTTAGAGGTAAAATGATAAGACCAGAGTTTCCAAAGCAAGCCACAAACAGATCTGATAAGGTCTTGGATCTTGTTCACGCAGATCTATGTGGACCTATGAGAGAAATAACTCTAAGTGGGAACAAATATTTTTTAACAATGATTGACGACTACAGTAGGTACTGTACTGTTTATTTTTTGAAAGAAAAGAGTCAAGCTGTAGAGAAAATAGTAGAGTTTATACAACAAACTGAAAACTATTTTGAAAGACCAATGAAAATACTAAGAACTGACAGAGGTGGAGAATTCACTAGCATAAAGTTGAAAGATTATCTTAAAGGTTAGAAAACATTTTGAAATTACTGACATGGGAAATTTGAAGTTGTATCTTGGAATTCAAATTGAAAAGAGAAATGGAAAGTATTATATGCACCAAGAAAAATACATAAAGAAAATACTTGGTACTTTCAATATGTCAGATGCGAAGACATCCAAAATACCTTTGGATACTGGATATTTCAAAAACCAAACAACGGATGATGAGCTTTTAGACGACAATGAAATGTATCGAAAAGCTATTGGCTCACTTCTTTACTTATCAGGAAATACAAGGCCGGACATAGCAGCAGTTGTTTCAATTCTCAGCAGAAAAGTATCCTGTCCTACTCAGCGTGATTGGAATGAAGTTAAACGCATTTTAAGATACTTGAAAGGAACTCAACAATTACAGCTTTGTGTTGGATGTAATAAAAATTCAAAACTTGTTGTATATGCCGATGCAGATTGGGCTACAGACGTTAAAGGACGAAAATCCACAAGCGGATATTTATTTAAATTTGGAGAAGCTACAATCAGTTATGCAAGTAAAAAGCAAGGATTGATTGCACTTTCATCAACTGAAGCAGAGCTTGTCGCTTTAGCAGAAGCAACTCAAGAACTTATTTGGCTGAGAACATTATTTCAAGATCTACAAGTTGATTTAGAAGATGTTACAATATTCGAGGACAATCAAAGTTGTTTAAAACTACTGGATTCAGAGAAGATAAATCCTCGAACTAAACATATAGACGTAAAGTACTACTTTCTTCGTGACATTAAAGAATCTAAAGAAGTTAAATTCATTTACTGTCCAACTGAAGAAATGGTTGCAGATATTCTTACGAAACCATTACAGAATATTAAACAATCAAAATTCAGACTCCTGGCTGGTCTAAATAAGAACGATGAAGACTTTACTTAAGAAGTGTTTATTAAGAAGGGGTGTTAGTATATATATATTTAATTCACTATTTGTGTATATATAAATTTTATATTATTTTCAAGAAAAGATCTTTTTAAAAATTATTTTAAAGAGCAGAGCTCTTTATGACTTTATTAACTGAGAGTAATTTTAGAACTAAACTAAACTATCGCAGATAGCTAGTGTGTTTCGATGACAAACTCTTTGTCATCGTTTTATCTATTAATTCTTTTTTATTTTTTGTGACAAACACTTTGTCAGCATTTTATTTCTCTTTGTGATTTATTTTAATGCAATAACAGGAAATGGGATCAAATGCATTTTCAATAGTGCAATATGAATTTGATGCTATTTCTTTTGTTTACAAATACAAATTGAGTTTAAAAAATTCTATGTGTATTTTCTGTGGTTATAACCCCTCCCTCTTTCGAGTGTTCTAACGGTTGAAAAGTGACCGTTGGAAGGCTAATATTTGTAATAGATTTTTTATGCTTTAATTTTATTTTTAAATACATGAATGCAAAAAGTATTATCGAAATTATTATTACGATAGTTATTACGTTATATGTTACATGTTTTGTATGTATTTTTGATTCTAATATTTCAATATTACTTATTGGTTGAAAGTTTAATTCTTTTAAATAATTATCTGAAAAGCTGTAATTAATCAATGGTATTATTTTATAGTTGTTTTGATATAATTTTCTATTGTATGTTACATTTTTTATTTTTATTTTACAATTTTCAAATTCCAAAATATAGTTTCCTTGTAAAGTATAATCTAAGTTATTACAATCTTGTTCTAATTTTTCATTCTTTATGTTTTTTACAATTAGATATTTTTCTTTATTGATTATTACATTTTCGTCTTTATAATCTTTAATTTTACAGTTTAGTTTCGAATTGTCTTTAAATATGTTTTCAATACAATTGTCTTTAATTTTTGTTAGATTTTTTATTTCTTTACTTACATAATACATTGTTTTATTAAGTTCTATAAATTCGTCATTAGGTAATTTAATGATTTTGTCTTTTACCGGAAGGGTATGGATACATATTTTATTATATAAGTTTTCATTAAAACTTGGTATACTTAATACAATAAGTAAATTTTCGTTATAAATAGCTAAGGTCAATTTAATCTCTTTAAGTTTTTCTAAATTTATATCGAAGTCGTAAATTTCTTTTACAGTCAATATATCTTGCGTTAATATTCCTGTCCTACTAGTCATTATTATATTGTCAATTTTTTCTATTATTTGTTGTACTTCTACTAAGTTTTTATTGAATTCTAATTCCATGCGTAAAGTATTTATTTCTGATTTGATTTCTTTGTATTTAGTTAGTGTTTTTGAACTTTGTTTAAGTGTGTCTTGTAATTGAAAGAATTGTTCATTGAATTGTTTGTTAATGATAACTTGTTTGTTATTGTTTGTTAAAAGTTCTTTGTTACTATCTTCTAAGTTTTGTAGTCTTTCTTCTATGGCTTGTCTGTCGTCTTCGTCCATAGTTCCATATATGTACTTCATTCCTTTACCTACAATATTTAATAATCCTCTCTTATGAATAACATGATGTGGAATGATTGTTTGAAGTTTTATTTCTAATGTGTTTATCTTTTGTTTTTGTAAATCGTCAGGATTTGTTAGTAAATGGTATTGAGATTTTAACTGGTTTATTAAGAATTGGCATTCTGTAAGGTTAATTACATGTAATAGGATGTCGTAGTTATTTATAAGTTTTACTTGTCCTTCTTGTATGATTAAAAATTCTCTATCAATTTTTGTTATTTTTATATCATTAGCTTTCACTGACGTTGTTAATGAGAGAATCATTATCATGATTGCTAATATCCTGATTGTCTTCATTTTGTGTTTTAGTGAATTTCTTTTTCTTTCTAAATTGGTCTTTGTGTAAAAGTTGTTTTCTAATGTGGGGTTTGATTAGTAATTTTTTACCAATTGTTTTAAGGGGTTTTACTTTCCTGTGCTTGGTTTTTAGCTTATTAAATTGTTCTGGGTTGTTTATTTTTGTGAAGTTTGGATTCACTTCAACGTTTAATCGATTTTTATTTATTTTATTTAAGATTTTGTTCTTATTTGTTTCTATTCTGTCATATATTGTTTTGTTATTTATTTTGCCTAGATGTATCTCTAAGGGTCTTTCTCTGGTAGTGAGATGTATAGTTTTATTATACGTATTAACTGCTTTTGTAACTAAGTCAAAAAGTTTTTCAGTTTTTTCTAGTAATCTAACGTGTTCATTTAGAGTGCTGTGCAGGCGTTCCACATCCGAATTTCCGGTGTGTCTATAAGGGGTAGTAAAGTGTGTTAGTATATTCTTTTCTTTTAGATAGTTTTCTATAGAGTAAGTTTTAAAAGCGGGGTCATTGTCTATAGTCAATTTCTTGGGTTCAGGCATGCATGAAAATAGTTTTTCCATAGCATTTAAAATATCTTTTTGATTTTTTGTTTTGAGTTTTTCTACTGAGGCAAACTTGCTGAATTTGTCGATACAACTTAAATATTTGTTGCTATTGGGTAGGATCCATATGTCCATATGGTAGTGAATGTGTGGTTCTAAGGGTGTTTCTGTTTTTTCAAATGGTAATTTAATAGGGTTTCTTTCTATTTTCAAATTGCAGATATCACAATTATTTATGATTTTAGTTATTTGTCTTTTAAGGTTTGGGTAATAATACTTTCTTTTTAAATCTAAGTATAATTTTTCTATTCCTACGTGATTTAATTCCTTATGTTTTTTGCTTATGATTTCTTCTAGTTCAGTTATATCATAAACATCTTCTAAGAATATATGTGTTCTGATTAAGTTTTGATTGTTGTGGTGTATTTTCCAATAAGTTTGGAATTGTAAAAATAATTTATCGTTGTTACAATATAAAAAGTTTTTATGATTTATATCAATTTCTGATATGATTTTTTCAAAATCTGATTCTTCGAATTTTTTCCTTATTATTTTTATTCTTCTTTTGTTAAAAGGAAAGGTTATGATTTCCTCATTTTGTATTCCTATTTCTATGATAATTTGTCGAATAGATATATTTAAACTTTGTTCGGTAATTGGAATTAGATTTGAGCTATCTGACTCATTTGAGTGTTGGGTAGAAGCGAGTTCTAAAATGTTTAATGCATTTTCGAAATTTGTATTAATCTTTGTACTATTTCTATTTTTCTCTTGAGTTTTGGTGATGTCCTGTGAACTATTTTTATCTATTTTTATTCTTGATAGCGCGTCGGCTACCTTATTTTCTTTTCCTGCGATGTGTTCGATTTGAAAATCGTATTCCTCCAATTTTATCTTCCATCTTTGAAGTTTAGAGTTGGGTTCTTTTAAGTTATGCAACCATGCTAATGGTCGATGATCAGTTTGTATTTTAAAGTGTCTACCGTATAGGTAATGGCGGAATTGTTTGGTTGCCCAAACAATGGCTAAAAGTTCTTTTTCTATAACTGAATAATTGGATTCATGTTTGTTTAAAGTTCTGGACGCGAAGCATAATGGTCCATGTGATTGACTCAGTACAGCTCCAATTGCAAAATTGGATGCATCTGTGGTTAACAAAAATTCTTTTGTGAAATCTGGATGTCTGTTTAGGAGGTCATCAGACATTGCTAATTTTAGTTTTTCAAATGATTCTTTGTAATCAGGGTCATTTATATCTATTTTTTCATTCTTTTTGAGACAGATTGTCATTGGTTTTATAATTTTTGCATAGTCCTGGATAAACTTGCGGTAATATCCAGTTAAGCCTAAGAATGACTGAATTTCTTTTACCGTTTTTGGTATTGGAAAATTTTGTATTGTGTTTATTTTTTTGGGATTAGGTTTAATTCCGTCTGGAGTAATTATATGACCTAAGAATTCACTTTCTTTTTTCATAAAATCGCATTTATTTAGGGATACCTTTAAATTTACAGACTGTAATTTGGTGAAGATTTTATTTAGTGAATTTATATGTTCTTCCAATGAAGTTGAGAATACTATTATGTCGTCGAGGTAAACATAACAGATTTTTCCTACATATTCCTTTAAGACCTCGTTCATCATTCGTTGGAATGTGGCGGGGGCATTTTTAAGACCAAATGGCATTCTTAGCCATTCGTAGTGTCCTGATAGTGTTGAAAAGGCTGTTTTTTCTCTATCTTCGGGGTTAATTTCGATTTGGTGGAAGCCTTTTGTTAAATCTAGTGTGGAAAAATAGTTTGCTTTTCCTAATTTATCTAATATATCATCAATAAGAGGAATAGGGAATTTATCCTCTTTTGTTACATTATTTAATTTCCGATAGTCTATGACTATCCTCCATTCTTTATTTCCTAGCTTGTCTTCTTTTTTGGGCACAATCCAGATTGGAGCATTGTAAGGTGAAGTACTTGGTTTGATAATTTTTTGATCTAACAGATCTTTGATTTGTTTGTCCACTTCTTTTTTGTGGATTTCGGGATATCTATATATCCGTGTGAAGATTGGTTCTTCATTTTTTGTGGGAATTTTATGTTTTACATGATTGGTAAAACTTAAATCATCTCCTTTTTGGTAAAAAACCTTTTGATGTTTTTTCAATAAATTAAATAAACTTCTATGTTCCTCATCGTTTAGATGTGAGATTCTTTGACTTTCCAAATTTTCGAAAGTAAATGTGTCTGGCGGAATCAAATTGTTTAAATGATTTATTTCTTTTTGATATTCCTGTTCATCTTCCACAGAAAAGAACAGTGGAATAATTTGTTCATTTAGTTTTAGTATTTTGTTTTTAAAATCAATACTGGCATTATTTGGAAATAATATATTGTTTCCAATTAATCCATCGAAATTGACATTAAAGTTGTGGATTTGAAAAATACAATCTACACGAGATTTGAGTGCAAATTTTTCTTTTGGTATAACTAATTCCTTATTTATAAATATAGATGTACCTACTGTTTTGATCTCTAATGGGTTTTTTCTTTTATGTATGTAGATTTCTGGAGCTTTTTCTTTGTTTATTAGACTATTAGTGGCTCCTGTGTCAATTAATAGTCTCAACGTTTCGTTATTTTTGTCTAACCTAATAAAGGGGAGTTTGTTGTCTTGTTGTGTCGATAAGTTTCCGAGGCTACATTCGGAAAAACCGTTTTATTTTGATCACTTTCATTATAATTACTTTGGATCCTCTTTAATTGACTAGAAGTTGGGTCAACTTCCATAGGTTTATATTGTCTACTGGGAGGTTTGTAGTTTGGGATATAGTTGTTTCCTTTGTAATTTGGATTAGGATTATGATTAAATGGGGGTTTAATATGTATTGGATTTTTGGGAATGAAATTGTTTTGATTTTGGTAATGTTTAAAGTTATTTTGTGGTCTTTGATTTGGATAAGTTGTAATTTTAGGGGTTTCTAATAATTTTTTGGGAGTAAATTCGGATTTATCGTCTATAAACCCTGCTTGTGTTAGCTCGTGTAAAGCTGCTTGTAAACTTTGTGGTTTTAAAGCAAATAAAACTGTTCTCATATGAACAGGCAAACGTTCTTTAAATATGTTAAGGGCTGTTTCTGTATTGTGAGGGATTTCTGATTGTTTCCCTTCTTGAACAGTTTTTTGATTCAGTTCACACAATGCCCTTTGGATGTCGTTATAAAAGTTCGTTACGCTTCCTTTGTACGGAATTTGTCTTAATTCGTCATATAGTTGAAATGAAGACTTGAAGCCTCCAAAATTTGAAATCAATAGTGCTTTGATGTCTGTCCATCTAGTTAGGTGGGCATGAATCTCTATGCACCTTTTGGCTTTACCAATTAGTTTGGATTTCAAAATATTTATGCACATTTGTTGACTCTGGTCGTCATATTTTTCTAGTGTCGGTTATATATATTTAATTCACTATTTGTGTATATATAAATTTTATATTATTTTCAAGAAAAGATCTTTTTAAAAATTATTTTAAAGAGCAGAGCTCTTTATGACTTTATTAACTGAGAGTAATTTTAGAACTAAACTAAACTATCGCAGATAGCTAGTGTGTTTCGATGACAAACTCTTTGTCATCGTTTTATCTATTAATTCTTTTTTATTTTTTGTGACAAACACTTTGTCAGCATTTTATTTCTCTTTGTGATTTATTTTAATGCAATAACAGGAAATGGGATCAAATGCATTTTCAATAGTGCAATATGAATTTGATGCTATTTCTTTTGTTTACAAATACAAATTGAGTTTAAAAAATTCTATGTGTATTTTCTGTGGTTATAACCCCTCCCTCTTTCGAGTGTTCTAACGGTTGAAAAGTGACCGTTGGAAGGCTAATATTTGTAATAGATTTTTTATGCTTTAATTTTATTTTTAAATACATGAATGCAAAAAGTATTATCGAAATTATTATTACGATAGTTATTACGTTATATGTTACATGTTTTGTATGTATTTTTGATTCTAATATTTCAATATTACTTATTGGTTGAAAGTTTAATTCTTTTAAATAATTATCTGAAAAGCTGTAATTAATCAATGGTATTATTTTATAGTTGTTTTGATATAATTTTCTATTGTATGTTACATTTTTTATTTTTATTTTACAATTTTCAAATTCCAAAATATAGTTTCCTTGTAAAGTATAATCTAAGTTATTACAATCTTGTTCTAATTTTTCATTCTTTATGTTTTTTACAATTAGATATTTTTCTTTATTGATTATTACATTTTCGTCTTTATAATCTTTAATTTTACAGTTTAGTTTCGAATTGTCTTTAAATATGTTTTCAATACAATTGTCTTTAATTTTTGTTAGATTTTTTATTTCTTTACTTACATAATACATTGTTTTATTAAGTTCTATAAATTCGTCATTAGGTAATTTAATGATTTTGTCTTTTACCGGAAGGGTATGGATACATATTTTATTATATAAGTTTTCATTAAAACTTGGTATACTTAATACAATAAGTAAATTTTCGTTATAAATAGCTAAGGTCAATTTAATCTCTTTAAGTTTTTCTAAATTTATATCGAAGTCGTAAATTTCTTTTACAGTCAATATATCTTGCGTTAATATTCCTGTCCTACTAGTCATTATTATATTGTAATATTCGGCTTGGTCCGCTAATTAAAACTTATTCACACTTGCAAATAAAACACCAATTTACTTTATTTAAAATCGCTTCAACTTATTTATTGAACACTCAACTTTTTACGTTCCGAACACAGTCTTTACTTTCAATTATTACTTTTATACACAGTCTTTACTTATCGCAGTTTACAACCAATAATCCATACTGAACCGCTTCGCTTCCAAGCGCCTATTTATATACCTCAAATCGGTTCGAGAACCTACGAGGTTGTTCTCGATGCTTAACGAAGTTCTCCACTTTCGCACTAGATGCTTACCCCTTTCGAGGTTCTTGTATGCGCTGAATGAGTTCCCCTCTAAGCCACTAGATGTTTCTCGATGCTTAAAGAAGCGAGTTCTCCTATTACTACCACTAGATGTTGCCCCTTATTATTGAAAGAGTGTATACACATTACATTGCCCCCTCCTTAGGATTGATCGTCCCGAACAAATCCATCGTTCTCATCACCACTGTAGCGATGTAGCCGGTCGCGATGTACAACTTTAGGTTTTCCTCTGACTCCCTTTTGTATCCGGTACACGACATCGTTGATTTTTGTAATGACTGTATATGGACCTTCCCAGTCCCGTTGAAGTTTCGGTGACAATCCTTTTTGTCGATGGGGATTGTAAAGCCACACCCGATCTCCTGCTTGGAACTCTGTTGTTGTCGCTCGTATATCGTAGCGTGTCTTCATTCGGTCACTGAACATCTTTATTTTCAACCTGGTATTGTCGTGGATCTGAAGGAGTCTTTTTCTGAGGTCATCAATGTAGTCATCCTCGGCTTGCAGCTCCGACGTGGGACATCCAAATTTTATTTCGCTCGGCAGTCTGATGTTCCTTCCCATCAAAATCTCAGACGGTGTATGACCAGTTGAGCTATGTCTTGCACTTCGATACGCCATCAAAAACAGTGGAATGTGTCGATCCCAATCTCGCTGGTTGTCGTCCACAACTTTGCAAAGATGTTCCTTCAGGGTTCGGTTGAATCGTTCGACCATGCCATCAGATTGTGGGTGAAGTGGTGTTGTTCTTGTCTTCTTGATGTTAAGAAGCCCACAAACTTCCTGAAATATGTTTGATTCAAAATTCCTTCCCTGGTCGGAATGCAGTTCTAATGGAACGCCGAATCTGCTCACCCAGTTGAAGACAATTTGGTCTGCGACTGTTTTGGCTTCTTGGTTTGGAATGGCGTATGCTTCAGGCCACTTGCTGAAGTAATCCATGACGACCAGAATATAACGATTTCCATTATTTGTTTCCGGAAATGGACCCGCCACGTCTACTGCAATCCTTTCGAAGGGTGCTCCAACATTATACTGCTGCATTTGGCTGTGGTTCTTTTTGTTCGGGCCTTTGGTGGCAGCACAGGTATCACATTTTCGACACCACTTCTCGACATCTTCTCTTGCATGTAGCCAGTAAAATCGTTGTCGAACCTTTTCTAGCGTCTTGTTTACTCCTAGATGGCCTCCCGAAACTCCACCATGCATCTCTCGCAGAACGTCCATAACCTTCGATCTCGGTAAGACTAGCTGCATTACATAAGACTTTCCATCTGCTGATTCCCATTTACGTCGAAGGACACCCTCTTGGACATGAAACGAGTCCCACTGTGCCCAATATGCCTTCAGAGTCGGACTTCTATCGGAGATGTCAGTCCATTCTGGTTTTTCCTGGTGTTCCTTCCAAGCGAGGATGGGTTCGATATCTGAGTCTTCTTGTTGAGCCTTCCTCAACTCGTCGTTGCTCCAGCCATAAACGGGATCGGCTCTGGTTCGTTGGACAGTAACCACTTCTTTTTCTTCTTGTCGTCTGCAATGCTTACAGTCTTGCTTGCATGGTCTCCGAGACAGTGCATCTGCATTTGAGTGAAGCTTCCCCTTCCGATGTTGAATTTCGTAATCGTACGTCTGCAGCCTCTCAATCCACCTCGCCACTTGACCCTCTGGATTCTTGAAATTCAAAAGCCAGTTTAGTGCTCCATGGTCAGTTCGGAGAAGAAACTTCTGTCCATAGAGATACTTATGGAAGTGCTTTGTTGCCAAAATCAGTGCAAGAAGTTCTCTTCTGGTTACACAATAGTTTCTTTCCGAATTCGAGAGTACCTTGCTGTAATAGGCAATCACTTTTTCTTCGCCATTATGTACCTGCGACAGTACAGCACCAATCCCGACATTGCTGGCATCAGCATCAATGATAAACGGTTTTCCTGGAGTCGGATAGGTCAGCACTGGTGCATTACACAAGCGTTGCTTGAGCTCTTGAAAGCTGCGCTCGCACTCACCTGACCATTTAAACTGCTTTCCCTTTTCCGTTAGCTGATGAAGACTCTTGGCGATTCCAGCAAAGTCCTTCACAAAGCGCCTATAGTAGGTGGCTAGACCCAGAAAGCTTCGGAGTTGGTGTTTATCCTGTGGTGTTGGCCAATTCTTCACGGTGTCAACCTTATCAGGATCCGTTTTTACTCCTTGGGATGAGATGATATGTCCCAGATATTTCACTTCGGTTTTGAAGAGTGAACACTTTTCTGGGTTAAGCTTGAGGTGGGCTTCTCGAAGTCTTTGAAACACGGCTCTCAGATTTGTACAGTGTTCATCAAATGTTTTCCCGTATACTATGACGTCATCCAAATAGACTAGGCAAGATTTCCATGTGAATCCTTGCAGGACGCATTCCATTAGGCGCTCAAAAGTCGCTGGAGCATTGCAAAGTCCAAAAGGCATTACTTTGAACTGCCACAATCCGTTTCCTGTTGAGAATGCTGTCTTTTCTTTGTCTTCAGGATGGATCTCGACTTGCCAGTAGCCACTTTTCAAGTCCAAAGTTGAGAACCATTGTGCTCCTTCCATTGCGTCCAGAGTATCACTGATCCTAGGCAGAGGGTAGCTATCCTTCTTAGTCACATCATTCAACCTTCGATAGTCCACGCAAAAGCGGGTTGATCCGTCTTTCTTCTTTACCAGGACCACTGGAGACGCCCAAGGGCTTTTAGAGTTTTCGATCAGCCCTTCTTCCTTCATGGTGGTTATCAGTTCTTCAACCTCACCTTGTTTGGCTAGTGGAAGGCGTCTTGCAGGTTGACGAATCGGCCTTGCATCCCCGGTATTGATTCGATGTTGCACCAGTTGCGTTCTGCCATATTTCCCTTTCGATGACGAAAAAATGTCTGCAAATTCTTCGAGGAGACCTTCTGCAGTTCTTCGTTGTTGGTGGCCAAGATTAGATGACTTGAGAATGTTCGTCTTTATGGAGTTCAGCTCTTCGGACTTCAAGGATTGCCTTGAATCTTTTTCGTTGATCCTTGTTATCGCTGATACAGATTCGCATTGTCCAACAATCTCACCTTTTCTGAGCTTAACTTCATACGGCTTGATGTTCAGTATTCGCACGGGAACCATGTTCTTTACAGGTCTCACAAGAGTCTTCCCAATGGTGACGTTTTGGGAGGACTTTTCAGATGCTGGTTCGACCATGAGGTATCGATGGCTGCCAGGCTTACCCTTCAATTTCGTCCACACGAATACTTCTGAAGAAGCAGGCAAAGTGAGATCTTCTTTGATGACGGTTTTCACAAATGACGAGGTCTCATACGAGTTAGTCCCATAGATCATCGGAATCTCGATGTTTCGATATTTCAGGACTTGGTTCCCGATGTCCAATATCACTCCATGATCTTTCATGAAATCGACGCCGACAATGCACTCGTCGCATATATCTGCTACCAGGAACGGGTGAGAGAATTCCAACTCTGCTATCCGAATCTTAAGACGTACCTCACCATAAACTTTTGCGGCCTCTCCAGTTGCAGTCCTTAGACGATAGCTGTTGGTGTTGTGGAGCCATGCCTTCTTGACGAGGTCTTGCCGTACGATGGACGCCGTGGCACCGGTGTCAATGGTAGCCACACATTTGTTGCCGTTTATACTTGCTTCCACGGTCAGGCTCTTGTTGTCGCGTTTCGTTTGAGAAACCTGGATGTCGTTTCTGGGGCCATCGATACCAGAAACCAGCTTCTGCCCCTCGAAGTTGGTTCTTATTCGTTTCCCGGGTGGGAAACAACTTTGGAAGCAACGTTGTTCGTGTTGCTTTGACCCGTTGAGTTACTTCTGTTTCCACAGTGTTGGCATGCGGTTCCTCTTCGCGGTAATCTGCACTGTCGCTGTAGATGCCCAGTCTTATTGCAGTTCCAGCATCGTGCTCGTCCGTCTTGTTGACTCCTTTCCACAGTAGCTTTCTGACAAGAGCATTCTTGGACTTCTAATTCTCTTACACGATGCACGTTTTGGGAAGCTTGTTCTGCAGCTTCCATCGTCAGAGCGAAGGCCAATGCTTCTGGTAGTGTTCGCTTTCCAGCAGTGCGGATAGCCCTTTGAAGATTTATATCGCCCACAGCTCTCACAAAGGCTTCAACAGCAAGTTGATTTATTATCTCGTTACCAGCTGTTGGATATGCCAGGTGAACCAATCGCTCGATATCTGCCTGAAGCTGCTGCAGAGTTTCACCTCTTTTCTGTGTCCTATTGTTAAGCTGAACTCGGAAGACTTCTGTCATATGGCTATCCCCAAACCGCTGTTCGATCGCGCTTACCAGAACTGTGAAGTCACCACTCTTCTCTGCTGGGATGGTTTGTAGTAGTTCAGCAGCAGATCCTCTTAAAGCGAGCGTAAGAGCAATGTATTTTTCGTGATCGTCCCAGCCGTTTGTTAACGCTGCTGCTTCAAACTGTTTCTTGTAGATTGACCACGGAATCTGCCCATCAAAGCTTGGAGGATTCACTTCTCTCTTTCTTGAGCACTCACCAGAAGGTTCTCGAGCTTTCATCTTTCGCACTTTTTCTAGTTCATTTGTAATGGTTTCGATTCGTTCGTCAATTTTCTCGAAACGTGCATTTTGTTTTTCGACGCGCTCGTCAACAGTTTTGATTTTCTCTTCGAAGTCCGAAAACCTCCCTTCTAAAAGGTTTCTCTGTTCGTCGAACCGCTCTAGGACATCATTTCTTTGAGTTTCTAGTTGTTTCAGGACATCACTCCTTTGAGTTTCTAGTTGTTTGAGAACATTCTGTTGTTCTTGCTTTTGATCGCTTCTTTGTTCTTCAAATTTGGCTAGAAGAAGTGACATCATGTTAGATAAAGCAACATTTGCATTTACCTCTTCCACTTTTGCTTCTAATTCAAAAGCAAACGTATCTGGATCTTCATTTTGCTGCTCCAGATATTCCTGCAGCCGTTTAACGAGTTCGGTTTTTACTCCTGTCCCACTTAAGCCACGTTTGCTTAGTTCGGCCTTTAGCTCAGGGACAGTTAAGTCTTTCAAAACTTTACTCATTTTTTTTATTTTTTTTTACTTCACTACTTCACACAAAATAGTTCAATCACTGCTCACTGTTTTTATTCTCAATAAGTTTTAATCCCTTATTCTGACACCAATGTAATATTCGGCTTGGTCCGCTAATTAAAACTTATTCACACTTGCAAATAAAACACCAATTTACTTTATTTAAAATCGCTTCAACTTATTTATTGAACACTCAACTTTTTACGTTCCGAACACAGTCTTTACTTTCAATTATTACTTTTATACACAGTCTTTACTTATCGCAGTTTACAACCAATAATCCATACTGAACCGCTTCGCTTCCAAGCGCCTATTTATATACCTCAAATCGGTTCGAGAACCTACGAGGTTGTTCTCGATGCTTAACGAAGTTCTCCACTTTCGCACTAGATGCTTACCCCTTTCGAGGTTCTTGTATGCGCTGAATGAGTTCCCCTCTAAGCCACTAGATGTTTCTCGATGCTTAACGAAGTTCTCCACTTTATCACTAGATGCTTACCCCTTTCGAGGTTCTTGTATGCGCTGAATGAGTTCCCCTCTAAGCCACTAGATGTTTCTCGATGCTTAAAGAAGCGAGTTCTCCTATTACTACCACTAGATGTTGCCCCTTATTATTGAAAGAGTGTATACACATTACAATATTGTCAATTTTTTCTATTATTTGTTGTACTTCTACTAAGTTTTTATTGAATTCTAATTCCATGCGTAAAGTATTTATTTCTGATTTGATTTCTTTGTATTTAGTTAGTGTTTTTGAACTTTGTTTAAGTGTGTCTTGTAATTGAAAGAATTGTTCATTGAATTGTTTGTTAATGATAACTTGTTTGTTATTGTTTGTTAAAAGTTCTTTGTTACTATCTTCTAAGTTTTGTAGTCTTTCTTCTATGGCTTGTCTGTCGTCTTCGTCCATAGTTCCATATATGTACTTCATTCCTTTACCTACAATATTTAATAATCCTCTCTTATGAATAACATGATGTGGAATGATTGTTTGAAGTTTTATTTCTAATGTGTTTATCTTTTGTTTTTGTAAATCGTCAGGATTTGTTAGTAAATGGTATTGAGATTTTAACTGGTTTATTAAGAATTGGCATTCTGTAAGGTTAATTACATGTAATAGGATGTCGTAGTTATTTATAAGTTTTACTTGTCCTTCTTGTATGATTAAAAATTCTCTATCAATTTTTGTTATTTTTATATCATTAGCTTTCACTGACGTTGTTAATGAGAGAATCATTATCATGATTGCTAATATCCTGATTGTCTTCATTTTGTGTTTTAGTGAATTTCTTTTTCTTTCTAAATTGGTCTTTGTGTAAAAGTTGTTTTCTAATGTGGGGTTTGATTAGTAATTTTTTACCAATTGTTTTAAGGGGTTTTACTTTCCTGTGCTTGGTTTTTAGCTTATTAAATTGTTCTGGGTTGTTTATTTTTGTGAAGTTTGGATTCACTTCAACGTTTAATCGATTTTTATTTATTTTATTTAAGATTTTGTTCTTATTTGTTTCTATTCTGTCATATATTGTTTTGTTATTTATTTTGCCTAGATGTATCTCTAAGGGTCTTTCTCTGGTAGTGAGATGTATAGTTTTATTATACGTATTAACTGCTTTTGTAACTAAGTCAAAAAGTTTTTCAGTTTTTTCTAGTAATCTAACGTGTTCATTTAGAGTGCTGTGCAGGCGTTCCACATCCGAATTTCCGGTGTGTCTATAAGGGGTAGTAAAGTGTGTTAGTATATTCTTTTCTTTTAGATAGTTTTCTATAGAGTAAGTTTTAAAAGCGGGGTCATTGTCTATAGTCAATTTCTTGGGTTCAGGCATGCATGAAAATAGTTTTTCCATAGCATTTAAAATATCTTTTTGATTTTTTGTTTTGAGTTTTTCTACTGAGGCAAACTTGCTGAATTTGTCGATACAACTTAAATATTTGTTGCTATTGGGTAGGATCCATATGTCCATATGGTAGTGAATGTGTGGTTCTAAGGGTGTTTCTGTTTTTTCAAATGGTAATTTAATAGGGTTTCTTTCTATTTTCAAATTGCAGATATCACAATTATTTATGATTTTAGTTATTTGTCTTTTAAGGTTTGGGTAATAATACTTTCTTTTTAAATCTAAGTATAATTTTTCTATTCCTACGTGATTTAATTCCTTATGTTTTTTGCTTATGATTTCTTCTAGTTCAGTTATATCATAAACATCTTCTAAGAATATATGTGTTCTGATTAAGTTTTGATTGTTGTGGTGTATTTTCCAATAAGTTTGGAATTGTAAAAATAATTTATCGTTGTTACAATATAAAAAGTTTTTATGATTTATATCAATTTCTGATATGATTTTTTCAAAATCTGATTCTTCGAATTTTTTCCTTATTATTTTTATTCTTCTTTTGTTAAAAGGAAAGGTTATGATTTCCTCATTTTGTATTCCTATTTCTATGATAATTTGTCGAATAGATATATTTAAACTTTGTTCGGTAATTGGAATTAGATTTGAGCTATCTGACTCATTTGAGTGTTGGGTAGAAGCGAGTTCTAAAATGTTTAATGCATTTTCGAAATTTGTATTAATCTTTGTACTATTTCTATTTTTCTCTTGAGTTTTGGTGATGTCCTGTGAACTATTTTTATCTATTTTTATTCTTGATAGCGCGTCGGCTACCTTATTTTCTTTTCCTGCGATGTGTTCGATTTGAAAATCGTATTCCTCCAATTTTATCTTCCATCTTTGAAGTTTAGAGTTGGGTTCTTTTAAGTTATGCAACCATGCTAATGGTCGATGATCAGTTTGTATTTTAAAGTGTCTACCGTATAGGTAATGGCGGAATTGTTTGGTTGCCCAAACAATGGCTAAAAGTTCTTTTTCTATAACTGAATAATTGGATTCATGTTTGTTTAAAGTTCTGGACGCGAAGCATAATGGTCCATGTGATTGACTCAGTACAGCTCCAATTGCAAAATTGGATGCATCTGTGGTTAACAAAAATTCTTTTGTGAAATCTGGATGTCTGTTTAGGAGGTCATCAGACATTGCTAATTTTAGTTTTTCAAATGATTCTTTGTAATCAGGGTCATTTATATCTATTTTTTCATTCTTTTTGAGACAGATTGTCATTGGTTTTATAATTTTTGCATAGTCCTGGATAAACTTGCGGTAATATCCAGTTAAGCCTAAGAATGACTGAATTTCTTTTACCGTTTTTGGTATTGGAAAATTTTGTATTGTGTTTATTTTTTTGGGATTAGGTTTAATTCCGTCTGGAGTAATTATATGACCTAAGAATTCACTTTCTTTTTTCATAAAATCGCATTTATTTAGGGATACCTTTAAATTTACAGACTGTAATTTGGTGAAGATTTTATTTAGTGAATTTATATGTTCTTCCAATGAAGTTGAGAATACTATTATGTCGTCGAGGTAAACATAACAGATTTTTCCTACATATTCCTTTAAGACCTCGTTCATCATTCGTTGGAATGTGGCGGGGGCATTTTTAAGACCAAATGGCATTCTTAGCCATTCGTAGTGTCCTGATAGTGTTGAAAAGGCTGTTTTTTCTCTATCTTCGGGGTTAATTTCGATTTGGTGGAAGCCTTTTGTTAAATCTAGTGTGGAAAAATAGTTTGCTTTTCCTAATTTATCTAATATATCATCAATAAGAGGAATAGGGAATTTATCCTCTTTTGTTACATTATTTAATTTCCGATAGTCTATGACTATCCTCCATTCTTTATTTCCTAGCTTGTCTTCTTTTTTGGGCACAATCCAGATTGGAGCATTGTAAGGTGAAGTACTTGGTTTGATAATTTTTTGATCTAACAGATCTTTGATTTGTTTGTCCACTTCTTTTTTGTGGATTTCGGGATATCTATATATCCGTGTGAAGATTGGTTCTTCATTTTTTGTGGGAATTTTATGTTTTACATGATTGGTAAAACTTAAATCATCTCCTTTTTGGTAAAAAACCTTTTGATGTTTTTTCAATAAATTAAATAAACTTCTATGTTCCTCATCGTTTAGATGTGAGATTCTTTGACTTTCCAAATTTTCGAAAGTAAATGTGTCTGGCGGAATCAAATTGTTTAAATGATTTATTTCTTTTTGATATTCCTGTTCATCTTCCACAGAAAAGAACAGTGGAATAATTTGTTCATTTAGTTTTAGTATTTTGTTTTTAAAATCAATACTGGCATTATTTGGAAATAATATATTGTTTCCAATTAATCCATCGAAATTGACATTAAAGTTGTGGATTTGAAAAATACAATCTACACGAGATTTGAGTGCAAATTTTTCTTTTGGTATAACTAATTCCTTATTTATAAATATAGATGTACCTACTGTTTTGATCTCTAATGGGTTTTTTCTTTTATGTATGTAGATTTCTGGAGCTTTTTCTTTGTTTATTAGACTATTAGTGGCTCCTGTGTCAATTAATAGTCTCAACGTTTCGTTATTTTTGTCTAACCTAATAAAGGGGAGTTTGTTGTCTTGTTGTGTCGATAAGTTTCCGAGGCTACATTCGGAAAAACCGTTTTATTTTGATCACTTTCATTATAATTACTTTGGATCCTCTTTAATTGACTAGAAGTTGGGTCAACTTCCATAGGTTTATATTGTCTACTGGGAGGTTTGTAGTTTGGGATATAGTTGTTTCCTTTGTAATTTGGATTAGGATTATGATTAAATGGGGGTTTAATATGTATTGGATTTTTGGGAATGAAATTGTTTTGATTTTGGTAATGTTTAAAGTTATTTTGTGGTCTTTGATTTGGATAAGTTGTAATTTTAGGGGTTTCTAATAATTTTTTGGGAGTAAATTCGGATTTATCGTCTATAAACCCTGCTTGTGTTAGCTCGTGTAAAGCTGCTTGTAAACTTTGTGGTTTTAAAGCAAATAAAACTGTTCTCATATGAACAGGCAAACGTTCTTTAAATATGTTAAGGGCTGTTTCTGTATTGTGAGGGATTTCTGATTGTTTCCCTTCTTGAACAGTTTTTTGATTCAGTTCACACAATGCCCTTTGGATGTCGTTATAAAAGTTCGTTACGCTTCCTTTGTACGGAATTTGTCTTAATTCGTCATATAGTTGAAATGAAGACTTGAAGCCTCCAAAATTTGAAATCAATAGTGCTTTGATGTCTGTCCATCTAGTTAGGTGGGCATGAATCTCTATGCACCTTTTGGCTTTACCAATTAGTTTGGATTTCAAAATATTTATGCACATTTGTTGACTCTGGTCGTCATATTTTTCTAGTGTCGGTTGAATGCCGTCTATGTTTACAATAAATGTATATAAGTCCTCTCTTCGTCCGTCAAAAGTGTTCAACTTTTCTATATATTTTAATGGGTCAAGAGTAAGTGTGAGAGACATTTTGAAATTTGTTTTTTCTGTACTAATGTTTGACAAACTATTTTTAATATTTTCACTTGCAAATTTTAAATTTGGTTCTATATCGGAAAAATTTGTATCTTCAATATAACTTAAATTATTCTTACTATAGTTTTTGGTTATTTTCTGGTTTTCGTATTCTTCCTCTGATGATTCGTCCTTGTGTCCGGAGTAGGGTGTTGGGATTTTATTCCTTTTCTTCCTAGATTTGTTGATGAAGCTCATCGGTTGTTTTTACAGCATTGTTCTTTTATATTAATTTTATTATTGTTTTTGTTTTGTTTTCTTTTGTTTAAAAATCAGTTTCCTCTATGGATTTTGTGGCATTACCATTTAAACTGGGGTGAGTCACTAACTGATTTATTGTATGTTGTTTGGTAGTGACCTTTTTGTTTATGTAATGTTGTTGAAATGGGCTGCAGGTCAAATAAATAAAACACTAAGTTTTCACGACGTTTCGTTCATGATTATGAACATCATCAGGTGTAAAACAGTTTTCTATTTGGCATTGAAAAATAGGTTACAAAATTATTACATTTAAATTAAAAACAATTTCTATCAAACTTACATTTGTTACATTAAAAATTGAAAACAAAATAAAAACAACAAATTGACTTCCTTAAATAAGAAAGTGAGTCAACACTTCACAACGTTAAATTAACAAGTAACATGCACAAACAAAATTGTTGAACACAAAAGTATTTGTTTCAATCAGGCTTTCTCGTTCCCCTTCCCTCCAGTAGGTGTTTGTATTGTGGGCTCACTTCTTCCATATCTGTTCGTCGGTTCATAGTTTTGTTGGCATTGATGATATGAAGCGTTTCTATGATCATTCTTTTGTTGTAATTCTCTTCTCTTTGCAGTACTTCGACGTTGTCAAGATTGGGAGAGTGGTTAAGTGATGTGCAATGTGCTGCCAGTGCTGTCTTCTGCGGTGCGTTACTTTTAATGTCTGATTTATGTCCTGCTAGTCTGTTTTTTAATTTTTGTTTTGTTGTTCCGATGTAAATTTTGTCACATTCTTCGTCAGCGTTGCCATTACAATTGATTTTGTAAATTAGGTCCGAATGTTCCATTTTATCTATTTTTGTCTTTAGGTTGGTGTATAACTGTCTAGTTGTGTAGTTTGATTTCATGGCTATTTTATACTTCTCTTTGTCAAAAAGCTGTGCATTCTTAAACCTTTCAGCTATGTCTTCAATGTAAGTGAATGACTTATAAATTGGTTTTATAATTTCGTCTTCTGATGGTTGTTGTTTTTGGTTGTCTCTTTGATTTATTAATGTATTAGTTATTTTTAAGGGGAATGCATTTTGTTGTAGTATATTTCTGATTTTTATTATATTTTGTTTATGGTATTCTAAGTCACTTATTGAGAGAACTCTTTTTATGAGATTTTGCGCTGTGTTCATAATAATTTGTCGTGGATGCTTTGAGTTGTAATTAATGATTCGTCCAGATGAAGTAGGTTTTTGATACCAGTCCATTTTTAATTCTCCGTCTTCTCTAATGACTATTGTGTCAAGGTAAGGTAATCTATTGTTTATTTCTTTTTCAACTGTAAATTGTAGTTTTTTATTGTGACTGTTTAGGCAATTTAAAGTTTTGTCAACATCTTTCGCTTTTATGATTGCAAAAACGTCATCCACGTATTTCGTCAATATTTTTGGTTTTGTTGTTAATTTTTCCAAACAGGTGTCAAGTAGGTCCTCAAGTATGATGTCTGCTATTATTGGTGATGCTGGATTTCCCATCGGCATTCCGTCTCTTTGTTGATAGGTCTTTTTTCCATACACTAGGTAATTATTTTCAATTATACAGAAACGTACCATTTCGAGAAATTTTGTTTTGTTTATGTGTGTATGTTCTTTAATTTCTTCCCATTTTTGACTTATGAGTTCTAGTGCTGTTTTTAGTGGAATGTTGGTGAATAAAGAGACGACATCAAAAGACACTAGAATTTCGTCCTTGTCTACTTTTAAATGATTTACTTTTGATTTAAACTGCAGAGAATCTTTAACGTTGTATTTTGAGTTTAGTGTTAGATTTTTCAAAATGGTTATTAAATATTTGGATAAGTTGTAACACGGAACCTTTGTTGAAGAACATATTGGACGAAGAGGAAGACCATCCTTATGAATTTTCGGAAGACCGTAAAGTCTTGGGGCAACTGAATTATATGTTGTCATCATGTTTTTCTGCCGTTGGTCAATTATACTTTTTTCAAACAAATATTTTACCAGGTTGTTGTTAGTCTCCTGTAGTTTATTAGTTGGGTCACTGCGTAGGGGCCAATATATATTTCTGTCTTCCATCATGATCGTCATCTTCAAGTTGTAGTCATGTTTATACATTGCCACCGTTACATTTCCCTTGTCTGCCGAAACAATGATTAAATCCGTATTTTTGCGGAGAAATTGTTTTGTTTCGTTTAGAATATATGTAATATATTTGTCAAAATCCGAATAAGTCTTTTTTCCTATGCAGTTATTAAGCATATTTGCAAATTTGCATCGAGCTTTTTCCTTTTCGTCAATATTTTGTATGGTCTGGATACAGTCTTCACCATCGGCAATAATTTTAAAAAGTGAATTAGGAGTAAAGTCAATGGTAGTAGGAAGTGCGTACTTTGGTCCTAATGACAAAAGGTATTGTATTTCGTCTGGTATGGGAACACTTGTCTTGTTGACAAACCAATTTTTATTGAGTTTTATGCCATATTTTTCTTTAAGTTTCTCTTTAAGTGACGTTAGTTTTTTGTTTTGCGTTTCTTTAAATGTTTCATTTTTATTGTTGTAATACATTTGTTCGTGGAAGAGAAAATTCTTTTGTTCTTCTTCTGAAAGCTTCAATTGTATTGTGTGTTCGATTCTTGCTATGCTTTTTGTTAGAGAAGTTATGTTTTTGTGTTTAGCGGAGATGAATAGATTTAAGATCTTACGGCAAAAATTATTTTTGATATTTTGGAAAGAAGAGAATAAAGATTTATGTTTACCAATTTCTTGTTTGAACAATTCTTCAATGTGTGTTGTTGTGTTTCTTATGAAGTTCGGTGTCAATCCCAGTTTTCTACATTTTATGAGGAAGCTGTTGCTTGTTGTTGTTTTTGCTTTTTTGATGTTGAGTTTTCTATATTGTTTTAGTGTGTTGCAGAATTTGTTCCCGTATTTACCCCGCATACCACTGTAGAAAGCCATATTAGATTTTTCGGATATTTGTTTTTGATGGTGATAAACAATTGCGGCGTGCCCTCCGCTTATTAATGTATGTTGTTTGGTAGTGACCTTTTTGTTTATGTAATGTTGTTGAAATGGGCTGCAGGTCAAATAAATAAAACACTAAGTTTTCACGACGTTTCGTTCATGATTATGAACATCATCAGGTGTAAAACAGTTTTCTATTTGGCATTGAAAAATAGGTTACAAAATTATTACATTTAAATTAAAAACAATTTCTATCAAACTTACATTTGTTACATTAAAAATTGAAAACAAAATAAAAACAACAAATTGACTTCCTTAAATAAGAAAGTGAGTCAACACTTCACAACGTTAAATTAACAAGTAACATGCACAAACAAAATTGTTGAACACAAAAGTATTTGTTTCAATCAGGCTTTCTCGTTCCCCTTCCCTCCAGTAGGTGTTTGTATTGTGGGCTCACTTCTTCCATATCTGTTCGTCGGTTCATAGTTTTGTTGGCATTGATGATATGAAGCGTTTCTATGATCATTCTTTTGTTGTAATTCTCTTCTCTTTGCAGATTTATTGTTAGAATTTTGGGTAAGTGTTCTAATAACTTTTATTCACTGAAGTGTCTTTATTTTCGTTAAAGGGGTTGTTCTTCACTGAAATGCTTTGTAATATCGTTTAAGTCCGATTTAAAGTTATTAATTCCAAAGTTTTCTTTTTCGCAGAATTTTGAATATTAATTTCACTTTCACACGGGTACCGGTTAATTTAAAGTATTTTCTTTCTTTTTGTAGAAAATAAATTTTTATTTAACTATTGAGTACACTTGAACGATAGGGATAGGGATTCACTTTGAATAACCGTTTATAGATTTTATTTCGTATGCTCTTTTGCGTAGAGTCTTATTCGAATAAAATCGCAAACAAATTTATAAACACGATTCTTATATTCCCTTTCATGGGTTGACCGTAATTTATAAACTTTTTGGTAGATTCTTATTTTCAAGGGATACACATTATATTTTGCGTATCCTACCGACTGCGCCAATTTTATATTATTTTCAAGAAAAGATCTTTTTAAAAATTATTTTAAAGAGCAGAGCTCTTTATGACTTTATTATTATTATTATTATTCATGCTTTATTCACTCTTAAAAGTATACATTTTTTTTTTTTTTTTTTTTATTTTTTTTTTTTTTTTAAACATTTTTATTCAATAAGTTTGATGAGTATAAGCCTCCCCCTTCGTCTTCCACAATTGTCGGTCTAAAGCTTCTCTCCAATAGTTTGGGCAAAAATGCTGTATTTCGTCTCTCCACCTTTTGAGTTGTCTTCCTACATTTCTTTTCTTGTCTCGCGGGGTCCACTCTGTTGTTATTTTGGTCCATCGATCGTCTGAGGTTCGGAATATGTGTCCAGCCCAATCCCATTTAAGTCTTCTTGTTCTTTGAAGAACATCTTCAAATTTCGTTTGGTTTCTTATGTTTTCGTGGTTAATCCGTTGGGATAACCTCACTTTAAGAATCGATCTTTCCATCGCTCTTTGGCAAGATTGGAGCTTATTTTCGAGGGCTTTCGTAGATTGCCATGTTTGGCAACCATATGTCAAGACTGGAAGAACCGTCGAGTCAAAAACACATTTTCTTGTTTGGGTTGAGATATTAAGATCCAGCAGATTCTTCACATTCCAAAATTGTCTCCAAGCGCTTGCTATTCTATGGTTAACATTTTTAACGTCTTTATCGATGAATGATATAGTTTGACCCAAATAATTGTAGTCTTCTACGTAGTCTAAAGCGATATCATCAATTTTTATTATGGAATGGTTGCCATTTGACATTATTTTGGTTTTTTGTCGATTAGTGGATAAACCGACTTTTTTGCATTCTATACAAAGCTCGTTTAGCATAGTTTGTAATTCATGTTTTGACGTGGCGATTAAAACAATATCATCTGCAAATCTAAGATTTGATAGAAATCTACCGTTTATATTCAATCCCTTGTTTTCCCATTCCAAGTTACGAAAAATCTCTTCCAAAGTTGCGGAAAAAAGTGCTGGTGAAAGTGGATCACCTTGCCGTACTCCACGTGTCGTCTGAAATATTGGTCCTGTACTTTCCGTTTTAATGCGCGCAACATTATCTTTGTACATGTTTTGAAGAACACGAACAATTTTCGGTTCCACACCTTGTTTAATTAGCGCTTGCCAGATAAATATTTGCTCAACTGTATCGAACGCTTTGGCGAAATCAATAAATGCAATATATAGCGTTATTTTATATTCCTTGCTCTTTTCTATGATTTGGCTCATTGTTTGAAGATGGTCCATTGTTGAGAATCCAGATCTGAACCCAGCTTGCTCAAAAGGTTGATTGAATTCTAGGCTTGTTTTCATTCTATTGAAAAGGCATTTCGCAAATACTTTATAAATGCAAGATATTATACTAATGGGCCTATAGTTGTTTATGTCGTCCGTCTTGCCTTTTTTGTGGATGAGGATTATTTCGGATTTCTTCCATTGTTCTGGGATTTCCTCGGTGACCAAAACCTGATTGAAAATATCTTTCAACCAGTTGGCCAATGAACATTTTGCGTATTTTAAATACTCTGCAGCAATTCCATCACTTCCATTGCATTTCTCGTTTTTTAAGCTTTGAATCGCATTCTCGACTTCGCTTTTAAGTAAAATTGGAAACTGTTGCTCTTCTTGCCAATCAGTGCTTGTGTCAGCATTTAAAAGTGAATGAGAGTCAGAATGACTTTATTAACTGAGAGTAATTTTAGAACTAAACTAAACTATCGCAGATAGCTAGTGTGTTTCGATGACAAACTCTTTGTCATCGTTTTATCTATTAATTCTTTTTTATTTTTTGTGACAAACACTTTGTCAGCATTTTATTTCTCTTTGTGATTTATTTTAATGCAATAACAGGAAATGGGATCAAATGCATTTTCAATAGTGCAATATGAATTTGATGCTATTTCTTTTGTTTACAAATACAAATTGAGTTTAAAAAATTCTATGTGTATTTTCTGTGGTTATAACCTATATATATACTTTACTATAAAAACACTTGTGATATTAATATTTATAGTTTTAATATCGAACAATATTGAAGTTCGATATTTTTCAGTTTATTAATTATTCGATCATATTTTCTTGAACAATAAACATCTTGTTTAATTTATGTTGAATTAAATTACTTCTTATTTATAAATTGGACTTCCTGGAATAGCCGTTCTAATACGCAAGAGGAAGATCAGTCTCATTGTAGACAACATCCCAGAATTCAAAACGTAAAAAGGAAATTTAGTATGTCAAAATCCATTTTCTTAACTTCAGCATCTTCTATAACTGTTTCTTTGTCAGCGACAAGGTTGAAATAGTGTAAGCTAGTCATGCAGTAATCAGTGATACCTAAATCAGCTAAAGATCTCACTGGTTTAACACTATGAGATAGACTATTCCTACAAAAGATATGATCAATACACGTCTTTGAGTTTTCAACGATTCTAGTAGGTATACGTTTATATAAGAATCCAAACCATAAGAAGCTAACAGGATTGAATAATTCTCCTCGTATTGGAGAGAAAATCAATATTATTACCACCCAGAAAAAGCATATATTTTTAGTTTTCACATTAGCTAACAGAATATTAAGCTCCTCAAGAAAGACATCTATACCACTGCCATGGAGTTTGTAAACACACATACGAGGTGTGGCAATTAAGATCCGGGAATTTAGTTATAATTTAAAAAGTGGCAACACTTTTTCATTTGTTATCATCTGTCTAAGAAGGGGGATCTTCCTTTTGGTTAGAGTTCAAAATTGAAGCATATAGCACGTTTAGTTTGCGTTTTATGCGTATTTTTTAGGGCGTGAATCGGTGGAAGACGATCCACGTGAAGGAGCTCCCGTCACCTCTCGTACCGACGCGAATGTTGATCGTTTGCGCATGTTGATCACGTCTGACCGTCGCCTAAGCATTCGTGCATTGTCTTACGAGTTAAACATCAACAAAGAAACGGTTCGCAATATGTTACACGAGAATTTGAACATGCGAAAGATCTGTGCAAAGATGGTGCCTAAAGTTCTCACCCATGTGCAAGAGTTTTTGGCAAAAAAAGGCATCCAAACGTTGCCTCACCCACCCTATAGCCCCGATATTGCTCCCTGCGACTTTTTTCTATTCCCCAAGATGAAGTCGCACCTCAAGGGAACTCATCATGGCGGCGTACATAAGGTTCAAGAAGCTCTAACCATGGTGCTAAACGGGCTAACTTCCGAGGACTACCAAGGGTGCTTCCAATCATGGGAGAAACGTTGGAATCGTTGTGTAGAGTTAAAGGGAGATTATTGTGAAGGTCGATAGTAAAATTTTTCCTAAAGCTTAATTTTCTTGTTTTTTATTGACAAATTCCCGGAACTTAATTGCCACACCTCGTAAACAATGTTTTTCATTATTCAAACTGAAAGTAATTTTTATAAAATCCGTAGAGACCAAATTAATTACCTTTCGAACGGTTCAATTCAAGTAGTATTGGACGGGTTCAAATCTTATATACATAAAATAAACGCTGGTGTGACCCAGGGCTCTGTTTTATCGCCGACGCTCTTCCTAAGTTTTATAAATGATCTGTTGTTTGAAACTAAATTGTTTCGCTGATGACAGTGAAGGTGCTCCTATAATCCACTTGAGTCTCTTGGACAGAATTCACAAGAGAGCTATAAAAATGATCTTCTACTCTGAACGTCGAACTTGTCGAGTTGTAGAAGCTGAATAGGGTCAATGATTCTCGAGAATTTTCTCCAGATGAGTCCTGAAACTAAAGGACGTTCTTATCCCTCTACCTTTCCCAAAATCATCATCCATTCCCACATAAACAAGGCATACCAGCCTACGTTTATGTCACCAACTCCCATCCCACCTCCCACGTTGTAATGGCGAAAAAGCTAGACAGCGCTCCTATCTCCTATGCTCCTTCTCACTCTAGGTAAATTAGCTGAATTGCTGTTACCGAATCCCAATCTTTTCCTCCCATATCAGAATGATGAATTAACATCAACTGATTCCTCACCCTATCTCTTCCTTCCCTACAACCTCTTATCTTTATTGGGCTGGATCTAAGGTGTTAAACGACCAAGAAAGCCAGTTTCAGTGACGTCGCGAAGGGCAAAGTCGTGGTTGCGGTCATTGACAGGAGTGATGATGATGGAACAATATCGGCTGATCGTTGGCAGTTGGTCAAGGTTAAGCTCTCGGGTGGCTTTTTAAGCATTTTGAGAGAGCTTCCAGGACCACTTCCTTCCATAAGCGATGGGGGTTGGCATCAAGGCCACGTAAAACTCATGGTTTGTGGCGATCAGAGGTCTTCTGACTTATATAAGCTCGCTGTCAGCCGGTTAGGTGAAGTTTGGCCAGGTGCGAAGCTCGAGGTTGTCGCTAAGGAAGACATTCCTAGCAGACCTAGAGCCCGCATTTGGATCCCAATGGAACCTGCCGGTATCGATGAAATTCTCGAGATGATCAGAGTTTGTAACCCGTCCCTTTCGACTCACAACTGGAAGATAGCCAAGCTAGAGGAGGTAAAGAATCTCTATAGGAGCGCCATTTTGGTACTCAATAAGGAATCTTTGGCTCCTCTAGCCTTAAACGAGGGCTCGATAAACTATGGCTTCGAAACCATTAAAATTCGAGTCTATAAAAAAGATGAGGTTAACGCGGAAAGCGGGCCTCCAAAAACAACCGAGGTTAACGCGGAAAGCGGGCCTCCAAAAACAACCGAGGGTGAACTAGCGGTTGATGGGCCTGGGACATCGTCTTCTCTCTTAACCGAGGGTGACGATGCACCCATGCCCTCTCCAATAGCGACCCAACCCTCTACAAAAGTCGTAGACAGTCCATCCTTAATGGAGACTGAGGACGACCTCAACATGATCCTTTTGAGCGAGGACGAACTTTTGGGTTCATCCTCAGACTCAGAGGATCAGAACAAAACCGTGGTGGAGGTTGATCTGCCTAATTGTAGCCAAAATGCTGCAGTTAGTACAGATTAATCTCCAGCACTCCGTAAAGGCCTCGGCCTCACTTCTTCTCCGGCTGGCAAGAAACGGGGAAGATATTGTCCTGATCCAAGAGCCATGGATTGTGAGATCCGTTGTTCGTGGACTCAGGACTCCTGGATACTACATACTGTGTGTGACAGATAAAGGTGAACCTACATCTTGCATACTAGTGAAACGTAGCATTAATGTATTTTTACTCCATCATTTCAGTGACAAAGATACCACGGCGTATCTTGGCCATGACCACCTTGGCCCTCTCCCTGGAAAAACCCTGGAGAAGATCGTCGCTGAAGCGGAAAGGCAAAGGATCCGCCTAATTATTGGGAGCGATGTCAACGCTCATCATACGGTATGGGGAAGTATCAATATCAACGACAGAGGTGAGTCTCTTTTTGATTATATTCTTGGTACTAACCTCTTAGTAAGTAATGTTGGAAATGAACCAACCTTCATAACTAAAACTCGACAAGAAGTCCTAGACATAACTCTTGTCTCAGATACTGTACACCATATGATCTTGGACTGGAAAGTATCCAAAGAACACTCGTTCTCTGATCATAGATATATCCAGTTCAATATCAATGTGGATGATAACCCGAGTCCATTGACTTTTCGAAATTATTGGAAAACTGATTGGGCTTCATACAGGAACTCATTACAGAGTTTACTAAAACCTGGACTATCTTGTCCTTCCTCTAACGCTAATGAACTTGACAAACAAAGTCAATGACCTTACCTCAGCTATGAACAGATCGCTAGAAATTGCTTGTCCACTTATACACATAAGAGGAAAGAGGAAACCACAATGGTGGGCCTCAGAGCTTGACTCGCTAAGGAAAGAATGCAGGAAACTGTTCAACCGAGCCAAAGCCGCAAGACTAGCCTCTCACTGGGATTCTTACAAAGAATCCTTAAGAATTTACAAGAAGGCACTAAGGAAATCTAAACGATCTTCTTGGCGATCCTTCTGTGGCACGATAGAAGAAACTTCTGAAGCCTCTAGGTTACGGAAAATTCTTTCAACAAATCCAGCGATGCCAAGCTGCTTGAAAAATGCAGACGGTCCTGGACAAATTCAAGTAATGAATCGCTGAACTTACTACTGGATACTCATTTTCCTGGAAGTTCTCTTACCGAGACTTGCAACGGTTATATACGTTCAAGTCCCAATACAACATATCCACAAGGTCTGATTACAAGGGACAAGCTACAATGGGCTCTCAACAGCTTCAAACCATTTAAATCTGCAGGACCAGATGGAATAACACCAGCCGAGCTACAAAAGACTTCTGACATAATTGCACCAATCCTTGAGGCAATTTTTACCAACTGTCTTTACCTGGTCCATGTTCCCTCGGCATGGCGAGAAGTTAAAGTTGTTTTTATACCCAAGGCAGGTAAATGCTCGCAAGTCAACCCTAAAGATCTACGACCTATAAATCTATCATCATTCCTTCTTAAGACCTTGGAAAGATTGATTGATATCCATTTAAGGGCAAGTATTGATACAAGACTTCTGTCTTCGTCTCAACATGCCTACTGTAAAGGTAAATCGGTGAAAACAGCGTTACACACCTTAGTACGCACCGTCGAATATTCCCTCCATCATAAAGAGTTCACTATGGTTGCTTTCCTTGACATCGAAGGTGCCTTTAACAACGTGGACACATCTGCAATCACATCTGCACTAACATCTCTAAATGTAGAGAGTTCGCTTCGGAAGTTAATTCATTTAATGTTTACTAGCAGGATAATTAACTCAAAACTGGGCAACTCTTCTGGCAGACGATTCGTTAGTAGAGGGACACCGCAAGGTGGTGTTCTATCCCCTCTCCTCTGGAACCTAGTGGTGGATGAAATCCTAACTAGTCTGGATGCGGAGGGTTTCAGAGTGATAGCCTATGCGGACGACGTTGCTATAGCAGTTTCAGGAAAGCATCTTAACACGTTAAAAGAACTCTTACAAAATGCCTTAGACAGACTAATACTTTGGGCTGATCGGTGTGAACTGGGTGTTAACCCACACAAAACCGATTTGGTCTTATTTTCGAGGAGATACAAAATTCCATTTGTCAACCCTCCCCGTATTAAAGGAATCCAATTAAAATTCTCAGACGAGGCTAAATACCTGGGTCTTGTCTTAGATAAAAAACTAAATTGGAAACGCAACGTAGAGGAAAGAGTCAAAAAAGCTACTGTAGCTCTCTTTTCTTGCAAAAAAGCCATCGGTAATAAATGGGGCTTACAACCCAGAATCACGCATTGGCTATACACATCGGTAATCAGACCGATTTTAATGTACGGTGTGGCAGTTTGGTGGACTGCTTTAGAAAAAGGTATAAACCGAGATAAATTAAATAAAGTCCAACGTTCAGCTTGCCTATGTATAAGCGGATCGCTTCGCACGACCCCATCTGCGGCAATGGACACCTTACTCTACCTAACACCTCTTGACATTTTTAGCAAACAAATAGCTGCAAGCTCTGCTATTCGCCTCAAAGCTTCGTCGCAGTGGACTAACAACAACATTGGCCACTCCGTTATTCTTACTTATTTAGAATCAATCCCAAAGCACACAGACTACACCATCCCCCAACTACAATTCGAAAGAAACTTCCAGATTTCTATACCTCCCAGATCTTTTTGGGAGGATAGGACATTCCTGGAAGACGAGTCAATCCACTTCTATACAGATGGGTCAAAAACAAAAGAAGGGGTTGGTGGAGGTGTGTACTCTGAACGACTGAAATTAAGTCTCTCATTCCGCCTTCCCAATCATTGTAGCGTGTTCCAGGCGGAACTTTTGGCGATAAAAGAAGTCTTGTCCTGGGTTAAAGAAAACGTGATATCAACATCTGATATCCGTATTTTCTCAGATAGTCAGACCGCTATCAAATCTCTGGATTATGTCTCTACAAACTCTATAACAGTCCAGAACTGTCGATCATCTCTAATGGAGATGGCACAACAGTTTAATATTCACCTTTGCTGGGTGCCGGGCCATAGAGACATTCCAGGTAACTGTAAGGCAGATGAACTCGCCAGGAACGGTACAGTACAGCCCATTCTACCACGTTTGGCACGTACTGGTATACCAATCGCTACTTGTAAACTGTTGCTAATGCAAGACGCTGTGAGGAGGGCAGGCACCAGGTGGAACAACATCACCACGTGTCAAGTCACGAAAAACATCTGGCCAACACTGGATTTAAAACGTTCAAGGTGCTTGCTCTCTCTAAGCAGATCGCATATAAGCTCGATAATAGGTGTCATAACCGGACACTGTCTAATAGGAAAGCACGCCACGAGATTAGGCGTATTCTCAAATGACTTCTGCAGAAGCTGTATGGACGAGGAAGAGGAGGAAACAGTTCTTCATCTTCTCTGTACATGCCCTGCTCTGGCTCGAAAACGCAAGAATTACCTAGGAGAATTCTTCTTTAACGATCTAAACGATCTAAATCATATTGGCATAAGCAGCCTCTCACGTTTCGTAAGAGACTCAAACTGGTTCCATTGAGCTCAAGATTCATGTGGTATCACAATGGGCCATTAAACTGGCCTAAGTGTGTCCATTTCCATCTTGGACAGCCACTTCAACCTAACCTAACCCTATAAAAATGATAGGTGGCCGTTGTCAAACTTGTAGTAAAATACTACCTTACCGATATGTATTATTATGTATTGTTGACTAGCGTTTGCAGCTATGGCAACACTGCTTAAAATAGAATTTGGCTCGCAGAGGATAGCGAAGAACGACAGAGCGTTGAATCTGTGAACTCTCGTTCTTGTACACCACATGGCGACCGTGAGAAAAAAAAAGAGGTTGGAGAACACGTTTTCTAATTTTTTTTGATTAAAAAAAAATTATTATTAAAGTAAGTGAATAATACACACTTTTAATTTTTTGGCGCTTCTGGCCGTGTATTTGAAATTCTTTTCGTTTCATATGACGAATAAAAAAAAATTACTTGGGATCACCTTCATGAAACATATTATTAATTGGCAAAGGCGCCACATCGATAACAAATCAGAACATACAAAAAAATTCGTGCATCAACGTCACACCAGATCACACGATAAAATCGACTATATATATTTACATACATTCTTTGGTATGGTATATATTGTTTAATTACTAACGATTACTAACTAAACTAAAATTATTCTAATTTTATATTATATTAATTTAATAATGTTTTATAAACAAATTCTTAATTATTTTTCCATTACTTCCGATTATAGTACCATTTATTGAATGTAATGCTTTGATTTACTCTAGGCAGCTAGCAATTTTTTTTATATTCCATTTTTTTTGCATTTTACCTATTTTCGTTAATTCCTTTGCTTTCATTCCGTATTTCGTGACATTAACTCAAGTTCGTGATATTTACTCAATGTGCGACCAAGAAATTAAACTCAAAATTTATTTCTATAAACTGAGTGTTTTTGTTGTTAAGGTAAAAAGAGAGAACGTATACTCATCAAACGAATTATCAAAAGCAAACACAGTAAAAAATTTAAAAACACTATTTGATTCTTATATTAAATATTTTGATGATCATTTTGAAACATTTCCACAATATAAACAAAAACTTTACAAAAGACAAAAGAATTTAGCGGTAAAAAAATGCAAATCTTGTGTTGAATTCTTAGGATTTGAATATGCTACAGACTTTCAATTTGCTTTGGAATTGTGTGAAGACAAAGACAGCTTAGATTCAGATTCAGATTCAGATTCAGATTCAGATTCAGATTCAGATTCAGATTCAGATTACGATTTAAATAGAAGTAAATTTGTTTTGAAGTTGTGAAAGATACTCCCTTCAATCCAAAAGTTGAATTGGAAATAGAGAGCTATTTAGAAAAACAATTAAAAATGGCAGCATTTGATTTGAAATTAGCTAACTCATTAATACCAGACTTTGATGGAAATCCCAAAAACGTTACTGATTTCCTAGACAAATGTGAATTTTACAATGATACACTTAATAATACTTCGAAAGAAACTTTGTTGCAATTCCTTTTGAAGGTTAAGTTGTTGCAAAATGTAAAATGTAAATTTAAAACGGAAGTTGTACCAACGAATTTTGAGTCTTTTAAAAAAATCTATAAAAGATAGGTTCAGTGACAAAACAACTAAAGAAGAGAAAATAACAGCCCTATTACGGTTGTCAATTATCAATACGCTAGTTGACATTTTTCAATGAAATTGATGAATTGGTATTATCGTTGTCAGCAATCAAATTTTTTGATAAACTGTGAACGCTCTTCAGAAATTAGATCTATTGTGAATGATTCAAATTGACAGTCTTGGTATTATGGTTGTCAAAATATTTGTTGATTATCAAATTTTCAGTCAATCACAAATTCCTTGTTGATAAAATATTTTACGGATCGCGAAAGCCAAAAGCATGTCTACTATTAAACTATTTTTCGGTGAAAATGAAATTGAAGAAGAAAATACTTTGGAGCAAGCAAAGATTCGAAGAAAACTACGCGATGCTTCAAATCCCATGGATTTGGCTGAACATAGTAGATAAAAGATCTTTTTTAGTTACATTACATAATCTAATTCGGCTCGCTTTTAGATTCATTCAAAACTTTAGACTTTCGAAAGAAGCCTTCTTTAATGTATTTTTAGATATCAACGACAAGTTAAAACCAAAGAAAAGACAACAATCCATCCCAAACATACTAAAATTTGCACTATTCACAATAGATATTTGATCTTTGTTCACAATGGATCAAAAAATTATCAACTCGCGTTCATAATACCAATTTATCAATTAATTGACAAAATGTTTCAATTGTCAATTAATTGATCTTTGACAACCGTAATAAGGCTGTAAATCAAATGGAAAAATTAAAAGAAGAAAATTCGGTAGCAAGTTTTGCAACTGAAATTGAAAACTTAAGTGCCGAGTTGATTGAACTTAAAATGCAAAGTAAGGACGAAATTGCTCGTCCTATAATAAGATCCGAAGTAGACGAAATGGCTATACAAATTTTTTCAAGGGGTTTAGAAAGAGTTGAAATTAGACAGGCGTTAATTTATAAAGAACCTAAAAGTTTAAGCGAAGCCATCAAATTTGAGCTCGAAGCAGACTCAAAATTTTGTCGTATTCAGGAAACTAATATTAACACATTACGATCACAAAATTCAGAAAACGATAGTGAAGATAATCAAAATTGTTATTACATTATAAATTCAAGGAATCCCAGAAATAAATCATTTACCCAATTTAGAAATAATAACATGCAAAACAGAAATCAAAATTCAAACAATAGGTATTTCGACAATAATCAGAATAACTCGTATTATAATACAAATATATCACCCATGAATAGAAATTTTAACAGAAATTATAACAATTACAGAAATTATTACAATAGAAACCAAGGAAATTATAGACAAAATCAAAACCAACAAAACAGTAGAACGTTTTTTAACCAAAGCAGGAATAATAACGTCAATAGCCAAAATCGTTACAATAACCAAAGTAATAACCAGAATAATAGCGAAACCCAAAATCAGGGAAACTTCAACCGCCCTCAACAGGGTCGCCAGGTCGTGGCTCAGTTGAGGGATTGTCAAAACTAAATATTTATTCAGTTAATGCTCTTTCAGGATCAGATTTTGTTAAAGTAAGAGTCAAAATGACAAATAAAAATGGTTAAAAGCCAAAAGCTCTCAAAGTTTGCTCAACTTTTCATGGAAAAATGTGTTTTCAAACAAAAGAATAAGTTTATCTGCGAAATATAAAATATTTGATTCAGTGGTGAAATCAACTCTTTGTTACGCTTCACAAATTTGGGGAGCGTATGAGTATGAAGAAATTGAAAAATTTAATAGGAACTTCATAAAAAAGCTTTTTAACCTGCCCCAAAATACACCTAGTTACGCTATTTACCTAGAAACCGGACTGCCAAAAATCTTAACATATACACTTAAATCACAAGCCGAGTTCATAATTAAGGTATGCAGTCAATATGGTGAATCCAGACTTTCAAAGAAACTCTTTTTGTATGAGATGAGAAATAAAGACTGGTGGTATGCAAGGTGGCAAACTCTTGGTAACACTTGTGGAGAAACCTTTCAAATTGATTTATGCAACATAGGTAATCTGAAAGATCAACTATACCGCATTATTCAAAAACATGAAGACATCACTCGTGATACGTTCATCAGAATGGCTCGTGAGTCTGAAAGCAGGATACTATACAGCCAACTTAATTTCAACTTGAACAAAAGAAACTACTTTCATGACTCACTAAACTATAGTGAAATATCATTGATATTTAAAGCAAGGTGTGAGGTTCTCTCTTTAAATGGCAACCCTTACAATGGAAGCTTCAACCAATTTTGTTCCCTGTGTAATCTACACGCGAAAGAGGATTGCTTTCACTTTATAAGTATATGCCCAATACTCAGACCACAAAGGTTAATTTTCTTCGGAAAACATTCATTATCCATGAAAGAGACTATTGATCTACTAAACACCTGCGAGTGGAAAAAAATAAGTAATTATTTAAAATCTATTTATAAATATAGAATGTTATTAATTTCAGAATACGTTTAAATATTTATTGTTTTTTCTAAATTTTTGTTTTGAAAATTAATTTTTATATTCAATTACACATTTAAAAATTTGCTAACCAGGCTGACGGCGTAGCCATAGCTTTTAAATTCATTTTTGTTATTTAATTGTAAGTTAATGTGTAAATAAAATGAATTACTTACTTACTTACTTACTTACTTAATAAATGGTGTTATTTGATGATAGATAATGGAGCCTCGATTTCAATTTTCTCTTCTAAGAAAATCGATCTAAATCAGAAAGTAATTTTAAGTGAGAATTGTGTTATAAAAGGTATCACTCAAGGAAAAATAGTGACTATAGGAAAAACTTTTACAAAACTTACTTTTGAAAACGAATTTTCTCTTATACATGAATTCCAAATAGTTCCGAAAGATTTTCCCTTAGAAGTAGATGGCATTTTGGGAAGGGATTTCTTAAAAAAGCTGAAAGCAACAATTAATTATTCAACTTATCTATTAGAATTTAAATCTGACTCGGATGATTTAATTTCTGTTCCTTACTTACTTACTTACTTAAGGTGGCGCTACAGTCCGGGGCGGACCTGGGCCTCAACCAACATGCGTCTCCAGCCAGCTCGGTCCCTAGCTAGCTGTCTCCAGTTTCGCACGCCAAGTTGGTTGAGGTCCTCACCCACCTGAGTGCGCCACCTGAGTCACGGTCTTCCTCTACTGCGCCGTCCCTCGGGATTGGATTCGAAGACCTTCCGGGCTGGAGCGTTGATGTCCATTCGCTCTACATGACCCAGCCATCTAAGCCGTTGGACTTTTATTCTGCTAACTAGGTCAGTGTCGCTGTAGATTTAACGACGAACTGTACGGGCTGTACAGTTCGTCGTTAAATCTTCTCCTCCATTCTCCATCTATACGTACGGGACCAAAAATCACCCGAAGAATTTTTCTCTCGAAGCATCCTAAGACGTTCTCATCTTTCTTTGACAGGGTCCAGGCCTCAGCGCCATAAATGAGAACCGGGATGATGAGTGTCTTATAGATGGTGATTTTAGATGATCGAGAGAGGACTTTACTTCTCAATTGCCTTCTAAGTCCAAAGAAGCAGCGATTTGCAAGAGTTATTCTTCGTTTGATTTCAGCGCTGGTGTCGTTGTCTGTGTTTATAGCGGTGCCTAGGTAGACAAAGTCCTTAACTACCTCGAAGTTATAGCTGTCTATGGTGACGTTTTGTCCAAGACGTCGTTGTTGAATGTCCTTTTTCGATGACAGCATATGCTTGGTCTTGCCGTCATTGACCACTAAACCCATCTTCTTCGCTTCCGTCGCAATGCTCAAAAACGCTCCACTGACATTACGCTTTAATCTTCCAATTATGTCAATATCATCTGCGTATCCGAGTAATTGGATAGACCTTTGGAAGATTGTGCCTCTAGTGTTGACGGTTGAGTTTTGCACAATTCTTTCCAGAACGATATTAAAGAAGTCGCATGACAGTGCATCGCCTTGTCTAAAACCTTTTTTGACATCAAATGCATCGGTGAGATCTTTTCCGACCTTGATGGAGCAGCGTGCATTCTCCATCGTCATTCTGCACAAACGGATGAGTTTGGCAGGGATGCCAAAACTAGACATTGCTCTGTAGAGCTCTTCCCTATAGATGCTGTCATACGCGGCTTTAAAATCGATAAAGAGATGGTGGGTATCGATTTGAAGTTCCTGGGTTTTTTCCAAGATCTGCCGTAGTGTGAATATTTGGTCGATAGTGGACTTTCCTGGTCTGAAGCCACACTGATAAGGACCTATCAGGTTGTTGACGAACGGCTTCAGACGTTCACATAATATGGCAGAGAGGATCTTATACGCAATGTTAAGGAGACTGATGCCTCTGTAGTTGGCGCAATTTAGAGGGTCTATTTTCTTATGTATCGGGCAAACTATGCTGAGATTCCACTCATCGGGCATGCTTTCTTCCGACCATATTTTGCAGATGAGTTGGTGCATGCTCCCTACCAAGTCATCCCCTGCTGCTCTGAATAGTTCGGCAGTGATGCCGTCAGCTCCAGCAGCTTTGTTTGACTTGAGCTTAGATATAGCTATCTTCACTTCGCCGAGGTCGGGTAGGCGGAATTGTTGATCTGCGTCGCCTAGGTTGAGTGGTTCTATCTCCCTTACAGCGGAATTCGATTCGTCATCGCCGTTATATAATTTGGAGAAGTGGTCTTTCCATATTCTCAGCATAGAATGCGGTTCTACAACGATGTTCCCCTGATCGTCTTTACAGGCTTCGGTTCGTGGCTGGTACCCTTGGGAGGTTTTTTTTACCTTTTGGTAAAATTTACGAACCTCATTCCTGTTGTGACATCCCTCTATCTCCTCGATCACGCGCTTCTCATGCTCTCTTTTTTTCCGTCTAAGAAGCCGGTGTTCCTCTCTCCTCTTCTGCTCGTAGAGCTCGCGAGCAGCACTGGTCCTCCTGTGCAGCGCCGTTTTGTATGCCTGTTGTTTCGCTGCGTGCGCTTGCCGGCATTCGTCGTCAAACCAGGGGTTTCGCTGTGGTGGCCGTGTGAAACCTAGCACTTCAGAGGCGGCATCTCTGATGGCCGCAAGACAATGTTGCCACTGGTCTTCAATGCTTAATGCAGGCAGCATAGGACTCCTTAAGAGGTTACTTGAGACTCGATCGGAAAAGGACATGGCAGTCTCTTGCGATTGTAGCCGTCTAACGTCGAAACTTCTCACAGTACTTCCTTGTTTTGGCTTGGATCGGGATATCCGTAGCCGTACCTTGGCTACAACGAGGTAGTGGTCCGAGTCAATGTTGGCCCCTCGGAATGTTCGGACATCCTGTATACTGGAGAAGTGTCGTGCGTCGATCGCAATGTGGTCAATCTGGTTGACAGTTGATTGATCAGGAGATTTCCATGTCCCCTTGTGGATATTGAGATGTGTGAACTGCGTACTAGCTACCAGAACGTCTCGCCCCGCAGCGAAATCGATCAGCCTGAATCCGTTGTCGGAGGTGGTGTCGTGCAGGCTGTATCTCCCGATTGTGCCACCAAAGATGTCTTCTTTTCCTAGCTTGGCATTAAAATCTCCTAAGACAATTTTAATGTCATAGCCAGGGCACTGCTCATATGTCTTGTCCAAGAGCTCGAAGAATATGTCTTTGGTGTCTTCATCTTTCTCCTCTGTTGGGGCATGCGCGCATATTAGGCTTATGTTGGCGAATTTAGCCTTGATGCGGATTGTCGTGATGCGCTCGCTCACACTGTTGAAACTCAAGACTTTTTGCCTGAGTCTAGTTCCAACAACAAATCCACACCCAAATAGACGCTGTCTTTGTTCTCGGAAGCAGTCGGCGTAGTATACATCGCAGTCTTTTAGTTTGCGTTTGCCCGGTCAATCCCATCGCACTTCTTGGATGGCGGTAATATCTGCCTTGCAGCAGTTTAGGGCTTCCGCTAATTGTTCGGCTGCACGTGGTCTGTTAAGGGACCTAATATTCCACTTACAGATCCGAAGTTCGTTGTCCTTATTTAGTTTGGTTGGGTTGTCAACAGTGAATCCGTCCGTATCCGATGCTTGTTGGTGCTTCGCAACTAGAAGATTTTTACGTGGTCAGGAAGTCACCCCGACGGCACAACCCCCAACCTGGAGGGCCAGATCCTTAGTATAACTCCAAGGACGGGGAGCCGGATAAACTGCTCCTTGTAGGCCTGGGCTCCGAATAAGTCGTAGAAGCCCTATATGGTGTTCACTAAGTAGTTCAACCTTACTGGAACTGTAGACGCCACCGTTGATTCCATCTCGAGAATTCGTCCGCTGCCGTCTGGATAAGGAGAGGTGCCTTAGTGGAAACACCTCTCCCCCCTCTCTCGTTTGATGTCCCCAACAACTTTCCACTGGGGTTAGAACCCAATCTCCAGTTGAGGTACTAGGCACCCGATGTTCACCGAGGGGAGGTGAGAGTAGGAGTTGATAGACAGAGGTGGGTTTTGAGAAAATCTGTGGACGCTTGTGTCCTCTAGAATGCACATGTCTACCATTTGAACTCCAGCACGTTCATAATTAAAGAAATACAGCTCTAAATTTAGTTAGAGTACAGATTGTATGACCCTACAAATGCTTTCCTTAGAACAGTGTATTAAACGTCCATTTGCAGGTTATTTTGCATATTAAAATACATTTGTTTGGTGAGTTCTAGAAGATTCGTTGTTGAAGATTTTAGCAGACAAAAACCATGTAGTTCGGAAACAATGATTTACAGAAAAATTGGATATGTTTTGAGAATATGTTTTCAAACAACGTGGGTATACATGATAGTTTTGCAATTCCATGATATAGTTTTCAGTATTGGTTTTATTTCCACAATTATGAAGAGGTAAAATATACGAAGAATTCCATAATACCAAAAAAACACCAGATGAAAGCAAACAATTAAATATATAAGTATTTACAGGACATACATAAGACTTAAGTTTGAACAAATATTCACGGGATATTATCAGGACTTTTGGACTTTTAAACCGTCAATCGATGGCAGATTGAATGATCACTGTATTTAACATTGCACGATGTATACTGTTCTGTTCCACTTTGCGATAAAATCGATGACCTAATATATTGTAATGTGTATACAATCTTTCAATAATAAGGGGCAACATCTAGTGGTAGTAATAGGAGAACTCGCTTCTTTAAGCATCGAGAAACATCTAGTGGCTAATAGGAGAACTCGCTTCTTAAGCATCGAGAAACATCTAGTGGCTTAGAGGGGAACTCATTCAGCGCATACAAGAACCTCGAAAGGGGTAAGCATCTAGTGATAAAGTGGAGAACTTCGTTAAGCATCGAGAACAACCTCGTAGATTCTCGAACCGATTTGAGGTATATAAATAGGCGCTTGGAAGCGAAGCGGATTATTATGGATTGTGAATTGCTATAAAGAAAAGACTGTGTTTGAAAAGTAAAGACTGTGTTTTAAAAGTAAAAATTGAAAGTGTTGAATAAAGAATTTTTGTGAGTAATTTAGAAGAAAGTGAATTTGTGTTTTTATTTACGAAGTTTGAATAAGTTTTAACTGTCGGACCAAGCCGAATATTACAATATGTACCAGGTAGATCAGAAGTAATTAGACGTTTGAATGTTGAATATAAAGAACCCAGTTTAATACTGTCTGAAGAAATCGAACCTGGAATTTTTATTTCAAATTCCATTGCACATAATACACCATATTTAAAAATAATAAATACAAATATAGAAGACAAAAAAATTAAAAATTTTATCCCCAAAAGTTTACCGTTGGCAGAATACTATGTTCTTGATCCGTCCAAAAGAGAATTTAGCATTTTTAACCTTAATTTTTCGAGTGAAATTCAAGAGCAATCAGAAGTAGAAACTATTTCACGATTAGATAAAATTAAACAATCTCTCAATTTAAGTTCAGTTCCCAATTATGGAAAAGATTCAATTCAAAATATTTGCTTTAAATTTGAAGACATATTTTATTTGAAAGATGACTACTTAACTACAAATACATTTTACAAACAGAAAATAAATCTCACTGATGATATACCAGTTTATACAAAAAACTATAGAATACCGCAAGCACATAAAAACGAAATTGAGAGACAGGTAGAAGATTTGCTGAAAAATGATATAGTTGAGCATTCTTTTTCTCCATATAATTCACCTTTATTGTTAGTACCGAAGAAAAATAGTTCTGATATTAAAGGCTGGAGAGTAGTTGTTGATTTTAGAAATATTAACAAGAAGGTTATTTCAGATACTTTTCCTCTCCCCAGAATTGACGAAATACTCGATCAATTAGGAAGAGCGAAATATTTTTCAATCTTGGACCTTTATTCGGGATTTCACCAAATTGAAATCAACCCTGATTCAAGAGAGTACACAGGTTTTTCTACGAGTTCTGGTCACTATCAATTTAAAAGATTACCATTCGGTCCGAAAATCTCACCTAACAGTTTTCAACGTATGATGACTATAGTATTATCAGGTCTCTCTCCCGAATCCTGTTTTCTTTACGTAGATGACGTGGTTGTTTTTGGTTGCTCGCTCAGTCATCATAATAAGAATCTTAGGCCCCCATTATGAATAGCGAATCGAACTTAAAACTTTGCGAATTCGCTAATTTCGTATTAGGAATAGCGATTCGCTCAAATTAAGTTCGATTTAAATGTCAAAACTTTAGCGAATTAAGTTATCGACGAATTACAAATAGCGAATGTTCGCTAATTTAACCGCTCAAATTGTCAAATCCTATCGAATCAAAATATTTAGTGATAACGTTAGCGAATTACAAATTGGCGTCTGGAAAAATTTCTATCGATAATTTGTTATTATTTGTTTTGTTTGTTTTAATTAAAAATGTGTGATAAAAGAAAAAGGTAGTTTGTGAATTATTATAAAAAACGAAAATAATAATGTTTATTTCAAGAACAAATACAAATCAGTTTGCAAAGCTTGTGGAACTGATGGAAAGGAATCCCGATATTGCTAGAGGCATAGGAGCTTTTGGGTCGTCCAAAAGAAACCAGAAAGATTATTGGGAGCAATTTGCAGTAGAATTCGAGGACATACAAGAACAATTAAAAGAAATGTTACAGGAAGAAATTTCAACAGAAGGGGAACGAACTCAAAGGGGTCAAGCATCTGTTCCGAACAATTCAAATGCAACGGAGGGTGAACACGGTCAAGGAGTATCTTTCAATCAAAGTTCCTTGCAAAGTCGGAAAAAGGTGATGAATTTAAATTGTAGAGAATCCGAGCGACTGGACTTATTAAAAGGACAGACTGACACCCAGGCAGATCTGTTAGTGGCAACCAGATCTATCGAAAAAAATATTTCAGAAATTGCTAGGTATACAAGAAAAAAGTATGAAATACAGAAAGAAAAACTAAATATTATGAAGCAAAAAGAAAAAAGAAAAGAAAATATTGAAAAAAATAGACGCCACAAAGAAAAAATTGAGATAAAATTAAAAAAAATCGAAATCGAAATGAAAAGGACGATTTGAGTAAGCACTCACTTTAATTTTTCTAAATAAGTTCTATTTCTTCGTCTGTTTATTTTTTGGTATAACTTTATTTCATTATTTATCTTTATTGTTCCTTTTTAAATGAATTTTTGCTTTGTTTATTGTATTTTATTTTATTTTGTTGTTTTTTTTTCATAGGATTACATTGTTATAAGTACAAAAAATACCTGAATTTACACGCACCTATATATTTTGTTTCTTACATTTATTTTATTTATTTCCAAGTTTAAAAAAAGTTCCTACCTACATAATATATATTATGCAATTTAAATGTGATGAATTATTTTAAGTTTTTTATGTTAAATTAATGCAAACATTCATAAAACGAAATAAAAAATAACTTAAAAAGAAAATTTATTTTTTTATATAGATGCTAAAATTTCATTTCTTATTCTCTGGGCTTCCAAGTTTGTATTGTTCACTTCATTTTGAAATGGTTCATCTGTAACATCCTGCAAGCTGTTTTCTATGCCTGTTGTGTCTGGATCAGCTACATTGTATCTACGGCTTATATTGTGCAAGGCACAAGCTACATTTACTATTTTTACTGCCTTCGCTGGAGAATAGTGCAGTTTTCTTTCATTCAAAACAGCCCTGTACCGGCTTTTAAGAACTTCAATGGTTCTTTCTATAATATTCCTTGCTTTAGAATGTAATGAATTAAATAAGGCTTTTCTAGGAATTGAATCCGAATTTCTAAATGGAGTAAGTAAGTAGGGTTGTAGAGGATAACCAGAATCTCCTAAATGTAAAATTTATTAGTATTAAAGTTAATTTTCAGAGCAATAATTTGTTTACACACCCAAGTACATTGACCTCTCTCCATTTCGCCACCACCTTTCTAAAACGTCTTTTAATTCACTGCAATTCCAAACAAATGAATCATGAGTCAAACCAGGAAATCTGGCATCAACATAACGAATAGTCATGTTATGATCACAGGCCTGTACAAAAATATGTTTATAATCTGAAAGGCTTTGGAAATATCAAAGCTTACAAGCATTGCGTTTAAGCTGTAAAAACCCTTTCGATTTAAGAACTGATGTTGCAACTGATTTGGACAAATAATTCCGATATGTGTTCCGTCCACACATCCAACTATACCAGGCAGCCTGGACCTTCTATAAAAGTAGTTTCTCGCATCTTGTTTTTCCCTTTGTGACATTTCTATCTGTATCCAAGCTGGACAAAGTTTGGTTTCTAGCACTTGGAGAACTTCGTTCAAAACGATTGACACCGTTGGTTGGGATAGCCCGAGATCGAAATCATTACCAACACAGTTTTGGTAGCTACCACTTCCAAGAAATCGCAGCGTACAAGCTAGTTTTATAAGAGGTGGAATGGAACGTGTACTGGTTGATGTGAATGTATCACTTATTTCGTTGAGCACATAGTTAAATGCATCCTTATTCAGGCGAAAATATAAAACAAACCTAACAAAACAAAGAACATTAATCTTTTTGTAGAAATAGATATTTTTTGAAAACTTACAAATGATCTGGGAGTTCTAAGGGATTGGATCTATCTCGAATGTTTCTCCTAATTCTACCCATCGTAATATTTTCTTCCCTCGTACTTTCAGAATCAGTTTCTTCAAAAAACAAATCGACGTTGCTTAACATTACAATTAGTTTTTAATAAACAAATGACAATTTATTGAAGAACGCAAATCACAATATGAGAAAACAAATTTCACAATAATTAAAGCAATTGACATTATTTGACATTTAACATATGTTATTGCAATGCAATTATTTTTGGCAGCACTGATTTTAAAGCGAATGCGGAAGCTCGTTAACGATAATACCGATATTAACGAAGTACGCTAAAACATTCGCTTTTAGTCGAACGTTCGATTCGCTATTCATAATGGGGGCCTACATGTCAATAATGAACTGTGATTGGGACGATTGGGTTAAATATTACGAATTTTGCTATAATACAACACCATGTGTTGTTACCGGTTATACACCTTTCGAGCTTGTGTATGCTAAAAAAGCTAATCTGCCAATTGATTTTAAAGCTGCGGAAATTGATCCAATTTATAATATTGATGACTATAGCAAGGAATTAAAGTTTAAATTACAAACAGCTCACGGAAGAGCCCGACAAATGGTAGAAAAGAGTAAAATGCAAAGAAAAGATAATTTAGACTCAAGAATTAAAACGCTATTAGATTTTAGAATTAATGATAAAGTTATGCTAAAAATTGTAAATCAAAACAAATTAGAACCAATTAGGAAAGGACCATACATTATTGTTAAATTATTTGAAGATTCAAATGCTTTGATTAAAGAAGTATCTACAAGTAAAACTAAATTAGTACACAAGAATCTCTTGTCAAAATATTAAAAATAAAATGAAATTTAAAAACACTTCCACATTTTAATATAAGACTGTACCTAACAATTTGATAAAATGAAAAATAATTCTTTATTATAGAAACGATAAACAAATGAAAAATATTTCTAAATTGTAAAAAAAAAAAAAATTAGATACAAATGAAAAGTACTCCTTAATTGTAAATATAAGTAAAAAAAAAAAAAAAAATTGTAAGACTAACAAAAAAAAAAATTACAACTCTGCAAGTTAATTTTTTTTTTCTCAAGGAGGGAGGTGTAGTAAAATACTACCTTACCGATATGTATTATTATGTATTGTTGACTAGCGTTTGCAGCTATGGCAACACTGCTTAAAATAGAATTTTGCTCGCAGAGGATAGCGAAGAACGACAGAGCGTTGAATCTGTGAACTCTCGTTCTTGTACACCACAAACTGTCTGCCATTATTTTATCGCTACTTGCATAAGCAATGCTCTAATGAAATAGCCAGTTGCATTCTTCCCCGTAAAACCCGTTCTTCTAGGAATGCTCATAAGTTTACACTCCAATTTCGGACGTACTGTAAAGTACTTTATTCGCACTACACGAATGTGGAAAGCTTTACCAGACTCAGTATTTCCCACTCATTACAATGTGCAGACATTCAAAACCAATGTGCATCGATATCTCCTTTCTAATCCTATCTTCCTTTTCTAATTGCTCGCACTGTGTTTAATCATTTTAAGGGTATTCATATCCCCTTGAGTGCGTGCACAATATAACACAAAACTCACGGATTATTGTACAAGAAAAAAAGAGCAAAATTAATAGATATTTTCTCAAATAAACTTTGAGTGTATCGGGATAATATAGGTTATCTATAGTTCAAGCAGAATAAACAAATGTGTATACATTAATATTTAACATGTTTATATTTATTTAAGCTTTTAAATTAATTTATACGCACACATGACAAAAACGGTATAAAATAAAACTATATAACAGAAATAATGAATGTAAGAATTAAAATTGTTACATATATATGTTTAAAACTGAATCCAACTTTATACATAAAAGTGAATTGCAATTATAATCTAGATACAAAAAGCAATCGATGTCATAAATTAAACAAATTTAACCTTCCTTGTCGCCAACATAACATAATTAAATTTTATTGATTTTTTGTAAACTGTGAATAAAAGTTTTTTTTAATAATTTTTGTTCGCTTGATGGTACAAAAAGGCAGATTTTCAAATTCTCTTGAAGAATGATTCAATTTTTGTCTGATTACTTGGTAGATTAGATATCCCTTTCTAAAATGGATACAAAAAAGTATTTTTAAAAGACTGTTTTTATCTAAGCTGGAATATTTTACCGTAGATTTTTCAGAAGCAGTGCGTTTCATCTTATTTTTTTGCTGTTTCCATTTATCGGTTGCAACAAAAATTTCGAAGATATTACAACCTGTGTCTGTGGCGGTTATGCTTTTATTAGTGATTATACTATCTTTTGTTGTGTTTTCTTTAGCTTTCGGTTTAGGCTGTGGAATATTTGGTTTATCTGCAAAAAGAATACAATTTTCTATGAAGAAGTTAAAAGTCATATAAGTTGATAATGTTTTTTTTTTAAAGAAGGATTAAACTAAAAATTAAACCAAGGAAGTATTAGAACTAATGAGATGTGTATCTTTTTAGTCGAATTTTAATGAGAAGAAAGAGGCATATGGGTCATTTAGGACATTGTTAATCCTTACTTGCAGCTATCAAAAACCGTAAGTACAGGATTCCATTATGCGAGAATATAAGTAACAAGTTGTAGATTACCAAAAACTGATATGGGTTATTTAAAGGGTGAATTTTCTACCTTAAAGTTATAAAAGTGTATGCAATTGTTTGTCATATTTGACTGGACATCAAATAGTATTAAAAAAATAGTATTGCTTAGTTGTCATCGTTTAAAAACAGTAGGGATGAGGGTGGTAAATTTCACCAAAAGGTAAAAAACATCCCAAGGGTACCAGTCGCGAAACGAAATAAAGCTTGTACAGATGAGCAAGAGAACGTCGTAGTAGAGCCACAGTCTATGCTGAGAATAAGGAAAGATCTCTACTCCAAATTGTATAACGGCGATGACAATTCAAATACTGCTGCAAGGGAGATATTACCATTCAATTTAGGCGACGCACAACTACAATTGCGCCTACCCGACCTCGACGAAGTAAAGATAGCTATACTGAATATGAAGTCAAACAAAGCTGCTGGAGCTGACGGCCTCGTTGCCGTTAATGAGTATGTATGTATGTACTAACACATCTGCAAAATATGGTCAGAAGAAAGCATGCCGTATGAATGCAATCTCAGTACAGTTTGCTCCACAGGAGACCCTCTGCGCCAGCTAAAGATGCATCATTCTCCTGAACCTTATAACATCCTTTCAAAAACCAGATAGGTTCATATCAATTTGGCTTCATATCAGGAAAGACCACCATTAACCAAACATTCTCTTTGCGGAAGATCCTGGACAAAACCCAGAAACTTCAAATCGATACCTACCATCGCTTTATTGATTTTAAGCCCGCGTATGAAAGGCTTTATAGGGAAGTACTTTACATAGCAATGACACGTACACTTTTAACGTCCTTGTCAAACATTTGCGGTTGTGCAGAATGACAATGGAGAATGCATGCCTACCCTATCAAGGTTGGACAAGATCTCATCGATGCTTTCGACGTCAAAAAACGTCAAGCTACTTCTTAACATTGTTCTTGAAAAAATTGTGCAAAACTAAATCGTCAAAACTACAGTCTTCCAAAAGTCCCTCCGATTATTCAGATACGCCGATGATATTAAGATAATTGGAAGATTAAAGTGTGATATCAGTGACGCGTTTTTGAACATTGCGACGCAACCGGAGAAGATCGGATTATCGGTTAATAAGGGCAAGACCAAGTATATGCTGTATTGGAGCTAGTTGAGCAATTTATCAACCTAGGCACCGCTCTAACAGCCGTAAATTAAGACCGCGGCTAAGGTGGCGCACGAAGGTGGGAGATAACCTAAACTAACTTAGTTGCGAAACTGGAGGCAGCTAGCTAGTGACCGAGCTAGAGACGCATGTTGGTTGAGGCCCAGGTCCGTCTTGCAGTGTAGCGTATTTTTTTTATTTTTTTTTTTTTAATTTAATAAAATTATATATTTAATGCTTTGAATAAAAATGTTAAGAAGCCTAAAAAATCATAATAAATATATAAGCGCAATACAAATAAACAATAATTATTTAATATAATAATATAAAATATAATTTTGATAAGAACATTAAAATTACTCACTTTTGGTAAAAATTTGTCCAACATCAGAAAAATGTTGTTCCATATCATCGGAATTTTCACTTACAACAGTTTTATCTGTAATTAAAAATCCCAACTATCACCAAAATGGAAATGAAATTATTTGATAAGTACACTAGGAAAAAACATACCAACATTTTGTGAGGTGATCTTTTTGACAAAAGGCAGGGTACTGTAAGCGTATACATCGCAGAGGTTTACACTTAGGGGCGATCTTCCTCTAGATCTGCGCCTCTTAAGGCCGGTTGATTGCAAACGATCAATTTTGTTTTCGTCCTCATAATTTACATTAATATTATTTGAATGCTCTTGATTGAGCGTACAACTTTCTTTATCTGTGTCCGAGTTCAGACGACTGCGTTTTATAGATGTTGATTCTAGTGTTTCAGTCGGCCTTTTAAAACTTTTAATTTGCGTGACCTGCTGGACAGGTGTCAAAGAGCTAAAATCTTGAAGAACGCTTCTTCTACGCTCAACATTACGTGTAGATCTTTTTGAAGTATCTTCTGAAAGACTTCTTAAACGTAAAGGGGATATTTGCGATGTTCTAATCAAATTGGGGTTAGAAATTATTATTCTTTTTTCAGAGTTGGAGGTTAAGAAGGTGTTATTTGTTTTCTTTGAACAAGAAGTATTACTTGGAAGCATTGAAAGATAATGTTCTTCCTCTTCATCAAATATTTCGGTATTCAATTCCTCCTTTTTATTTTCTACGACTTCTTTTCCTGTCAAATCAGAAAACGTTTCCATTTGTTGTGAAAGACTTCTTTTGGACCTGACCTTACTTCTTTCTTTTTTATCATCACTCAAGGATATAAATCTGCGGTTTACTCTTTTTTCAATTTCGAGACTACTTAGTTTTTTTACATGAACAAGGACTCTTAACTCCGATTTTCCCCAACTCTCACTTATTGTAGAATCGAAAGAACTACTGCTATTGCATTTATGGTCACTATTTTCTCCAACGTCGAAAAAACTTTCCGTATATAAACTTTTGTATCCATTGGAAGAAGAAGAAGAAGCAGTGTGCTTGTTTGAAAGCTTTTTAGAAAGAACTTTTTGACTTGAAGCAATATCATCATCTGACTCGTTAAAAAATGAATCATTGTCGACAATTTTGTACTTATTGCTTTTAAATATTCCTAAGGGCTTAATACCTATGCTATCACTATCAAAATCTGCATCCTTAACATTTGATTCACTATCGGATTCAGTTTCAGAGGGTACATACCTCTTTTTTGCTTTACAATTAGGCTTAATACATTCATCTGCGCTTTCTTCCTCGCAATAAATTTTATTGACAGAATTATTCTCAGAACTAACATCGAAGTCGTTGCCAACATCAATATTATCGTCTTCTTCTTCATCTTCGTTTTCATTATTATTTAACTTAGTAGGGGTTATGTTCACAACAGATGAGCTTTCTATTGCCGCTGTAATCGATACACATTCATCGCAGTAAAAATTCTCCAGTCGAATTATCATACACCGACGATGAATTGCAACAGAACCACACGTGGAGCAAAAAAGAAATTCATTTCGTTTGGTTTGTGATTTTCGTCCACCTTCTGCATTGCAACTTACAGCCACGCATGAATTTGGTCTTTCGAGGAGTTCAGCAAAGGCATTCGGTACTAACTCCCATGCTGCATCCCTAAAATTATGTGTAAAATTGTAATAAGTGTCCATTTTTTTTTTAAGGGTTGAACATTATGAACCTAACAAGTGACAGAATAGAAATAGTCAACCCTAAAAATTTCAAAAACCTTTTTTTATTTTAAAGGACCATACAAATGTTGTACTAAAAGATAATGGCTGGAAAAAACCTTTAAGTACTCGGTTTTCGAATTGAAGTATTAACGGTATTTATGATTTGTTTACAACTCAAAACTTCAAACGCGTGTATTACGTTTAATGCAAGCTATTAACAACAAAAAAGACTTACAGATAGGTTCCCGAAGACGAGTGAAAAGAAATCGACATCTAAATTGAAAAAAAATGTGAAATAGTTTTCAGGGTTCTATTTATTGATCGATTTCGAATACTTTTCGAAATCAATTCAAGTGAAATTAAAGCACGCATCCGCCAATAAACAATTTTGTGATTGTCATAATATGTAAAATTTCTTGCATTTTATTTACTTTGCAATTATAAAGAAGTATAAAATATTAGTTTTCTCTTTGCATTGTGTTGAGGTGCATTACAGCCAGCTGCAAATTTACGTTTCTATGCGGAAGGCAGTTTTTAGTAGCCCAGTTAAAAAGTTGTCTTGAAAGTTTTTAAAGAACAATGTTTTACTCGGAATGTTACAAAATCGATTTAAATACTGTGTCCGTTCCCTTAGATAAAAAGTACAAAAGGTACATACATTGAACTTGCTTTTATTTAAAACTAATTTCTTCATGTCGAATTCAAATCACACCAAAAAAGAGTTGTAGAGATTGGGCAGGTTCAGACGACATAAGGGACTTGAAAGTTTCTAGTATCTAATTGGCCAGCTGCAAAAAAATTATCTTCCAATCAAGGCAACTTTAATGGAATGTTGACTGGAAAGCTAGTCAAGAAAAATCTTCCTTAAGCCTAGTACATACTTGTGAACCATCTCGTGAACCCATACAAATTTCGGTTTTTGGTTCACCCGTGAACGTGCTCGTGAAGCTGAGTGGAGAACAAAGTGGAGAGTTTTCGTTCACGTGCAATTCACGTGCAAAATGTACGGGAACTGTTGGTGAAGCTTTGACATTTGGTTACAAAAAAAAGGACAGTTTTCAATTTGTACTAAATACTGATTCCTCATTTAAAGTTTGTGGCTGCTTTGCGTGTGGTTTTAAAAAAAAAGTTAAAATGCATTTATATGAAATAGAATACAAATGTTCACAACGTGTATTCACAAGTGTGTACCAGTGAGCAATTTCAAAAGTTCACTTTCTCCACTGGCGAACGTTCACTTCACAGGAAGTATGTACTAGGCTTTACTTTCAAGTCAAGTCTACTTCATCAAAATGACAATTCATCATGTTTTTTTCATTCAACTGAAAACTAAACTTTATTACTCTATGATTTATTTATTGTTTGCACAATTTCATTTAATGCTTTCTGTAAAAGGGTTCCTTGTCAATTTGGAAAATAGGTAATATTTCTTTACAATACAAAATACAAATCGTGCTGGACTTGTAGCTTGCGTGAGGAGTGTTTTGTAGACAATAATGTTTTTGGTAGTTTTTTGTAGAGGTAGAGGTTTATGAAGTAAAGTTCTGAAATTGTAATTCATGACACTTGAAAAACTAACTAGTTGCCTTGCTCAAAACTAACGTTCAAAGAATGAAGTTGACTGCAAATGAAGTCCCTTATATTGTCTGAACCTACCCACTGTTTCTTAGGGAAGAAGGACTTAAATGGAAATCAAATGTGATGTGTTATTAGCTATACGCAGCTTTCTTGAAATAGGTTCAAGGCCGTAATTTGTATGGTGATAAGTAGGGCAACCAAAAATATGTTCGAACATATTTTTTGTTAACATCACTATTAAAGCGAGACTGTGATAGAAATGCGTTTCATTGAAATCTTCGTCTTTTAAACGTCATCTGTTAGGGCATATTTTTGCATATTTCACTGAAAATGCATATTTTTGCATTTTTGCTTTCAAAAGACATATTATTGCATATTTTTACTTTTTTTTGTAAAGGCAAGCAATAAAAACAAAGCATTAATAAGAACAAAAAGACGAAACAAAAAATCAGAAAAAAATTAAAGCTCCATCCAGAGTGAAAACTTTTACAGACATAGAACCTGGACTGGAACTTCCTCCACAACCAATCATAATGCGATGGGGGACACGGCTCGAAGCGGTGAATAACTACGCCAAGCATTTTGAAAAGATTGTTCGGATTTTTGGTGCTTTTGACAACGAGGAAGTTGCATCAGTAAAAATTTGTAAAGATCTTCTTAAAAAAAACAGAATTGAAAGCGGATTAATTTTGTTTGGCATCAAGCTATGGGTTTCTAGTGACATCAATTTCAAAACTTGAATCACGTGGTTTATCGCTCAATTCCAGCACACAAATTATAAGTGATGCGGTGAAGTGAGCAGTTGAAGACTATACAACTGCTAAAGTTTTAGCATTCAAATACGCTCCGATCACTTCTGTTGACGTTGAACGGAGCTTTTCCATGTATAAAAGTGTTTTTCGATCAAACAGACAAAGTTTCCTTTTCAAAAATTTGAGTGAAATGTTAGTTATTTACTGCAACAAAAATTTGCAATAAATTTTCTTATTGATCGCTGGCATTAAAAAATTTCTTTTATTCAAAAATGAATTTGCTTTGCTAACTTTTTTTTTTTTCTTTCATAAATAATACACGTGTGCGAAGTTGAACTATTTGCGACTAAACACATTTTTTTTATGTTTTATTTATCTTCAAAAAGTTGAAATGAAGAAGAAGAGTTTTGATTTTTCTCTTTTTGATTGGTATTGTCCTTATTAATTAATTTCCTAAAGAAAATAACGCTTCTTATAAACATCTTTTACATTTATTGAGCATATTTTGAGGGCATATATTTGATTTTTAAGGGTATATTATAAGCGCTTAAAACTAGTTTTTTAGGACATATTTTTGGTTGCCCTAATTATTAACATAAATGTACAAACAAAAATTGCACAGCAATAGCTACTGGGACATATAGCTGGACTTAAAAATACATTTTTTGTAAATAAAATATTATTTTAGCAATATCAATGTAAACGCTTAGTAAAGGGGCGCTTGAGAGAGCGGAAGGCAACCAGGGGGTTATCTAAACGCCCCCTAGTCAAGTTAGCTATTAGCAAATTTTGTTTCTTCAAGTAGTTTTTTATATTTTGTTCAGAAGGAACTCACAGTAATGAGACTAAATTTGTATTAAATAGACTACTTGAAATGAAGTTCATTATTGGATATTCTGAGGAGAGATGTTTGAAGGTGAGAATAGAATCCACTCGGCAGAGGGGGCAATTGGGCGGATCCTTTCTATTAAAAAGTTGGCTATGCATATTTTGTGTGTGTTATAATCGAAGCCTTATAAAACATTTATTTATTTTGGTTGTTGTATTGTTGAGTAATGATGAGGCTTTGACTCCATATATCTTTGTGTTTCTGCTGCCAGTAAGCATCAGCTAGTTTTTGGAAATCAGATTTTGTTGGAGGATATCGATTGATTCCGTCGGTGTTGTATCTGGATTTCGCTGCTTTGTCTGCTTGTTCATTCCCATTTATGCCAATGAGTACCCAAATTAGATTCAGTTTTGTGCATTGTTTAATAATGTTGTTTCTTATTTTATTGTTGAGGGATGATTGGTGCCTTGCATTGCGAACGACGTTAAGGGTTGAAAGGTTGTCAGAACAGATTATTGTGGGCTTATTAGATTGAATTGCTATCTTGTAAAGAATATCGAGAAGTAATCCGGAATGTGTTCTGCAAATAAGACATTGCTTTTGAAGTGTATATAACGTTAAAATTAGTGCAGCTTGTTTTTTTCCAAATACATATGTAAATGTTTGCTTGCCCCAATAGTTCTTCAAAAATGTCTTTGATTTGGTGTGTGTTATTGCACTTGGCGATCACGTAGAGGTCATCAGCATAGAGGGTATGCTCAAGTTCGTTAAACCTTTAAATAAGTTTGCTTATTTCATCGTATGCAATGATAAATAGAATCACAAAAAGAGGCGATCCCTAAGGAATACCGTTTACTAGACTTTATGCTTTTGAATAAATGTTGTTAATTTTTGTTCTAAAGGTGATGCCTCATTTTGCTATGAAGTCTGGGGCCAGTATGTACACCTATGAGATAAGTACCAAACAAAAGCTTACGTTCAACCCAATCTGTCTGCCAAATATTTGTTTTCGCCTTGGGAATTTTGAGATAATTGGACTTGAAGTTGCGCTTCGGAAAAATCTGATTTTTTTTTTCAAATAATTACGTATGCTTCAAAAAGTATAGCACGTAGGATTTAGGTGTCATTGAAAAACTTTTTCCAAAATATCTTATTTTTCGAAAAGAACAACTTAAAACTATTTTGAAAAACAACATTTTCGATTGAAGTCGACAGCCAATATGTCGAAAATAACAGTGATGAACTGTTTATTTTTACACCACGGTGAGCCTTAAAAGGGACACCATGAATTGAAATCACCTGTAAGTAGTATTGGGGTATTGGTTGTTTAAACAGTATTGTGGAATGGCTGCGAAGGATGAATATAATATATATGGATAAGTAGTCTGACATCCTGAGAAGCGCTAGAATTCATAGAAAGGCTGTGAAATTAGGCAGCATATAGTTTTGGAGCACAATAACCGGATCTGTTTGCATGTGCTATTACGGAGCGGTTTTGATTGTTTATTATTAATTGCAGTTTGCGGTTATTGTTCGTATAACCATTAAGGATCCATTGTAGAACTTAAAGGAACGAGTTTTTACCTCGTTGCGGTTTTCGGTCCTTATAAACTGGGTTATATTGCGAAAAGTTGGGGTTGGATAAAAGTGGTGTGACAGAATGCTGTGAAGGAATCACACTAGCGATCACTTCATTATACATTTAATTCCGGTCATTGACTCTAATCCACACTACGCTTTACAATAGCCGACCAATATTTTAATGCACTCGCATTACTTTCCTATTTTTAATAATGCACTCGCATTTCATTCATGGTCATGAGTAGCACCCTCATGCACTAAAATATTAAGTTATAATTTCAATGCCACTGACGATGACGGGAAGCGACGCTTCAGATTACTTTGGTCAAGTGTATCTACCTACTCGCTGAGGTTCAATGCACTGCATACTGTGTAGTGCATATGGCTGGATGTATTTGGATACATTTGTGCATTGTATTAGAAGGGCTATGCACATTGGATAATCGACTATTAATTTGATGACATAGCAAGTATGCTGCCTGGTTCCGTTGTTCGTCAATTTCACACAGAATTCGGAATATAAAATATTTCTATGTTTAAGTTATAATATGTATAGGCTTAAGATGTTAGTGTTTAAGTTGATTATTTTATATAAATAGTTTAAGTTTGACTGAATAAATTCACTTTCAGTTTGGAAGTAGAAAGAACAGTTCGGCTCTTCAGCCTTGTTTTTACTTTCAAACTTGGAATCAGATCGGCTCTCTAGCCATCATCCATTTTCGGCTTGGGGAAGCCATCCAATATCCCCCATAGATTAGTAGGTGAGGTAGGACATACAGTTTATAGGCCCACTTTACAATGCGGACTCTGCGGATAACTCAACTTCCGATTCGCGGAGTATTAGATGCATTTATGCTCATTGTCAGAGGAAGCGTTTGTGTTGAAGTGGAGGTTGTTGTATGATTTTGATTGACTATTGATTAAGGGAATGGATGAATATTTATATTCGTTGCTTACAAAAGGAGTTGTGTTGGTTGTGTTTTCATAAAATTGTGGATGTGTAAAACTAATGGAATTATTTTATTTATAGGTGTTTGGGGCGGGCAAGATTGGGTTGGAGCTTAATGGGTCGAGTTGAATATTATTGTTTGCTTTAGTTGATGTTTGAATTGGAAGATTGTATACAGATGTTGATTTTGGATTTTGCAAATTGGGTTGTGGAGTAATAAATGATAGAAGTGAAATGGGATTAGTTACTGCAGTCGTACTTAATGCCCCCATTGGAGCGTTATCAGCCACGGTTCCCTTCTTCATAGTTTTTATTGTAAGAATCACCTTAGCTTGTAGGTATAGCTTCCATTGAAAGAGGAAGCGTGTTCCTCGAAACAATTAGTACATGAAACACGCGTGCAATCATTTGGATTTTTTTTGTATGGCCGAGTAGTTGGCATAGCGTTTGGGAAATATTCTTCGTTTTGACGTTGGATGGTCAAAATAAGTCGAATGTAAAGAGAACTAAACCTTAGCTCGTGCAGTATTTTCAACTAATTTTGTGAATGTATAGACTTTAGTAATACCTTGTCATTTCATTTCATCCATAATTTATTTTCAGGCACATTGATAAGACAGGGGGTGTATGCTGAGCCTTTCGATGAGTTTAAGCTTGAATAGACACATCGAATAATTTTAATGTTGAGGGAAATTCATCCTATTTACGTTTAATGTTTATAAATTGGTACCACCGCCTGGGATTTGTAGTCTGGGTGTCTTTTATTATGTCAATGTTTTCCAGATAATGTATATACATTTACAAAAAGACGAATAGAGGCATTCAACTTGCTGGTAGCTTGAAAAGTGAACATCAGATTTGCATTTCAAATGTTTTCGACAACATTTTTCTGATATTTCGTAGTGTTCGTTGATCTTTAGTATACCAGGGAGGAGATAAAGACACAGTGTTACTTTTAAAATATGGTACCAATTGAACGAGACATTTATAGAAATATAGAAAAATTCCAGGGCAATTTCATTTGAGGTGTTGCTGTCGAAGAATAAACTAAAATCAATATTTTAACAAACATTTCAGACGACACCGAATCATTATTTCAATTCCACATTTTTAAGTTAGCCGCACTCATAATTTAGACATGACAATGAATGTGAATTTTGAATAAATCTTGAGAATTAGTTTTACATTCTTTTATTTGTTCCAGATTATTGCTAGAATACTAACATAACATTTCAAGTGTGATTGTTTCTTTAATAGACGTTGTTTTAAGAGTTATTTTATTTCCTTAATTTAGGTTGACTAAATCATTTTAGACAAAAATTATTAAATTAAATATATTCTTTAGATCAAGTTGAGTATATGTAGGAATTATTTGTATCTATTCTTTCTTGAAGAATTACAAAAATGAATATATTTATAAAAAGAAAGTTTTTGCTGCAAAAAAAGTATTAAAGTAATGCAAAAAAAGAAATGCTTCATGTCAGCAGCTACTTTAACCAAAGGAAAATATGTTAATAATGGTATGTTTAAAACATAAACTTACCTGTCTGGAATGAATATACTTTTGTAAGCCAAGCGTTGTCGAAACACTTTAGAGTCGTTGCAAAGCGGACATTTAAAGAAGTATCCAGCAGTCTTAGCAAAGGAAGCCAAGCAATATTTATGGAACCAGCCATTTTTACAGCAAGGAGCTCTGATCATATTAACAGTGTCGAATCTTTTGCCAGGAGTTAAGATATTATCATAGCAAATACAGCATTTTTCGTCCGGCAATGGTGGAGTGACCTTCCTTCCCTTCACATGACGGTGACAAAATGACTGGAACGTCCCAACAAAATTATGCTCTGTACTGTTTTTGTCTCCACACGTTAGGTGAAATGATTTGTAGCATTTACTGGCACAACAAGAAATATTAGCACTAGGTTTCCGGCAATAGCAACATATCTATCAAGCAAACGATATTAAGAACAATGCAAACATTTTTTTTTTCAATGACATACCAATGGTTTGACTCTGTGTGCTTCCTCTTGAATGTCTTTCGGAAGAAATCCCAACAAACCTTCGTTGTCTTGACCATTTTGCATAAGATTTGAACTCAATAGCTGCTTTATTTAAATATATTCCTAGTTATAAAATTTGATTTGGAAATACAATAGTCATACCAAACAAAAATAATGTACGGAAATTTTGCCACAAGTCATAAATTCACCAAATTTGACTTCATCTTTTTCTTTAGATTTGCACAAAAAGCACTCTTTATCCATTTTTTTTGTGTATTAAGTATTTATAATTTAGTTTTTAATTTTTTAACGTTGAGCGTTCTATGAGAGTTTAAACTATTGCACAAAAATCTGGTCAGAAGAGTGTATTTTGAGTATTTTGGCGGCACAGCACACAGTGTATAGCAGAGAGAAAAAACTAATCGAGATAGTCAAATTTCCTCGTCTCCGTCCCCACAAAACCTTTTAATCACGTTTCTTTATATCGTGTTGAATTCCTATCGGTGTATACATGTTTTCACCTCGGAGAGTACACAAAACAAACTTTTCAGAGTTTGTGACATTTCTCATTTGTTATTATTGCTAGCCAAGAAGGTTATATGTACATGTTTTTACAAATTTGAGAAAAAAACTATAAAGAACGTTTTATGCCAAAAAAGTCTACTTATGCGAATGTAGCAGCCAACCTTACACCAAACTTTCAAATGTTGGTAAATTATTTAGGGTTTTAAAAATTCTAAAAAAGATTATTCATTTTTGTATGTTGTTAGAGTTTAATAAACTATGTTTTTTTAAATTCTAAAAATTAAAGAACACCATTCCCCTTCGTTTAAAACCAAAAAAGTCTTCTTTTGTTACTAACAATACGCATATTTAATTAATGTTTTAATCGCCTATAGTTTCACGAATATTAAAAATAATTTTTAATTTTTGTCAACATTTAAAATTGTAGCAACAAACAATTTTATTTCCAATATAATGATATGATATTATACAGCGGGCTAGTCTAATTTCGCCCTCAAGCCTAGTACCATAGAGAAATATATCTACCAAGAGAAGAGAACCAACTTATGGCAGAGAGAAAAAACTAAATGAGAGAGCCAAACTTCCTCGTTTCCGTCCCTTCGAAACCTCTTACTCTCATTTTTTATAGCGTGTTGAATTCGTATCGGTGTATACATGTTTCCACCGCGAAGAAGAGTACACAAAAAAACATGATTTCCGGGAAATCCCACATTTTTCATTTTTGTTTATTGATAGCCAAGAAGACTATGTTTTTTAAAGTCTCATTATAATGTTTGTAATTCTCATGAATTTCTTTCTTTAATTTTACTAACATCTTGTCGTTTTTATATCTACAAAAATACTCCTATAATTCAAATTAATTCTAGCAAAACATATTTGTTTGTCAATAAATAACGGGAGAAGTTATACCGGTAGTTCGTGGTGAATTTGCTTTTCTCTTAGTTAGAGATAGATGGCATTAACAACCAAAACAAGAAAGTATGTGTGCAGTAAAGCAGCATTCACATGAGCGCGACCAACGAACGACGAATTAATTACAAAATGTGAGTTTATATACGTTTGAAGACATATTTCCACACAAATTCTTAACAAAACGATAACAATATAGTTTCTATTTGATTTATGATGCATACTTTTACTTTTCAATATCATATATGTATTAATAAATTTAAGAAAACAAATTTATTCGTCGCGAAAAAATTTTAATTGATACGACGAACTGTCAAACTTTATTCGCGTTCCACATTATCCACACTCGCAACGAATATAATAATCGCGCTTACTTAACCTAAAAAAATCATTCTTGTTTTGGTTTCGGTTTTGAATGTCAAACTTTATTCGCGACGAACTCTCATGTGAAAGAAATGTCAAAATCGACGAATATTCGTTCATTCGTTGGTCCATAGAGAAATATATTTACCAAGAGAACCGACCGGTACCCGTCTTGCCTGAAACACCCTCAAATTTTATTTGAGGTGAACTCTCAAATTCGAGGTGAACTCTCTTAAATTCGCTATCGGTGAATACATGTGAGTGGTGCAAAAAAAAGCAAAATGGGTGACTGGGCTAAAAAGAAACTTATGGAATTTTTGTGACCTGTCAAAAAGGACAATCAATTTTGCAAAACAAAACAATGGATTCCGGATTTGAAGAGTAAGTTTTTGTTAATTGTTTTGATATTTAATATAATTTGATATTTTTCAGACCAAAAACCTTTATAATGAAAAGAGTATATACAAGTTCACTTCATTGAATAAAAAGTAAGTCAAATTGCAGCGAAGGAGGTGCAACAATAATCGATTTATTTTATACTCTGTGTTTCCATTTTAGATGCTGCCCATTACATACCATAATGCAGGAAGCCATTTCCATCAAGAAATCTGGAAGACAAAGTATACTTATTTACAGGTTAGTTTTTTATATCATATTTCTCTTAACAAAATAATATCAATGTTTTTAACGATAGACGCTGCCCATTGTATTTGTGTGTACATCTCAACGGTCATAGCTGCCGCAGGTGTTGACGGCGGAGGTGTCACCGTCGCTGCAAATAGTCAGATGCTTGTAATGCAACAACACCAGCAGCAACAACCCCACCAAAGCTACGAATTCAATTCCAAATTAGCGAACATCCTCAGCTATGCCATCGAATTTATGTTACTTTGTGAGATTCAAGTCAATTTTACAAGTGAAAGCTTCGACATTAATAGTCGACCGCCTAGTTTTGGAACGACTAAACAGCAGCAACATCAACGCCTGAGTACCTATGCAGGCAAATCAGGTAAATTAATTCATTTACTTACGAGTAATGTAATGGATATTTTAAATTCTATTGTTCTTTAGTATTTCCAAAACGTCCTCCGCCTATTCATCAGCCGCCAAGAAATATGATGCTGCAAGCCGACCAAAAAAACGACAAGCAGCTGCAATTAAAGCAACATTTTCTGGTTTCATAGAGTGCAACTGTCTCACAAAATGATAGCGGGGACGCTGAACTGACCAAGACAGCGGCTACTGCGGCCGCTTACGCCGACACATACCAAGTAAATGAGGAACTGAAAGTCGACTTAGAAGCAACCTGCTGTGACGGGAATCGGAAGTAGTCGGAAGTAAGTCCTCTGAATATTGAAAATCTCTTCATTTTCGTATGTACTATTTTAAAATTTCCAGAAATGGTGGTAAACTTATAGACTGCAAAAATGAAATCTGAATTCCATGAATACATAATGCCTATTGAATCACCAAAACTAAGTATATTCTGAACACAACTAACTGGACTCACATAGAAGACCGTCGACACAGGAATACCCCTACAAACTACTCTAATGATGTTCCAAGAATTGGGAACCCGCAACCTTCACCTGCCGAAGATGTCCAAAAATAATACAATCGGAAATTGTGCACTTGTGACATGGTCCGATTAGGATTTTGGAATTTGCCTCGCATAAGAATGTCACAAACGACTTGCCACAAATTTTTAATCAAAGGAGCTATGTGCTTACGAGCACTATTCCGGGAATGGTACAATTCAAAACCAATCAATTTGCTACAATTTCATTGCACGTTCATTGACCAGAAAACTCATAATGCCAAGACCACTTCAAAGTAAGTAACATAAACCACAAACTTTGAAAACACTAATTGTTTTTTTTTTTTCAGCAACAAATCAAAACGAAGCGGTATTGCAACAAATCCTGCAATGAAGATGATTCGAAGTCGATTGGACTCTTTAAATCTCATCCATTAATAGTCAAAGTTCGTGGCGCAGCTAGTTTTTAAATAAAGTTGTATTTTTTTTCAAAATTGTATGTAATTTAGTATAATTTTGTTTTAGATTTAAAGCTATTAATGTATTTTCATTTAAAAAACAAAAACTGGATTTTAAAATGTAACTTCTTAGTTTTTGAGTAAATAAAAAAATATTAAATGTACTTTTTCCAAGAAAAACACTTCTTTTTGGTTTTCCCAAATTTGATCTGCTCAGGTCAATTATTATAGTGGATTATACCTTTTTTATTTTCCATTTCGTTTTTAGCAAATGATAATATTTTTTTTTGCATTTATCTTTATTGAGTCTTTCAAATGATAATAAAAAAAAATAAGCTGTTTTAGGTAGGTTTTATTTTTTTTATTGACACATGTTCAATTTAACAAAATTAAAAACTTAGTATTTTTAATCCTATTCTTCTTATATGCAAAATATTTTTGTTAATTTTGAATGTTTTAAGAATAATTCAACTTTTTTAACAAAACACGAAAACCTTCAAAGTTTTAAACAAGACAAATCTACAGACCCTATTACACTAAACATTAGATGGAATTGTGCAGAAAATAAATAAACCATAGAGTAATAAAGTTCAGTTTGCAGTTGAATGAAAAAAATAAGATCGACTTTCATTTTAACATCAGTAGACTTTTTTTTATTGACTAACTTTTCAGTCAACTTTAACATAAATTTGCCTTGATTGGAAGGCAATTTTTTAGCAGCTGGCCAATCAAATTTTAGAAACTTGCCTTACTCTCAAGTCCTTTATACCGTCTGAATCTGCCCTGTATGAACTACCCAGGCAGACTGACGTTCCACTAATTTAAAACCCGCAACATTTGACATGCGGAACAGAATTATATGAAAAAGAATGCGTTCAAGTGAATAAGAGAATACCGCTCAGCATTATCGATCTTATCGGCATCAACAAGGTGAATTCAATTCGAATGAATAGTAAGTAGAATGAAGTTCAGTGAAAATTGAAGAAAAATTTACCCCGATGAATTGCAGAATAGGGCAGTATGACAAATTATAGTATTACACCCTGTTGGATTTGAGCAGCCGCCGGCCGCTCTCTTTAATCTATATGTTGTTATCGGAAGCTTCTACTGACAAGAGGTATTTCTACCTGAACTCTGTTAAATCTTAAAATTCGAGAAAAAAACATTCAGGTAATTTTGTTCACTTTATTTTTTAATTAAAACAACATCACTACCTATAACATCTCTCTCGATTAGATTTAAAACTTTTTTCTTAACTAATCCTTTTTTGCTTTTATATCCGCTGTTCCCTCTTCCTTACTTTGTGTTGCTTTATCTACATAAATATTCAATATCGCTCCAATGTCAGGATACAACACAAAATTCGTGGTTCGAATCTTTTTGTCTGTTAAATAAGAAGTCACCGAATTTGTATTGAATGCAATGTCCATGGCATCACTGTGCGTGATTCTGTCGATATTGCTGCGTCGAATTTTAATCACAGCATTTTCAAAACCATTAACCTTTAAAAAGAAAGCAAACGCAAATTTGTATACAAAACCAATTATGATAATCTAAAGACAAAGAACAAATCATACCTTTATAGTTAAGTCTAATTGATATTCACTATCTACATCGGGCCATTTCTGTTCCAGTACATCTTTGTCCCACTGAATGTCATCTATTTTCTCATTCAATCGATTCGGCGTTGAGATAAGTTTTGACCACAATTCGGATGCAAAGTGTGGAGCCATAGGTGCCAGCATTATAATTTGAGTGGCTAAGGCGCGTTCGAAATGCTTTCCATACTTTATCACATCTTTTGAAGCCCGCTATATAAACCGATCAAAATTAAGTAAAAGCCTTTTGTAACCAAAGTAAAAACCTAGCACTTACTCTTATAGAGTTTGTGAGTCCCTGCATTTTGGATATGGCGACACTTAGCTGATGAGTGTGTCTGTAGTTGAAGGTGGCACCAGCCACATAATAATTTCGAGCATCGAAGAGCACTGAATCTTCTTTGATGAATTTTTCATCGGTTGGATTAAACTCGGGATTTGGTGGCTCCTAACGGAGCTTGTGAAACGTGTCGATTGTTAGCCAAAGTCTTTTCTGCCAATTGAGGATTCCAGGAAAAGCTAGAAAAATGGAAACAAATTACAGGAAAATATAACACCAGTGAATTCGTTTTTACTTGTAGTTGACCAGTTTCTATGAGACGTTGGCGCCACATCCGCCAGAATTATCAGTCTTGTGGTATCAGTGCCATATTCGTTGATCATATCCGATGGATCGACTCCATTGAACTTGGATTTTGACATTTTCTCCCATGACATAACGACGGCTTCTTTGGTATCCTTAGTGATGGCTTTGTTTTTCTTCGCATCAACTATGTCAACCTGATGAGCGAGTCTTATTGAATCCACAATCTAGTATGAAGTTAGTTTAAGTACTTACCTGATCCTCTGTTAGGTTAAATGACGAAACATCCATCACCGCCGTCTTCACATGAGACTGCTTCTGTTTCGGCGTCCCGACATGTCGCGTGAGTGGCGCAATTTGTTGGACTTTCTGTATCTGAACCTGTGATTGGTGCCGGGCAAGGACTTGTTGTTGTTATTTTGAAGTAGTTTCCTTCGACATAACTTTCTTTGTCACTTTCAAGTCACCAGATTTCGAGAGTTGCAGAATCTTTTGCTCTGGAGTTTGATTTCGTGCAACTGCTGATTGTTGTTGTTGTTGCTGTTGCTGGTGTTGATGTATGTTTCCACCAGATGCTACCTTGCCTCGAGAAATAATCATTTTTCCAGACGTTGGCGATGTCTGTTAAATGCCTGGCGATTGGGATTTTCTTTGAGCAATGGTCGCCGTTCGTGGTTGACTTTGGAGGACACGAGTATTTGTCTGCACTGTTTTGGGGGTTCCCGCTTGAATTCTGGTCTGTTGCTGCTGTTGCTGTTGATGATACGTTGCCGATTGGGCCGTACGTACAATTGTGGTTTGATTATTGATAAGTCGTGGACTCGAACTTCTAGCCATGTTCGATTGTTGGACCTGCGTTATTTGAATGTTTCCAATATTTGACAGGCGATTAGAAGTTAAGGTTTTATTAACTTGAGGACGATGAATTGGAGTCATAATTGTATTCGAAGTTTGCGTGCGGATTTGATTGTTGTGTTGAACGGGGCCATTCTCGTTGGCGTTTGAAGTCAAGGATGCAGCAACTTCGCTACCCATTCGGACAATTCCGCTCGTGCATTTTTCTCCGGGGATTAAAACGTTTGGCGACAATTTTCTCAACGATTTAATCTTCTGTTTCTCCATTTGCATTGGGAATGGTTCGCTTGGCACGACGACTACTATTGGGGAGGTAAAAATATATTTAATGCTTAAATCAAATGGATGACTAAGTTATACTCACATTAAAGGTGCACGTTGTATGGGTGTACTGGTGACCAATTTACTCGGGATCTGCTGAACTGGCAGTGGTGGTTTTTTCACAACCGCATTCCGAATCGGCGAGAGATCATTGGCTTCTTCTTCGTGTTGTTTTTTTTGTTATTATCGGGACCTTCGTGTTGATTAGAAATTGTTTGGCTTGTGGAATTTGTGGTTCTAGGAAATTAAAAAGACAAAATAACATCAACTTGCTTTGTATTTGTATAAGAAAAGATGAACAAACTTTTAGCTTCGGTAGATGGATTCGAAGCATTATCAACGACGGTTTTTGTTATTTTAACTGGCATCTCTTGAAGCTCCCCATGACCCATCTTAGCAAAGGATTGTATCGTTTTTCCAGCTACAATCCATGTCTCACGAATACTTTCTTCCATTTTAACCCATGTTTGATAAAGTGCCCATGAATTTTGTTGATTATTACTGCCACTGTTCACATTACTGTTGAGCTACTATTGTACTATTTTTATTTCAATAAATTAATATTTTGTATTTAAATTCTTTTACCTTCATTATTTTGCATTACTGGGAATGGATTTTGTTTTGTTTTCATTTTCGTAGAATTGTCAAAATACTCACCTCGCTGTTAATCTGTCAAAACTGGGTTAAACTCAAATTAGGCCACGTTCGCATTGCAGTTCTATGGTGCGCCTATACTTTCTGCATGATTTTTTTTGTTTTTAGCGAAACTTTTCATAAAAATCACAGAATTTGTGTGCCAAAAGCAGTCAAATACTATTTTTAGCACAGTTTTCACTAAAAAGAAGTTGCAAAATTCATTTTTCTTAAAATATTGCAAACATTTTTCAATTTTTGAATTCAACGGATCGCTTTTTTGAACGGCTGAGTTCACCTCACATTGTTTTCCCCTTAACTGTGCATACTGAGCAACAAAAGCCCATAACAACTACATAGAATCTGGATTTTCCCATAAGAAATGCACGGGCCAACTAACATATGCTCATTTTAATGGGCAAAATGTGCTCAATTTAGTTTGTAGGTCGAAAGAGAGCGAACCCCATAAGTCGGTTCTCTTGGTAGATATATTTCTCTATGCGTTGGTCGTTGGTCGTGCTCATGTGAAAAGTGCTTAAGAGTGTAACAAGGTTTAGGTTTTTTAGACTAGACTTTATTTGTATATATGAACGAGTACATGTTTTTTATAAATGCAAACATCTATGAATAAGCCACAATGCACTTTCAGAAAATTGGCAACAGAAGTAACAAGTTGATAGTCTTTTTATTTAGTCTCTTCTTAAATCACTTATTTTCAGCATTTTGGAAATGTCGTGAGTAATGTAAAGAAAATAAACAACGAGTACACACAAATAAATTAAATAGGAATGGGAAAAGAGATGAGCATATAGAAATGTTTTTAATGTTCCATGTTTACATTCTGTAACTCTCGTTTTCAATGTTCCTGAAACTCTCGCATCGACAAAATTAAGTCGATAAACTCTGAAAATTGAAACAAATCTGAGTTTTTTTTGCATTTTTCAACAGTCTGAGCGAAAATTAAACGCATAAACGAAGCTAATAATAAAATTAATAGTTGTAGTGCTTTCAGAGGAGACTTATGTTTCTAAGGTGGTCGCCATTTTTCAAAGGTGGTCGCCATTTTTCAAAGGTGGTGAGCAGAGAGAAAAGAGAGAAAAGTTTACTCTTTCTCGTGGTGAGAATTGCGCACAAACTTGCATAAGTATTGGTTCCCCACATTTTTTTTATATGGAGTTGATACATATGCAAGTTGGTGGCCAAATCGCAGCTTGTAGGCAAAAAGAGAGCAACCGTCGAAGTTGGTTCTCTCTATTAGTTCTTTCTCGATGCTTATGGGGTTTGCTCTCTTTCGACCCACAAGCTATACTGAGCACATTTTGCCCATTAGCATAAGCATGTGTTAGTTTACCCGTGCATTTCTTATGGGAAAATCTAGATTCTATGTAGTTGTAATGTGCTTTTGGGCTCAGTATGCACAGTTAGGGGGAAAACAATGTGACGTGAACTCAGCCGTTCAAAAAAGAGATCCGTTGAATTCAAAAATTGGAAAATTAATGCAATATTTTGAGAAAAATGAATTGTGCAACTTCTTTTCAGTGAAAACTGTGCTAAAAATAACATTTGCCTGCTTTTGGCATACAAATTCTGTGAAAATCATACAGAAAGTATAGGCGCACCCTCGAACTGAAATGCGAACGTGGCTTGATTTGAGTTAAGCCCAGTTTTGACAGATTAACAGTGAGGTGAGCATTTTGACAATTCTACGAAAATGTAAACAAAACAAAATTAATTCCGAGTAATGCAAATGAAGGTAAAACAATTTAAATACAAAATATTAATTTATTGAAATAAAAACATATATTGAATTTGCACCTAATTTAATCCTCAGATAAAGAAAAACCAAGGAGAATGTTGCAACAGGAAAAGTGGAATCTCCCGAGAAGGAAGCCAGCAACGCCGACGTATTTATTCTGGAGCGAAGAGGTACAAATTCAAGGTAAGTGTGTTTATTACGTTAATTTTAAACTCAAATTATATGAATACTAGCGGCCTCTCCCGGCTTCGCACGGGTAGACATAAATAGGTATAGATATTTAAGTTATAAGCATGCTAATTAAAACGACCATGAATCACTAAATTAGAAAACATTTTGTCGCTGACTTCCCTTGGCGACTGAAAAAAGGTGGCTTCCCAAACTTTATAAGAATCCCTCTTGTAAAACAATTCTGTTTTTCAGGTTCAGTAAAAAAAAACTTTAAAAAACTTTATTCAAAAAAATAATTATTGGTACAATTCAGTTTGTTTTAATTCATATACTTACTCTTGGTCTGCCGTGGCTGCTGCTCGTGGTTTCTTTTCTTTTCTTTTCTTTTAAGTCTGCTATTACACGATGAATCTAGATGCATGCGACACTTCGAACAACATAAGTGCAAAAGAGAAACAAAATTCGAAAACATGAGACGCAAGAAAATCGACCTGTGTCGCACGGGTAAAATTTTCCTTGCGACAATTTGACGTTTCTCTGTTCTCTTATTCGTATTTTTGCTATTCTCTTTCATATGGTTTCGTTGTTCGAGAAGCAAACTTCGACGGACAGTTCATTTTGTAGGAATCTATGTCTTTGTTTTTTGATAAGAGTGCACAGTCAGAATATAGATCCTTTCTATATATAATAAAACTCATAAATTTTACAAAACAAAATGTTTTTTATTGATTTTAAAGAATAACAAAATTTTCTCGATTAATAAAAGTAAACAGACAAACAAACAAGTCGATGACGAAATAAAAATGAAAGAGAACTGTCAAAATATATTCATGAATCTAGTTTCAACGTGTAATAGCACTTGAGAAACAGGATAGGATCACAAAGAAGAATTCGAAGATGTCGCATGCATCTAGATTCATCGTGTAATAGCAGACTAAGAGTGTGAAGTTAAAAAATGGCTTCTTAAAAATTTCGCACATTCTAGAACAATGAGTGCGTTCAACGCCAGTTAAAACGAGCAACATTCACGGAGACCAAGAGCAAGTTCACACGAGGTTGGATGATAGTTCACACGAGGTTGGATGATGGTTCACACGAGATTGGATGATGGTTCACACGAGGTTGGATGATGGTTCACACGGGCGTTGGTAACATTTTCCCCCCCGTATGGCGATCGGAGTGAGTAAATACTGATTCGGTTAACCAGCGCCTTCGTCTTCTGTGATGCGTACGTCCAAAACTGCAATCTTCGCGGCGGGACGATGGTATTCCCCACTTGATGTTCTCATAATGGCACTGCGCACCTGTCCATCTTTAGCTCGGATAGATTTTACTACTACTCCTTTTGGTCAGCAATATCTGGGAAGGCTGGGATCGACGATGATTACCACATCACCTTCATCGATAGGTTTGGCCTTCTCAAACCAGTTTGTTCGTCGCGTCAACGTTGGTAGTATTTCCAAGACCCATCTTCTCCAAAACATGTCTGCTAGCATCTGTGAATGACGCCATGATGATCTGACATACTGATCTGAGGTATCAAATACTCTCGGAGGTTTGTTTCCGCTTGATGAGCCGAGGAGGAAGTGGTTGGGTGTGAGGGCTTCTTGTTCAGCAGTCTCCAGCGATAGATACGTTAGCGGTCGGCTGTTAACAATGCTTTCCACTTCTATTAACAAGTTGCTTAGCTTCTCGTCCGTCAACTTAGTATTCGGAGTGATAATGTTGTACAATACTGTCTTAATGGAACGGACCATTCGTTCCCAGGCACCTCCCATATGTGGACTTGCCGGTGGTATGAACTCCCATCTAGTATGTGGTGTTGTAAACTCAGCTTGGATTCCGTTAAAATTGATTCGGTCATGGGCTTCTCGCAGTTCTTTTTCTGCTGCTTTCAAGTTAGTCCCGTTGTCACTATAAAATTGCAGTGGACAACCCCGCCAAGCTATGAAATTTCTGATAACCATAACGCAGGAATTCATTGTCAAACTGTGGGCCACTTCAATATGGACTGCGCGACAAGTCAGGCATTTAAATACCGTTCCGTATCGTCTCTCTGTTCGTCTGCCAATTGTTACCAGAAATAGTCCAAAGAAATCAACACCGACGTATGAAAATGGTCTGGTGTATGGAGAGAGCCGTGCTGCCAGTAGAGATCCCATTTCTGGAGGCTTTGGAATTGCTCTTCGTATTTTGCACATTTGACAATTGCTACGCACGGTTCGGTAAAGAGTTCGCAGCCCTGATATGTGGAAAGCCTGAAAAATTTCATTTATGACCGTTTCATGATTTCCATGTTTTAACTTTCTATGATACCAGTCGACTATTAGTCTAGTTACATAGTGGGATTTTGGCATTATTATTGGATTCTTACAGGTATCGCTAATATTCATTTTCTCTAATCGTCCTCGCATTCTGATTATCATATTCTCGTCTATAAATGGGGACATTCGACGAAGAAGGCTTGTCTTGGGCAAGGTGCAGTTAGGGCTATTTAATAAAAGGCGATTTTCTAAACTAAAGGTTTGGGTCTGAGCTAGGCGGTAGAGGACTTGGTGTCCCCAGAGCAACTCGTCTTTGGTCAGGTTAGGAATGTTATCATAATTTGTGTTGATTTGATCATGTTTCACAGATATTCCTGTTAGTTTCTTATGCCTTACGAGGTTAATAAATCTTTTGACATATGCCATGCAAGAAGCAAGTCGCTCCCACTTCAAAAAGCGATTGACATCGACGATTGGCTTATAGAGTTGGACGGATAGATGTTGCTGAATTTCGGGATTTTGTTTGAATTCTTCATTGGGTTCCCTTGTATTACTTGGAGATTCATTTATTGGCCAATGGTTCGGTGGTAGTCTTAGAAATGTTGGTCCAGTAAACCAGGAACTATTTGGATGGAATTCTGGCTGTTGATTCCACTTTGTGGCCAGATCTGCAACATTTTGTTTGGAGGGTACATAATTCCATTTTGCTATATTTGTTGATTCTTGGATTTCTCCCACGCGAAACATGACAAACTGTTTGTACGACCTTGGATCAGCGCGAAGCCATAGCAAGACCGTTTTGGAATCGGACCAGTAGTTTATTGTTTCCAATTTTAGATCATGTGCCCTTGCTGTTGAATTTCCAAGACGGGATCCAAGAACAGCTGCTAGAAGTTCCATACGAGGTATAGAAATTGGTCGGAGGGGAGCCACCTTAGTCTTGGAGCAGACCAACACTACTTCTATTCCAGTTTTTGACTCTATCCTGAAGTATGCCACGGCTGCGTAGGCCTTCTCGCTAGTTCTATTTTACTTGAGTTACTGTTAGCGAAAACGAAATAACATCTAGGCACCTGAACCTTCTCAACTTCTTGAAGTCTCGTCAGCCATCTGTTCCAGGCGTCTGAAAATTCTTGCGGTATGGTTTCATCCCATCCGATGGCGGTTCTCCAAATGTCTTGCAGCAGCGTCTTCATATAAACTGTAAAGAAGTTCAAAAATCCCAGTGGGTCAAAGATTGACATCAGAAGCCTTAACAGTTGTCTTTTCGTAGGCATTTTCTCTCCCCTTAGAACCTCTCCGCTTGCCTTTGTATACTTAAGGCTGAATGTAAAAGAATCGCTACTTGTCTGCCACCACATACCGAGAACCTTTTCAACTTCCACAACTTGTTCCACTGTTTTTCCGGCTTGACAAAAGTTATCTGCAGTGCCAGCTTCTCCTAAGGCATCAATGACTTCTTTTGAATTCGAAACCCAGTTTCGGATGTGAAAATTAGCATGTTTGTGGATTTCTCGAACTTCTTTTGCAAGATTTATGGCTTCCTCCACGGAGTTAACGCTGTCCAACATGTCGTCAACATAGTGCCTTTGAATAATTGACTTCACCGCCCTCGGATATTGTTGGCTATATTCCTTTGCGTTAGCGTTCTTTACATACTGAGCAATTGACGGTGAACAGCTTGCTCCAAAGCTCATAACTCTTAGGATATACACATCTGGTTGACGATTTGTTTCTCCATTCCGCCAAAGGAATCGTTGGGATTGTTGGTCTTTTTCATCAATGGCTATTCGGTGGAACATTTCACAAATATCTCCACAAACTGCCACCTTTCCTATCCTGAAGTTGAAAAGAACATCTGCCAACGAAGTCAATAGATCAGGGCCCTTGTCAAGACATCCGTTTAAGGAAACACCATCGCATTCCGCTGCTGCGTCCCATACCACTCTTATTTTCTTTGGTTTGTTCGGATTCTTGACGGCGAAAATCGGTAGGTTCCACCTACGCTGATGATCGATAGCTAATTCTTCCTTTTGGAGTTTACGTATGTAACCCTTCGCTTCCATGTTAACAATATGGCTATCTACTTGTTTGCCTAGATCTGGATCCTTCTGAAGCTTCCTTTCAAAGAAGCACAGCCTTCGGAATGCCATAGCTTCGTTATTTGGCAGCCTTGTATTTTTGTTTTTCCAAAGGAGTTTTGCTATGAAACGATCACCGTCTCGCTTGACACTATTTTCCAAGAGTAGGTTTGTAGTTGTACTTATCGCATGTCGGTGCACCTGTTCTATACCTTCACTCTCGATTTTCATGTTTTCTACCATCAACTTTTCTAAGGCGACCTCATGATTACACTCGCATACATGTACGTTGACACTCTGAACTGTTGAATTTTTATTCGTACTCTGACCAAGCTCTCCATATATCGTCCACCCAAGTCGAGGTTTTGTAGCAGCCGGCTCATTTGCCTTTCCCTCCCGAAAGCTTAAAGGCATTGCCAAACTCCTGTTGTTTAAGCCGATGATGACTCTTGGAACAATGTTTCGGTAAGACTTCACAGGAAGCCCTTTCAGGTGCTTATATTCCTCCGTGATCTCATCCATGCTCAAAGTCTGAGGCGGCAAATCGAGCTTATTCACAGTTCGTACATTTCGAAGCGAGTATCGATGGGTGTTTTTATCTTTGGGAGCAACTTGCAGATCCAAATGTTGAGAATCTTTCTCAACTCGAATAGTCCCATCTGTTCACCTGAGACAAAATTCTGATTTTGCGCCCTGAACTCCGATAGCCTGAAGAATTCCTGTTTCAATTAGAGTCGGACCTGATCCATCATCTAAGAACGCATAAACGTCTATTGAAGAGTCTTTCCCGAAAATTGTAATTGGCACAATTCTATACAGCACTTTAGATGTTTCTGTGTCGTGTGCGGCTACGAGTGCAGCTCCATTACGTTCCACGTTTGGTTTGTGCAGCAACGTATGATGTTTAGCATGGCACCCATCAATCTGGCATTCCTTACGCTCGCGACAAAATCTGGCATCATGTCGCTTTAGACAGGAGCGACAAAGTTTCTTTTCATTTATTACATTCCACCTCTCGTTGTAGTTCATTCCCATAAATAGGTTGCATTTGGAAATATTATGCATACTATCGCATACAATGCACTTTACATGCGGTGTTGAACTAAAACTTGAGGCGGTGCTATTTCCATGAAACCCAACACGCTGTACCCTACGTCTTTCAAAATCAACATTGCTCGTGCTCGAAACCGGAACAGATAAAACTCTACTTGCTGCTTGAGCAATTTTGAAAAGCCAATCGCTTAAAGTTTTTAAATTCATATCAATAATATTTTCTGTATAAAGAGCCCACTCAATTCGCTTTTGCGGTGGAAGCTTTTCGATTAGATCTTGCATCAGTGAAGGATTGTTCATATGTGAACTCAAACCAGAAGCCTCTATCGTTGCAACTATACCCTTGATCTCGAGCGAAAAATGTATGAGCGTTTCAATTTTATTTGGATTTACCGGCGGCGCAGCACGTACCTTTGTCACAAGAATGTTTAAAATATGCTCTGGACGGCCAAACACCATCTTGAAAGTCGAAATAATTTCAGGTACCAACGCAGGTAGTGTTAGACTGTGACTTACATAATCTAGTGCTTTTCCTTTTAAGGACCGCTGCAGCCGAAGAAGATTCTCTTCATTTGTAAGTCCACATAACCTGGTTGATGTTTCAAAGCTGCTATAGAATAGAGGCCACTCTTCTGGCCGGCCATTGAAAGGTGGAAGTTCCTTTGAAACAACTTGACGAGCATAAACCTTCTCATGGATAGGAACGAAAGTGGACATGGGTGTAACTTAGTCAACACCTTGCTGCAGCATATTTTGCTCGACGCCTTGTTCTTTGCTTAGCTCTTCCCTATTATCCACCCTACCGCCTATGCCTAAACCCGCACCTAAGCCATCCTCTGCCTGCCCTACTACACTGCCCTGCATTAACCTTACTTCGAATTCGCTTTTGAGTGAAAGTATTTGAAACTTTTTCTTTAAATACCTAAGTTGAATTTCCCTCTCTTCTTCTAGAAGCATCAGCTCTAATTTCAGGGAACTTTGTGCCTTTGAAGTCCCACTCATACCAGTAACTTGTTCTGTACCTACCTCATGGGTTGCTGTTGTCGCGTTTGTGTTCTTATTCTTTTCGCCCTCCGCATTATATTCCTTTTGCTTTGCGACGCAGCCCTCACACATCCAATCCCTGCTGCCCACCGTTTCGTCGACTCCAACGCAGTTGAAGTGGTACCAGTAGTCACATGCATCGCACTGTACCATGGTTTCGTCGTCCTTCTCGTTGCACAGGGTGCAGCTCCTTCCAGAGAGCTGTTTGTTCTGCTCATTTTGAGCGCCTTTTCTAGTTTGCGCCATCGTAATTACTGGAGTTATAATACTCTTGAATTATGATAGGTTATTAATAAGCCAAAGTTGGCGTCCACTTGTAGCGCCACAAGATTTTTTAAAGAAATGTCGCCGACTTCCCTTGGCGACTGAAAAAAGGTGGCTTCCAAAGCTTTATAAGAATCCCTCTTGTAAAACAATTTTGTTTTTCAGGTTCGGTAAAAAAAAACTATAAAAAACTTTATTCAAGAAAATAATTATTGGTACAATTCAGTTTGTTTTAATTCATATACTTACTCTTGGTCTGCCGTGGCTGCTGCTCGTGGTTTCTTTTCTTTTCTATTAAGAGTGTGAAGTTAAAAAATGGCTTCTTAAAAATTTCGCACATTCTAGAACAATGAGTGCGTTCAACGCCAGTTAAAACGAGCAACATTCACGGAGACCAAGAGCAAGTTCACACGAGGTTGGATGATAGTTCACACGAGGTTGGATGATGGTTCACACGAGATTGGATGATAGTTCACACGAGGTTATATGATGGTTCACACGGGCGTTGGTAACACATTTTTTTGTCCTATCATTAATACTCTTCGCAGTGTATGCGATGAAAGACATTTTATGGATAATTTTTTTACACCTTCGGTTGGTTTTAATAGGAATTTCTAAAGATTTCTATAGTAATCTAGTACTAAATATACCCTATGTTACTCAGTGATATTGTAGCTTTCTAATGAAAAAGAATTATTAAAATCGGTGCAGTACTTTTTGAGTTTATTCTTTACATACAAAAATACCTACAAATCTTTCCTCTTTATAATATTAGTGTAGATTATTTTGTTTTTTTTTAGTTAAAATTGCACTTGTGAACAAGATTTTTTTCCTGGCAATCAAATCGCTCTAATCCGATGGATTCTTATGTCCTCATTTTTAGTCAAATATCGTCTGGCTATCTGCTACCGTGAGCTGAATGACTCCAATTTGGCTATTTCGACATTGCAGTCAATTTCTTTTGTAAGTCTAGACTTCCAAAGATAAACAAGCTTCTAGCAAAGCTACAACATCGACAGTCAAGAAATCCATTGGAGGCTATTGCCTCTTACAGAGATATACTGCGTGATTGTCCAATGGCCATGTAGGCTATAAGTTCACTCTTGGAAGTCGGCGTCAATGGAATTTAAGTCAGTTCGTTGGTAGTGAATGGTAAGCAAGCAATGATTTTAAATATTTTGTGTGTTTTAAGCTTACTTTATAATTTTATAGTGAGTTCGGCTCCAAAGAATGTTGAGTGGTTAATATCGTGGATAAAAGGCCATGCTCAAATGTACGTTCATAAACATCTGGATGCGTCAAAAACATTCCAATCTATTAACGACAACACAAAACTTCATCAAAACGATTATGTTCTAACGTTAATTGGAAAAGCTCTCTACTACAATGGGCACCATGCTCAAGCGCAGCAGTATCTAGAAACAGCACACATGATAAGTCCATATAGCACAGAATATATCATGCCATTAGCCGTGGTCTCTGAGAGGAATAATAATCTAGCAGAATTGGAAAAGCTGGCTAGCCAGCAATCGAATATCAATGAATTTCGGAAATTTGGTTTGTCATGGCTGAGAGTCTATCGGCAAATGGAAAATACGATCAGGCTTCCTATTTTACCCACAAAGCAATTTCAGTTGATTCAACAAACGTTGAAGCGTATCTTTTGCGTGGGAAGATATTTCTTCAATTGAAACGATACAAGGAAGCAATTCATTATTACAATGCAGTTCATAGTTTGGCTAACTATCGTTTTGAGATATACAAAGGTCTTGCGGGTTGTTACATCGGACTTAAGCGCTTAAAAGATGCACAGACAATATGTAGGTAGGTAGGTAGAAATGGCGATCTCAGGGCAGACCTAGCCTGAGATCCAATTAGCGCTGTAGTGCGCCGTTTTGATACCAAAACTCGTTTGACCTGTGAAAGAAAGGAGAAGATTTAATTAGAGCCACTTTGTCGCATTGAGAAAAGAGATTAGGTCTCCAATCTTTGTCTCAGATAGCTCATCCAGTTCGTGAAAGAATGCTTTCCCAAAGCATTTCATTCTGGTGTTTGCCAAGGCAGGACATTTGCAGAGGAAATGGATTATCGTTTCACTTTCTCTTTGGTCGCAGCAACTACGGCAAAAGGTGTTGTAAGAGATACCCAACTTCTCTGCATGAACTCCTATGGGCCAATGTCCGGTACAAACCGCAACAATCCTGGCTAGGTTAGGTTAGGTTAGGTTGTAAGGGGTGTGCACAGCAAGAAGCTGTTGCGTACACGGGGGCCTATTGGTCCATTGTGATCCCCTGTAAAAGTAAAAATTTAGCATCGATGCTCTCAGTTCAATTCAACTCTGTCGATTAGCGTAGACTGGCTCGTTAACGAACCAGCCTGTGCTATCTATAAATTTCCTCATGCTCGCCATTGAGACCTGTGCTAGATCATCCAGTTCTCCAACAAACCTGTTTCCGAAATGACGGAGTCGGCTGGTTTGGAGGTTCGGACAGTCGCAGAGCAGGTGTTTAATGGTTTCCATTTCCTCCTCATCCTGACAGCTCCTACAAAAATCGGGTGCAAATGCCCCTATTCTATTAGCCATTGTGCCAATGGCACAATGACCTGTTAGTACACCTATCAAGATTTTAATGTTCTTTTTACTCAGCGATAGAATATACCGAGTTTCTTTTTCATTTGTGTTAGGCCATAAACTTCTAGAGATTGCACAATCGTTCCTGGATTTCCAGGAGATATTGGTTTTCTCTTTTAGTCTAAGGTCTATCTTCCTCTTGAGTACCCCAATCGGGACGAGTGGTCCCCTAACTGAATGGTCGGTACTACTTGTGTCTGCTTTTGACCCTTTCCTGGCTTGTTCGTCTACTATATCATTCCCTTCTATATTGCTATGTCCGGGAACCCAGCAGAGCTTTACCTGGTTAGTGTGGCAGATTTTGTTTAATTCTTTCCTACAGTTTAAAACTGTTTTTGATCTTATGGTCTCACTGGCTAAGGCTTTGATAGCAGCCTGGCTGTCCACGAAAAAAGTAATCTCCGAAGAGCTTAGCTTTTCGTGATGTACCAATTCAGCTGCTTTCCCAATGGCAAAGACCTCAGCCTGAAAGACACTACAGTCAGCCGGGGGTGTATATGACGCTCTGATGTTGAGAGATTGGCAAAACACTCCGGCACCTGTTCCTGATTCCATTTTTGAACCGTCAGTGTAGAAAGGGATACCCTGTTTACTTATAAGTGAATTGGGATCCCAACCCTGTCTTTCTGGTATAAAAATAGAATATTTCCTGTCGAAATCTAGTAAAGGGGGGATGTAATCGGTGGTCTCTCTCAGTCCTGGGATCGTGTCATATCTTTGTAAGATTGACCCGTGGCCATAAGTGATGTGCCTCCAAAAACTCAGTTCTCTTAAACGAATTGCAGTTTTGGCTGCCGTGCACTTTATGAACTCATCCAGAGCCGGGAGGTCCAAGATCATTTCCAATCCAGCTTGTGGTGTGGATCTTTGAGCCCCTGTTATTCCTATACAGGCTAGTCTCTGTACCTTATTCAGGTTCTTGAGATAGCTTGATTTTTCCACCGCCTTCCACCATACAATAGAGCCATAGGTAAGAATGGGTCTGACAATCGCTGTGTACATCCATTGGATGACTTGCGGTCGCATACCCCAACGTACACCGAAGGTCTTTTTGCATGTGTAGAATGCACATAATGCTTTTTTCATTCTTTCCTCCGTATTACGCTTCCATGTAAGCTTGGAGTCGAGGATTACTCCTAGAAATTTAGCTTCTTTAGAAAGTTTTAGAGGAATACCATTTAATTTGGGAGGGTTGAAGCCCTCCAGTTTCCTTTTCTTCGTGAACAAGACTAGCTCTGTCTTGGTGGGGTTGACCCCGAGACCGTTCTTAGTTGTCCAAGAAGATAAATCCTTTAATGCATTTTCCATAATGTTTTCGATGATGGTAAGAAACTTGCCTGATACCAAAACCACTATGTCATCTGCATATGCTACTATTTTAATGCCCTGATCTTTGAACTTTGTGAGAATTTTGTTGACTACGAGGATCCAGAGCAGGGGTGAGATGACTCCTCCCTGTGGTGTGCCTCTAGTAACTGTTTTCTCGATAGTGCTAACTCCTATTTGAGAGTTGATAATTCTGCCATTCAACATTGTGAAGATCCAATCGACAATGACAGATTCAACCCCAACTTCAACTAAGGCAGTCCTGATCGATTCCGTTTTAACATTATTAAACGCACCCTCGATATCAAGAAATGCTGCCAGTGTATATTCTTTATGTTCAAGACTTTTCTCAATATGTGAAACTACTTCATGCAGAGCAGTCTCCACTGATTTACCTTTAAGGTAAGCGTGTTGGTAGTTGCACAAATTGTTTTCGTTTAGAAGTTCTCTAACATGTAGATCAATTATCCTCTCTAGTGTCTTAAGGAGAAACGAAGAGAGACTTATTGGTCTATAATCCAGAGCGGTCGAGTGAGTCGGTTTCCCTGCTTTTGGGATAAAGACTACCTTGACCTTTTTCCAGCTATTAGGGACGTATCTAAGTTTGATACAACTTATGAAGATTACCCTTAGCCACGGAGTTATTACTTTGAGAGCATTTTGAAGAAGAGCTGGAAAAATCTCGTCTGGTCCCGCTGATTTATAGGGTTTGAACGAGTTTATTGCCCAGATAATCTTCTGCTCAGTAATAACCTGATTTAGTTCTAAATTTGATTCCGTGTGAGTAAAATCCAGCGTGTTCGATTGCAAGCAATCAGAACTTTCTGGGTTTTTACAACCGGGGAAATGAGTTTCCATGAAGAGTTCAAGCGTTTCTAGGCTCGAGTTCGACCATGATCCGTCAGGGTGTTTTATGTACCCCGGGATCGTGGGATTAAGGGCCAGGGTTCTACGGAGCCTCGCCGCCTCGCTTGTTTTTTCAATGGATTCACAATGTTTAGCCCACGAATCCTTTTTGGCCTTCCTTAACTCTTTGGTGTAAATGTTAAGTGCGGCTCTATAAGACTTTAAGTCCTCTTCTAATTTACTCAGTTTAGCTATATTGAAAAGTTTTCTAACCTCTGTTCTACGTTTCTTTAGTACACCATTCCACCAGGGTGGGTTAGTGGAGTTATTGGAACGAGATAAAGGGAAGTGTTTTTCAAAAGACATTCTCATTTTGCTAGACAAGTTTTGGACAACAGTGTCAATGGTTGAAGTACTTAGACTTGTATTGTCCTCTGGTGGATCAATACAGTCTTTCAGCCATTTTTCGTACTCTGTCCATTTCGTTCTAGTTGGGTTCCTGTAAGGTTTCTTTTCAGTAAAGTTCCTGTCTATAGAGAAGAGTATCCTAAAGTGATCCGAAAAAGATTCTTTAGGTGAGACTCTCCAGTCTTCAACTGAAATTTTACTATTATTGCTAATAAGGGTCAAATCTATGATTTCCTCTCTGTTTTTGTTTCGAAGAGTAGGGTGATTGCCCCTATTACATATCGATAAATTAGAACAGAGAATATATTCAAAAATTGACTCACCCCTTTTGTTGATATCCTTTGAGCCCCATTGAGTGTGCTGAGCGTTGGCATCACATCCTACCACCAAAGGTGTGCCGCTTGCTGTGGCATGGACCACAAGATCACGGACAGTTTTTGATGGTGGGCTCTCCTCCTCATACGGCATGTACGTCGACGCTAAAATGAAGTTTCCTTCATTTGATTCGACGCTGATTGCCGTGTTGTCCTTGTTGCTGTACCTAGATAGGAAGAAAGCGTTAATTGATTTTTTCACTAGGATGCAACTTCTAATATTACTTACATCTGACGTGGAGTGGAAAAGGTTGTAGTGCTTTGACCTCAACCCACGGATTCGGTTTTTGCCTAACCATGGTTCCTGGATCAAGGCCACATCCACGTTCTCGTGAGACATGTAGAGCGTAAGGTCGTACGTTGCTGCTTTAGCGTGGTGCAGGTTTATTTGCACCACTTGCAGCTTTTGACTCCCCTTTGCCCTCATGCCTCTTAACCTTTACGGTTCCGAGACCATACCTCAACACGTCTTTTCTCTCTTTCAGCAGAAGGTCAGATTTCTTGTCTGCCACAAACAAGAGGTCCTTCCCTTCGCCTCCATGACTTTTTCTTGAGTGTTGGAGCTTCCATTCTAAAATGGGAAGCTCTTTGTTCTGTTTCGCTAGCAGCTTTATAATGGCTGCGTCCTCATGCTCTGCAGGAGGGGGGATCCAAATGCTAAGCTGCTGTCGGAGTGGTAGAGCTGCGGCGGGTAGAATCTCAAGGGAGGAACCTTCCCATAGTTCGCCAATGTTGGCGATTGTACGGTTCAGAAACTCCCGTGATTTCTGGTCACCGCAGCAGACCACTTTAACTCCTCGCCGCCATCCGGCACCATCAAAGATATAGTCTTCAGAACTATCGTTCTCTGATGCTGCCATCATAGCTTTGAGGATCTCGTTTTCTACAAGAAGCCAGTTTTTTGCCGAGATCTTCCCATCTGGGTCGTCACGGCTTATGATGGCAATTTGTAGATCGATCGGGGTGGTGTCGAAGCTGTTGGTTTTATGTTTCTTAGCACCGTCTTGCTTGACTGTCTCCTCCGATCTTTGTCTCTTGGACGTTCCTGGTTTCATTCCAGAAGAGGTGCCTGCCGGTGCTTGGTCTTTCCTAGCGTTGGCTGGCTGTTTCTTGACTGGAAGTCGCCTGAACTTTTCTCTTGTCGGTCCGAGCGGTCGAGTTATTGCCAGCCTGTTCACAGTCTGCCTTTTTAGGGACAGACCTAGATTTGGCAGCATCTACTCCTTTGCTCTCCGACTCTTCGGCATTCACTTGCCTTGTTATTCCCCTGGGTGCAGTGGCAGTCTCTGCCAGCTGCCGCTCGAAGTTCTTGACCAGCTTCCTGTGCTTTTTTAGGAGAGCTTTATCTCTCGAACCGAGCGTCGCAGGGTCTTTCAACTCGGTCTTTTCCACGAATCTTTTGGAGGATCTGTAGTTACTGCGTTCCCTCGAAGCTTTGAGGGGTGCAGCAGACTTCAGCATAGTCTCTTCTTGATCCGGTTCCCTCAGTAGCTCGTCCTCGGTTTGACTTCCTATGGAAGGAGGTCTGTCCGAGGTCTCCGTACTTTTGATAGTTAAACTATCTAAGTCGGGAAGGAGATCTACTGAGAGAAAGACCGGTTGTCTTTTTAACTCTCTTTTTCCTTCTTTGAAGTTTACATCTGTCACTGGCGACTTAGCTTCTTGCGAAGCCAAGCCCTCGCCGGCAGCCGTGACCTCTGCCGACTTTTGAACGTATATCCCCGTTCGATTTTTTTCTTCTTGTAAACTTTTGTCCATGTTATTTAGATTGACATCTCTGCTTTTGTTGGTTTTCTTAGTTGCCTTACTCCGCAGCTGGATTGCTGAAGAGTAAGACGTAAGCCCCCTCGCCACAACAAGGCGAAAACCGTGAGGGGGTCTGGCTATGTCTTGCCTTGGCCTGTGTAGAAGATCGTTTGTACGGGTTTTATTATAGGTGGGCCATATCTTCCTAGATATAATGCAGTTGGGTAAACTGCTCCACCTTCGGTTTGATTCAGTTTGGTAGATGGAGAAGATTTTACCCTTCATAGCACCAAGAGGAATGTTAACCATTTCCGCAAGTGAGCTATGAAGGGCCGATCCTTGCCTGGCTAGCTCGTCAGCCCGTTCATTTCCCACGATACCACTATGGCCTGTAACCCAGATCAGGGTGACACCGAGGTTAATGTTCAGGCTCGCAAGCTCATCGCGACATTGCTGGACCAATTTAGATGAGGATGTAGCCGAGTTAATGGCTTTGATAGCTGCCTGACTGTCTGTGAAGATAGCCGCATTTCGGTTTTGGTTTGGGCTTTGTTTAAGTATCTTACATGCCTCCCTAATTGCCAGCAGTTCAGCCTGAAAAACGCTAGCAAAGTCAGGAAGCCTAAAGAATTTAGCTACATTTAGGGACTCAGAAAAGATCCCAGAACCAACTCCGCACTCCATCTTTGAGCCGTCAGTAAAGATGGTTGTATCGAAACCTATCGACACGATGTCATCCTCCCAATCTTCTCTGGATGGGAAAAAGATCTTAAAATCCCTACTAAGGCTCAAAGTAGGAGTGCAGTAGTCAGTGTCTACCGAGATAATATCTGAGGGTATCAATTTCGCTGTGTTGCTGTGACCATACGGTTTTGACATCCAGCTGTTTGATTCCTTCAGCCTAATAGCGCTGCAGGAAACCATGTATTTAATAAAAAGGTCGATTGGTAGAAGATCCATAATAACGTTTAAGGCGTCCGTTGGGCAAGTACGCATGGCCCCTGTGGTGCCCACGCAAGCTGTTCTCTGAACCTTCTTTAGCTTATCGATATTATAGGCTTTGCTTAGAGCAGGCCACCACACAATCGAACCATAAGTTAAGATTGGACGTACTACGGCTGTGTACGTCCATAAAATCATCTTCGACTGAAGTCCCCACTTTTTGCCGAAAGTTTTGCTGCAGGCGTAGAAGGCAACACATATATATAGACAATATGTGCATTGGCTGCACGCTATTTCAGGAACTGCCCCAGGAGCCATGTGGTAAGAATTTGTTGTTATTTTTCATTTTTCATTTGCATTTTACCTTAACTTACTATGAATTTCGATGAAATATAAACAGCTACTTGCTAGTACACTTTTGTACTCTTCGAATACCGTTACAAAACGCCAGGCAAAGACTTTCATTAATCGGGCTTTAGAAATCGACCAGTTCTACTTTCCGGCCGTATCAGCGATGGCAGAGATTCTCCAATCTGAGGGAGAAACACAGGAGCCCATTAAACTGTTGAAAAAACAAGCCGAAAGCTATCCCAGTTGCAAGCTTTTCACAATGCTAGTGGATAGTTTAAGTAGCGAAAAAGATTTGGATGGTGCTCTAGAGTACTACACCATTGCTCTTAGGTTTATATAACAAAGAAAAAGTGAAACTTTTTAAGGTACAAAAGTTTGTTTAATTTTTTTTTAAGCATGGAACCCACAAACCACCGAGCTTAAGAAGGCGTAAATGCCCTTGGCCAGGCATCTGAAACAACAGCAAAACAAGATGAGTGTTCATTAGCAACAACTTCGCAGGATAAAGAATGGACAATTGATTATGATGAACCATCAATTGAAGCAGTTGAGTTTTCATCAATAGCTGCTGCTAATCCAGATATCGAATCAGAAAGCGATCCGATATGGTCGGATGTAGATGCTTAGGCTATCGTAGTTTTATCTTTTAATTATTATAGTTATTAAATCAATGCAATTCATTTACAGTTATCAATTATTAATATTGTTAATCTTATTTTTCAGTTAAATATGATTTTCCAATTTCAATTTATCTTACGAAAGCTTTTGAAAAGTCTTTAAATTTCTTTATTTTTACACTCCTTCTTTAATTTCCCCCTAACTCTTTACTAATTTTGAATCTGCTTGGGCAGAAACAAGTTTAAGGAGTCATGTCGTATATTCAATTTGCAATTGTACGTAAATCGCAAATCATTAAAAATGATCCTCATTTTTAACCCGACTCGACTGTAGGAATGAGAAGAGCCGATTACAGCGAAAGGATCGATACTGCAGAAGACTGAAAAGCTTCGCGTTAAAACCGGTCTGACATGCTTTATTTGTCGAGAGGGATATACTATACATGCCCAGAGTGATGCTATGAAGTGAGGAATCTCTTTATTTGTTAACACTTTCCCTAGCCATTCATAGCCAAGCCAATTGGATCAAATACAAGCTGAATAAATTGAAGCACATCATGTGTCACCATGTGCAATGCAAAGCACTTCTTTCAGCCATCGACCGACAGGCCAAGGATTGTAATGTGTACAAGCCATTCCTCATGATTTAATCTTTATCTGCAATCCACCGAGAATTGGCCAATCGTTCTGTTTCAATATCTTCGCAAGCGATACAATTTTGCAGAAAATTTCAGATGAATATCTTTCTTTTACATGTTTTGCATAATTCTGTGATGTAGCTGGTAAGGGGCAATCACCCTACCTTTCGAAACAAAAACAGAGAGGAAATCATAGATTTGACCCTTATTAGCAATAATAGTAAAATTTCAGTTGAAGACTGGAGAGTCTCACCTAAAGAATCTTTTTCGGATCACTTAAGGATACTCTTCTCTATAGACAAGAACTTTACTGAAAAGAAACCTTACAGGAACCCAACTAGAACGAATTGGACACTTCAACCATTGACACTGTTGTCCAAATTTTGTCTAGCAAAATGAGAATGTCTTTTGAAAAACACTTCCCTTTATCTCGTTCCAATAACTCCACTAACCCACCCTGGTGGAATGGTGTACTAAAGAAACGTAGAACAGAGGTTAGAAAACTTTTCAATAAAACTTAACTGAGTAAATTAGAAGAGGACTTAAAGTCTTATAGAGCCGCACTTAACATTTACACCAAAGAGTTAAGGAAGACCAAAAAGGATTCGTGGGCTAAACATTGCGAATCCATTGAAAAAAACAGCGAGGCGGCAAGGCTCCGTAGAACACAGGCCCTTAATCCCACGATCCCGGGGTACATAAAACACCCTGATGGATCATGGTCGACCTCGAGCTTAGAAACGCTTGAACTCTTCATGGAAACTCATTTCCTCGGTTGTAAAAACCCAGGAAGTTCTGATTGCTTGCAATCGAACACGCTGGATTTTACTCACACGGAATCAAATTTAGAACTAAATCAGGTTATTACTGAGCAGAAGATTATCTGGGCAATAAACTCGTTTAAACCCTACAAATCAGCGGGCCCAGACGAGATTTTTCCAGCTCTTCTTCAAAATGCTCTCAAAGTAATAACTCCGTGGCTTAGGGTAATCTTCATAAGTTGTATCAAACTTAGATACGTCCCTAATAGCTGGAAAAAGGTCAAGGTAGTCTTTATCCCAAAAGCAGGGAAACCGACTCACTCGACCGCTCTGGATTATAGACCAATAAGTCTCTCTTCGTTTCTCCTTAAGACACTAGAGAGGATAATTGATCTACATGTTAGAGAACTTCTAAACGAAAACAATTTGTGCAACTACCAACACGCTTACCTTAAAGGTAAATCAGTGGAGACTGCTTTGCATGAAGTAGTGTCACATATTGAGAAAAGTCTTGAACATAAAGAATATACCCTGGCAGCATTTCTTGATATTGAGGGTGCGTTTAATATCGTTAAAACGGAATCGATCAAGACTGCCTTAGTTGAAGTTGGGGTTGAATCTGTCATTGTCGATTGGATCTTCACCATGTTAAATGGCAGAATTATCAACTCTCAAATAGGAGTTAGCACTATTGAGAAAATAGTTACTAGAGGCACACCACAGGGAGGAGTCATCTCACCCCTGCTCTGGATCCTCGTAGTCAACAAAATTCTCACAAAGTTCAAAGATCAGGGCATTAAAATAGTAGCATATGCAGATATCTTACCATCATCGAAAACATTATGGAAAATGCATTAAAGGATTTATCTTCTTGGGCAACTAAGAACGGTCTCGGGGTCAACCCCACCAAGACAGAGCTAGTTTTGTTCACGAAGAAAAGGAAACTGGAGGGTTTCAACCCTCCCAAACTAAATGGCATTCCTCTAAAACCTTCTAAGGAAGCTAAATTTCTAGGAGTAATCCTTGACTCCAAGCTTACATGGAAGCGTAATACTGAGGAAAGAATAAAAAAAGCATTATGTGCATTCTACACATGCAAAAAGACCTTCGGTGTACGTTGGGGTATGCGACCGCAAGTCATCCAATGGATGTACACAGCGATTGTAAAACCCATTCTTACCTATGGCTCTATTGTATGGTGGAAGGCGGTGGAAAAATCAAGCTGAAGATACAGAGACTAGCCTGTGTAGGAATAACAGGGGCTCAAAGATCCACACCACAAGCTGGATTGGAAATGATCTTGGACCTCCCGGCTCTGGATGAGTTCATAAAGTGCACGGCAGCCAAAACTGCAATTCGTTTAAGAGAACTGAGTTTTTGGAGGCACATCACTTATGGCCACGGGTCAATCTTACAAAGATATGACACGATTCCAGGACTGAGGGAGACCACCGATTACATCCCCCCTTTACTAGATTTCGATAGGAAATTTTCTATTTTCATACCAGAAAGACAGGGTTGGGATCCCAATTCACTTATAAGTAAACAGGGTATCCCTTTCTACACTGACGGTTCAAAAATGGAATCAGGAACAGGTGCTGGAGTGTTTTGCCAATCTCTCAACATCAGAGCGTCATATATACTCCCGGCTGACTGTAGTGTCTTTCAGGCCGAGATCTTTGCCATTGGAAAAGCAGCTGAATTGGCACATAACGAAAAGCTAAGCTCTTCGGAGATTACTTTTTTCGTGGACAGCCAGGCTGCTATCAAAGCCTTAGCTAGTAAGACCATAAGATCAAAAGCAGTTTTAAACTGTAGGAAGGAATTAAACAAAATCTGCCACACTAACCAGGTAAAGCTCTGCTGGGTTCCCGGACATAGAAATATAGAAGGGAATGATATAGTAGATGAACTAGCCAGGAAAGGGTCAGAAGCAGACACAAGTAGTAGCGACCATTCAGTTAGGGGACCACTCGTCCCGATTGGGGTACTCAAGAGGAAGATAGACCTTAAACTAAAAGAGAAAATCAATATCTCCTGGAAATCCAGAGATGATTGTGTAATCTCTAGAAGTTTATGGCCTAACATAAATGAAAAGGAAACTCGGTATATTCTATCGCTGAGTAAAAAGAACATTAAAATCTTGATAGGTGTACTAACAGGTCATTGCGCCATTGGCACAATTGCTAACAGAATAGGGGCATTTGCATCCGATTTTTGTAGGAGCTGTCAGGATGAGGAAGAAATGGAAACTATTAAACACCTGCTCTGCGAATTTGCAAATGTTTACTATCTCCTATTACGAATTTGTAGTCTTAAGATTATAATATCAAGTTCTTGTAATATATTGAAAAAAATACGAAAATAATGTTGAAAACTAGTATTTCTTAATTTTACCACATGTACCTAGCTTAAGTTGGAATTCGGATTCGTAATCAGCATCAAAAATTAAACGAACTATTACAAAACATAAAAGAATTACGAGCAAGGTTTTTCAAAACTTCAGGTAGAGTCAGATGAAGACTTATGAGTCTTTGATAACTAATAAGAAATTACGAAAACTAAGTGAAATACCAAAATAATTTAAACTGTACCTAAAAGCAAAGATGTACTTTGCAAAATCATCTTGCAATTCAAAGTTAAGAGATATGTACGTCATGTTTTACCGATTTTAGTTGTCTTTAGAATTTTTAAAGAGGTATATTTTAAAAACCTGATGCAGTAGAGAAATTTGAAGGGGAGATTCGAAGTCAGGATATCTTAATCCTCTCAAAAAGTATTTTTTGTTTGGGTGACAAAAAAAAAGTATAATTTTGTCGACCAGTGTTATCTTATCAGACTCAACGGAATTTAAATTTCGCACTCTGAGGCAAAATTAAAAGAACGAATTTCTGACTAATGCTGTTGACCACATGAAACAAAACATAACATGATGAACCAAAACATAAGAAGAATATGATTAAAAATACGAAGTTTTTAATTTTGTTAAATTGAACATATGTCTCAATAAAAAAATAAAACCCACAGCTTATTTGTTTTTTATTATTATTTTCTAAAAAAGAAATAAAAAATAAAAAAGGTATAATCAACTACAATAATTGACCTGAGCAGATCAAATTTGGGAAAACCAAAAAGAAGTGTTTTTCTTGGAAAAAGTACATTTAATATTTTTTTATTTACTCAAAAACTAAGAGGTTACATTTTAAAATCCAGTTTTTGTTTTTTAAGTGAAAATACATTAATGGCGTTAAATCTAAAACAAAATTATACTAAATTACATACAATTTTGAAAAAAAATTACAACTTTATAATATAACATAGATTGAAAAATTTTGGCTTATTAAGTCGTTTGCGTTGATATTCTTTTGCGAGGCAAATTCAAAATCCCAATCGGACCATATCACAAATGCACAATTTCCGATTTTATTATTTTTGACATTTTCGGCATATGAAGGTAGCGGGCTTGCAATTCTATGCGCAGCCACTCTTGCAACATCATTAGGCAATTTGTAGAGAATTTCCTGTGTCGACGTTCGTATGTGTGGTTCCAGATAGTTCTGTGCAGAATGCACTTAGTTCTGGTGATGCAATAGGCATAATGAATTCAGGGAATTCTTCTATTTTGCACGTCCTTAAGTTAACATAAAAACGAGCAAACAAAAAACAGTGCAAAAGTTATAGCGTTTAAAAAATTCCAACGAATATTTTAATTATTTTGGCTAAGCCGATCAATTTGTACATTACCATTTGTATATTCTTCAAAATTGATTCAACCGAATTCAACCCCTGAAGCAAAAAGCACCAACATCATTGAATTCAAAACAAATAAACATCTTAATTAGATGAAAGCTGTTCCTTTATTATTAACACTGCGCATGGGTAAAGTAAAGCATAAATAATTTTGAATAAAAATAATCCTAGTCAGCAAAGAAACAGGAGAATATACAATATATACAAAATTACACTATGGCTCAAAATAAATAAACAAGTTGTTTGCAAAACAGATTATTTTCTAGATATAGAAATATGTATATCTAGGCTTCAATTTGACCAACTTTTACAAAAACTTTCGATGATAATACGTGTTTCTGAGGTTCTTTCTTTTCGGGCGTCTTTGTGACTGTATTCACATAAGTATGTATATTACATCAAGAAACCAAGAGTACCATCATCGCCTGGTTTGAGTCCTTCTTCAGGTGTAAAGTTCAATTTGATTGTTACTTTATTGGACTTTCTCCAAGTGATGAATCTATAAAAAAAAAATTGAGAAACAATATAAAATAGAAATTTCCAATTAGATTTTTCTTTTATTTACTTTTGTTCCTCTCGTTGGACTTGAACTTCTTCGTCGAATTCCGTTGAATCGTCGCGTTGATTTAGGACAAACGAAGGATCCAACATCTCTAGAATGGCTTTGGTGGGACTCTTAACACAACGTGGTTCCTCGATCAGTGATGTCTGCCTCGATAGACTCGTGTTCAATTATGGAGTCAATGTTGCTGCAGGCACGGTCGCCTGTTGTTCGAAATCGATCATTCGCCGTTCCTCTTCCTTGGTTGGCAGTTCCATAATGGTTGTGGTTATATTATGCATAGTTGGGTTAGTTAGCTTGAGGATCAATTGAGTGGACGTGCCAGGCTTCAGTGGCTTTTCACAACGCACAAGCAGAACATCGGGCACAATGGCACATGTTAGTTAGCGATACTTGATCGATCCTGGATGGTACTCCGACTTGATGACATTGTGTTCGCATTGTCGACAACGGAAAGATCGCTTGACCTACAAACACTTCCGCTGCGGATAGAGGTTGTTCACGCTGAATTGTCGTGACTATAAAGAAATTAATTTTCATTATATAAGGAAATCTCAAATGGAAGTTGACTTACTGTTTTTGATATTGATTTTCTGTGTGAAAATCGATGGATTCAACTCGCCGACATCGTCGGTAGCTGCCGAGGGACTGATCTGAATCTGTTTGGCCTTTTGGGGATTCTGCCTCCGAAGAATCCGTTAAGCCAGTGCGATCCTTAGGAGCAAAATGAATGGATTAGTTAATTAATAATTTAATATTTGAATTCACTTAATTTACAGTGAAGGTTGGAAATTTTTTGGAATCTTCTTGCGATTGTACTCTTGTTTTTCTTGCTTTTCTTGCAGAACTACCGACTGGTAATACTCTTTACACCTAGAAAATGAAGATTAAGTGAGTTGACTACGATATGAATGTTTCGATTCGTACTTACACAATTGATCTCCGCGAACTGTTGCGTCGTTTTTTTTGAGCGGCTCGCATTTTATTTCTTGGCAGCTGATGAATATTCCGGGTTGGCAGTTGCTGCTGTTATGTCGTTCCAACACCGACACTCAGCTGCTGGGAGAAAGGCGTTAGCGGCCGACTATTGAATGGCAAAACGTCCACTTGCATCATTGACTTGGTGGTGTTGTTGCTGATGGTTTTGTTGCATTGGATGCGTTTGACTATTGGTAGAGATGGTGACACCTCCACCGTCAACGCCTGCGGCAGCTATAGCCGTTGAGAAGTACATACAAACACACACCTCCTTCGCTGCAAATTGACTTACTTTTTATTCAATGAAGTGAACTTGTATATACTCTTTTCATTATAAAGGTTTTTGGTCTGAAAAATATTAAATTATATTAAATATCAAAACAATTAACAAAAACTTACTCTTAAAATTCGAAACCCATTGTTTTGTTTTGCAAAATTGATTGTCATTTTTGACAGGTCACAAAAATTCCATAAGTTTCTTTTAAGCCCAATCCCCCATTTTGCTTTTTTTTCAACACTCACATGTATTCACTGATAGCGAATTTGAGAGAGTTCACCTCGAATTTGAAAGAGTTCACCTCAAATAAAATTTGAGGGTGTTTCAGGCAAGACGGGTACCGGTCCGTTCTCTTGGTAAATATATTTCTCTATGCCTAGAAACGAAAATTCACATACAAAAATGACATAACGAAATCATAAACGAAAAATTTCGCTGTGCTTTTCGTTTTTCAGTACGCTCATAGAGGAAATATATTATCTAGAGTCCCAACTTAATGGGTTTGCTCTCTTTCGGCCTACAAGCTAAATTGAGAGGATTTTGTCCATAAGGATAAGCATGTGTTAGTTGTCCCGTGCATTTTTTATGGGAAAAAGCCATTATGAATGTAGTTGATATCGAATTTGTGCCCATATTGCTCAGCCGTGGGAGAAAAAACTGTGAGGTGAACTCAGCCGTTAAAAAAATGATCCGTTGCATTCAAAATTTGAAAATGAATGCAATAATTTAAAAAAAATTTATTTTATGGTTCCTTTTCAGTGTAAACTGTGCTAAAACTAATATTTGTCTGCTTTTGGCTTACAAATTCTATGATTTTTATTAAAATTTTTGATAAAAACTAAACAAATCAGGAAGAAAGTATAGGCGCACCATAGAACTGCAATGCGAACGTGGTCCAATTTAATTTGGTTCCCAGTTTTGACAGATTAACAACGAGGTAAGTTTTTTGACAGCGAAAATTAAAAAGAAAACAAAATACAATTTTTGCGATTTCAATTAATGAAAGTGAAGATTAAATTAATGAAAACAAAACAGAACAATATTTTGCAATAAAAAATACAAAAAACATCAAAACTAATCTATTTTTTTGGAGAACTTTTATCTTTAATTTCAGGTAAGTTTTTTTGAAATATACAGTCATTAATATTTGGTTTTGTTTATGTCTGTTAACAAATAGTATAATTACCCTAATTGTTTAACCAATTCTTTTCCTCAGACATTATTACCTTTCAATTAATATATTGATTGAAAGGTTTTACTTATATTATATTTACTTATAGAGGAAATATAATATATTTCCTCTATGATATTTCTCCTAAAAAGTAGCTTCAACTTCCAATACAAGTCAAAAACCAATGCAGCACAAGAAATGCAAAGCGATAAACGAATACAATTGGCCAAATTAGGAAAGAAAAACACCATACGTATTCTTTTTTTTTAATTTTGTTTTATTATTATTATTATATATTTATTGAACATGTAATTAATTACATGCTAATAATAAATTAAAAGAGCTACTAGCTGCAAAGGCCTACCGCTCTATATTATACTTAATTAACTTCTTAATTTGATTTATACATTTATTTCTGTTTCTAATAAGATTTCGTTAATTTTGTATATGTTAGAAGGAAAGGCTTCTGCAGTAAAAATGGAAGCTGTTTGTGGGAGTAATCCGACATGTATCATGTTGCCATCTTCGTGAGTGATTGCAAAGAAGAGCTAATTTCCAGCAGTTGTCTGAAGATTTAACCATTTCTGGAATTGCTGATACATTAGCATTTTCTAACATTGACGAAGCAGTTTCAACTTTTTATAAGATCCTTAATTATTGTTTGGAAAAAATGTACCTTTAAAGAAATCAAAAAATACAAACTTTAGCCACCCTTGGTACACGAAAGAATTGCGTTTACTGCGTAACAAAAGAAATAAGGCATGGAAAATGTATCTCAAAACTCTGTCTCCAACCAACTTCTCTTTCTATGTTGAACTCTTTAACCAATTTAAGTCTCTTTCTAATTTTTTATATGCTAGCTATGTTACTGATATGGGCACCTCTTTGAAAGAGAATCCTAAAAAATTTTGGAAACTTGTAAACCTAAAGAAAAAATCAGATGGCTTTCCAGTTAACTTCACTTACAAGAACCTTTCATTAGATAAAACTGTTGATATCTGTAACGCTTTCGCAACAAATTTCCGTGAGTCATTTGTTAATAACCCTGAAGAAGTTGATGAAGTATATTTTCATAATCTTCACTCCTTTTCGCAAACTAGCTGTAGTCACATACCTGTGCTACAGAGTACGGTCCTTGATCTTTTATCCGCGTTAAATGATGACTGTTCAGCCGGTCCCGATGGTATTCCCCCGATAGTATTAAAAAAGTGTAGTAATGCTTTAGTTGAACCCCTTACGTTCTTATTCAAACTTTCTCTAAAAACAGGCAAATTTCCCAATATATGGAAGGAGTCATTTCTAACACCAATTTTCAAGAAAGGTAACAAGGCGGATATAAGCAACTACAGGCCCATTGCAAAGCTGTCTTGCATTCCTAAAGTGTTTGAACAAGTTGTTTGTGAAAGTGTAGCATTTTTTAGTAAGAATCTCATTTGCGAACAGCAACATGGTTTTGTGAGAAAAAGATCAACCGTTACTAATCTCCTCACATTCTCAAACATATGTTCAAACGCTTTAGAACAAGGTCATGAAGTTGACTGTGTATACACTGACTTTTCTAAAGCTTTTGACCAACTTAGCCACGGAATTATTTTATTTAAACTTAAAGCTCTTGGTTTCCCACCATTTTTTTTAGCTTGGATCAAATCATACCTTGAAAACAGATCCTATGAGGTAAAATTTAGAAATTGTCTTTCTGAACCTTTTATTGCTCAATCTGGTGTTCCCCAGGGAAGCCATCTTGGCCCTTTTTTGTTCATCTTGTCTATTAACGATGTATCGTCATGTCTACGCTCAAGTGAAGTAATCATTTTGGCTGACGATATGAAGATTTTTAAAATAATAAAGTCCACCAATGATCGTATTCTTTTACAAGCCGACATTGATAGTTTCACATTTTGGTGTGGGAAAAATAGCCTTGCCCTCAACCCTTTAAAATGCCAGACGATAACTTTTACTAAAAAACGAATCGGTAGTGTATTTGATTATTGTATATCAAAGCAAAAACTCGGTCGCGTCTCCACATTTAAAGATTTAGGTGTTCATTTCTGTTCCAACTTAGAATTTACACATCACATTAATTTTATTGTTAATAAAGCAAGTTCTATGCTTGGTTTTATAAAACGCTGGGCAAAGGAGTTCAATGATCCCTATGTTACTCTCTCTTTATACAATTGTCATGTTCGTCCTCATCTTGAATATGCTTCGCAGGTGTGGACTCCCTATTACGAAATTCATAAAAAACGTATTGAATCTATTCAACATAATTTCATTCGCTATGCCCTAAAGGGTCTTCCTTGGGATGATCCTTATGATCTGCCTCCCTATGAACATCGTATTCAGCTTCTTCAAATGCAATCTCTCCATCAAAGGCGTGTTAATAATGACTTAGTATTTTTTCATCAACTCATTAATGGTGAAATTGATGCACCTTATTTACTATCTTGTGTACATTTGAATTACCGAGGCGGAACTCATCACCTGCGTACATTTGATTTTATACATATTGACTTCCATAGAACTAACTATGGGAAGAATAAAGCATTAAGTCGAATGAGCATTTTATATAACTTAAACTGTTCATCGATAGATTTAAATTTAAATAAGGTGGGATTAAAATTATTGTTTAGAACCAGTGCTCCACTATCGTAAACGTTTTTATTTTATTTTTTTGTACTGTAATAATTCATGTTAAATGTTAATAATTATTATGTTTTGTATTTTGTGCGTGTGTTAGGCTATAATTGTATTATTTTCTTACTAACAACTAACACATGCACTTATGATGAGCTTCTGATCGTAGTTTGACGCTTGCTATAAGCTTACTACTTTCTGAAAATTCTGAAGTGTAAAAAAAAAAAAAAGGTTGTAGTGGTTGAGGTTTTGGATCCGTCTGTGAGTATGAATTTCCAGTTTTTGGCCTTGAGCTCAGATGAAATGCTGAGTTTGCGGTAGTTTTCTCATTATAAAGGAGTTTGAGTCTATGAGCCAAGGTGGTCCTAGAGCAGATGAAATACTAATTTTTAGAAGATTGTGTTTCGGAAAGCGATGTTACCGGATTGAAGGGTTGTGTAGATGGCCGATGGAATTTTATATATCCTCTTTTGATTAGCCGTGAGATTGATTACTTTGCCGATTAACGATTTGGTTGAAAAAATTAGTTTAGCGTGCAGTTTATGTTTGTTAGTTTCTCTACGCTCTTCAAAGTAGGTAGGCCAGTCTCTGCCAGGATGTTCCTTATGGGAGTGGTGCGGAAGGCGCCAACACTACATCTTGCTGCTTGGTGGTAAGTTGGTTTTATGATTCCAATTGTGATTTTCGGAGAGTTGCCGTATATACAAATGCCATAGTCGATTTTACTTAAAACTAATAATTTAGTTATATTACACAGTGTGCTTACATGTACGCTACTTTTCCTACTCGATAAATACTTAACGATGTTAGACCTAGCAGCTAGCGATTTCTTAATATCTAAGCAATGGTTACGTGGTTACGCCAAGTATATTTGTTATTAAATATTAAACCTAAAATTGTTAATGTTTTGCCATTTTCTATTTCTATATTATTAATATTGATACTAGGAGGATCACAGGAATGCTTTCGGCATACGTGCAAAATCTTACATTTAGGCGAGTTTAGCACCAGAGGAAATTCCCCAATCTAAAATGTCTTTAAGAGCATTAGTAAGCAATGTCTTCATATCATTAACTTTGTTGCTTTTACACATTATATAAACGTCGTCTGCATATAGGCAGTAATTTAAGAGTTTTTGTTTGGATATAATATCGTATATATATTGAAAAGCAATAGAGAACAAAACGACTGATAAAGGAGATCCTTGGGGGATTCCGTTGTCAAGTCGATATGTGGGGGAGTAGGTATTATTGGATTTGATGCAAAATTGTCTGTTACTGAGGAATGATTTTACATAATTAAACATCTTGGGACCAGCCAACATATATACCAATTCTGTCAAACGCTTTTTCGAAGTCTAAAGCAAGTTTAGACACATGGTTTTTGGAGCTTAACGCGCTGAAAATGGAAATATATAGAAGAGCGTCTGTACACCTTTATTTGATTTGAATGCTACTTGGTGTATACTTAAAAGTTTGTCAACAATTTTTTCAAGTATTTTACCCATACATGGTAGGAGAGAAATAGGGCGCTAACCTTCTGGCAATTGTTTGTCCTTTCCGGACTTTGGGATCGGAAGTATAGAAGCTTTTTCCCAGCTTTGGGGGATAACACTTGTACTTAAGATGTTATTATAGAGATCAATAATTCTAAGTTTCACCGTATCTGGAAGATTTTTAATCATAGGATATGATATTCGGTCCCTACTGGGGGTTTTACCTTTTAACTTCCATAGGCAAGATTCAATTTCTGTTAATGAGATATCTCTTTCAATTATAAGAGCTTTGGGATCGCTTCGCCTGATGTCAAATTGGTTGGAAATGATGTTGTTTTTCAAAATTTTGAATTCACTTGTAAAATTTCAGTTGTTTGAATAACTAGACCAACAGTGGGCTATGTAGTTCCCGATTTCAGTTGGATCTGAAATTGGACCATTTGGTGTTGTCAAGTGATTTATTGAAAGAGAAGTAGGATTACCTGTAAAGCATCTAATGCTATTCCAAATTTTACTTGTAGGGGTGTTAGGATTGATGGTAGAAGTAAACTCTTCAAAGCTTTCTGCTTTAGCTATTTTGAGTTGCCTATGAGATTGCTCTGGTTTTGATGTCTTTTAAAGCATTTCCAAGCTGTCATTTTTTCTTTTCGTAGCTCTGCAAGCTCTGTATTCCACCAAGGTGTTACCTTTTGCCGTGGTTTTGGGTGGGCTTGAGGGATAGAAACATTTGCAGCAGACCTAATGACTTTTTGTATAAGTGCCGCTTCTTTATTTGTATTTGAACTTTAGTGTTTATCATAGTGTGATTTTAAAGCTTGAGCTTTGAAAGCAGGCCAGTTCGCAAAGTCGGTTTTAAACTTTGGAGTTGAGGGAGATCTGGTTTAGTATGGATTCAAGGTCGTTTTTGGAAAAACTTCGATGCGGCGAGATATAAAAAGATATTATATGAAGTTTGGTCGGCAGGTCAATTTCTATTGCGGAGCAGGCTATACTTGAGGTGATTAGGATTTCTTTATGTGGTATGTTGTTTTTTACCAGTATTGCGACGCCTTGCTTCGCAGTAGTTTTATCAGCCAGATTATTAAAATAATATTTGTATGTTTAGGCGGAATTGGTGTTGTGTTGCATGGAAAGTGTGTCTCTTGAAGACATATTATAACGGTTGGATTGTGTTCTTTAATTAATATATTTAGCTCATCGTAGTTATTAAAGTAACCTTTCAGGATTCCACTGAAGAATCTTAAATAGGCATTTGTCTTGAAGAGTGGAGTTCTGGGGAAATGAAAATATGTTTTCAAATATTTATGTTCTCAAATTTCAATTACACAAAACAGATTTGTAAAGTTCGTAAGAACTGATTAATATGAGTAACGGCATGAATAAGATGTCTTTGTTTAAAAGGTATAAATAGGGCACAAATATGTGCAATAAGTTTATGTTAATTCTGATACTCGAAGTGTATAGTTTAGGTTAAGCTTGAATAAAGTTTTTTAAAACCTAAACAAAAGGGTTAACTTATTAATTGGCGACCGTGACAGGACGGGTATTCTTTAAATCTGAAAATAAAAAGTAAGATTGAATATCTGTCGTAACGCGTTAAGTGCGTGAGTGAAAAAAAATAGTAACCAAAACTTAAAAGCAAATAAGTATCCTAATTAAAGGGAGAAAGAATTGCATTAAAGAAAAAGAGTTCTGCATAAAAAATAATTCATAAATGAAATATTTCAAATTGTGCGAATACTAGAAATAAATTGCGCGTTAATAAATGATTCTGGTTTAAGAAATATATAATTAGTGTGTGTATTTAATGTCGGACTCAAAACCCTCAGGAAAACCCTCAGGGATAAATGATAAAAAAGAAAATGATAAACGATTAAGTGAGAAATTCATTAGAATTAGAGCCCTCTTTGACGAAGTCCACGAGGAGGATGTGAAAAATAACAATATTTTCAAATAAGTGCAATAAATTGAAGATCAAAAGTTAGTCCTCTAAAAAAAAAAAAAAAGGAAAAAACAATAATAAAAGAAAAACAAGAAAGTGAAAATAAAAAAATTAAATAAAAAAAAAAAGAAAAAATAATTTAAAAAGAAAAAAATTAATTTCCAGAAAAATTAATTAATGAAACATTTGAAAAGGAGCTAGTAAAGAGAAACAGCAGTACAAGTCGGTGATCAGCATTCCAAGATATATTTATATGTATGAAAAAATGATTTTCTTAATATTATTAACGATAGTACGATTGACAACATCTGAAATTATTGACTACACAAGAGAGAATTACCTATTGATAGAAAATGGCGATGCAGCGCTTTATACAAGTTACGATACTATTTTTCATGTAACACATTTAACATATTTTGAAAAAATAATAGAACAAGCAACAGCGGAAATAGATAGAAATTTATACTTCAATTTAGAACCGCGTAACCCAGACGATGCTAATCTTGATCTTAATAAAGATACCGATATGACTATAATAAAAACTCTTTTAGCACAATTAAGAATAACCAACAGGTACAAAAGAGGTATAAACGAAATAGGAAAAATCTGGAAATGGATTTCAGGATCTCCGGATCATGATGATCTTGTCCTTACAGAAAATAAATTAAATGAGCTTGTAACCAGTAACAAGTAGTACCCGTGGCATGATGGTTAGTGCGTTGGACTGTCATGCAAGAGGTCTTGGGTTCGATCCCTGCCTGTGCCACCTTAATTTAAAAAAAAAAAAAACGGGTACTGTCTCTTGCGAGGAATTGACAAATTCTCCAAGAGTAATGCTTGTCATGAAAAAGTGCTTTCTCAAAATTAGCCGTTCGGATTCGGCATTAAACTGTAGGTCCCCTCCATTCCTGACAACAGTACTCGCACACAGGAATGGTTGAGAGTTGTAAGTCACTAGGCCCTGGTTCTCTACGGACTGTTGCGCCACCTAATTTATTTTATTTATTAACCAGTAACAATAAACAGTTCGTAACAAACTCCGAAATTTTTGATGCAATTGAAAAATTGTCTGAATCTTTACACGAAATACAAAATGATGCTCAATTAAAATTAGCAAGAGAGCGTAATAAATTAATTATAATGGAATTACAAAATATAATTCAAACTATCGCATTAGCTAAATCAGGTATACTTAATCCAGCTATACTAAATTTACAGGATATCAAAAAGGTAACGCAACATGAACATGGTAGTATGACTATAACAGACCTTATGGACGTTTCTAAATTTAAAATATTACAAAATAATGAAGTAATAGTAGTACTTATAAAATACCCAATAATTAATAAAAATTGTAAACTATTTGAAACAAGGGCCATAAGCCAACACGATGGAAAATTGTTAATAAACAAAGAAATTGCTAAATGTTTAAATGAATTCATAAATGTTGAAGATTGTAAAAAGGAATTAAGATTTAATTTTTGTAAACTTTCGAAAAATGATTCATGCTTGTCAAATATACTTAATAATAAGAATGCAACATGTAACAAAATAAAGGAAAAGAATTTAGATTTAGAAATTATAAAAGATGGTTCAATTCTTGTAACAGGAAAACATACCATTAATAATACTATTGTAAATGGAACATACTTAATCAATTTTGAAAATACTACCATTATTGATGGAAAATTATATGAAAACCCAACATTTGTAATACAAAACTATTTAAAGACATATAGTATTGATAAATTTGAAATTAAAGAATATTTTGAATCATATAATGAAAATTTAAAATTTGATAATATTAATGTAACACAATCTATGAAAGATGAAATTGTCAATAGCCCAGTTATGTCATCATTTATACTTATATTAATAATTATAATTATTGCAATATGTTTCATGTATTATTTAAAAATTAAATCATCATATGAATCACGTCTACGTCATAGAGAAGAAGTCAAGTTCAACAAATTGCTAAAACGTGTCGAGATATTGACAGCAGAAGCGGGACGTTCTACTCTTAAGAAGGAGGGGAGTTAAGAAACGCATTTTACATGCAAATTAAATTAGAAAACAGAACCAATTAATATACTTTGGAGTCACACTTAATGTTGACTCACTAATGAAAATATGTTTTCAAATATTTATGTTCTCAAATTTCAATTACACAAAACAGATTTGTAAAGTTCGTAAGAACTGATTAATATGAGTAACGGCATGAATAAGATGTCTTTGTTTAAAAGGTATAAATAGGGCACAAATATGTGCAATAAGTTTATGTTAATTCTGATACTCGAAGTGTATAGTTTAGGTTAAGCTTGAATAAAGTTTTTTAAAACCTAAACAAAAGGGTTAACTTATTAATTTACATAAGTAGCAAAATATGTACATATATCATATATTATTTTGGTGGGAACTTGTAAATGTTTACAAAAAACTTTCTTTGCACCACCAGTTAACAAATTTTTTTTGTGAGTAAAGTATGTTGCTGCCAATTTTACATATGTGTGTGTGAAAAAGGGCAGCTTCTTGGGTAATTTTGCAAGGAGATTTAGTTTGTAAAGTATTTTTTCAATTTATTCTATCCAATAAACATTTTTTTTTTGCAATTTTATAGGTGTTATATTTGTATCTAGGGAGGAAGTCCTGGTGATAGGGAAATGACCACTAGCCTGTGGCCAAGCGAATTGCATTTGTCGCCCTGTACTACAACTAAACTGCGACTCTTATCAGAACCATCGACCGAATTTATGGTGTGCTTGTTATAGGGACGGGAACAGGTCGACACGACACATGACGAAACTTAGCACGGGAGGCCGACGAATGAGACGCTATACGCTAATTCTTCTTCATGTACGTCCTGAAACCAACCACAGCCAACAGGACACTCGACAACACATACAGGACCAACGACCGAACAAGCTGTCCCATTTCTTCCATCTAACCGACAGGCACAAGGACCACTTAAAGTGTCTTTTCCTGCACTCGCTTTATCTTCTTTCGTATGATATTAGGGTCAGAGATGGTGAAAAGAGACCCAGGTCAACATGTGTGAACGTTTTATGTGTTGAAAAATGTGTCGGGCAACCGTCATTTAAGATCACAAGACTGAAATTTAAAGTGATCTTTTAAATATGGTTTGTTTGGGCGTTCGGGTTGGACAAGCTGTGGATTTGAGTGTGCCTCCCAAAGGAGTTAAGAGGTTTATTTTCATAAGTTTCTATTTACATACATTATTATTTTTGACAAAAAAAAAAGCAGAAAATTAAAGCCAAAATAACAAATTTTTCTTTACTTTAGAACAATCTTCAACATGAACATGGAAACTGATGCCACATGTAAGTATTACATCAATGCCAAAGTAAATCTTTTAACATTTTTACAATTTTTAGTGACAAAGAAATGGAACTTTTCTGTTGGCGAATTTATTCCACAATCCACACCATTACCAATCAATATAGTACCTCAACCCACATCGAAGAGAATGTGTGTCCTGAAGTGTCTTGACTACCATTCTCTTCATAGATGCCCACAGGACGATGCATGGTAAATCATTATTTATTTATTATATTGTATTTTTTGTCGATATTTGGGTGATATCACCTCAATATTTATATTAAAACAATTACTTTTGTAAAACCTTTTTTTTTTTGAATTCATAAGCATTTTAAAGACCAAGCAAAGCGTCTACCTGTGTGGGCTGTGCCAGATTCTGTTGCCCAAGATTGTTCTGCTGCTGTCCCGGATGACATTTTTATTGTCGAAGATATTGGATACAATACCGTATCCTTTAGCACACAAGATTTTTCAACGCAGACATGCTCTGCGTTAAGAAACAACACACCGAAAAAGGTAAACTTGAGGAAAAAAAATTTAGAGCTGAAAAACAAAATTCTACAAATGCAAGTGGAGCACGAAAAAAAAATCCGCTCTAAAGATTGTGAGCTTTTGTCCCTGAAAAAAGAAATAGAAAAATTAAAGGAAAAAGTCGAGTTTTTACGATTAGATTCAGAAAAGTTGCCAGTAGATATAAAAATAGTAGTAGACAATAGTGTTAGAAACTTTGATAGGCCTCCTCAGGGACGTAGGTATAGTACAGAGTTAAAAATGTTGGCGCTTTCAATTCTTTTTATTTCTCCAGTTGCTCATAGGTTCCTAAAGCCGTTGTTGGATCTTCCATCTGAAACAACTCTTAGGGATTTTATTTCAACCTGGCCTAAAACTCCAGGATATATAGATTTTAATGTCAAAAGCTTAGTGCTTAAAATGAGTGAGAGTCAGCTTCCAGATATTTATAAATATTGTTCCATTTCAGCTGACGAAATGTCCCTAAAAACTCATTTTGACTATAATAGGAAAAGCGATTTAGTTGTAGGTTTAGAAGATTTTGGCGATGACGAATCGTGTTCAGCCTTCCCAGCAAGTAGTGTTTTAGTTATCATGGCTCAAGGTATAGCAAAGAGATGGAAACATCCTCTTGCGTATTACTTTGTTAGGAATAGTTGTCCTCCGTCCGTTTTAAAAAAACTTTTGTTCAAAGCTATCACTGCGTTGCAAGACAATAATTTATGTCCCGTGCAATTTGTTTGCGACCAGGGTTCGAACTTCAGAGGCTTGGCCAGGGTGCTGGACATCAGCCCCGAAAAGCCGTATTTTGAAGTCAACAGTTCCAAGATATTCTTTTTTTATGATGTCCCGCATCTACTTAAGAGTGCTCGAAACTGTCTTCTTTAAAATGATATAATTTTTGCAGAACAGGAGAGAGCATCTTGGAACGATATAATCTATTTGTACGATGTCGATTGTGCAAATGAATACCAATTATGTCCCAGGTTGACTCAGGACCATATAAGGCCAAATAATTTGCAAAAAATGAAAGTTCGTCTTGCAACGCAGGTTTTTAGCAATACTGTTCATGCTGCGTTTAAAAGCCTTTTAAAATTTTAGTCTAAAACTATGCTTCACACCTCAGAACTTATTTTATTTTTCGGAGATCTTTTTGATCTCTTTAATTCTTCAAAGAAAACAGCGGAACAAGAGAAGCAGGCAGGATTTACAGGTAGTGAGAAACAAAACGAATTTCTGATGTTTGCCGATTCTCTTCTTTAATCCATTCGCGTGATTAGCAATGATTTAGGCGGTGACCAATAAGTTTTCTTTTATAAAAGGCTGGATTCTTAATATTCAATCCCTTCGGTCACTTTGGGAACATCTTACCTCATCCGATTTTGAGTTTTTACTCACTCGGTATTTGAATCAGGATTGTTTTGAAAATTTTTTCGGTAAGATTAGGTGCGCTAACGGAAATAATTCCCGACCTAGTTGTCAAAATTTCCAGAGCGCTTTTCAGAAAATTTGGGGTATTCAATACCTTAAAATTGTTAGAAGGGGCAATTGTAGTGTAGAAGAGGATAGTAGTTTAAATGAAATATTTAGTTCAGATAAAAATTTAAGAGGAGATATAGATTGGTTGCATTATGAGCAAGATGATGATCCAGATAGCATTTCGAGGATTGTGTTATCTAACGACATAAGTGGAGATGAGTTCATTAATGAAAACAGCTTTGTTTATGTTTGTGGCTGGCTATATCGAAAATGCTTTCAAAATCATACTTGCCCTTATGAGTTACCAACAGTTTCAGAATCCGCCCAGTCCGATAGCTTATATTTTTCGTCTCAAAAACAATTCCACAACCGGAACCTCGTTGCTCCACCCCCGAGTTCGTGGAATACATAAGACATCTGGACAATGTGTTTGTAGAACATTTTTCCACGTTGTGTCATATGAAAGGAGTTGCAGAACACTTTTTCCAAGCTTTTCAGTTTGATCCCTATTATTCTTGCTGCGAAAACTGTGACCCAAATTTTCTTCTTAAATTTTTTATTAGAGTTAGAATTCACTTTGTTGTTAGACTTATAAATTTAAGAATTAAAGAACCTAATTTTAGGAATAAAATGCTCACAATTATGCATTTGTAATTTTTTTTCGACATGTGATATATTGATAATTATTTAGTAGTTATTTATTTATTTATTTTATTGTTTTTATTACTTTTTGATTATAGTATTTATAAAAAGTATTAATATTTTTTTCTTCAAGCATAGTGCAATAGGCCTACCGGGGAAACCGAACAGCTTATCAAAAAATCGGTTAACGCACTGAAAAGCATACCTCATGGGTAGTGTGGAAATGCTTACATTGTATTATAACTAGAACCTCATTATTATGATTATTATATATTTATTATCATCTCTGTTATAATATATTACGTATAATTATAAAAAATAAATGTACACATTATAAATTGCAAAGAAAAAATATTTATTTTCAAGAGAGGTATCTAACGATTACCTAAGCAAAGTAAGTTTTAAATTGAATGGACTAGTATTGAATAACATACATACATGAACAATCATTAAGACTCTTCAAACAAATATTTACATTTCTAAACTATGGAAACTTAATTAGCCAACTCTGTTCTTCCCTCATTTCATATTCAAAACTTTAAAGGCTAATGTGCACATACATACACGGCTTTTAGAGGCTATCTAAATTCATGAAACTCTCTAAAATCTTAAAGACACGTGCCAAAACTTGCAACATCGAAACCAGAAGTAATTAAATTAAAGATCCAAAGCAAATTTTAATTGATTGCATTACTCATTTAAATGTTTATCCATAACATGCAATATCCAAGGCATCGGAATTATCAAAAACCAACCGGTCTGATTCCGCCTCCTTTGCCCTAGACCACCACTAGCAATCTAAGAAGATTTCCTTATGGCCGCAGTGCTAGACATAGAGAACTGCCAGCACATATAACGCCTCATTATATTAAGGTTTGCATCCAACACGTGAAGTTAAACTGCCAGTCCGGGCGCTCAACCCTATAATTACTGAAATAATAAACATATAAGGCTTTTCGAGGCTAGCTTTTTTTAAAAAAAATTTGCGATGATTTCCCAAAATATCTTTTTCTTCCTTTTACGAACCTTTTATTACGAATTTGTACCCTTAGGTTAAAACATAAGTTCTTGTAGTATATTAAAAATTACAAAATAAATTGTATAAATGGTGTTTATTAGTTTGAGCATATATACGTAGCTAAAATCGAAGTTCAGATTCGTAATCAGCATCAAAAATTAACTCTTTAAGGAACTATTCAAAACCATAAAAGAATAACAGTCAAGATATTTCAAAACATTAGGTAGAATCAAATGAAAACACATGAGTCTTCTCATAACTAATATACTTAGTTAGACAGATGTCAAATTCCAGCCCTATACTTTTGAAACCGCAAATGATCTAGACTTTAACACTTATTTTTCTTCAAACGTTTAGCAAATGCTCTACCAAATCACCAATCACGCCTCCCAGTCTGCTTTTTCTCTTTTTTAAGCCTCCCCAATACAAAAATCAGTGATAAAATAGTTTTAACGTGATGCGCTTTGCGTTTTAAAGCGATGATTTGATTTATTTATATTAAGAAAGAAAAAATTTAATTTCATTTCATTTTATTTATTTTATAAAAGCCTTGAGATGGGATTGAAACTAAAAATCTACAATTCAATTAATCTTATAACATAAATATGGAAAATGATGTACATACGTTTATAAATTAAATGAAATTCTTATCAAATGTATTTTTCTTTTCTTTGTACTTCAAAACTATGGATCTATACAATAATTTATATATGTATATATTTATTCTTATGGTGTTAAAAAGTCATTAGATGAATCATTTTCGTCGTTGGGTTCGACTTTTGTTACATCACTTTGTCCTTTCTTAACGTGAACTGCCGAAAAATGTCTACGAAGTGAACTCTTATCATTACAACCAGGACACGAAAACAACATTCCTTTATGTGTCAGGAGATGTCTACTCAATCCGGATGGGTGAAGAAAACTCTAAAAAAGAAAAAATCAATTTAGAAAAACTTACTCCACTAGCTTCCTGTGGGATAAACTACACTCACTTTGGGACACAAATGGCATTCATTTTTGGTTATTTGAGGCACGGCCAGGTGAACCGCATTTATGTGTTGTTTCATCAATAATCTCTGCACAAAGGGCCTCGGACAGTGGGGACATTGGTGATAGCGGTTGACGGTGTGTATGGTCTCGTGACGCTTGAGGATTTCCTTTTGCATGAAATTCTTTAGAGAGGATTTTTTAGAGAGGAACAGGTAGAATTACACCTAACGAAACCAAACACACATACTGGTAATAGCGATATTGAACGATTCCACTCGACCTTGCAAGAGAAGTTAGTGGCAATTAGGAATGAAAATTTAACTTTAATACAAAAAAGAAAAAGAAAAAAGAACAGACAAACTAAATAGAAATAGAAAAGATTATAATGAAAATATGCAAATAGCACCAATAAAAAATTATAAATTTTTAAATTATTACAAGAACCAACCAAGATATAGACTTAAGAAACTATCTAGAGAACATCCTATTAATATTAAACGACCTCGTTTACTTGCAGATAATATTACTTTACCTACTAATAATACAAGTAACACCAGTACAATCGACGCTGACAATTAATAAATTGACTACGAAAAATGGATACTCCATTATAAATATGGGACAGACTGAAATTATTCAAGATACACAAACCATACTTCACATTATAAATATTCAAGACTTAAGCCAAACCCTTGATTCAATAAGAGATAGTGTTAAAAAGTTACAAACAGGAAATGACATGACAATCAGAAAGACAATAGAAAACACTCGAGCTAAAATTTCGGCAGTAAAACCAGAAAAGACTTAAACAAACAAATTAAAATAAATTCCCATTTTAACGATTCAATCTTTGATCTTAAAAATATAATAAAAACAGATACAAAACAATTAGCTCAAACATACAAAGAATTATCTATTAATGAGAAAGGCATTATTAAACAGCAATTTAAAACTGATCAAATATTAAAATTACGAATTTTAGAAGATAAAGTTAACCAAATTATAGACACTATAGCTCGGAAGCTAACTCCCAGAGAAAGACGTGGCCACAGTTAAGGTATCTAGCTGCAGATCGAGAAGGATGGAGACGTTTTGTTGACGCCCTATGCCCCGTACGGGGTTAGAGGACCTGATGATGATGATGATACCACAGATAAAATTAGGAATGGTTCACCCAAGCATATTGACAGCAACAGAAATAACAGAAACAAAATTGGACTTCTATAAATTAAAAAACGTAAGAGAAGTAATTTTAAAATACTGTAATATTCGGCTTGGTCCGACAGTTAAAACTTATTCAAACTTCGTAAATAAAAACACAAATTCACTTTCTTCAAATTACTCACAAAAATTCTTTATTCAACACTTTCAATTAATACTTTTAAAACACAGTCTTTACTTTCAATTATTATTTTACACAGTCCTTACTTTATCGCAGTTCACAACCAATAATAAACCGCTTCGCTTCCGAGCGCCTATTTATATACCTCAAATCGGTTCGAGAATCAACGAGGTTGTTCTCGATGCTTAACGAAGTTCTCCTCTTTATCACTAGATGCTTAACGAAGCTAGTTCCCCTCTTAATCCCTAGATGTTGCCCCTTTCGAGGTTCTTGTATGCGGTGCACTGAATGTTTTCGAATTGAGTTCCCCTCTTAGCCACTAGATGTTTCTCGATGCTTAAAGAAGCGAGTTCTCCTATTAATCCGATATTAAAAGAGATAAAAAGTGTATACACATTACATTGCCCCCTCCTAGGATTGATCGTCCCGAACAAATCCATCGTTCTCATCACCACTGTAGTGATGTAGCCGGTCGCGATGTACAACTTTAGGTTTTCCTCTGACTCCTTTTTGTATCCGGTACACGACATCGTTGATTTTTGTAGTGACTGTATATGGACCTTCCCAGTCACGTTGAAGTTTCGGTGATAACCCTTTTTGTCGATGGGGATTGTAAAGCCACACCCGATCTCCTGCTTGGAACTCTGTTGTTGTCGCTCGTATATCGTAGCGTGTCTTCATTCGGTCACTGAACATCTTTATTTTCAACCTGGTATTGTCGTGGATCTGAAGGAGTCTTTCTCTGTTCGTCGAACCGCTCTAGAATATTCTGCTGTTCTTTCTTTTGGTCGCTTCTTTGGGCTTCTAGTTGTTTGAGAACATTCTGCTGTTCTTGCATTTGGTCGCTTCTTTGGGCTTCTAGTTGTTTCAGGACATCATTCCTTTGGGCTTCTAGTTGTTTGAGAACATTCTGCTGTTCTTGCTTTTGGTCACTTCTTTGAGCTTCTAGTTGTTTGAGAACATTCTGCTGTTCTTTGAGGACATTATTTTCATTCTCTTCAAATTTGATTAAAAGAAGTGTTAGATAAGGCAACATTTGCATTCAGGCCTGTCGAGAGGGCGGGGGAAAGGGGGGGGTGAAACCCCCCGGGCCCGGGATTTTCTAGGAGAAACACCTTTTACGTCATAGTTGATTCAATTATATCTGGAGTAGGTAATAGATCTTCATACTATTTTTTTTAATAGTTAATCGACCGTATTATCAGTTACTTACATGTCGTTGGCAATATCGAATTGAATGTATGATTCTGTTCGGATTCTGATCTAATCGCATGTAGAATTATTTTCTATCAATCCTCCATTTCAACTAAACTGGATGATACCCGTAATATTGATTTGATGATTAACACTTTTTTCGGTAAATTTTTCAAACAAAAAATGATTATTTCCGTTAATTCTAACCAATTTCATGCTATTCGTAATTGAAATTAGAACGTACCATATCAGTAGGCATGAACTTTAAAAAAAATGCTAAATATGGGGGGGCCCGACATTTTTCCGTCCCGGGCCCGGAATTCCTCTCGACGGCCCTGCTCTCACCTCAACCGGAACAACTAGTAACACAATGCTTTCTCTTCTTGTTATCGGTTCCAGATTCCAGGCTGAAAGAAGTACTTTGCATTGCACAGATGGTGACAAATGACGTCCGTGTGCTATTGCTATTAAATGCTTCAATTGATTCAGCGATCCCTTAACTTCATAGCCACTTTTTCGACATGTATGTATATCCTTCTCAACGAATAAAGCATGTCAGACCGGTTTCATCGCGAAGCTTTTCTTCAGTCTTCTGCAATATCTATCCCTTCGCTGTAATCGGCCCTTCTCATTCCTACAGTTCAAAATTGAGGACATAAGAACCTATCAGAATAGAGCGATTTGATTGATAGGAGCAACATCTTGTCATCAAGTGTAATTTCAACTAAAAAAAAAACAAAACAATATTCATATAATTTGAGTTTTAAATGAATGCGACGAATGCACTTACCTTGAATTTGTACCTCTTCGTGGCTGTGGATTTTTCGTTCCAGAATATATATGTTGGCTTCCTTCTCGGAGAATTCCACTTCTTTTGCTGCAACTATCTCCTTGGTTTCTTCTTTATCTGAGGATTAAATTAAGTACAATTTCATTATATATTTTTATTTAAATAAATTGATACTTTGTTTTACCTTCATTTGCATTACTGGGAATGAATTTTGTTTTGTTTATATTATTTTGTTGAGTTGTCAAAATTCTCACCTCGTTGTTAAGCTGTCAAAACTGGGCTTAACTTAAATTGGAGTTTGCATTGCAGTTCTATGGTGCGCCTATACTTTCTGCATGATTTTTTCTGTTTTTAGCGAAACTTTTCATAAAAATCATAGAATTTGTTTGCCAAAAGCAGTCAAATATTATTTTTAGCACAGTTTTAACTGAAAGGAAGTTGCAAAAATAATTTTTTCTTTAAATATTGCATTAATTTTTCAGTTTTTGAATTCAACGGATTTTTTTTTAACGGCTGAGTTCCCTCATAGTTTTTTCCCCCGTGGTTGAGCAATATGGGCACAAATTCCATTACAACTACATTCATAATAACTTGGTCCCATAAGAAATGCAGGGGACAACTAACACATGCTTATCCTTATGGACAAAATCCTCTCAATTTAGCTTGCAGGCCGAAAGGGAGCAAACCCATTAAGTCGGGATTCTAGATAATCAGCCCTGTCAGGAGTTTCACCCGAAATATTTTTGTTCCCCCGGATTTTAAAAAGCTATCAGGAGTTTCGCCCGAATGAAATTTCACTTCGAATTTAAAACTGACAGTTCGAAAAATAGGTATGTTCAAAAAACTGAGCTCTCAATAAATTTCCCATCTCTGTTATGGAAACAGAGAATGAAATCTGAACCTAAGTTTTTCTTGAATATAAAAAAGTATAAAACGAATGAGGTGTTGCAATTTTCTGTTAAAATTGTGGCCACTGAGAGCCATGGCACGATTTTTAATCCCTCTCCAATCGATTTCTTCAAAAAAAAAAACTTTCTGAGTAAGCGGACAAAAAAAATTTCCCCTCCGTTCTTAAGTAGGGTGCCTTTTCGTATTCAGAAAATGAACAAACCTACCATCTGAATGTTTGCTTTGACAGTTGTTGTTTACAAGGATTAAATCAATCGAATATTGGTTTTTGTATTGCAAAAAAGCAAAAACTGTGAAATTTTAATAATAATTTTTAAAATATAAAAATGCGGAGCATAGCCATGCATATCCTTTTGCTTGAGGAAGAAAAAGAAGAAGAGGCAAAACTGAGTCGAACTGTTCGGAGGCAGTTAAGAGATCATTCCAATCCGTTGGAGTTACCTGAACCATTGTAAGAATGGAATTAAATTTTCAGCTTTATTTAATCTCTAATTATAAATAATCTTCAGATTTCAATAGGTCTATAGAGTTAATAAGGCAGCCTTTACGTACTTGCTAGAGGTCTTAACTGACGCATTGCCCTTTGGAATACCACCCGTTGTTAAACTTGCCGCTTGTTTGCGTTTTTTTTCAGAGGGTGGATACCAAAAAGGTGTCGGTAATGATTACCAAGTTGGACTAGCACAATCGTCTGTGAGTGCCGTACTTTCTCAAGTTCTGGATATATTTGAAGAAGAACTTTGTCCACGCTGGATTTCTTGGCCAACACTGGATGAGCAACGACAAACAAGCCAATTTATTTTTCTAAATACAAGCTGCCGGGCGTTGTTGGATATGCATCGATGTTACCCATGTGAATATAATTTCACCTGAAGTTAATAAACATTTATTTTATAACCGCAAAGGAAGATGCAGTTTAAATGTTTTGCTGGTAAGAAGTCTTTTTTATGACTGGTCTATAAATAGGTATTGACAAATTGTTTTACACTTAGACCATCAACTTAGAATACGATTTATAGATGCTACACATCCCGGGGCTTGTCACGATTCCTTTATATGGAACGTAAGTGACTTAAGATCCAAAATGGAAAATGATTATTTGCAAAATAATGATATAAACGCATGGCTGTTAGTGATCGGTACAACTTCTTCATATTTGTGTCCATTTGATTGTTATGCTCTTTCATCACTACAATAGCTTCATCAACCTTCACACAAAGTGATTTTTGGACTTCAAGTTCTTCCATAAGAACTTGCTGCGCGTTGACTTTGTCAATCCTTTTTTTTTTTGGCCTTCTTGAAATGTTGTACTCAGAGCGGAGGCACTACTGTCGATAATTTGAGAAGGAACAGGTGGTGGAGCCGAAACAATGGTAATCTCCTCGATATCTTCTATCTGTTCCTCTTCATATACATTTTCATCGGATGTGTAAAATGCTTCCGATTTGTACGTTTCTGTGTTCTCATTTGGTTTCGTCTTTGGCTGATGCAGTCCAAATGAAGAGGAGGCAACGACACCCTCGACTGCCGTCTTCATTCCAACGAGTTGGAAAATTGCTTCCTCAGAGGGAGAGAACTTCCTAGTTTTGTTTGGTCCACCACCTGTTCCTTTTTCGTAAATTCGGTTTTGAGAGGCCTTCTTCCGCACGTATCGTTTTTGGTCGGCCCATACCTGATAATAATTAATTTGTTTAATACAAAAACACAACAAAAATAATTTCTTACCTTCTTCTATTCAAAATCACTTTTAGTAGGAGGCCCAGCGCTATTCAGCTCTAACGTTAGCTGCTTCCAAAATGCAGTAATTTGGTTTTATTTTCTTTCACGAAACCCCTCGCAATGTCAGGGTTTCCCTGCATTTTCAGCAAGAGTTATCACTTTGTTTTGTGTTTATTGATTTACTTCTGAAAATAAAACAAAAATTAATAAATGTTTGCAATAATAAACAATTTCGTCGAAAAACTTACATTTTAACGTTGTTGCCTTCCTGTTCACCGCCAAAATTTAAGTGAACATTTTATCTGTCAAGTGTGTGATATTTCGCCCGAATTGAATGCTCCTGATAAGGGGAATTTTTCGAACATCACTTTTTTTCGGGTGAAACTCAAAGTGAAGCCTAGTACGCTGCTGATGCGAAACGAAATGTCCCATACAAAAATGACATGACGAAATCATAAACGAAAAATTTCGCTGTGCTTTTCTTTTTTCAGTACGCTGCTGAACGACGAAATGCGACATTTTAATGGAGAGCTGTACTAGATTTCTTAGTACAATTCTCCACTCTTTTCGTTCTCAATTTAATTGCCCGGTATATTAATTGCTTGCAAAATTTTCACGTTTAATTTATTTATTGAAAAAAATTGTTTACAAATTAAAATTGAAAAAAATTGGAAACTTTTTTGACTTCATTAAACAAAAGATGCTTTGTTTTGCCATGGGATCGACCCGTAAGGTGAATTGAAATAATTTTTGAGCTTATCCCGTACATGCTTTCCTATATTACAGTGCAAGGTTGTATAGACGAGTAATGAATTGCATCAGGTGAGATTCTTTTTCTCCATTCACCTGCAAATAAACACCCAGTTTCGTCGTAATAATCGGTCATTTTAGAAGGACAGTATGTTTCCTTATTATATGTGTATTTGACCAATTATTTTATTTATGTATATATAAGTGTTAGGCTTTTTTGGTCTTTTTTTTTGGAATGCAAATAAAAAACTTATTTCATTCTTTCCCAACGTTTCGTAAGTGTTCCTTACTTCTTCAGGGGTGTCTTTATTCAATATTTATTATTAAATCACATTAATTTTATCAATTTTACTCCCATTACTGAATCCTTCCAACGACGGCACTGACACAAAATTGAAAATAAATTAACAAAAAGAATATGAAATAAATAATAGACATAAACAAGAAAAACTATCAAATTAAACAGAATTGACACTTATATCACAGAATTTTCGCAGGTACTTTTTGATTATAATGCTAAAGCATAGCTTTGTTTTATACTATCGATGTCTTCTTTTGTGTTCATTGTCCTCTTAATTTTTTGCTGGATACGTAAGCTTTCCAAAGTGAAACGTGTGTTTAATTTCCTCTCCCTGTCCAGTATTTTTACCCCTTGGAAGTCCATCGAGTGTCCACTCTGTGCTATGCGCTGCGAAAGCCCTGTTGTCTCTTTATTCTTTCTTACGTCTGCTTCGTGTTCCGCTAGTCTTACACCTAAGCTTCTCTTCGTTTGTCCTATGTATACAAGATCACATTTTTCTTTACCTTTGCCCTTGCATTCAATTTCATAGACTACGTTGTGTTGTTGTTGTTTTTGTATTTTAGATTTTGTATTATCTCTGTCCAACAAAAATAGTCAGTACAGAGAAGATAGGACGTTTACCTCTCACTCTGACTGAAGTGAAATCTCGTTAACCTGTGAGAGAGAGCAAATATTACAGGGTTTCCGTAGTGCCCATTATAAATTTCGAAAAAGCTCTGATAAATATTAGTAGGGATACCAACTTTTGATTTTAAATTGAAAGTTAAAAATAAATTCCGTTTAAGAAAATTTATAAATTATGTACATAATCCCGAATTCAAAAACCCCTTTGTGAAAACTAAGAGTAACATAAATTCAATTATGAAAAAATAATGAAAATTTTCGATTCTGTATCACACAATATTCACAAATACACAATTTATAAACAACACAGCACAGATTTATAATAAAATAAAAGCAGTTCTTTTTTTGGCACTGATTATAAAACACCGTATAAATAAACACTTTTTCAAAGAATATTTTTTTTATGAACAAAATCACTATTTTTCACCATCTATAATTACACCATGTATTACAAATAATTTTCACTTAAACTCAACCCTTTGCTTCCTAGTGGTTTCGCAATTAAACCAAATACTCTATATTTTTTCTTTATATTCCTACTGGTTTTTTTTTAAATTTTTAGTGAATATTATTTTTTTTTATTTAAATGCATTATTCATTATACACATTCTATATAAATTTTAAGTTTTTATACAAATATTTGAAAAAGTTGACATCTCCGGGAACAAAGGGTTAATTTACGAAGAATAATAAATAAACTTCACTTACCGAAAAACAGCAAGCGACAACACCATTCCCATATTTGTTCTCAAAAGCTTTTAAAAAAGCACACATTCTGAAAGCTCCCAAACAAAATCCAAAGAAAAATCCACCATGATTTACATTAACGTGGAAATGGTAACTCTAATAACAATCTGATTATTTTCAATACATACGAAGAGGGTTGTTTGTGAACACATTATTTATCAGTGTCAGTGTGGCTTTGGCTGCGCATGGTAAAGGTTGTGGGGATGTACGCTCGTCGAAGCGTAATTACAACTACAATTTATGTGTAAGTCAGTGGTTGAATTTTCTTTTTCAGTAGGTAAAAAGGGAATAAAACCACTGACTGGCACCATTTGCAAGAAAAAAGCTCTCCCATAAGACGTGTACTGACTATTTTTGTTGGACAGAGTATAGTAAAAATTGATTTGATCGTTAGATTTGGTTTATGTGAAAATTTTATATTCTCTTTCTCTATTATTCTATGTAAATTTCTGTTGTCTGTGAGCTTTGGAATGTAAGGTATAGAGAAAAACTTCTTTTCTTTATTATCAGCTGTAGTGCTTGAATTTTTGTTATTGTTTTGATTTAATTTTGTTTTTAAGTTTTCTTTTCTTTTTCTTAGTAGATCGTTGATTATGTAAAATGGATAGTTATTTGTTTTTAGTATGGATTTTATTTTTCTTATATTTTCTATTTCATATTTTTCGTCACTGAGGTCTAAGACTTTGTTTATAAAATTGAATGCGGTGTTTACTTTTTGTTTAATTGGCTGTGTTGAATGAAAATTGATCATACGTCCTGATGTAGTTGGTTTGGAATACCAATTATATATAATTTTGTTGTTTTCTCGGTGTAGAAGTAAGTCAAGATATGGAATGCTATTATTTTGTTCATTTTCTATTGTAAATTGTAGTTCTTTATGGTATGAATTGAGTTGGTTAAGTATTACGTCTTTGTCTTTTATTTTAATTATGGCGAAGATATCATCCACATATTTCGCAATATATTTTATTTGTATACCTTTTTTGTTAAGTTGTTGCGTGGTGTCGTCAAGAAGATTGTCTAATATTACGTCCGCAATTGTTGGGGATAGGGGATTGCCCATTGGCATACCATATATTTGGGAATAAAAGTTATCCCCAAATTGAAAATAATTATTGCCACGTAGGCAAAAGTTTCCTTATTGTTGGTTAATAAGTAATTGTGGAGAAAGCAACAGGCACTTATTCAGCCCTATTGTGAGTTTCACGTGAACAAGATTCCACCCGATAAAAATCCCTTTTTTCAATTCGCCTATTGTGAGTTTCGGGCGAAAAAAAAATCATGTTCGAAAGATTTCCCTTATTGGAAGCACTCAATTCCGCCAGAATGAAATGTCATTTGGCGCTAAAATATCCACTTATTTTTAAGAGGTGAGCAGAAGAACAACAAATTTTACAATGTAAGTTATTTATATTAATTGAAGTTGCAAAATAACAAAATAACTGTATTGTTTGTATCTATATGTAAGGACCAAATCAATAAATGCAAATCCAAGCGATATGCTGCTAATCAAGATGCAGGAAAATCCTGAAATCGCAAGAGGTTTTGTCAAAGAAAGTAAAGAAAAAATAAATGCATTTTGAAAGCAGATTACATCTGAGCTTAATAGCGCTGGGTCTCCAATCAAGACTGAGTTCGAATGGAAGAAGGTAAGGGTTCAATTTAATTCACATTGCTGAAGACTGGACAAAACAAAAAAAATTTTAATTAGGCTTGGATCGACCAAAAACGCTACGTGAGGATAAAGGCTGCTACAAACAAAATAACGGAAAGAGGAACAGGAGGTGGACGTAATAGGACACTAAAATTCTCTCCTGCTGAAGAAGCCATCTTCCAGTTTGTTTCTTCAAAATCGTTTGGGTTAAATCTACCCAAAAAGAGAAGTTTCGAAAATATGGAAAATGAAATTCAAATTGAATATTTTTTGGATGAATTTGAAAATGATGAACAACATAACCAACAGAGTGCTGATGTTATAACATATTCACTTTCTGATCCTATTCCAGTCGTACCTGCAACTATTCTTGCTTCAACCAGTCAAACCACCAAGAAAACAAAATAAATGCAAAATGAGTACCCCAGAAGTTGTTATGGAGGAATTTAAACGCATAAAGAACCTTGTGACAAAGTGGGTGAAGCAATATCCATCATGAAAGATCATAACAACAATATACAAAATTCTATAAAAAAAATGTATATTTTCTTTTTATTGTAAATTGTAAATTTTAAATTATTTCTTTTTATTAATCCTTGACGGTGTCAAAACCAAAACACAATGCACTAGGGTTGTTCGTTTTCTAGACACGAATACTCACATACAAAAAAACGAACAGGGAAATTTTGAATATCCACTTGCGCAAATAGGTTTTTTGTGGTGATAAATTGATTGGGGTGGTTTTAAAAGTGTCTTGTTGTACGCAGTTTAACAGGAAATTGCGGCCCTACATAAATTCCATTGCGTTTTTATGTTCAACAAGAAATATAGGTTCAGATTTCATTTTTTATATTTTAATCAGAGATCAGGAAATTTATTGCGAACTCAGTTTGATGAAAATGACAATTATTCGAACTGTCAGTTCTGATTCGAAATGAAATTCTATTCGGGTGAAACTCGCAATAGCTTTTTAAATTCCGGGCGAACAAAAATATTTCGGGTGAATGATTTTCCGGGCGAAACTCACAATAAGGCTGAATAACATTTATATTTATGTTAGGAGCAAATCAATCAATTCAAAACAAAGTGATATGCCGCTCCATAAAATGCAGGAAAACCCAGAAATAGCACGCGGCTTTGTAAAAGAAAGCAAGGACAAAATCAATGCATTTTAGAAGCGGATCACTTTGGAACTCAACAGCGCAGGGCCTCCAATCAAAACTGAGTTCGAATGGAAAAAGGTAAAGACTCACTTTTATTTTTCAAAAAAAGAAATGTTTTTTTTTTTTTAATTAGGTTTGGAATGAACAAAAACGCTACGTGCGAAAAAAGGCTGCTACTAATAAAATGTATGAGAGAGGCACAGGAGGTGGACCTAACAGAACCCAAAAATTCTCTCCTGGCGAAGAGGCTATTTTCCAACTCGTTGGAATGAAGGAAGCAGTTGAGGGTGTTGGAACTTCGCAATATCTTTTATGAAAGATCATAACAAGAACATGGAAAGTAGTGTAAAAAAGCTATATAGATCATTGGATAGCTTAAACGACAAAAAGAAAGATCAATTAAAAGAGGAGATGCGACACCATCACGAAATAGAAAATTTCAGAAAGATGGAAATTGAAGAATTGATAAACAAAAATCGTAAGATGATTGAGCTGGAGGAGTTGAAAGTTGATATCTTGCGAGAAGATACAAAAAAGTGAATTGCTTTATGTTCTTAAGAATTACCTGTTTTTTTTTATTTTATTTATTTATTTTTTTTATTTATTTTATTAAGTTAATTACTCAATCTGTGAATAAGATCAAAAAGTCTGTTAATTTTAAGTTCAACATAAGACTGTGAAATACAAATAAGACTAAATATAATTTTCTAAAAAATACATAAATATTTTATTGTTGCTGTACTTTCAATTTCGTAGACGTTATTTACTTCGTTAAAAGGCAAAGTTAAGTCACTTTTGAAATTTTACGAGGAGTACAACCTAGAAAATAATCAACAACATTTTGTGTTTTTTTGTTTAATGAATTATTTGTTTTAACTCTTTTTTTTATTGAAGTTGTTTTTGTTTATTTCTTTTATTATTTAACTGTTGTTTCAAACAAACCTTTTCGCTTTATTTTAAATAAATATTTCAGTATTAAAAGAAAGAAAAGTATTTACGTTTAAACCTCTTTTGTTTATTTTGTCTCTATTGTCATGTAAATTATAAAGAATTTGCAATTTCTTTGCGAATACGCTATTATACTTGGCATGTTGAATATCATGAAGAAATCTTGGCTGATTCTTCTACACTCGTTTTGTGTTAGCCACTTGTTGCGAGGCAAGAGGATGGGTATAGGATAGTGTGGACGGGCATTAGGTATGTCCTAGAATGGATAAAGGAAAGGGATCGAAAAGGTAATGGAATGGAATGCCTAGCTCGGGAACGTGGCCTGCTGGCGAAGCACGGCTCAGCTCGCCGGAATGGGGGGGGGGATCTTGTTCCCGAAACTAGACCTCACCTCCCAACAAAACACTTATCAGGCCTAGGAACAAATTAACATTTTGTTTTTTTTTTTTAAACAGCGGACGGACTTCATCACACTAAGGGGCTGCGGGTGTTGATGCAGCATGGCCTATTCCCACCCAACCTGGAAGTTCTTTGGCCCTAATTAAAACTTCCCCAATACAACACAGTTAAATACTGTTCGGGTCACTCTTCGCACACCGGTAACTCAACCCTCCATCAGCACCCCTGAAAAGTTATTTTTAACACCACATGACTTTACCAACAAAGAACAAAAAAACACGATTCATTTAAGGTTTACAATAAGAACTCATAATAAATTTTATTTGAACATTTTAGTTATAAAAGTGGGAAGTTTGAAACAAGGAATATAATAACATGTTACCAAATCAAATATGCTTTAAAGTGTTCCCACTGTGGAAAAAAATTGAAAGGGTATTAAATTTACACCCATCGACAATAATGTTTACCCTAGTCCCAATGTCCCTACCTATAAAGAGCTCTGTTTAGGTAGCCTATTGAGATTTTACCCAATATCGGTTATTAAAATACCCAGCGGAAACAAAATTTTAGCACTTACAATCCTTTTACGTTACTATAAAAAAAAAACTTCCTCTTAAATAAACTAGTAATTTTTGAAATTCAAATGTACAATTATGTGATTTTTAATTTTACATTGATCTTTTCTTCTTAATAACGATACAAGTGGAATTTATTGATTCCTTCTGATTTTTACAAATGTTGAATCATGGATTCGAAATAACTTCTTTTTTTTTGTAGTTAAATTTAGGATTTAAATCAGCTTTAAGAACACCTTCCTTTTTTTTACTTTTAAATCTTAAGGAACTTTACTTTCAGTTTTTCTGAATTCTAGATCAAGGATTTACAATAGGTTTAAGAAGCCTTTTTTTTTGTTTTTAAATTTTATTGGATAATAGATCTAAGAAATATTGTAAAATTTTAAATACTTTAAGATTTGGATTTTCTTTAACATCCCGTATTTTAATCTTGCTTTTTACTAACTTTAATAACTTTTAGAACTTTTTTTTTTTCTTTACAAAATAGGTAGTTTTAAGTGAAGCTTTTTCTTTCTTTAGATTTTTGTTTGTGTTAGCTTTCAGAATTTTAATTAAATTAGGTAGCTTTAAGTCTTTTAAAATTTAGATTAATTTTATATATTTTGTTTCTTCTTGTTTTTTTTTTTTTTTAATTTAGATTTAAACTATATTATATATTTAAGAAATCTTTTAACATTTAGATTTACTACTTTTTTTTCACTTGGTAAGTAGGATTTAGCTTTAAGAATTTGAAGTTATCTTTTACTTAAATTTAAAATTACTTAGGTTTTAAAATAGTTTTAGGAAATTTGGAAGATTTTTGGTTCCGTTACAACCCTTGGTTATATAAATTTTAACACTTTCTTAAATAATCTTACTTTTCTTCGGTTTTTTTGTTTTCAGGACTCACTGCGTTACCCTTCCACTTCTTGGGACTATTGACTGAAACTCCGGCCCAAAATGGTGATACCCTTGCTCGAAGTGATTTTGCTTCTAAAAATCCTGGCTCTGACAACCTAAGCACCAACCAGATTGCACCTCCGATAAGAAACGTGCCAACGGCGGCCCGAGGGGTTTTGGGCTCAAGCCGTGGATACCAACTGGATAAGTAGTGGCAACCGGGAGATGAAACTCCACCAAATAGGTTGGTCTAGTTGACGCAAAAATCCGAAAAAGGTTATGCGGCGGCCCAGTCATCCGCTGGCAGCCTGGAACCTTCGGAATTTCACCAATTCTCCCTTATAGCACGAGTATTTTTTTTTCTTTTTTTTTTCTAATTTTAGGTAGCCGTAGTCTAAATTGTCTTCTTTTTTTTCTAATTTACTTTTTGTTCTCTGATTACTGGAGTTCAAAACGATGCGACCTAACTCACTCCGAATTTCAGGGTTCAAATCACTTTCAGAAAGGCGGCCACAACAAATTATCCATGCCGGGTGGGTTTATTCCAACAGCAGGGATGGATAAAAGGGACGCTGTGACATTTAGTCATTTGTTTGTGAACCGTGAACGTGATTACTAGATGGATTGTACTGGCTTTTGGAAAGAGAATCTCAACTCTGGCCTTATCACTCAAGATACCTTGAATCCATTTTCGAAATATTACGGCTGGACCTACCAGTGAACTGCCAGGATTACTAGCATGGCTTAGTGGCATTAAGTGCAACGAGGATGGAATGATCGCCTGCCTTCTGTTTATGTTTCCGTGGGGAAGAACTCACAATAACAAGCCGGGTATACATATGTACCTATCACTGCCTCCTGTTACTGCAACCCACCGAGTCAATTTCACCTGTTATTTTCAGTCTCCTATTCTCAATGATACTTTTTATTATTATAGATATTATTAGGTTTATTGTTTTGTTTGTTTCTAATAATTGTTGTAAAATTCTTTAATGTAAACGTAGCCTTAGCCCCAACGCCCTCTCTGATTTGTGAAGAATAACTTTTTGGTTTCTTCTTCTCTTGTTTTATTTTTGACGTTTGTATCTTCCAGATTTCCCGGAGAATTTAACAGTTATTAATAGTCATTTTTTTCATTTCTGGTACTGGTTTATTATTATTCGTCTTGTTTGTTTTTCTACTCCATCCATTTTGGACCCTTGGAACCTTGCTAAATTTATTTCGAAGTAACTTCAAGGTAATATTATTTATTTTTATTTTCCAATATATACTGTTGATAGCCAAAGGAAAAGAAAACACGACCAAAATGCAAAACTGAGCGGTCGGAAATCTCGGAATCCCTGAATTGTTTTCGAGCGATCCGGGAGAACGGCTTCAAATGCAAAGGTATTCCCTGCAAGGCCACCTTTGTGAAAGCCGACAACTCAACGTTGGAAAGACCTTGTTAAAAAAAAATGTGAAATTTCACAACAGCACTGGATTAAATGAATAATTAAGACGTATAGCGAATAAAGTATAAATAAAAGAGATACAAAAGAAAAAAAATATCACAGTAGTTTTATCACAGTCGGTTCATCTTAATATCACAGATGGAGTATACTCTTAAGTAATTATTAAATGAAAAGGGATCGAGGAGATTGGTCAGCCGGCAGGGAATTTAATTATACTAATAATAAATAACTAAGGCTATGGATGACTACTTGCTATCAGGTACTTTGGATGGAAAATCAAAACGGAGATCTTTCAGTCTTATCACTTAGGTATTAGATATCTTTTAGATACAGTCTTGCCTCTCGGGTAGGTACTATGTGACAAATAAGTTAAAACAATCAAGTATGTACGATATTGAAATTACCATAGGAGTTACTCGACAGAGATTTTCGTGCATTAACATAAAATCAGGAAGATATAGACAAAATTTAAAATATAATAACATCAGAGTAGGTACTGAATCCGTGTTTTCAGTAATGTACCTAGAGATAGCATTTAGGAAACATGTAAGGTAATTAATTACTGAATAATAAATATTAATAAAAAGTTATTTTAGACAATTTGATGGACATTCTACGGACTATTACTATTCTTCTTGCTGTTACTGTTTCAGGTCTTTTGCGTGAAAAATGCCAATTTTTTTTCCGGCTAAATTTTCTAATTCGTACATGTGATTGCCAACAGGTTGCACTATACGACATTTAATATATTTCGGAGAAAGTTTAGTGGACAGATACTTCGTGGAGTCGCTTAAGATAAAATTTCTTCGGTAAATCTCCTGTCCGGGCAGGAATCTTATAGTTTTAGTACGAGCGTTGTATGTTTTGGCTGCTTTTTCGTTTGCTTTTAAAATGTTTTCACGGATATTGTTCCGGATGCACTGCAGACGACTTTGTCGGGGAATGGTTAACAATTCGCTGTCGTCTACAGCATTCAGTTTCCTGGCCAGTTTATAACTACTACCGTGCATCATCATATTAGTGCCAAACAAAGCGTAGTATGGTGACACACCGATAGAGCTATGAACTGAACTCCTTATCGCACAAGCGATCTCACCGAGATATTTGTCCCATTCGCGTTGGTCGGTTTTGAGATAGGATCTGATAGCCGCCAACAACGAACGGTTAACCCTCTCCGACGCATTCGATTGCGGTGCATAATTCGCCGTTTTAAAATGTCTCACACCGTAGCTAGACAAAAACTTTTGAAAATCTTTTGCGAGAAATTGTTTCCCATTATCAGAATGTACGATACTAGGAACGCCAAACATATTGAATATATCATCACGCAAAAACCTGATTATGCTCGAAGTATTCGCATTCTTCATAGCTTTTAAAAACACAAATTTGGATAAATGGTCAAGGACTACAAAAACATGTGCATTTCCTGTTTTAGACCTAGGATAAGGACCTAAAAAATCTACATATAATTTTTCGAAAGGACGGTTAGTACAAAACGAAGTAACAATAGGTGGTCGAGTAACTTGATTGGTTGCCTTAGATTGTTTGCACACTGAACAATTAGATACATATTGACGAATTTGGACCGTCATATTAGGCCAATGAAAATGTTGTCGGATTCGGTAGAGCGTTTTTGAAATTCCACCATGAGCGGATTTTGGAGGATTGTGGGCCTTGGATATAATTTCTTCGGTAAGTCCGGAAGGTATCCACAATAACCATGTATGCTCTAACATTACCTCATCATTTTCGCATCTTAACGCACGTTTGTATACGAAGCCATCTTCTACCTTTAAATCTGGTAATTCATCAGGGTGTTTTTCAATTGTCTCAATTAGACTGGTGTACTCCTCGGATTGAAATTCTTCGGAGTCTAAATCGACAAGAGGGGCTACTTCTTCAATTACCAAAGATTCTACATGTACCCAAGAAAGAGTGTTCGGTACCACGTTCAACGACCCTTTTCGGTGCTGTATGTCGAAGACATAGGACTGCAACAACAAACTCCACCTGGCGAGTTTGCCGCTCAGGTCTTTCATAGTCATCAGCCACTGAAGACTGGAATGATTGGTTATCACAGTGAAGTCCATGCCCTCGACGTATGGCCTAAACTTTTTCACTGCCATTACCGCTGCCATGCACTCCCTCTCGGTCACACTATAGTTTCTTTGGCACTTGTTAAACTTTTGCGAGAAGTAAGCGATGGGAACCTCTTCATCACCATCCATTTTTTGGAACAATACTGCTCCTATTCCAGCATCGGACGCATCACACTGGATGTAAAACCTTTTCGAAAAGTCCGGGCTGGTCAGTACTGGTGCGGTAGTTGCCTCTTCCGTCATTTGGAATTTGCCGTTCTTTTTCTTCAGCAGGTCCGTCAAGGGTGCAGTCAGGCTTGAAAAATCTTTAATGAATTTTCTATACCACCCTGCTAGACCAAGCAACCGTCGAACCTGGCGAGGGGTTTTGGGAACCGGGAAATCCACGATTGCTTCCACCTTCGCCGGATCTGTCTTGATTTTCCCACCACCAACAATGAACCCCAAATACTTCAGTTCTTTGAAGCAGAACTTGGATTTGTTCATGTTGATGGTGAGGTTGGCTTTACGCAAGCACTCAGCTACTTCATCTACCAGGGCAATATGCGTATCAAAATCTGGCGCCATGATAAGCAAGTCGTCCAGATACACAAACACACGGTCCCTTAGTCGTGCAGGAATCACCTTGTCCATTAACTGGCATAACCTTTGGGCACAACCCAAAAGGCATAACCGTAAATTGGTACAAGGGTCTTCCCGGTACCGCAAAGGCAGTCTTTTCCCTACTCCGTTTCTCCAGCGGTATTTGCCAGAATGCTTCTTTGAGGTCTATGCTACTCATGTAGACAGTATCTGGTAGCCGACTGATGAGTCCCTCTATATTGGGGAGAGGGTTAGCGTTTTTCTTCGTCAGTGAGTTCACCTTGCGAGAATCCAGACAAAGTCGATTCTTGCCTGGTTTTCGCAAGAGAACTACTGGCGAACACCACGGACTCTCGCTCTCCTCAATAACGCCGAGACTCAACATCCGGTCTAGCTCTTCATACAAAATGGCTTGTATCACTGGCGAAACAGGGTAGTGACGCTGTTTCACAGGGGCCGCGTCCCCGGTATCTATGACATGCTCCATGAGCGCCGTTTTACCGAGTCCATTTCGATCGAAACAGAGAAATTTTCACCTGACCGCATCCAATCTGGCCTGCTGTTCCAGAGTCAACTGGTGAGCATTTGAAAGGTCAGCCTCTTCTGTCATAGTGATGGAACTTATTATATTAGGAGCAAGTTGAAAACTTCTCCAGAAGTCAACGCCTAAATATACCTCTTGATCCAAATTCGGAACCAAGAAAAATGTTATGTTTTTCTCTTAGCCTTTAAAATTCACTGGCACTAAAGTTTTTCCCATGATCTTCTGATTTTTTCCGTCAGCTGTTTTTACACCTGATGTAAATGGGATAATTTGCAAATTAAGATAGTGGACCAATTGCATGCAATTCTTGCCAAGAATGCTTATAGTTGCGCCACTATCCAACAATCCTAATAATTCTTTTCCTTTTATTAATATAGTAGCGTAAGGTCTAGGATCAGAAGCACTATCTAAAACGGTTGAGGAAATTTTCTTTATCTGTTCTTTCCTAGCCTTATATCTTTCCCTTGCTTTTAAAATGTTTTTTGAAACTATAGGTTGGGGATTATTGAAAATTCGTTCGCGGGCTTGATTATACTCTAAAATTCTTACATGTAATGGTTTTAACGGGTATCTGTTTATGTTTTCTTTTTCTTTTATTGTATCTTCATTTTTGTTTCTTTTTAAAATTTGGATTTTCTTTTTTTCTTTTTCAGAACTTTCATTTAAAATTTCATCGGTTTGAAATTTGGGTTCTACCAATAGGGGTTTTAAGGTTGAGTCGAACGCGACTCCCCCGAAGACTTCGCGTTCTTCGACCTGTTTTCCGGATTACATTTGGGGCAGTGAGGAGTCTTAACACCCTCGTTACCACATTTGTAACAGAAAACATTCAAGACTTCGGAATCACACTCAAAATAGGTGTAACCCGTAACTTTGTAATTCCAACAGATCAACTTAGTGGTATCCGCATACTTCCGTGGAGGAATTTTTGAGCGAGCTCCACCCACTAGAAAAGCTGCCACCTGTTCATCTACTGGATAATACTCGTCATCATCGTACTCGAGTTCATTGGCTGCAAGTTTGGTTGGAGGTTTGAACGATTTTGTAAAAGTCTGATCCCTTTTCGGGAATGCAGCTTCAGCATCCTTGCATGCATATCGAAGCTGATCTGACATAAATATTGGCATGGGGAAGACTAAAGTAGTTCTAAGTTTCTCATGAAGATTTTTCTTTAGAATTTTGACTACATCCTCTTCGGGAATTTGGACTCTCAACTGGGACCTCATACGGTTGATCACAGCGAAATAATCATCAATGTTCTCCCAAGGAGCTTGCTTACGTTCCATTATGCCACTCATAACTTCGTAATCCGACTTTAAATTCTTGAACTGACGCATCAATGCATCTTTCAATGATGGCCAGTCTGGTCTGTAATGACTGCTTCGGTGGAATTGATTCCAGAACCAATTATACGCGTCTCCTGATAGCAACAGGTGAAAATCGCGCAATACCTCGGACCATTGACATCCATGAAGAGCTTGGAGAGTCTCTACCCTAAATATAAAATCTTGCACGGTGAGGTGTTCAGATTTACCATTAAAATTAATGTTCCATTTATTGATCTTGATAGCCCCCCTAACCGGTGTATTGATTTGATTAATAGGTGGTGGAGGTCGAGTGAACATAGAATTGGAAAAGTCTACTGGAGGTTGAAAAGTATAATCAGGATTATATTCGGGCTGATACCACATCCTATCTTGACTATGTTCATTCTGCCTATGGTTTTGTTGACCTAAACTACGATAAGCTCCGTGATTAACATTCACTTGAGGTTGTGATGAAACTACGCGTGGAGCTGGAGGTTGAGGTGTGTTGTACGTGCCGCTCGATCTTTGAGTTTGTTCAACATTGGGTGCGGCACGACTAATACTTAACTCCCTTATCAATCCACCGACTTGGTGTTGTATTTCATCCTTCAGGGTATTAGTAATTTCCGAACGTACTGAAGTCTGATACGATGAAAAAGCATTTACAATTGCGAGATTGATGTAGGCTTTTAAATCTTCTGGTACTATAATTCTTTCCCTTACTGTACCAGTAGGAATGCCAGCCATACCCTCTCGTGAACGTCTTCCCCCTCCTACACTATTTGAGCCTACTACATTTTGGTTAATCAGATTGGTTCTTGGTCTACCCGGTGGAATTGGCCTGGAGGCAGCTGCCCCCTGATTACTCAAACTACTATAAGTTGGAGCTTGGATACTATCGAGTGAAGTGCCAGAACTAAGTGGATGGTCTGCGGATTCTACTCGTACTGTGAGCGCTGTAGGTGATAGCCGTGGACAAGTTTGTAATAAGCCACGGTCCACTAACCCTGGATTTGTATTAGAAGGATCTATTGGAGCATCTCTTATTCGTTTTCTTATACTTTCTTCGACATGATTATCATTAGCTGACGCCATATTGAAAGGATCAACAAATCAAAAAGTAAATTTAAGTAAATTGAAAAAATAAACAAAAATAGTAAACGCTAGCTCTATACAAAAACGATTTCTTGTTTTCAAAACTTCAAAACAAATACGTTCTTTAAAAAAAACACCAATTCACAAAGCGAAAGCTTGGTGGCTAAACGAGATATAAATTTTATAAAAACGAATCGAATCTTCGTATCTGTATCTCAAACATTAGATTGTAACATATGTATAAACAAAAAAAATAATAAACTTTCAAAAAAAAACTTCTTTGTTTTTCGAAACGTAGTTGACTGAAAAGTATAGACTAGCAAAATAAACTTTTTAACAAAAAGACTCGAAAGTAAAACTACTTAATTTCAAACTAGTCGCTTGAAAAACTTAAGCGAACGATAAACCTTTACAAATTACAAAACTAAGAAATAAATATCTAATAAACAAACGTTGAAAAACTCTAACAAAAAAAAATTCCTATTTAAACAGAAACTTGTAAATCAACAAGATTACAAAAAGTGATTGCTTTTAGAATTCAAACAAAAGTTCCAATATCAAATTTGAAAAACTTATAAAATAATATAAATAATTCAATTTGAAAAACTTTGAACAAAAACTTTTAAAGTTTGAAAAAAAAAAACAACTTCAGCAAAACAAAAGTTTTTACTAAAATTAACGTAAGAACTAAATTGTAAGTTCAAAAGTAACTATGAACTATAATGAACAAAAAACAAAAAAAAATTATTGCCTTACTAGAAACTAAAACGTTAGGTATAGGTTCTTATTTCAAATAAGAATAATTTTCTTCTTTAAAGACGGTATAGCCACTTAAACTAATTTTACTAACTGTAAAAGTAAAAAGTGTAATTGATCACAAAAAAATATAAGTCTAGAAACAAACAAAAATTTTAGCCAAAAAGAAATTTTTTTTCTTTAGCTGCAATTGAAACAACTAACAAAAAGTGGTTGAAAAATAAAAAAAATAAACGAAAAAGAAATAAACCAACAAAACAAAAAAACAAATTTGTAAATGAAAATGTTGAAATTGTAAATCAACAACAAAAAAATTAATGTAAATGAATAAACGTTATATTTATATACCTATAGACGGTTTACTATAGGTATTTAATTTTCCTTATTCTCAACTATTTCGTTTTTACCTTAATAAATATATAGTAAGTATTTTAAATGTTTATAGTTTAGGTAGATAATTAAATTGTACCTAACAAAGAAATGGTAATAATTTAAAAAAAACAAAATTTTGAAAATGGTTATGTGTTTTAATTATAGTTAAGTATGGGTAAGGGTTATTTTATTTTGTGTGTATTATAGGTTGTATGTAGGTTTGTTTTTTCATAAGTGTGCGGGGTGCTTCAGGAAGCTGTTCGGCTGTACTTGTTGACGATTTGGAGTGACCCTACTAGTATATCTATCAATAACTCGGACATCAGACGGACTTAAAAATTTATCCCTTGGTGTGGTGAAATAGATTGGGAGGCTAATCACACTAAACTACGTCACATAGTTATCTTCTTCAAACCCGCAATCCAAGTCTGTCTCAAGAGCTTTCTTTGAAGACATGGTATTGAAGAGATAGACATATAGAAAGAGAGAAGATGAGTTTAAAAAAACTCGAGATTGGTTTGGAATCATCGCAACGATGTTCGAAAAACTTCCAAACATGGACGCGATTCCAAGTGAAAACTATTCTGACTGGACTAAACGGTAATGAAAATAAAATTTTGAAAGAAAATTAAAAAAAAGATAGTCTAGGATTGGATGAAGGAAAAACAAAACAGGGTAGGGTACTGTTGTTGCCGTGAATCCCCAATGGACCGTCGCAATTCACCTAAGTACGTCCGTGACCTTCTTGGTGAAGACTTACGAATACTTAAGGTTCACGACAACTTCAGAAACATGCATTAACCGCAGTCGCTATGAACTTCCAAGGAATCGTCACAATACTTCTAAGTACGTCTGTGACCTTCTTGAAGCAGACTTACGATCCTTGAAACTTTATTGCGAGTTTAGTTAGGACCTAACACGACAAAAATTAACAAAAACAAAAACTATACGTTGGGCGCCATTTTTTGCGAGGCAAGAGGATGGGTATAGGATAGTGTGGACGGGCATTAGGTATGTCCTAGAATGGATAAAGGAAAGGGATCGAAAAGGTAATGGAATGGAATGCCTAGCTCGGGAACGTGGCCTGCTGGTGAAGCACGGCTCAGCTCGCCGGAATGGGGGGGGATCTTGTCCCCGAAACTAGACCTCACCTCCCAACAAAACACTTATCAGGCCTAGGAACAAATTAACATTTTGTTTTTTTTTTTTAAACAGCGGACGGACTTCACCACACTAAGGGGCTGCGGGTGTTGATGCAGCATGGCCTATTCCCACCCAACCTGGAAGTTCTTTGGCCCTAATTAAAACTTCCCCAATACAACACAGTTAAATACTGTTCGGGTCACTCTTCGCACACCGGTAACTCAACCCTCCATCAGCACCCCTGAAAAGTTATTTTTAACACCACATGACTTTACCAACAAAGAACAAAAAAACACGATTCATTTTAGGTTTACAATAAGAACTCATAATAAATTTTATTTGAAAATTTTAGTTATAAAAGTGGGAAGTTTGAAACAAGGAATATAATAACATGTTACCAAATCAAATATGCTTTAAAGTGTTCCCACTGTGGAAAAAAAATTGAAAGGGTATTAAATTTACACCCATCGACAATAATGTTTACCCTAGTCCCAATGTCCCTACCTATAAAGAGCTCTGTTTAGGTAGCCTATTGAGATTTTACCCAATATCGGTTATTAAAATACCCAGCGGAAACAAAATTTTAGCACTTACAATCCTTTTACGTTACTATAAAAAAAAAACTTCCTCTTAAATAAACTAGTAATTTTTGAAATTCAAATGTACAATTATGTGATTTTTAATTTTACATTGATCTTTTTTTCTTAATAACGATACAAGTGGAATTTATGGATTCCTTCTGATTTTTACAAATGTTGTTGCGGGCGCCTGGAAATCCTCTGATCCTTGTAATTTCTGAAAAAAAAAGAAATAAAAATAAACAAAATACCTATGAAATAAAAATAATAATCAAAAAAGGGAAAAGTAAATATAAATATAAACTTACCAGGGGAAAGCGCCATCGTGTTTTGCTGAGAATGTTGTCGTTGGCTGACAGTTCTCCAAACTCTACACCGAGGCAAAGTTATAGGTGTGTTCAATGGAGTTGGGTTTTGCATCCTACTCCGTGTTGGCAATCACTACTAGAGAAGTTAAGTTGCCTGGGAATAAAACTTTGTTTTAGGTCCATGTTTGGTTTTCGTGTCATTGCTGTGTTTAGGTGATGTTAATTTAGGTGTTTAGTTAGGTGATTTTTATTTATATGTTGTGTTGTTACTTTGTAATTCTGTGTATGGATTTTTGTAATGTTCTGGTCGCATGCAATTCTGTTCTACATGTCTCCCCATGGTAAACCGTGGAACACAACCTTGGTTCTTGGGGATAATAATACCCCTATTTTGTTGAAAGTGTACTAACACAGGTATGGCCTCCCACTATTTGGGTTTGATAATGTGGGTGGAGGTATACACTGTGTGGATAGGTGGATCGGATGATGTGTTCCTGTAGAGATAGAATACATACATCATCCGAGTATACTTTTGCCGGTGTGGAGCGTAATTTTAGCACACCCTCATTTAGCTAACTACTACCCAGAGGCGAACAAGAAAAGTGGATGCAATTATTTAAATTCAAATTCAAAAGTTATAATACAAATATAAGTTACAGTTGACAATTCCTGGTATTTTTACTTAAATTTAAATAGATTTAAATAATAATAAAAAGAAAAAAATTTAATTTAATTCCTTTTAATAAAGAAAGTGTTTATTGTCGATGATCCACAGTGAAAATTTAAGTTTTGGTTGAACCAACAACCCTGGGAAAAAAAAACAAACAAGAAGGAAAGTGAGAACAAAAAAGGTGGTGAGTTTGGTTAATTAGTGTAGCATAGGAAGATAAACTAAGTTATTTTTTTTGTATATACTAGTTCGATTCTCGGCGGCCCGAACTAATTTACGGAAAGCTGGGCCGCCGCACAAAAAAAAAACAAAGGAGTGTAGTGATAAGGAGAAAATTCAAAGAAGAAAGAAAAACAAAATTTTGAATACTAAGAGAAAAATTAATAAAATTGAAAACTCCATCGAGATAGCGATCAATAACAGATGCGCGAAATCATTTATATATGATATCCATACCTACATATACTTACCCTGAGGATCTTTATGTGTTGTGATTGTCCTATAATTAAGTTTTTTTGATGTGCTTAAAGAAATTGTACATATGCCTATATATTTTTTTACATGTGCAAATAGTCGTGGCGTGGAAGATGTTTTTTTTTCAGTTCTCAAATTATTTAATTTTTTTTGTGTCTCTCTTTATTTGTTTTACAAACATTTTTTTGTGAGGTACCGAAAATCGGTGAGCGGTTGTATCGCGTCCCGTCACAGGGTGAAATTCCGTCTTAGCAGATACCTCCACAGAGCTCTATAGGGGTAGGGAGCTAGGGCATCGGTTATAATTGTACCAAGATAGAAAGACACCACCAAGGGTGTTAAAATTACTATATTAACACGGCGATCGGTACCGATTTCTTTTTTTTTCATTTTTTGTTAAGCTTTTTCTTTGTCATTTTGTTATGCCCTACAGTAATGTTAATAATCAATAATTGTACCAAATTATGTGAATAAACTTCCGCAAGACGCCTACTAAAAGGAGAAAGATAGTGTGTTTACTTTTGTTGTTTCGCACCAGCGAAGCAATGTTGTGCTGAGGTTTTTCTTTCAGGGGTGCCAGGGGTAGCAGAGCGACGAAGGAGGACCTGACCTGAAGCCGATCATCGACCAACCATCTTGGGGGTGTCCAACACTGGCCGCGGACACCTAAAGGTAGGGTGGGTAATGGCCTCACTGCACAACATCCGCAGTGCCCTGATGTGCCATAGTCCGTCTGTTTATGTTTCCTTACCCTTTCCCCCCTTCCTTGTCTTGATTTATGTTTTTGTCTGCAGGCGAGGTTGAGTTTCGGGGGCAAGATCCCCCCCGTCCGACGAGCTGACGCCGTGCAACGCAAGCAGGCCGCGTCCCCCGGAGCTCAACATTCTAACCTAACCTTTCCCAAATCTTCCTTCCCTTCCACTTTACCCACCTCCTTACCTCCTCTTGCCTCGCAACAATGTTGAATCATGGATTCGAAATAACTTCTTTTTTTTTTTTTGTAGTTAAATTTAGGATTTAAATCAGCTTTAAGAACACCTTCCTTTTTTTTACTTTTAAATCTTAAGGAACTTTACTTTCAGTTTTTCTGAATTCTAGATCAAGGATTTACAATAGGTTTAAGAAGCCTTTTTTTTGTTTTTAAATTTTATTGTTTTTATTAATTTTATATATAATCTTGCTTTTTACTAACTTTTTTTTTTTCTTTACAAAATAGGTAGTTTTAAGTGAAGCTTTTTCTTTCTTTAGATTTTTGTTTGTGTTAGCTTTCAGAATTTTTTTTTTCTATTAACTTTAGGTTTAGCTTAAATTAGGTAGCTTTAAGTCTTTTAAAATTTAGATTAATTTTATATATTTTGTTTCTTCTTGTTTTTTTTTTTTAAATTTAGATTTAAACTATATTATATATTTAAGAAATCTTTTAACATTTAGATTTACTACCTTTTTTTTCACTTGGTAAGTAGGATTTAGCTTTAAGAATTTGAATCTTTTACTTAAATTTAAAATTACTTAGGTTTTAAAATAGTTTTAGGAAATTTGGAAGATTTTTGGTTCCGTTACAACCCTTGGTTATATAAATTTTAACACTTTCTTAAATAATCTTACTTTTCTTCTTTTCTTCGGTTTTTTTGTTTTCAGGACTCACTGCGTTACCCTTCCACTTCTTGGGACTATTGACTGAAACTCCGGCCCAAAATGGTGACACCCTTGCTCGAAGTGATTTTGCTTCTAAAAATCCTGGCTCTAACAACCCAAGCACCAACCAGATTGCACCTCCGATAAGAAACGTGCCAACGGCGGCCCGAGGGGTTTTGGGCTCAAGCCGTGGATACCAACTGGATAAGTAGTGGCAACCGGGAGATGAAACTCCACCAAATAGGTTGGTCTAAAATTAGGTGGCGCAACAGTCCGTAGAGAACCAGGGCCTAGTGACTTACAACTCTCAACCATTCCTGTGTGCGAGTACTGTCGTCAGGGATGGAGGGGACCTACAGTTTAATGCCGAATCCGAACGGTTGGTCTAGTAGACGCAAAAATCCGAAAAAGGTTATGCGGCGGCTAGTCATCCGCTGGCAGCCTGGAACCGTCGGAATTTCACCAATTCTCCCTTATAGCACAAGTATTTTTTTTTTCTTTTTTTTTTCTAATTTTAGGTAGCCGTAGTCTAAATTGTCTTCTTTTTTTTTTCTAATTTACTTTTTGTTCTCTGATTACTGGAGTTCAAAACGATGCGACCTAACTCACTCTCTTTTTTTTTCTCTTTTAAAATTCTCGAACGAATCTTTTAAGTTCCGTCTGAAGTGTGACAGCTCAGAAAAAAGAAGAACAGCCCACTTCTCTGCCGTTATTTTTCTTTTTCCACTATTCGAGTCGTACGATTCTGTCCCCCGTTATTATTATTCTCATCTATGTAAGTATTTTTGTACGTACTGTAGATGTATTGGTACACCAAATACTTGTGGTTCTTTCCCTCACGCGAAAACTGGGCTATACTCTTCTCTCCCTTCAAAAGCTTATCTTTCTATTGACAACTAGGTGGCGCTAGGACTCTTTTCCTTTTCTCCCCGATTACACCAAGGCTACTTCCGCACAATGATATAAAATATGAGGAGAAATCGAATCCGAATTTCAGGGTTCAAATCACTTTCAGAAAGGCGGCCACAACACACTTTATCCATTCCGGATAAAGCCTCTCTTCCAACACGTTCAACACTTCAGCCATTATAAGGCTTACAGATGGTTGTGCCAACCCAACTTCATGGTCCTTCCCAACTCCCTTTTGGTACCATAGAGGAAATATATTATCTAGAGTCCCGACCGGTACCCGTCCTTCCTGAAACACCCTCAAATTTTATTCGAGGTGAACTCTCTCAAATTCCGCATCGGTGAATACATGTGAGTGGTGGAAAAAAGGCAAAATGTCAGATTGAATTCTTGTCAAAAATGACAGTTCCACAATTTCGATTTCAAAAACAAAACATTCAATTCTACAAGTAAGTTATTGTAAATTATTTTGTTTTGTCTAAACATTTAACAGAATTTATTTCTTTTCAGATCAAAAACCTTTACGATTAAGAGCTACAAGCGCATTTAATTAAAAAAACGATAGACTAGGAACCAGAAGAAAACAATGAGACTTACTCTACTCGGAGCTCAAGTAGGTACGTTAAAAAAAAAGAATCTCGTAAACAAAAGAATATTTATGTTGCTTTGTTTCAGCTATGGATTACTCCAATAATATACTTTACTACCAACTCAAGAAGATGTACATAAGAATAAAAATCGACTTTATTAGCATCTCCTTAGTGTTTTCATTTCGGGTGCTGCCGATTACAAACCATGATACAGAAAGCAATTTCTCTCAAGAAATTTGGAAGGTTTGCTCAAAACAAGGGTGCTAGTCCCCAGGTGAATTTATTTTATATTATATTTCTCTTAATATCAATGTTTTTAACCACAGACTTTCGCCTTTATTTGTAAAAAGTTATTCGAAGCCTGTTGAAGTAAAGTATATATTTCTACACTCAATTGCTGCTGTATCATGATCGTTGAGATCTGTCTCAGCGGCTATGGTGGGCGCAGGCGTTGACGATAGAGGTGTCAACGTCTCTGCCAATAGTAAGATTCATGGAATGCAACAACACCACCAGAATCACGAATTCAATTCCGAATTAGCGAACATCCTCAGCTACAGCTATCGACTTTGTGAAATTCAATTGAATGGTGCAAGGGAAAGCTTTGATATTCAATAGTCGACCGCCCAGTTTTGGAATGACTTAACAGCGGCAATAGCAACGGCAGATTATGCAGGCAAATCAGGTAAGTTCATTCATTTACTTACGAGTAATCTTAACACGGATGTTTTTAATTCTGTGGTTCTTTAGGATTTCCAACGTCCTTTGCCTATTCATCAGCTGCCAAGAAGTATAGTACAAGCAGACCAAAAAAAACGACTCTTGCAGATGCAACTAAAGCAACATCTTCTGGTTTCATAGAGTGAAACAGCACATGAGGTTCAGTTGTGTAAGTACAAATCGAAACAATCATATCGTGATTAACTTGCTTAATCTTCACCTTCTAGATCTAAATCGATGCTTGTAATGCCAAATATCTCACTAAAGAACGGCAGGGACACTGCTGACCGAGTCATCGGCTACTGCGGCCACTTAGGCCGAATCAGACCACGTATAGATGATGAAATGAATGTCGACATTGAAGCAACCTGCTGGGAGAACACCTCCTAAATGACGGGAATCAAAAGTCATTGGTAAGTCTTTTGAATAATGAAAATCTAATTATTTTCGTATGTACTATTTTAGAATTTTCTTATATAGACAGAAAAAATAGAAGCCGAATTCCTAAATACACAATGCTTATTGAATCACCAAAAGAACTAACTAGAATCACATAGAAGACCATCGACACAGGAACTGTCCAAATGATGTTTTAAGAATTTCCCGCAACCTTCACCTGCAACCTTCACAAAAATAATACAACCAGAAATTGTGCATTTATGACATGGTACGATTGGGATTTTGGAATTTGCCTCGCAAAAGAATGTCACAAACGACTTGCCACAATTTTTTAATCAACGGATCGAATTACCAGCGGGAGTTTTATAATTATAAACCAATCAACTTGCTACAATTTAATTGTGCGTCCATTGACGAGAAGGCTTATGATGGCAAGACTACTTCAAAGTAAGCTTCACATAAACCACAAACTTTGAAAGCACTACCTAATTGATGTTTTTTTTTAGCAACAAAACGAAGCGGTATTGCAACAAATCCTGAAGTGAAGATGATTATAGTCGACAACATGTTTAAAATCTCATCCGTTAATAATCAAGGTTCGCGGCGCAGCTAGTTTTTACACAAATTTGTAATTTTTTTTCAAAATTGTATGTAATTTAGTATAATTTTGTTTTAAATTCAACGCTAATAATGTATTTTCACTTAAAAAACAATAACTGGATGTTAAAATGTAACTTCTTAGTTTTTGAGTAAATAAAAAAGATATTAAATGTACTTTTTTCAAAGAAAAATACTTCTTTCTGGTTTTCCCAAATTTGATCTGCTCAGGTCAATTATTATAGTGGATTATACCTTTTTTATTTTTTGTTTCGTTTTAAGCAAATAATAATAAAAAAATAAATAAGCTGTTTTAAGTAGATTTTATTTTTTTTATTCAGACATATGTTTAATTTAACAAAATTAAAAACTTAGTATTTTTAATCCTATTCCTATGTTTTGGTTCATCACGTTGGTATGTATTTCTTTGTGATTTCATGTGGTCAATAGCATTAGTCAGAAACTCGTTATTTTTTGAGAGGATTAAGATATCCTGACTTCGAACCTCACCTTCAAAATTTTCTATTACATCAGGTTTTAAAAACCGGTGAAGCATGACGTATCTCTTAACTTTAAATTGCAAGATGATTTTGCAAAGTACATATCATTGCTTTTAGCTCCAGTTCAAATCATTTTGCAATTTCACTTATTTTTCGTAATTTCTTATTAGTTATGAAAGACTCATAAGTCTTCATTTGACTTTACCTGCAGTTTTGAAAAAACTAGATTGTAATTCTTTTGTGGTTTTAAATACTTCGTTTAATTTTTGATGCTGATTACGAATCCCAACTCCGATTTAATTTTATTTTATATTTCATTATTTATTTTTGTATTTTTTTCAATATATTACAAGAACTTGATGTTATAATCTTAAGACTACAAATTCGTTATAGGAAATAGTGAAAAATTGTAAAGGAAGAAAATATTGAATTAAGATATTAAAGATTTTGATAATTATCAAACATTTTTTTTTGAAAAAAAAAACTATTTCATGAAATTAATAGCTTCGAAAAGGCTTTTATGTATGTATATAATTGCTTTCGAATCACAAACAAAATAATATCTCAAGAGCCTAAATTGATAGAGTAATTCTGGATTCGGTTTTGAATTGAAGATGTTGACGGCATCGAAAGCAATAAATCATGAATGAAGAAAGGTATTTCAATTGAATTCCAGAGACCTACAATTTAAATTAGAAAAAAGCAAAAATTAAGATAGTCCTTATTTTGTTATTTATAAACACATCCTCACCAACTACATCACAGAGTTCGCCAAAAAATGTAAATTTCTGCAAAAAAGAACATAGTGAAACAGATCAATTGGCCAATCCTCGGTGGTAGGTACTGTCTTGAAAAACTGACTGTAGATTAAATTAACTATTGTTCACATCATGAGGAAGGACTTGCATACACTTCAATCTTTCGCCTATCCGTAGCTGGCTGAAAGAAGTGCTTTGCATTGCACAGATGGTGACACATGACGTGAATGTGCTATACTGCTATCAATTGATTCAACTTGTATTTGTTCAAGTTGGCTTGGCTATGAATGACCACCAAGTAAAGAGATTCCTCAACTACATAGCAACTCTCGACTTGTATATCCATCTCGACAAATGAAGCATGTCAGATAGGTTTAATAACGAAGCTTTTTAGTCTTCTGCGACATCGATCCCTTCTCATTCCTACAGGGTTAAAAATGAGGATATAAGCCATCAGATTTGATTGCCAGGAACAAAGACTTGTTGAGAAGTGTAATTTTAACTAAAAAACAAAACAAAAAAATATTCATATAATTTGTGTTTAAAATTAATGTGAAGAACACATTTACCTTGAATTTGTACCTCTTCGCTCCAGAATAAACATGTCGGCGTTGCTGGCTTCCTACTCGGGGGATTCCACTTTTCTTGTTGCATCATTATCCTTGGTTTCTTCTTTATCTGAGGATTAAATTAAATTCATTAAATTCATTATTTTTATTTCAATAAATTAATATTTTTGTTTTACCTTCATTTGCATTATTAAATATGAATTTTGTTTTGTTTACATTTTCGCAGAATTGTCAAAATACTCACCTCGCTGTTAATCTGTCAAAACTCACTTAACTCAAATTGGGCCACGTTCGCATTGCAGTTCTAAGGTGCGCCTATACTTTCAGCATGATTTTTTCTGTTTTTAGTGAAATTTTTCATAAAAACCATAGAATTTGTGTGCCAAAAGCAGTCAAATATTATTTTTAGCACAGTTTTCACTAAAAAGAAGTTGCAAAATTAATTTTTCTTAAAATATTGCATTCATTTTTCAATTTTTGAATTCAATGGATCTCTTTTTTGAACGGCTGAGTTCACCTCACATTGTTTTCCCCCTAATTGTGCACATTTCACCAAAAGCCCATAACAACTACATAGAATCTGGATTTTCCCATAAGAAATGCACGGGAGAACTAACACATGCTTACGCTAATGGGCAAAATTCCCTCAATTTAGTTTGTAGGCAAAAAGAGAGCAAACCCATTAAGTCGGGACTCTAGATAATATATTTCCTCTATGTTTGGTACCCGCCCACTGCAAGGAAACGTTAGGTGGCTGCAAGTTTAATAATTGGGGGCACACCAAACATCTAACAAATACTTAAAGGCGTCTTTATTAATTCGATAGTGTTGATGAAATCTGAAAAAAAGTTTGATTGGTAATCTATGTTTATTTATATTAACAAATTCTTTACATGAAACTTATTACTTACAATGGCTCACGCAACAAAGGGTTGGAGCAATCTCTGAGTTGTCTTCTGATATATCTTTGTTTTTCTTCCTCATCAATTATCATTTCCCTCAGGGCTATGCTATACATGTTCCTAAAGTAAAATATAAAATTAATTGTAAACAATTTTTGCAATAAAATATCATGTTTAAGTTCATACCTTTTGATGAGAGCAAAAAGGCTACGGCAAAATCACAAAAAAACAATTTGTATTTGTTTTATTTACTTATTATTTAAGTATATATTTTATATATATTTTTATGAATTTAAGACGGAATGCACGGATATTTGTTTACCTTTTTAAAAATTTTAATTCGCACTTCACTCATCTGTCAAAAATCTGTTTAGCTTTGTTCAAAGTGATGTAGTTCTGAAATGTCTCGGTTTTTTTTGTTCTGGGTGGTGTAGTTCGGTAATTTGGTTATGGATACCGTCGTTTGGTTTTTTTTTCTTGAAAAATTACTCCTAACATACAAAAAAATATTTAATAAAGTTTTTAAACTGAACAAATTGTCATTTTCATTCGAAAAGGTTTTGAAAATAATAATTTATTTGCAAATCTAGAACACCGTCCCATTGTAATTTTTTCTGGGATTTGTTCAGATATTTCGTTCAGCTTGTATTTGTCTTTTCAATGAACGCTTCTTTTTTTTCGAAATGTCACCACTAATTCGAAGTGAAATTCTATTCGGGCGAAACTCGCAATAGCTTTTTTAATTCCGGGCGAACAAAAATATTTCGTGTGAACGATTTTCCGGGCGAAACTCACAATAAGGCTGATATTTACTCAATAACAATTGCAAACTTCTCTAATGGAGTTATTTCATCTTTTGGTCTTGTGTTTCGCACCGCACACAGCTTTGGTTCAACCAATGAGAATAGTTCTCGAAATATATTTGGTGTCATATGGACATTTTCCTTGAACACCTTTTCATTTGCTTCCATGTCATTAAACTATAAATTATATTAGGTACTTGTTTTAAAGTTATTTGAAAAAATTATTAAAACTTACATCTGTACAAAACGATCTTTTGTCTGCCTGTTCTGCAGATATGGGCTAACACGGATAGATGGAAGTTTTTTCTTTCTTTTCGTTATTTTCGATAAAAACACAGATGCAGAGGTGATTATTGTCGTTAACATATAATCATCTTCGTCTTCATTATTATTTTGAAAATTCGTTTTTAATAATAAACAATTTAATAAATTCGAACTCGAACAAAACTTTTTCACTTTTGTTTACAGCAGCTGACTGTCAGAACTTGTCAATTTTTTTTGAAAGCTGACAGAACTCTCCACAAATATTTTTCCGCTGTGGTTTTCGTTTTCATTTTGCTCTGCACTTGGAGACCGCCGAAAAAATTTTCACTTCAGCTACGTACTAGGCTTTATACTACGTTTCCACCAAAAAATAATCCGAGATTTAAGGCAATTGATTTAAAATAAATCTTGAGGTGTTTCCACCAAAGAAAAGGAGATTAATTTGACGTTTGGTTAATTTCATAACAACCAAACTTCAAATTATTCTCTTTTCGAAAAGAAAAAAAAAATGTATTTGTTCACTCATCATCTATAAGTAATTAGTTTTGTTATATTCTTGTACATATTTATTATTTTATATATATATATACTTACATTTTATTTCGTCTGTGATTTCTTGAAAGTTATTTATCATTGACATACTATACATGGACTGCTAGTAGCCAACTTCACGATGGTTCCACTTTTAACGGACAAAACACTAGCGCAAAGAAGGCTATGCAGAAAAATTGTGCAACATTTATGACACTTGACATTTGAGCTTCTTTCTTTTTTTCTCACATGTTTGTTTATTGTGTTGTGATTTAAAATTCGACGTCTTATTTGTGGTGGGATCAAATTTAGCCATTTGCTGTGTGAATTGCGTTAGAACAATTATTTTAACCAAGATTTCTGCGCAGGTTAAAAAAATTTCCCTAGATAATTTAAGAAATTTCCCTGAACAAAAATTGGTTTTCTTTTTCGCGGAAAAATAATTTCTCTTACAAAACATATTTTTAAGACAACAGGGTTAATAAAAAGTCTCTGAAACTAAAAACAAATCTTTTTTATTTATTGTTCTCGATTCTAATGTCATATTTAAAACAACAGTCAAAAATATTAAAACAAAATTCCCAATTTGATTAATTGATTTATTCGGTGTGGTAACACTGAAAAATTGAATGCAAAAGCAAGAGCAAATTTCTCTATCAATAGAAACGTCAAATTTTAACACACTTTAACCTGCTCCATAGCTCAATAAATTTTAACCCATTTTATTCACCTCATTAGTGTCAAATTTTAACGCTGGTTAAATTTTAACACACATTTTAACGCAATTCACACACGGCCTTAGATCCTAATCCAATTTTTATGGAAGTTTTGAATGCGCGTTTGCTGCTGCAGTTTTGTGGGCTTAATTATAAAGCTAGATTCTCAGTGGTAAGTAAACTTATAATCTGTCCTATTCAAATATGCATCTTTCACATTTTTATTCTAACAGAAAGCAAAAAGAGAAACTTTACTATCAGTCGCGATAGAAAATAACTGCAATGGACTACTGAAAGAATGTGCAAAAAATTGGTCAGACGGTAGTCACCAAGGGATGTCTCTAAATGAAGGCCTATCGCTGTCCACCTTGACTGACTGGCTGTGGTCAAGAGCATCAAGTATCAAAGAACGCTGTAACAAATTGTGCAAAGTACTCTGGATATACACTTGATCAGCGTGAGAAACAAGAGCTTTGTTATATCTCCAAACAACATCGAACATTAGCTGATCTTTCGAGTGATATAATTTCAAAGTATGGGGAAAATATCCCATCAGATGGTAATTTAAGAACAAAAATTATTCGAAGTACTTTGATGTGAAAGTAATTTTATTTTAGTTTTAAACACACTCGAATCTCAAGGCAATTCAATTCGCATGGCATCTGATGACCAGGAAATACTTTTGTGGCTGCTCAATATTGGATTGCTGCCTGAAGGTTCTCGTTTGCAAAGACATCGTGAGGTGGATTTGAATCTCGTGCCGTATCCTTAGGAATCGTTGCATGGTTTCTATGAGAAACCTGTTATTTGTTATTTATTGATTCGTTTCTAGAACACTCATTCAAAGGCAATGCATTAAGAGATAGCTGGCAGGAAAGTGGTGGCGATAGATTGTATCCACCAAGGTCGGTGCAAGCAATGCTTAGAATTATGCTAATACCAGACGTTTTGTTTGAGAATAAATGTGCATTGTTTTTGTACTTTTTCCTCGATCTAAATATGGCAATTGACGACAAACGCTATGAACCAATAGTTCAGAATTTTATAAAATTTCCAAGTGTGTTTAAGTTGTCGGCGTCATTGATTAAGCAAATTCAGGCGTTTTGGAATCTAGATCACTGTCATTTTTAGGAAAGTTAAATTTGTACAGCTTAGCCCTTGGTGAAACAACATTTACAAACAACTTTGCGATAAAACCTCATTTGCCCCGTGAACAGTAATAGACCAAAAGAATTTAAATGATTCGGGTTGCTAGTAGTTAGTACCAAGTTAGATCTTTTTTGTCAAAATATAATAAGCTGCATTATTCACATTTTCTGACTAAATATTTCTAACTTGTGATTAAATTTTATTATTTATTTTTCAGGCTGCAGTCGATGAATTCATTTCACCTTTCAACAAAGATCACGTCTGTCCCCAGTGGAAAATTGAATTGTTCAAAGCATCTAAATCAAATTGAATCAAACCTCGCCCTGAGAGTTCTCGAAGCCAAATCATTGCCCATATCACCAATTCTCCAATTGAATACTTACTTAGCAAATGACCTTATATCAGAAGCGTTTCATTTTGCTCGATCTGAAAAAAATTAAGAACTGCTAAAGCTTTTCTTTAGTCGATTTTGTTAATAAAGAAGTTGGGAGTTATTCGCGATCTAGCGCTAACCGATAGCGAAGGAAAACTGGTGCAATCACTTTTGAAAAACAGTTTGTTTATCTGCTGTAAAAATACAAATACGTTGAAGCTGTTGCCTATCAGGATGAGCTAAACTAAAATTATAAATTATAAGAAAACATATTGGGGCATATTCATAGATGTTTGCTAAACTCTTGCTAAGTTGTTACTAAGCAAGTCCAGAGTTTAGGCTATTTATAAATAAATTTAAACCTAAGTTTAGAGCTAAACCTGTGGTTTAACTATAAACATAGGAAATGCTGTGTTTAAGTAATTATTATCACAGCCAAATGTCATATTTGATTTTTGTTTGTGAATTGAAAAGCTGAAAAAGTAAATCATATCAAATAAATTGTACGTAAAGTAAACTTGCTGGTGTAGCTCTTCTTTTTGGCAATTTTCGATAGAAAAGTTCTTTCTCTGACTACGATACGTTTTCCTGCCGTTCGTGTTTTATATTTCCCTTGTTGTTCATCTTAAATATTATTAAACTTTGTTGTTTTGTTTTTTTTTTTAATGACAGCACAAAACAACGAGTTTGAAAATATGTATAACAGTACTTTTTTGCTTTGACCTGTCATTTGAAGTATAATTGTAGTAGAATACAACCTTAAACTGGAGTTTTACTAAACACATCAGGAAAATGGACTATGAATAAGAGCTGTGTTTATTTAATCAACAAGCCTTAAACTGTAGATCAAGAAATCATGACTTTAGTAATTCTCTATGAATACGCGCCATTTTGTTTTGTTACTTGTATGTATATGTACATATATTTATTTTTGTTTATATTTATTTTTTTTGTTTTGTTACTTGTATCTATATATTTATTTTTTATATAAAAGGAAACTTGAAATTAAAAAATGTAACCATATACAAAAAAATGCCTTTTGATTGTTTTTATTTTCTTATATTGAATACTATTCGCAGATGACGTTCGTGGTTCGTCTAATGACTTAAATAAATACATAGTATGTACATGAAAAGTTTTACATCAAAATAGCTGAAAAGCTTTACATCAAAATAACATACATGCACAATTTATTCAAAGATCAAAACAGGGGGTATTTACGATACAAAATAAATCATAGATTAAGAAAATAACAAGAATATACACACACACATATTATGCATATTAAATTTACACGTTTACGAATGTATCAACATATGTTTTTATCATTAGAATTAATTTAAATTGTTTTGAATATTGAAAATATCATTCGAAACCACTGTACCTCGCAACACCACCATCATATCTACTCTGAGACTGAGATGTTGGCGCCAGCACCAGTTCAGTGGGTCATTCACGAGAGTAGTGCTCCTAATGAATTGACAAACGGTCTCTTGGTCAGGCGCATCGAATCACTGAGGCGGCTGTCAATTGCCATCCCACTGCAACAGCACCAGCAACAGCAGCATGGCAGTGGCCACTAAATCAATACCAACTGTTGAATTAAGTTTTGTTTCTTGGGATATTTTAATTTTAGTTCCACAGCCTGTGCCCATTATCAATATTGGGTCTTTAAAAGCCTTGGGAACTCGTGTAAGTCGTTTACCTCCCTGTGTTGTAAACGATTCACCTTTTTGCAATCTCTTGCTCTTATCTGCTTCAATGTCAGTGCACACGCATTTGGAAACTTCAATTAAGTTTTTTTTATTATTCTTTGATTTCAATGCATTGTTCAGAGCTAATCCAAAATTTAAGATTTTAATTGGGCTGGTAGAATTTATGGCACTGATTTTGCCAATCAAACTGGAGCATGAGATTTTCTGCCATTCAGTGCATTCTTTGGATACAACCAAAACCATTCCAAGGCCACAATTAAAGTTTTTCAATAGGGTATTTTCACATATTTCAGGCTGTGATGTGAGCTATCCATAAACTTCATTCACGAGGTCAATTGCCATCCCACTGCAACAGCACCAGCAACAGCAACAACAGCAGCAGAATCAGCAGCAGCATGGCAGTGGAGCGCTATTGCGAGTGCACGCGTTTAAAGTAAACTCCTCTGCGTTTACGTTTGAGCTGCGCATATGTACATATGTATAGCTTTGTGGCTAAAAGATAAACAAATGTTTTAAGGTAAAAGATACTCTTATGTTGAGTGAGGCGAGGGCTTCGGTTTAATTAGCCTCGACTGGTAGTTTCGCAGAGATACATACCTATACCCGGCAGTTCCGTTGCGGTAATTAGAGGTGGTTAGAAGTTGTGTGGTTTTGTATGTTTCTCTTTACATACGAAAGCGATTTGAAGTATTCACTGTGAATTGAAATTTAAAATGTTTTATTTTGAAAAATATACATAAACTAGCTGACCCGGCAGACTTCGTACTGCCTCAATCGATAAATAAATGACCTAAACTTTTGTATAAATTAATTTCAAAACAAACAGAACGTAATAAATAAAAAAGCATTTTTTTAATGAAGCATGAATTTTTATTATTATTTTTGACACGTCATGTTGCTTACTTAAAAAACAGAGTTTTCCTGAAATACTGGCTATTTATAAGGTTTAAATTTTTGTTAATAGACACACACTGTTATGATACAGTTTGTTAATCAATTTAAAGCTTTCTCATAAACTGTATTTTTTGTTTTGTTTTGTGTTGCGTAAATAAACAAAGAGGACGGTTTTCCGACCCGCGAACACACGACGTATAATTGTCCATGCGCGAAACAGGGAAACTCCAAGTTGATTCCGCAAACTTATAAAGACTGTCTTTGCGATTTATTTATTGTCATCGCAAAGGCCAGACGTACTGGAAATTGTAAGCGTTTAAAATCGAATGGTAAATCCGTTGGAATCATCGGTATTCGCGGGATCAAGACATCCTCTCCTTTGTATTTTCATTTTATGATTGTTGCCTCAATGACGTTATTCATCAGCTTTTTCACAGCCAGTCTTGTTCCATTGCATAGTCGAGGTTGATTAATGTTACGCAGCATGATGACAACTGATCCTACTTTTAACTGCAAAATGTGAGGTTGTAATCCAGGCAATTCCAGTGAATTTAAAAACTCCGTGGGATAGTTGACTACGTCATCCTGGTTCATAACGGTGTCGACTGATTTGAAGGAAACCAACTGTCCTGGAAGAAAATTCTGAATGGTCGCATTGAGATCCTCGACATCTTTATTTTTCGCTGCCAATATTGCTCGTTCACCCAGCCAATTATGGTTATTGAACTTTTGTGCTATATCTGGGAAAACACGCTGAATAAGCTTCTCTTTTGAATCTTCGATGTGACAGAAATCTGTGGGTAATGTGATGAATCCGATCGAGGTGTCCATTGCATCTTTATTATTTCAAATATCTAACAACTGCTTCACAAACACATTTGCAGTTTCATCATGTTGCAAAAATACTCGCATGTTAGTTGTTAATTGGAGTGTCTTTACGTAGGTACTACCACAAATTCGATGATTTTAGGCATGCATTTCGTTCATCAGCAACAGTTGATCGGGGTATAACTGGAAGAGTCTGACGAAAATCACCTGACAACAGAATCATGGCCCCACCAAAAATATTTTGGTTGTCACGAAGATCTTTCAATGTTCTGTCCAGCGCCTCCAGTGACCTCTTATGGGCCATTGTGCATTCATCCCAAACAATTAATTTGCATACCTGTAGGATCTTGGCCATTGCACTATTTTTGGCGATGTTGCAAATTGGTGTTTCGGTGATTTGCATGTTTAATGGTAATTTCAAGGCAGAATGCGCAGTTCGTCCGCCTTCTAGCAGAGTCGCAGCTATTCCAGATGAAGCCAACGCTAGAGCAACATCATTTCGCGATCTGATCCTCGCCAAAAGCAATGAAATTAAGATTGTTTTTCCGGTTCCTCCGGGAGCATCAAGGAAATAAATTCCACCAGATCCACTGTTCACAGCTTCTATCAAAGTGTCGTAAGCAATTCTTTGTTGTTGATTTAATTGTGGAACATTTGTAATAACTGTTTCGACCAATGCTTCAATGTCGTACTGTTGTTCCCTTTGCAACTCGTGGTTTAATGCATCCTGCATATGACGATTGGGTGCTGTCATTCCCAAACACGACAATACTTTATTTGCTATCAATAAACACATATCTTCTATCATGATCAATGTCTCATTGTAAATTTCTTCAGTCATTTGTAGTGTAGGTTTCAAAGTTTCACGGCGCACACGTTGCAAAACATCCTCAGACATGTCATCTCTTTACTTAACCCACAAATCTTTTGGATTCGAGGGGAAACATGTCGATATGATAATCGCAAACAATGTACGAATTTGATGCGGCGATGAAGATATTACGGAATCCTTGAGCGTATCATCCCAGTGCGAATCGTTCTCAAGTAAATGTGATAGTTGTCATGCCTCACGGAATTGCTTAGACAACAGTGAGTGATTATAATTTAATATGATTGAGTCTAGAAAACGTTTGTATGGGAAATAGAAAATGGCTATTTTTAGGGTTTTCCCGGAAATAATTCGATTTTTTCTCGCCTTTTAAACCTTCCCTAGACCTCCACGAACATTTCAAGACTAAGATAAGATAAATCCGTTCAGCCGTTCTCGAGTTTTAGTGAGACTAACGAACAGCAATTCATTTTTATATATATATAAGATATAAGATAAGATATAAGATATAAGATAAGAAGATAAGATTAAACAAAATACTCACAGCGCACAGCCAGCTTCTACTTTACTTCTGCTTCATTTTGCACGAACTGTCAAAATTTTTCAATAACATAAAAAAAAACATGGCATGTCTTCAACAAATTATGCTAGATGTCAATACTTTCTATGTCAGAAAAAGCTAAATAAAACTAAATAAAAACAGATGTCGCTAAATATTTCATAACTTTTTTTGCGACTGTACCTGAAAGGGCTAGTGTAGCTAATTTGAAGTGGAACCATTCTTATTCAAATTTTGTATGGAAAATTCACACCACTAGCAGTCCATGTATAGTATGTCAATGTTGTTTATTGTTTTGAACAAAAACACTCTATATGAAGATATAAATCTTTCGTACGTATCACCCTCCAAAACCCATTTGTTTACACTGTTGTATTTGTAATGTGGACGAATTCAACGAGAAAAATTGACGTGTTTTCACGCATATATAGACACAATTCCTGAGTTTTTAGGGGAAATTTCATGAATTAGAGGAGAAATTACACGCACACTAAGAAATACTTTATGAGGCCAGTTTCCGGTTTAGCTTGTGGGCAAACCAATATGGCTACCGAGGATTTATATCTTTACTAGAGTGTTTTTGGTTTTGAATTTGAGTCATATAGAAGTGAGACAGATAGTTTTTGTTGACATTTCCATCTGAATGAATGAATGAATGAAATTTTATTGAGTCTTTTTGGTTTCGATTACAATAGTTTCATCTTATTGTAGCGATAACAAGAGTGAAAAAGCGGCTGTAACGTATAGCCTTCTTTGTCAGAATTTTTAATTTAAGATTTGAGCCTCGTGGCTGTCAGTTTAATACTGTTGGACTGCTTTTGCTCATAAGCATTGTAACATTAGCTTGAAACGAGTGTTTCACAAGTATTTTACATGTATACACATATATACAATTTTAATACGCTACCTTACATACTAATGTACTACGAATACAAACGAGAATGTGCCAGCACATTTGAAATTGAGAAGTTGAGATAGATATTTAATTTTGCTTTGTATGAGAAGAGCGAGAGCGCTCTGTAAGTTAATGTTGAATGAGTGAGACTGTTATATATGGTAAATATAAAAGCGAGAGCTTAAATACACATTTGGAGATACAAGTAATATCTTATTGAAGATTGAATGAGAACAATCTATTTCAGTCTTTTATATTATAAAATTACAGATACGAGTACAAGATAAAGAAGTTTTAAATATCACATTCTGTTTCGTAACATTGGAATTGTTTTGATTTGATTGTATTTTCTTTATTTTTTTACTTGTTTTTAATTTTTTCGTCTTAATAAAATATCACATAAATTTGTACTGGCTTGTGTTTTAAAAAGATAGTTATAAATAAGTCTTAAACTATGGAAGGAAGTACTGTACTCCAACTCCTGAAAAACGCACATTTAGCTTTTGAGAAACGCATACATTTTTTTTTTTTTTTTTTAATTTGTATTTTAGTCGTTTGTTTTCCTACAAGAGTAAAAACATAAAGGTGGCAATTAAAGTAGTTGTGGTAAAAAAAGAAAAATCTTTTGTTGTAATGATTGAACTAGCCACGATTTTGGTTCGGTGTGGAAGCGATATAAAACTGCGGTGGTATTATTTCGCTTTCGTCAAGAGCCAGTGAGGAAACACCGATAGGCGACAAATAGTTGACGTTGTCCCAAGAGGACCCATTCTGTGATTCGACGATTTGGTCGACCAGGTCGTTATCGACATAGTTTAAATTGGATATAGTTTTCTTCATAAGAAGAAGAACATATCTTAAAAACGGAATGGTGTTGGTTTCGTTATGTAGATAACTGTTGGAATATCTTTTGGTTTGATTTTGAAAATTAATGTGAGCACAGTGTCTCAGAATTTTCCTCTCCAGTGATTCCAACTCCAAGGCTGCAGTGGGTGAGATAGAAAACCAGACAGGGAATGCGTAGGACATTATAGGTCTTATAAGTGTTTTATAGAAAAGAAGTTTTGTTTTCTTGTTTAGTGCTCTATGTTTAAAGTAGAACATGAGCATATTAGCAGTTTTTCTGGTTTTCTCTAGAGTGATTCTAGCGTGGTTATTGAATTTAAACAAACTGTTAAAGTTTACCCCCAGATACTTAAGCTTTTTCTTAGGTCTGATGATAGTGCTGTTAATGGTGTTGCGAGGCAAGAGGAGGTAAGGAGGTGGGTAAAGTGGAAGGGTAGGATAAGGATGAGGTAGGAAAAAGAGATAGGAAGAGTTGGAAAAGGTTAGGTTGGAATGTTGAGCTCCGGGGGACGCGGCCTGCTTGCGTTGCACGGCGTCAGCTCGTCGGACGGGGGGGATCTTGCCCCCGAAACTCAACCTCGCCTGCAGACAAAAACATAAATCAGGCCAAGGAAGGGGGAAAGGGTAAGGAAACATAAACGGATGGACTATGGCACATCAGGGCACTGCGGATGTTGTGCAGTGAGGCCATTACCCACCCTACCTTTAGGTGTCCGCGGCCAGTGTTGGACACCCCCAAAATCGATGGTCGATGATCGGCTTCAGGTCATCTTGGCTCCATGTTCACTCCGCTACCCTCGCCACCCCTGAAAAAAAAACCTCAGCACAACATTGCTTCGCTAGTGCGAAACAACAAAAGCAAAAAAACCAATCTTTTTCCTTATTGCAGGCGTTTTGCGGAAGTTTATTCACATTATTATAGCGTTAAATTTACAATTATTGAAAACAATTATTAACCTAAAACGTGTAACAAAATAATAAAGAAAAAGCTTAACAAAAATGCAAAAAAAATAACTGGTACTGAAAAACCATGTCCAAATATTAATTGTTAACACCCTTTGTGGTATCTTTCTATTTCTCGAAACAGTGATCGACGATTCCCTAGCTTCCTACCCCTATAGAGCTCTGTGGAGGTATCTGCCGACGGAAACACACCCTTTGACGGGACGCGATACAACCGCTCCTCGGTTTTCGGTACCTCACAAAAATATTTACAGATTGAATAACAAGAAATAAACAACAAAAAAAAATGAAATAAATTGAGAACAAAAGAAAAAACAACTTCCACGCCTAGACTATAAAATTAAATTTATCAAACCAGAAATTACAACACCAAAACTTAATTAAATAATGAATTAAATAAATTGAAAATTACGAAAAAAAGACTTAATTATAGGACAATCACAAACACAAATTCCTCGAGATAGTAAGTATGTCGGCAAGATTTAGAGTTAATAATGGTGGCCGTTTTCTCTTCCACTTTGCAGGTTTTATAAATTTAAAGTTTAATTTAAACACCCGCACTTCTTTTTTTTTTAAACTTCTTCCTTATTGTTCTTTCATTTTATTCTTTTGTGTTAAATTCCTTTTATTTTTTTTCTTTCAGCTTTTTGTTTACTTTAAATTTCCTTTTATTTCAATTGTTTAAATTTCATTCAATCTCAAATTTTTCGTTTTCTTTAATTTCTATTTTTTTTCAAATTTCTGGCGGCGGCCCCGCTTTCCGCAGTTTTATTTCGGGCCGCCGAAAATCAAACTATTATAAAAAAAAAATAACACTTATTAAATTCCTATACCTACTATGCAAATTTAACGGACTCACCACCTTTTCTGGTTCCTTACTTCTTTTTTTTTCTCCTTTGAATTGTGGAAATTTGCTTGACACTTAATTCTCACTTCCTTATTTTCGTATTTCATTTCTTTTTTTCTATATATAATTAAGTAAAAAAAAATTTGTTTTCATTTTATTTAAAACAGATCAATTCCACGACAAAAATTTTACCCGAATTCCTCAAACGATATCTTTTAATAATTTTTTTCTTTGTTTTTATTTTAATTTAAATTTAAACGTTTGAACTTAATTTCCACAGCTCTACGGTGTGGTAACCGACCAAATGAGGATAAACTGAAAATACTATCACACCAACACAGGCAAAAAAAAAAGGTATTCGGACGATGTATTGGTACCTCTAACAGGAACACATCATCCGATCCCCATATCCACACAGTGTATATCTCCACCAACATCATCACACTCAAATAGTGGGACCCTACGTAGGTATTGGTACACTTCCAACAAAATAGGGGTCTCAGTGTCCCAAAAACCAAGGAGGTGTTCCACTGTTTACCAAGGGGAGACCTGTAGAACAGACCCTCATGCGACCAGAACATTACAAAAATCCGTACACATAATTACAAAGTAACAACACAATATATAAATAACAATCACCTAACTAATCACCTTAATTACAATCACCTAACCACAGCAATGACAATGAAAACTAAACATGGACATAAAACAAACTTTCATTCACATGCAACTTAACCCGTCACCCAACTTCAGAGACAGAACACAAAACAGAACTCACTTTTACGAACCGACCTATTGCTTTCCGATGGAAAATTTCCATTGAAAACAACAACGATACGAATGACAGCTACGACACTCGGAATTATAATTACAAAACATAAACAATATTTGGGTAAATATCAAAATTATTTTCTTGATATAAATTTTATTTTACTTATTCTTTTAATCTTATTTAGGATACAAGATTGAGGATGCGGTTCCTGGACAGGCGTCCACAACAAAATTTGCTGTTTATTGAGATATACTCTCAATAAATAGCAAAAAACACGAAATCTGGATGCCTGGGAATTGGGTACGGATGACGTCAATGAGCGGGAGGTACAAAGGGACGCTGAGTTAGGTGAGTTTTTTAAAAAATCGCAATTTGTTTTCTTTGAAAATTATTTGTTTGTTTTTTTTCCTTTTCTAGATTACATGAGGGATTGGAAAACGGTGGGGAAAAACCCACGATTTAAGCCGGGCAAAATATTGTCCTTTTACAATTCAGTAAAAGTAAGTATTAACATATAACTAAGTCGGCTTCCATTTTGTTTTTACTCTTATTTTTTTCTTCACAGTAATCCATTATGAAGGTCAATGACCCCGGACAATAATGCCGACCTACCTCAACGATAATGATGTTAGGTGCGATGGGCTTTCGAGTAAGAATAGTGTTTCATCAAATAGACATGGGTAATTAACATATATATACATAGCTATCTATACATTTAACAATTAACATTCATTTTTCAGGATTTGTTCCGAGACTGCCAAGACCCCCACCTGCTGGAGCGACCTGAGTACCGAAGCTTATGAGGCTGGGAGGTACACACTTTTGGAGATGCGGATCGGAGGTGCCTGATAGAGACTGAAGAGCAACAACCAAGCTGGTATATAATCTGTCCTGCATGAAGTGTATACAAAAAAAACTATATTTGTAGTAACTACTAATTTTCCTATATTTTGTTTTTCAGAAATCGTCAAATGGAAGCAGTCAACAATATGTTAATATCCCGTCATCTCTAGCCGCCACCACTACGAGATTCTACATTAAAACACAAATACACCATTCAATTATTTATTGGTGAGTGATCTTTTTTTTTTTTTTTTATAACATTATTTCAAGTGATTAGATTATAGTTGAAAAAAAAAATTAATAAATTAATAAATAAGTGAATAAATAAATAAATAGTGAATAAGTTAATAAAATTAGTAAATATCACAGATCGTAGTTTTTAATCATTGCGGATAGTCCGAGTTAATAAAATTAGTAATTATCACAGATCGTAGTTTCTAATCATTGCGGATGAAATTAAGCATTAATAAATAAATAAATAAATAGTAACTAAGTTAATAAAATTAGTAAATTAAGTATCACAGGTTTAAAAGATAAAGGTTTTAAGCTAAGTTAAAAGAAAATGTAAATATCACAGATAAAAAAAAGTCTTAAAGCTATCAGTCTTATTAGAATTAATAAAGTTAGTAAAAGTATCACCATTTTATCACAGATGTTAAATAAAAAGTTAAAATATAAGTAAATAAATAAATGGATAGTACTTAAGTTAATAAAATCAGTAATTAATGTAAATATCACAGATCGTAGTTTTTAATCATTGCGGATGCCTAAAATTAATATCACCGATATTATTGACTAAGTGTATCCTTATATTTATTCAAATGCTAACAATAGACGAAAATATTCTAATATATAATGTACATGAATAGACTGGATAAGTAGGGAAATCCATGCAATAAATAAAAGATTACTAACAATCAACAAATCTGTTTTTTTTTTTCAAGTAAGACATTTTCAGGTATAAGGTGACTATAGTTTTTCTTTTAAAAATTTATTTTTCTTTATAAGAATAGAAAGGTGTCCCGAGTTTTAAAGGAATAATTTAATGAAAATAAATAAACTAAAAGTGATTTTGTCGGGTACTAAGTGAATCAAAAAAAAAACAAATAAGGAAGCCCATGATAAACGGACAATAGTTTCTTTTTTTTCGGTTCATCGACGTACGCTTTGGTTCATGGTTTTGCTGCCAACAACGAAAATAGAAATACGAAAACACAAAAAAAAGTGGTGAGTTTCACTTAAGATTATCTAGCTAATAGACCTAATTTCTTCGCTAATACAAAAAAAAGTAAACTATTTCAAAAAAACTAGTTGTAACAAAAAAAAAAATGATTAACTAAACCTTACGAAAATGAAATTGTCAAACAAAAAAATACAAAAAATGAATAAATAATGTAATGACAAAAAAAAAATAAGATTAACGAAAGTAGAATAAGAAAAATGAAAAACATAAATTGAAAAACCTAATTTAAGATAAATATATAAATAAAAAAAAAACAAATGTAACTTAAATGAAAACTGTACACCAAAAAATAAATAAATAAATAAGATAACCAAAAAAACTGTAAACTATAAACTAGAATCAAAAAATGTTTAATATTTGTAACAGAAAAATTAATAAATAACCAAAAAGGTAAATAAATAACAAAAAAAATGAATAAATAACAAAAAAAAACAATGATTTATGTAATTATCCAAAGAAAACAAAACTGAACGAAAAAGATGATAAATAATTTAGAAAACGGGATTGTAAATAATCAATTTTGAAAATCGAAGAAAAAATGTATTTACTTAACACCGTAATCTAAATGTAAGTATTTAAAAACGTATCGTTTTAAACTTTTATCTTACCCAAAAAAGTATATAGCTATAAATAATATAATTCCTGTTTTAACTCTTCCAAAAAAAAAACAAACAAAACTAACTTCAAACAATAAAACAAAGGAATAAATAAATTAACAAATAAACGTAAGACAACGTTCAAGTTTTTTTTTTTGTGAATCTTAAAGTAATTTTTCTTCTGAAAAAAAACTAAGACCTTAAAAACTATAAATGAAATTGTATACATTTTCGAAAAGTATTCTTCAATATCAGAATTTTATATAAATAAAAACTTAATTGAAATTTACTTACTATAATGTACATATATATACATATATGTACGAATCAAACCGAAAAACAAAAAAAAATATTATATTGTAACAAAAAGATATATAACTACCGAAAAGTTTAATAAATAACAAAAAAAGTAATTAAAAACAAAAACAAGTAAATAAATAATGGAAACGAAAAATGTAAAAAAATTTTGTAAATAAATAACGAATTTTTCAAAAAAACTGTACTTAAACTTGCAAAAAAAACTGTAACTATGTCAAAGTAAATTAATAAGTAACTAAAAAAAACTTAAACGTAACTTATATTCTGAAAGAATTCTTATTTATGAAAAAGTATACTTAACTTACCAAAAAAAATAACAAAGGATGAAACTTGTAACGAAAAACTATAGATAGCCTTTTAACAAAGGTAATTCTAAAATAAACTATTTTAGAAAAATTTGTAAGGGTATCTTTAATTTTTGCTATCTTACCAAAATTAATAAAGTTTTCTATAATGAAAACAAATTAATTCTATAAAGTAAGAAAACTTATCAAAAACAAACTTTTCAAACTAAGAAAACAAAAAAACAAAACATAAAGAAAAAAATATCAAATTTCAATACTTTCGTAATGAACGTAAATAGAAATAAATAAAGAGAAAAATATTAACGAAAAATCAAACAAAAAATAATATAAGAAAATAACTTTTTGAAAAGTATCTCACCAATGTAAACAAAAAAATTAAATCAAAGAAAAATATTTAATAATTTAATGATTGAAACGAAAAGATTTATGTAATTTCTTCACTTACAAATGAAAATTTAATTTCGGTTTTCCATAAACATACGGGGTGCTTCAGGTAGCTTCATAACGACATGGTATGACCCTACTGACGACCTCGCTGAAAAAAAAGACATCAGACGGACAAAATAAACTTCCCCTGATGTGACCATAATAGGAAAGGAAAACTACTAGAAACACAAACAAATTACTTTACAAAGTTTTTCCTTACCGTTCCCGCAATTCTAGACAGTCTCTAGGGACCTTGCTAGAAGACATGAAACGGTAGGATACAACTTACAAAAATTTTGGAACGATGATGTCGGACTACACGTCTCGCACAATCAATCGTCCAAGTAGAAAACAATACTAGGAATAGAAAGTTGAAAAATTAGAAAGATAGAAAAGTAAAAAAAATCAGGATAGGAATAGGTAAAAGACAAAACGAAAATGTACTGAATGACCTTACTCAAGCTTTCGCAAAGGAACGTCGCGATACACCTAGGTTCGCCTGTGGCCTTCCTGGTGCAGACATACGCCCTTTGCAAAAACTCCAGTAATACCAGAAAGAACATTACACTTATTAACCGCAGTCACTGTGAATTTTCAAACTCTCGTCGCGATACGACTAGGTACGCCTGTGGCCTTCCTGACGCAGACATACGAGGTTTAAAAATCCACAGAAAGTTTGGTTAAAACAATACAACGTCGAAAAAAAACTGAAACTAGTACAACATAACTAATTCGCCAAAAAAAAATGTTCCAACTGGGTTGGAACACCCTTTAATGACGTTGGGCGCCATTTTGTTGCGAGGCAAGAGGAGGTAAGGAGGTGGGTAAAGTGGAAGGGTAGGATAAGGATGAGGTAGGAAAAAGAGATAGGAAGAGTTGGAAAAGGTTAGGTTGGAATGTTGAGCTCCGGGGGACGCGGCCTGCTTGCGTTGCACGGCGTCAGCTCGTCGGACGGGGGGGATCTTGCCCCCGAAACTCAACCTCGCCTGCAGACAAAAACATAAATCAGGCCAAGGAAGGGGGAAAGGGTAAGGAAACATAAACGGACGGACTATGGCACATCAGGGCACTGCGGATGTTGTGCAGTGAGGCCATTACCCACCCTACCTTTAGGTGTCCGCGGCCAGTGTTGGACACCCCCAAAATCGATGGTCGATGATCGGCTTCAGGTCATCTTGGCTCCATGTTCACTCCGCTACCCTCGCCACCCCTGAAAAAAAAACCTCAGCACAACATTGCTTCGCTAGTGCGAAACAACAAAATCAAAAAAACCAATCTTTTTCCTTATTGCAGGCGTTTTGCGGAAGTTTATTCACATTATTATAGCGTTAAATTTACAATTATTGAAAACAATTATTAACCTAAAACGTGTAACAAAATAATAAAGAAAAAGCTTAACAAAAATGCAAAAAAAATAACTGGTACTGAAAAACCGTGTCCAAATATTAATTGTTAACACCCTTTGTGGTATCTTTCTATTTCTCGAAACAATGATCGACGATTCCCTAGCTTCCTACCCCTATAGAGCTCTGTGGAGGTATCTGCCGACGGAAACACACCCTTTGACGGGACGCGATACAACCGCTCCTCGGTTTTCGGTACCTCACAAAAATATTTACGGATTGAATAACAAGAAATAAACAACAAAAAAAATGAAATAAATTGAGAACAAAAAAAAAACAACTTCCACGCCTAGACTATAAAATTAAATTAATCAAACCAGAAATTACAAAACCAAAACTTAATTAAATAATGAATTAAATAAATTGAAAATTACGAAAAAAAGACTTAATTATAGGACAATCACAAACACAAATTCCTCGAGATAGTAAGTATGTCGGCAAGATTTAGAGTTAATAATGGTGGCCGTTTTCTCTTCCACTTTGCAGGTTTTATAAATTTAAAGTTTAATTTAAACACCCGCACTTCTTTTTTTTTTAAACTTCTTCCCTATTGTTCTTTCATTTTATTCTTTTGTGTTAAATTCCTTTTATTTTTTTTCTTTCAGCTTTTTGTTTACTTTAAATTTCCTTTTATTTCAATTGTTTAAATTTCATTCAATCTCAAATTTTTCGTTTTCTTTAATTTCTATTTTTTTTTCAAATTTCTGGCGGCGGCCCCGCTTTCCGCAGTTTTATTTCGGGCCGCCGAAAATCAAACTATTATAAAAAAAAAAATAACACTTATTAAATTCCTATAACTACTATGCAAATTTAACGGACTCACCACCTTTTCTGGTTCCTTACTTCTTTTTTTTTATCTCCTTTGAATTGTGGAAATTTGCTTGGCACTTAATTCTCACTTCCTTATTTCCGTATTTCATTTCTTTTTTTCTATATATAATTAAGTAAAAAAAATTTGTTTTCATTTTATTTAAAACAGATCAATTCCACGACAAAAATTTTACCCGAATTCCTCAAACGATATCTTTTAATAATTGTTTTCTTTGTTTTCATTTTAATTTAAATTTAAACGTTCGAACTTAATTTCCACAGCTCTACGGTGTGGTAACCGACCAAATGAGGATAAACTGAAAATACTATCACACCAACACAGGCAAAAAAAAAAAGGTATTCGGACGATGTATTGGTACCTCTAACAGGAACACATCATCTGATCCCCATATCCACACAGTGTATATCTCCACCAACATCATCACACTCAAATAGTGGGACCCTACGTAGGTATTGGTACACTTCCAACAAAATAGGGGTCTCAGTGTCCCAAAAACCAAGGAGGTGTTCCACTGTTTACCAAGGGGAGACCTGTAGAACAGAACCTCATGCGACCAGAAAATTACAAAAATCCGTACACATAATTACAAAGTAACAACACAATATATAAATAACAATCACCTAACTAATCACCTAAATTACAATCACCTAACCACAGCAATGACAATGAAAACTAAACATGGACATACAACAAACTTTCATTCACATGCAACTTAACCCGTCACCCAACTTCAGAGACAGAACACAAAACAGAACTCACTTTTACGAACCGACCTATTGCTTTCCGATGGAAAATTTCCATTGAAAACAACAACGATACGAATGACAGCTACGACACTCGGAATTACAATTACAAAACATAAACAATATTTGGGTAAATATCAAAATTATTTTCTTGATATAAATTTTATTTTACTTATTCTTTTAATCTTATTTAGGATACAAGATTGAGGATGCGGTTCCTGGACAGGCGTCCACAACAATGGTTATATTTATATTTTTGCTCTCTCTCACAACTCCTTCAGGACCTTTCCCACTCGCATTTCTGAAGCAGATCATTTCTGTTTTTGCAATGTTGATAGAGATGCCCCAGGTTTTGTAATAATCACCTATGATTTCAATGTGTTTTCCGAGGTGCCTAGAGGCAACAATCGGAAACTCATGACTGGAATAGACGATAGTGTCATCCGCGTACAGCAAACCAGTAGAGGAGAGATCGTTATCAGTATACTGATGAGGAAAATCAAATAAAAAGAGATTAAAAAGTTGAGGTCCCAAAATAGACCCTTGGGGAACTCCGCTATTGCATTCTCTAACTTGAGATTTGGTGTTTTGAATCTGGATGAAGAAGGTTCTATTCGCGAGGAAGCTTTCTATCATGTTTATTATATGGCGGGGGAAGCCTATGGACGCTATTTTTGCTAGAAGGCCGTTTCTCCAAACAGAATCAAACGCCTTCTCTACATCGAGGGAACAAGCCACCGTGCAGCGTTTGTTTCGTAAGTTTAGGACTACATCGTTATGCAGTTTCAATAGCGCATGAACAGTGGAATGGCTGCGGCGGAAAACGAATTGAAAATCGGGGATTGGGTCAATTGGACACTCTGAAGGAAGTAGCATTTTGTCAAGAATGACTCTTTCCAATATTTTACCTACATTGGAAAGCAGCGAGATAGGCCTGAAGTTATTCAGTTCGAAGTTATTCTGTTTTTTTTGGATGGGAAGGATTTTAGCTTCTTTCCATATTTTTGGAAAGTATCCGTTGTTAATACAGTTATTGAACAAGATGGTGAGAAAACTGATGGCAATTTTTGAGAGTTTCTTTAATATAAAGTTAGTGATTTCGTCTTGCCCTGCTGATTTTTTTGGTTTGATTTGTTTGATGATGCTTTCAATGGTGTCAGTGCTTACAAAAAATTCAAAGGATGATGGGTTCAAAGCAGAGTTTTCAGGGCAGAAGATAAATATATGATCTGGTTTGTTTTGTCTTATTTCGAGTGCAGTTGAAATAGCCGAAGCACTAGTCGTTTGGTTGAAAGTTGGAGTTCTTTCTTGATATACATTTGCAAAATGATTTTCGAATACAGAAACTATTTCAGCTTCACTGGTTATTACGACGTTGTTATTGATAATTTTGTTGCATGTGAACCTTTTTTTATTTCCAATCATCCTGAATGCCTCTTTGAAAGCATGGGGGCCTGGTTTTATTCTCTCTAGTCTCTCGCTTATTTGCTTGTTTTGCCATAGATTTACTTTATTTTTAATAATAATGTTTAAAAGGGAAATTCTAGAGGAAAGTTCCTTGTATGGTTCTGATATTCTGTTAAAGGATCTATGGAAAATTGATTTTAGTTTTCTCTGCCATTGATGTTTCAGTTTGAAAAGTTTTTCAATATCGTAAGGAAGGTTTTGATATTTTTTGAAAGAAGGACGAATCCTAGTGGAGTTGTTCTCAAGGCAAGAGAGCAGTTTGCTGTTAAAATCATAAATGTAGCTTTCGATATCATCGTTGGATAGACAGGAGTCGTGAGGAGGCAAAACAGGCCGCGTCGAGATCATCTTTAAAGAGATTCCAGTCAGTATTTCTGTAGGACCTAGAATAGTGAGGATCCTTGAAGCAGAGATTAAATCGGCCTAAGTTCAGTTTCAGCAATAGTGGGCAGTGTTCTGTAAATGTGGGAAGAGTTTCCACACTGAAATTTGTATTAATGAAATTAAGAAGGTGGTTTGAAATTAAGAAATGGTCGAGAAACGACGGACCCCGAGGGAAAGTGGGAGTGCTTGAAGTAATGTTCGTAATTGAAGGAGTTGACGATTGATACCAATTAATGAGTGTGGTTCCGTTAAGGTTTTGCCAGCTATCACCCCATCTGGGGCTTCTAGCATTGAGATCCCCCCCAATAATGGCACCGTCGAAGGAGGCAGCAAGTGAGTCAATTTTATTTAGTTCAGCTGTTAGTTGATTTGTTGAACAATTTGTGGGAAAATACACAGACCCGAGTAGAAAATGTTTTGTTAAGTTATTAAATTTAAATTTAATGGAAATAAAAATAGTTGGAATGAGTGAGGATTGAAAATTTACAGGTTCGTATTGGATATTTTGTTTGATACACACCGCAACACCCTGGAGTTCATCGTTTCTGAGAATGTTAAAATCATCAATGAACACTTTATGTCTGGAATTCAAGTGGGTTTCCTGAATGAAAGCCACTACACAGTCGCTAGCTCGGAGAATTTTGGTTAGTTCGATTCTCCTGGCAAGATGGATTAAAGACGTAATGTTGAAGTTTAAAATTTTTACTGCCATTATTGCGAACTAACAAGGAGCTGGTTCACCAGCTCGAGATATGCTAGTCGTTTGCTAACCAACGACTGGAAGCTGCCCAAGTTAGACATAAAGTGTTCTATTTTAGAAATGAGTTGATTCATTTCGAAACCAAACAGTTCTTTTGATAAATTCATAAAGTCATTAATTACATTTGAACCTACTGGCCCTGTGTTGTGAGTTAATTTGTTGGAAGTGAAATCACTGAAGGGGTTTTGGTTCTGAGGGAGGCGAGGACCGGTAAGACGACTGGCATAAGACAACCCAGGGACAACAAAGTTTCCACTAGAAACAGATTTGGAGAAGGCAGTTTGTTCAAGTTTTTTTTCCTTGGCGAATTTAATTTTTTGTTTTCTTGCAGATTCGTATTTTTTGTAGAAAATACAGCCTCTGAAGTTTGCAGGATGATTCTCGCCACAGTTGACGCAAACTGCCTTACTTCCGTCCTGCTTTGCCACTGTACAGCCACCAGGATCATGTGAGTTGGTGCATTTCACACATTTGTATTTACTGGCACAATTTTTCGCAAGATGGCCAAAGTCCTGACATCTACGGCATTGAAGTGCACCTTTGTTGCCCCTGGGCTTCTCCCAGTATACTCTTGTGTTAAAGAGATAACGTATTTTTGTGAGTTCATCGGGAGACGCACCCGCTTTGAGCCTCACAAGGAAAAGGTTGTACCGGATTTTTCCGCCTTAGATCGAATTGTCTCGAGCACTGAGACTTTTTCAACACTTGGTATTTTTTCTTTCAGTTCGTTAAGAACTTCAGTTTCGGTGAAATCAAGCGTGAGTCCTCTTAGGACAACGTTCGCGGTGCGATCCTCCTTCAAAGTGAAGGAGTATGCCTCAACATTTTCGGATCCCCTCAAAAGCTCAAGAAGTTCACGGTGAACTTGGCTATTATCTATGTAAAGTCTACTTGAAATGCCACGATTTATAATTTTATAATTAAAAGGAACCGATCTCGCACGAAAATCATTAATGAGCGTTTTCAAATCTACGTTTTTCAAAAATATTGGAGGGCAGTACTTACCCCGCGAGTTTGGAGACTCCGTCCTCCGCCGGCTGCTACTTGAAGGTGCTGACACGTTCGCTCGTCCATCGTTGTCTGATTTTATGTTGTCGTCGGCTTCGACCACGTTGCCGTCGCTTATTGTTTTTTGTTCCAGCTGGTGAGCCAACTCCGAGTTGATTCTTGCTTTTTTGGACGGTAAGATTTTGAGTCCCGAGTCGAGCAGTGAAAATTTGTTGCCGAGCATCCCATCGTTTGCAGAGTTCGGACTGCCACTGCGTTTGTTCGAGGTTGTTTGTCTTTTGTTTGGGGAGTGCCACTTGCCGGCCATCTCCTCCAGCGGGTTTTCTAGGATTTCATCGTCGTCCATGTGGGTGTCGATGTTTTCCGGGTGCGTTGCGGTAGCTCCATTTTTTGCAGTGGAGCCAGTCTGAGAAGCCAGAGCACGGGCTGATGTTGATGCACCATTAAATGAAGTGGTGTGATTTGGAGGATTGCCCATCATCGTCGGTGTGGCTGTGTCGTTAGGTGGAGTACGAACCACGATATCAATTTTTCCGCTTTTAAGTTCTAAAAGCTGGTAAGCCGCAGCCATTTTTTTCTTGCCAGGCTTTTTTCCCCTGGCGTTATCCTTCCCCTTCATTACTTTCTGGTGTGCTCACCATACATGCGGTGCACACGAGTTAATGGGAATCAAATCCCAGAAAATCACTGTTTAATTTTAGTAATCCGATCGCAAAATTACTTAAAAACTTTAGCAAATTGTCTATCTTATTGTTTTTTACTTTTATTTTATTGATTTAAGTGCAAGAACACACCGTAATTAATTTTTAAAAATTGCAACCACGCTCTTTGCTGCTTTCAAGATCCTTTTCACATTTCCATCTGTCAATAAACGAAATTGGCATTTAAATGGGTCGGTTCAACAATTATTCTCCGAAAAAAAAGTTTGTTTGATTTGACAAACTAATGTTTCCAAGTAGATTTCAATGAGTTTTATTTGAAATCTTCATTTGAGGAGATTAAAATTTGTATGGTAAATCTTCGAGATTTCAAGGAGATTTGTGACAAATCTAGCTAAATCTCGGTTTAGTGCCCGGTGGAAACGTAGTATTAGGCTCAAAAACGAAATACAAAAAAAATAGGGTTAAGTCCGAAAAAGAAAATATTTTTTTTTATGACTTAAAATTATTTCCTCGCCTTAATATTTAAGACATGTTCTATTGAGACCTCTACTTAACTGTAAAAAATCAGAAGGAAATTCGTGCTGCGGTAATGGAAAGTCGCCCCTTTTTTCTTCCTCTTTCAGAATTAAAGAGTAAATCAGAGAAATTAAGAGACCTGCGCAGTAGAATAGAATGGCCAACTGAATTGGTTGAAGCTATACATAGAATCTGGACTTTTCCATAAGAAATGCACGGGACAACTAAACACATGCTTATGCTAAGGCAATATCCTGTCAGTGCAGCCGGTTCTCTTGGTAGATATATGTACATATTTCTCTATGCTATAATTCAAGAAGTTTTATATAGAATATACGATAAAAAAGTTGTTTGCTGCAGAATTTTAGAAAAATTCATTCAATAAGGTCTAACGATAAATGTATCCAAAGCGAGATTGAGCGCAGCCATTGCTATCTCCTTATTCATCAAGAGCCACAGCCAACTCAGCTTTGTCAACTAACACTGTTTTTGGTCAACACTGAAGGACTACCTTTCCTTCACCGTATAAAGAATTTCACAAGCGGTTTTTTATTTATTTGATAGATAATAAATATTCGCTAATAAATAATAAATATCGCAACTTTTTTTTAGATTTTATTGTCAAGTTATTCACAAATTTTCGGAAAATTTTAGGATGCTTTTTAAATAGAACAAAAAAAGATTGTATATCTTCTAGTATTAGAGTGTTTTTAAATATTTCCTTCGACCATTAAGCCGTAGTAACTAGACACATCTGTTTGTAGTTTAGGAAGTTAGAACTGACTAGCTTCATTGAATTGTCTCTTTTTTTAACCTGCGGAAAGCTAGCTCTCTTATGTGCGATTGTTCATCTTGCAACATAGCTAGCAATAAATTCTCTGGGTGTACAAAGAATGAGTTTCTTTGGATAGTTTTTATAACTATATTTTAAAAGTTGTTCCGCAAGTGCAATGGTCTTTTAATCATGTTGAAAATGTGAATCGAACCATATTTAAATGATGGCTTAGTTTTTGTGTCAAACCAGATTGGGGTGTAAACTCTCACAATCAATAGCAGAATTTTTTTAATATTCTCTGAGGGATTTCCTGTGCCAACGTATAAACTTAGAATCCTGTTTGCACAAGTAAACCATCGTGAATGTGCTGGTTTTCACCTCAATGGTCAAATTGAGCCTCTAGAAATAGCTGAGCACATTAGATGAAAATATGTTTGATCTGTGCTTAATGAGTTAACATCCACGTCCGGAAGTTCTGCATTGACTGCTTCAAAATTCACCGCTTTTAAGCGTAGGCACTTTTCCAGGATTTTTCCAATGCGTGTAATATGCACAATCCTGGTAAAGATTTAAAAATTTACAGCTGTGCCACCCAATTGCCAATTGTTAACTAAACTTCTATCAATAGTAACTGCTTTTCACGAATTCATTGAAAGATATCCTATGTTCCCTGAATTTCTTCAATAACAGTTATTCGATACGATATGTTGTAAGTCTTTTGGAAACATAATATTTTGTCTTTACGGTCGTCAAAATAAAGTGAGGATATGGATTGTCTTACACCAACAGCTTCATTTATTGACCGTAGACGGACCTTTTAACGTTCTCGTCTAATTTATTGTGATCAATTACCTAAGATGAATTTTCAATGCTTATGTAGGTACCTTCAAATCCAACTTAGCAGCGTTTACTATCGAAAAACCCAGTTCTATCAAAAGCTGTATTTCGCATAAGAAATAGAAGTGTTTGAAGTATCAGCTGTATTTTTTTAAAATAGACAGTTTTATTTCACATTTACACAATCCCCTATAAATAGATTTATGTACGTTGCGATATCAAACAACTTTTGAAGGGAATCTTCATACAACTGCACCTTTTTTTTGTTAATTTCGAAGTTTCCTAGTACTCTTGAAGTCTTCTGCGAAACTGAAGATACAGTACCATAGGTAGCTGATATTTTGAATAAATGTTATCCTAATATAGGGTCACAAATTAAGAATTCAGGAACAAACAAATTTGATTTTTTTCGTTCTCCCATTTCTGCTTTACCCTACCGTGCTATCCGTTAAAAAAAATTGTTTTAGGCGTGTACTGTCAATCAAAATACAATTCACAAACGGCGTTTCTTACCCTTAATATTTAAAACCTGTTCTATTTGAATTGAGACCCCAACCTAACTGTAAAAAATCTGCGCCAAATTTAATTTCGATTATACAAACAATTGCTAGTTCTTTCTATCCGTGAAAAACAACAAATTAGTGCTTTCCTAGTTTGGGTAATACTTTGTATATATATTTTTTGTGAATAATAAAGTTTAAAAATACAAACAATTGCGCTTTTTTATCCGTGAAAACCAAATTTTGTCTTGTTAACTTTAAATTGCTCATAAACTTTATAACGGAAACTCTTCCCGTATGTTAGCATCGAATAATAATTTTATAAAATAAAAGAAGAATCCTGGCCCACTAAGATTGGCATGTTTAGGTGTTTTATTTTGTCTCATCATTTTATTTACCGATATTTATTTTCTACTACATTATTATTTTCTCTATTTTTTATTTTATCAGAAAATACAGTGAATTGTTTATTTGTTGTTTTTTTTTTTATTTTGTTTGTTAAATTTCTTTCCACATTTATAATAATATTTATTTCAATAATAAACATATCAGTATTTTACTATTACTATTTTTGTTGTGATTTTTTTTAAATTTTATAATATTAATTGTTATCTTTCTTTATACGTAATGTATATAAAAAAAAACATACTTGCGAACTATTTTCTTTTACCTATTTTTAATTTTTTTCTTATTGTTGCTGTTTGTATTTAATTTAATGATCTTAACAACTAAACGAGAAATACACACTCTTTAATGTATATACATATATATGTATATGTATATATACAAACATATGTATATATAAAGATGTATATATATATGCACATATATATTTAATTTTGTATTCCTTTTATAATATAATAGGTACAAACAATAATAAACAAATATTATGAACTAAGCTGATTAAAGAAATATATAGAAATACACTTAATCGTAAATATTGTTATTCTTTATATTGGCAACTCTAAAATAAAAAAGAAGAAAACGCGATGAAGCATTAGAAGCAGCACATTTAAAATTTGATAACTCTACAAAACTTGCTTATATTAGTAAATTATAAGTAGATAAGATTTTACAAAGAATACCATTTGCCTCTGGCCCTGCTTATTGTAACAAAATTACGTTTCCGTTTTATTTTGTTTTTGACATGCTTAAAGGAAGTAAATGAAATATAAACACATAATACGAATTTATTAATTCGACCTTATTTTCGATTAAATAAAATTAGAAAAGAAAAATATTTTATCTAGTCCTATAAAAGATTCCATCATAATTGGAATGCCGCACGAATTTCGAAAAAAAAACTAATACGAATCAAATTCGTAACGTAATAGACATGCTTTTCTATTGTTTTTTTTTTTTTTTTGAAATTCACGTTTAACTTCCTAAAACGATGGATACTGTTACAAGGGTGATTTTCTTCAACATTTATTTTGCCATTTTTATATATGTATATTTCTGAAAACTTATTAACTAAAAAGACACTAAAACATTATTTTATATTAAAATTATTTTTATTCATAAACATACATAATGTGTATATGTATATCTATAATTTATATTTATTTTTCATTTTACTTTAAACATTTTTTGTTCTGAAAATTTTAAAATATTGCTGACAATTATGTGATTTTTTTGAATGTGTGGTATGATTTCAAATGTATTCATAATTAATTGTATTTTAATATCTACTCAAATTTAAAGTTTATATATAATTTTGTTAGTTTATACATCGTCAAAAAAAGATTTTTTTATCGGCGGCGGTACCTATTCTTAACATTTTCTATTTTTAATAGTCATATATTTTAATGCGTTATTCATGTTTTAATTGTAAGTAACCGTACCTACTGTCTTACTAAAAAATAACTAATTTAACTTTAGTTTTGAAAATCTTTATTTTGTATTTTTTAAGAACAGAAGCGAACAGCTACTATTTTTTGTTTTGCCTTCATTTACTGATTCACGTAAAAGGATTTAATTCAAGTTATTTTTTGCAAATAGTATATAACTTTTGTTTTTATTTGTTAAAATGTTCACTTTTTTTAATATTTTGCTAATGGGGAGATACTTTTTTTTTTAAATTTTCTTATATGCATGTGTACATTGTTCTTTAATTTTTATTTTTTTATACGTTTAGCTTTTCGTGTAAATAACTTTATATAATTATATGCATTTTTTGTATTGCAATGGTTGATGATAGTTGAACCATTATGAGATGAAATGTTTTGTTTTATCATATTTGTATCTTCTACGAGGAAAAACAAAAAACCTTGGTGCACATTTTTAAATTAATTTTTATTTAATTTTATTTTTTTTTTTTTTGAAAAATCGTTTTGAAGTTAATATTCAATTTTTGATTTGTTGGTTGTTTTTAGTACTTTAATAGTATTTATAATAGTTGCTTTTATCAATAGTTATAATAATAATGTAATAATAATAATAATAATATAAAGTGTATCAATATTTTCTGTTAAAATCATTATAATAACTATTATTGTATTATAATCATGTAAATTAAGCCCTAATGAAGCTTGCTAACCCATTGTCGTCGCTGTTTGTTGTATTTGTGAATTTCCCACAGCCCCCGGTGTAGTTGTAGCGGCTGCTGCTCCAGTTGTTGTTGAAGCTGCCGCAACTTGGCTATTATTTGCAGTACCTTCAGCTGGTTGGGGCTGTGTTGATGATGTACCAACAGCACCAGAACTGGTAGCTGCTGATGATGAATTACCACCACCAGATGTTGATGAAACAACGGCGCCACCAACACTCGATGATTGGTTACCTGAAAACATTTAAAGAATTATAATTAAGGACACGAACAAAATTATGACAATTAAATAATAACATGATATAAAAAGTATTGGTGCATTTTTTAGATTTAAATAACTTTCACCCACTTAAATTTTAAAATTTTAGGGAGTACATTTTTATGTTAGAAATATTATTTTGATTGCATCGTTTTTCGGAGGCCATTTAAGGCATTAACTTGTGAAGACTTGCTAAAAGGGAATGCCCATTTAATTGTGACACCTTTACACGAACAAATTTAGTGTAGATATTAGATATTACAATAACCTCTTTCATTTGGCTAGATATAAGTAGTAATTCCGAGAAAACACAAAAATTCTTCATAAAGCGACTGCTAAGTTTAATCTCAATTATATTAGATTCAAAAGACACACAATTAGCAGGCTCAACATCACCTTTCATTTGATGCCAATTTTGTTCGCGTACACTCTTGGCCAGAAACCTTCCCTTAAAAAAATTGTAAAATGTACTCGTAAAAGTATTAATCATGTGTTACATTATGATGCATAACTGTACTTTTTGCAACAATTAAATTATTTTTAATTGTAACAACTTAAACCTTCTTCTAATAAAAACATCACTGTCAAAAAGAAAGAAAATACAAATTTAAATTAGTTTTATTTTGGTCATTCCGTGTATTTTATTATTTTTATAAGAGAAATTTATAAAAAAAAAATATTCATTAAATAATTATTTTAAATAAAATCATATTTAATGCACAAGTTATTTTATTCAAACCGAATAATTTTTATTTAAATTCACATTTTCTTTCAAATTTTTAACAAACCGGGTCTCATATAATTATTATTGCTTTACAATTTATGCATTTAGTTTTATTTTTTTACATTAAAATGTTTTAAATAATAATTTGATTTGAAAGTTTGTGTGTTAACTATATACAAACAAAAATAAATAACAGTAAGATGCTTCTATCTCGGTTTATTTTATTGTCAAATAAGTTTCAATGTTAAATAGATATAAGGATTTATTAATTTAAATAAAGCAAGACTGTAATTTCGTAATGCCAACTACATATCTGCAAAAAATAGAAAGTAGAACAAAATAAAAACAGAATACAAAACAAAAAAAAAAAAACATTCAAGAAACAAAAAAGTTTTAATGATTCCAGTTGGTAAAAATTAACAACTTATTAAACAGGAAATTCCTCAGCCCTAATTTCGCTATCGCCTAAAAACAAAGTTCGTGATATGTGAATGGCGATTTTTTTAAACTTAATTTACTTTAATCTGTTTATTATTCCACTGATCGACAAGGTTTTGCTTTCAATAGACTTTGATGGCCTTCAAATCCGACTTCAATTACTCTATAACGTAAGGTTTTTGAGATATTATCAAGTTCTTGAAATATGTATGTACTCGTATGTATATTAAGAAATATACAAAAAATGTTAAAAAAGGGTATTTTAAAAAATTGGGCGGATAATTAAAAAAAAACTATGAAAGTATTAAATTCAAGGTATGCTTAAAACTTCATATAGATTCAAATCAAGACTAATAACTAATGAGAATTTCCAGAAACTGAGTAAGATACTAAAATGATTTAAACTGTATCTAGATGAAAAATATTTGTACTTTAAAAAAATCCTTAAGGGATTTTTTGTGCTTTAACTTAATTGTTTTTTTTTACATTTTTAAAGTTGCATATTTTAAAAACCTGATGTGCGAGAATTGAGTTCAGGACAGCTAAATCCCTTAAAAAAGTATTATTTTGTTGATGTTACACAAGTAAAACTTAGTTTTGCCGACCAGTGTTATTAGGCATTACTGAAACATTTAAATTTCAAAATGTAACTTACAAAGTGTTAATAATCATTTAACGGATAATTCTGCATTATTAACTAAATAATGTGTTTTTTTCGATTCATAACAGTCTTCAATTAAATGAAAAAATTGGCACGTAAAACATATCTTCACATCAATTTTTTAAGCGACAGCGAAATGTAAGAAAATATATGTTAAAAGCAAACATCTACAAAGACTAAAAGAATATATTTTATTAAATTTATAATAACGAACTCACCTGTTGCTTGCGAGTTTGCTCCTGGCGTTCCCGCACCACTTGATGGGTTTGAATTTGAGCCAGAAGCTGTTGCAGCGCCAGATCCTGATCGATTTGAAGCATCATGTTGCCGCTGTGGCAAAAGTTGGGGGATTAAGCTTGGTTGTATTGAAAGTTCTAAATAATAAAAAATTGACTAAGTGTTTTTGCTTGGCATAATTTTTTAAAATTTCAATTTACCATGTTCAGTGAAATTGAACAATGGTGGGAATTCCCTTCCATTCGGTAAGACTTGAGGACCTTCACGTAACTCATTAAAGAAAGGATGTGCGCAAGCCTTTAGAGGCGTTATTCTGGCGCTAGGTGTGTATTCAAGTAGTTCCGACACTAGACTTATAGCCTCTGGAGGTGTTCGTATGCGGAATACCTAGAAGAAATTAAGAAAAAAAATACAAAACTTGAAATTGAGTCTAATAATTATATTGTTGTGTATGATGTTTATTGACTTGGCTTGATACTAGAATTAAATATGAATGAAGTGTAAGGTTATTAATAATTCAAATTACGGAGGTCGTTCAATAAGTAAATGGGCAATTAATCATATATGTATATATTTGAAACATTCAACCCTTCTAGAATAAAAATTAAAATGCAGCATTTTTCATCTTTTTCGTGCCAAAAAAAACTGAATCTTATTGAATATCTAAGATGACCCAACGCTGTGGAATTTTTTTTATTAAAATTAAACTTCCAGGCTGGCATTTAGAACCAAACCACCACGAGATTTTTGCAAAGTTCGAATATAGATCTCGGCAATATTGCTATGTATAAATTTAAGTTTTTCATTTAGTTCGATTATATAGATTTGAGTTGTTACAATGATTATATGGATTTGATTTGTTTCGTATTTTATATTTCCCTCATAAATGTATGCCCATTTATCTAATGAACAACTTTGGATACCCTCCTAAATGAATAAAACAAAAACAAAAAATCAGTTTCTATTCAAATTTTGAATGCTTTACACATACCAGTTAACTTTGAAGCATGATGGAAAAATTTGTGCAGCAAACGGCTTCTCACACAATAAAGTTATTTAAAGAAGTAAAGCCAATATAAAAGCTTTTATCAATAAATTTCCTTGATATTACTTTATTAGTTGTTTGCTCTTTAGACCATTAGTTTTATCGCAATGTATAAATAAATGGAATGAAATAACATTTTTAAAAGATTAACCAGTTTAATCTTAATGAACATACATACACAGCAATTCAAAATAATAGGGAATTACTTTGTCAAAGCAACATTCTTAAGAGTTATGAAACAAAAAAACATTTTTGGGTCTGACTTGCGGAAAAAATGTTATTCGTCTTAAAGTAAAGGAGTTTTAATTTCGTCATAAAAAAAACCCGGTGAAACACAGCGGCAGTAAAAATCATGGTGTGGGGCTACTTTTATTGGTTTATTGTCCAACCGGAATTATGGTCCCTCCAACCATAGCTACTTTTGATTACATTCTTCTTAAAGAGAAATTTTTTTGTTTATTTATTTATGTACATATAAAGCAATAATAAAGACAAATACCAATAAGCCAAATACCAATTCAATTAAAATTTGTTTAACACTGTTGCCGGTTAGCCGATTGCCAATGAATACAACAAATACGTTGAAATACCTATTTTCAAAACAAAAAGAAAATAGGTACAATGTTTTTGTTTTTCTTAGGTATATATGCATCTACATATGTATATTAGGTCAAATGAAAAGTAGGAATTATTATTATTGTAATGAAAAGAATACGGTATCAATACAGGTATGCACCTAAGTGTATTTGAAAAGAAGACAAATAAAAGTCAATGGCGGATCCAGGGGGGTTGTAGGGGTGATGACACCCCCCTGGAAGAATTTTTTTCATTTTTTTAAAAATTCCCTTGAGTTCAAAACTTATAGTATTTCCGTAATGGATTTCACACCCCTTAAGTGAAGTTGCATAATTAAAGACTTTATCTAAAGATTTTTTAGTAATTCAACGATATTTACCAAAAAGCGATTTGAAGCAAATAAATATTGTAAGACATTCTTTAAGTGTTTTTTCTTTCAAAATGGATTTCCTATTAAATACAAAATCTTTTAATATCTTAAAAATGAAAGAAATCTACTTTTTGAAGTGAATTTGCTTTGGAAGCTCTAGAACTAAGATTTAAACACGAATTTCAAGAATATAAATGTCCCAAAAACATCAAAAGTGACACTTTCGTCAAACTAATGGCAAATTGAAACACATAATAAACTTTTTACATCTATTAATTTAATATAAAAACATTTTCAACATCTGTTATAATTTCGATAAAAATCGAATTGAGTTTTATTAATAAAAAACCTAAAAAAACATCTAAAAGTTGGTAAAAATTGATTTTCGACTCAAAAATCTTTTAAAAAATTTAATATATTGTTTTTTACATTCAGTAACATTTTTATAAAAAAATAACATTCATTTTTTTTGTATAAATTAAAACGCAAAATTGGTAAAAATTGGCTTTTGACTAAAAATCTCGTTAACCAAAAAAAAATTTTGAAATCAAACTATTTCATCATATGCAAAATATTGTTGGTAATTTTTAGTTTCTTTTAGAAAAAATAAACTTTTTAAAAAAACACGAAAACCTACAGAAACAACAACAAATGAATTATAAATAGTTTTTGACTTAAGTATTGAAGAACAAAGAAAAATATTGACTTTAAATTATTTATTCCAATAATAAGTTATTTTTATCTATCGAGAATGTTTTAATACAAATAAGAATAACGTTTTCGACACATGGTATCAATTTTTGGAAAAATTAAATTGACTTCGCCTCGAATATCTTTGCCAAAATTAAGATATACTGGCTTCAAACTAACTGTTTCTTACATTAGGTAAAATTTAAAAAAAGATCTAATTGACACCTTTTTTCAACAAAACAAAAATTAACTAACGGTTGGTAAGTTTTTTTTTTTGCTTCGAATATTTCGAGGACAGTTGAAACTATTGCCTTCAAATTTAATTTATTTAATACAAGATACTGTTGATAACATTTCTTAAAATTTTTATATATATCTGTACCTATCATACTTTTTAACTATGCTTACAATAGAATATCAAATACGAATAACCTATGATAAAAATGTAGCTTTACCTATACCTACATGTGCATAGGTACAAATTTGTAAACACTATCTAATTAGTGTTTTCAAATTTGTACCTAAATACAGATCCAACTTACGAGTAACAAAAATTGTACTCACCTCCCTACATACATATCTAACTCAAAATTGAATTTCCCTACCTACCGTATTATTTCTTTCCAAAAAATGGAAAAAAAAAACCAACAAAAATCTGTTGCCAATTTTTAAATATGCACATCCACACAACTACTATGTACAATATTCAAAATATGACAACAGTGTATTCATTGTGAAAAGAAATTTGAATTATTTTAGATTTTATAAATTTGAAATCAAATGCAACAAAAACAAAACCTACATAGTTCAATTCATAGGAATATCTCCATGACAACACAAAAAAAAAACATAAGCAAATGTATTATTTTTTTGCCTCCCTTACTCTCTTAATTTCTTACAAGAGAGAAAATAATAAAACCCTCTTTTCCTCAGCTCATTTTTGTTTTAATTTCTGAAATCTGCACAACAAATTTTCAGTACTCCGAGCGCCGCCTGTCAGCCGTCAATGAACTAAAAATTGGTGTTCCATAAGAGTACTATAGTTTATATATACAAAGGTAATGTTTCCGTATGCTGGGGACAATATGCCACTTAGATGGCATTTGAAGCAAGATAATGATCCAAAGCACACTTCAAAATTAGTGAGTGCTTCGCTTCGCGATCATCAAATCGGTAAAATGCCGCTATCGGTCGTATAATTTTATAAAATATTTTCAAACTCGTTGGTTTGTTGCTTTCTCTATTATTTTAAACAGCTGTGTGCATATACGTTGGGAAAAATGTCAAATCCAAATAATTAGAAGAGCCATTCAGAAGATTAAGTACTACTCACAGTAATTAGAACATTTCGAACCTTAATGTTTTCAAATCAATGGATATAGCATGCATCCTGGTTAAACGCGAAAAAATCAAAACACAATACCTCTACACCCAGGTCTTTGAATATAGAATACTTTTTTGACAGTAATTTAAAATAACACAAACCGAAAAGCAATCAATCAAGTAATTTCTTTTTAATTATTCCGAAGGCAAATACTTCCGATTGTCAGGGAAGATTTACCTATTTTCAAAGCTGAACTTTGGCGTACAGCTTAATTTGTACGTTTGGTCCTGTTAAAATGTAAAGTTATTTTTAGGAATTGTTATGACGTTTTTCAAGTTTGCGTTAGACTTCTCAATCAAATACTTATTTTTATTTGTATATACAATAACATTAATACTGACAGTCGAAGTTAAACTTTTGCTTGATTTAAGATTCTCTTAAAAGTTATTTAAAGATAAATTATTTCGATAATTGGCTGACTTAAACTGGAACTTCTCGTGTATTCAAAAAAGTATAACCATTTTTTAGCTTATAAGAGCTCTAATTCAGACGACCCGTGTGTATACAAAAGAAACATACAAAACGAGATTAGTTAATAATTATTATAGATGATGGTTTTCTTTTTCCTTAGGTTGTTTTTCCTTACTCTCCAGCGTTGTTTTTGATTTAAGGCATTTGGAAATAGACTACATTCAAGAAGTGACTGCAAAAAGGTTTTATTTTTTAATTTAATTTGAATTTACTAAATTGTACCTTTGGCAAAATTTTAATGAAATCACATGAAATGAAAATTTAAACAATTAAGTTATAAAAGCACACACGCAGTGCCTTGATAAAAATAAAAAAAAAGTCAGATGAGAGCTTCTTAACTCAAACCCAATTTCAAAAAAAGAATTATTGAAACAAAATGCATTAATGTTTATCAAAGGAATATTCTTTTACTCACCTTTTGCCATGGATGACTTTTAATTCGGGGAAATTTGAATTCAGTATAATTTGGATTCATTTCATGAATTTGCTCTCGTGTTGGTGTACCCAATACCTTGATAACTTCGACCAATTGATCCACACCAGAATCACCAGGGAATATTGGCTGCCCCAAAAGTAATTCAGCGAGTACACAACCGGCACTCCACACATCTAAAGATAATGTAGATCGGACATGAATTAAAGCCTTTCCTGTATCTGTTGTTATTAATATGGTTTTATGTTATTTTTTATGATATTATGTATCGTATATAGCCTAGACAACTTTTGAAGCTAAGCCATAATTCCTTTCTCTGAGTTTAAACGTTTTAAACACTCATTTAAAAATATACCTTTTCAACACTATTAAGATACAATTTTGGTTTAGATCTTATCCCTCGAGACTTAAACGTTAAATCAAAAACATGTTTTGTTTTTCTTGTAACACTGTTTTTGAAAGTCTTATTCTTATTTAAGAAGTTGTTTTTATAGATATAATTGTAGATTATATAGATTTTTAAGAGTAATAAATATCTAATAATGTTTTTCTGAATAATTTATCACAACTGATACAAAATTTAGCGAAATTCAGACCAGAACTTGATTAAACTTAAAAAAAAACACAACTTTAAAGAGGATGCTTTAAAAAAATTTAATGAATAATGTATATTTAATTTGTTTTTATGTTTTTCACTTTGTAAATTGAAGTTAAATGAAATAAGAACTAAATGAAAGGGGTTCGTTCGTAGATTATATTCTTATTATGTTTAGATCTTCGCATGCAACAAATGGCGGTATATTTGTGGACACTAACTTTTTGCAAAATAACAAACAAATATTACAGCTTATGTCTATTTTCATACAATTAACAACTTATTCGAGTCGGTTTTACAACTACATAATTAAAAACAAAGATCGATTTTATGCTAAGTAAAGAAAAAAAAACTATACTTAAATGCTATATAAGCGAGAAACCGCTTTAATATTTATAAAAATGCGGAGTTCTCTGTGATCTAAGAAATAAAAATTGATCAAACAACACCAAAAAGGTCGATTTGTTTGTCCAATGGAAAATTACAATTATAATTACTTCATGAACACACCCATCGAGATAATCCCCATTAGGATTCTATTTTACCTTTTACTGGTCGATGTTGTAGTTGTAATGAATTTAAAATCGTACGATACAACGAATAGCTTTTTTACTATTCTAAAACTTTATTTCATTTTTAGTAAAAAATCACAAAAATTGTTTTTATCACAGCTATCTTTACTTAAATGGATCTTTACCTTTTAAAGTTTCTTACTTATGATAAAATATCACCAACAATTTTATATGAATTTATTTACATGAAACCAAAATCAAAATATGTATTTACCAATTTTTGTAGTATAATTAATTGCGCCAAATATCAACTCGGGTGCGCGATAGTACCTAGAGCATATGTACGACACATTCGGTTCGCCATGCAACAATTGTTTAGCGCTGCCAAAGTCACAGAGTTTAAGCACAGCCGTTTCTGGATCCAAAAGTAAATTCTGTGGTTTAATATCACGATGACATATGCCCAATGAATGTATGTAAGCCAAACTTCTGAATAATTGATACATATAAAGCTGAAAATAAAAAATTAATATAAAGATTTACAAAAAAAAAAAAAACTTACCCTGATAAAATGAATTGGTATCGTTTGTTTAGTTTTAGCATACTGACGGGCAACTTTATATACGGTTTCCGGTATGTACTCGAGTACTAAATTTAAAAATACTTCATCTCGCTGGAAGAAAAGATTGTACAAAACATGTGATGAGTGAATTTATCTTTTTATTTATTTAACAACTAAGTTTTTTAATTGTTTTTATTAATGTTATTATTTGTTTTGTATTGGATGAAGAAATGAATAATAAAATATAACTTTTGTCTTATTGAAAACGTTTTTTCCTGAACAAAAAATCCCTAATTAAAGCATTTAAGTAAACCAAAATAACTATATATTATAGGAATCGACATTAATCTAAGACCATCTTAAAAATATAAAATAAAAAAGGAAAACAATTCTACACAATTACAACACTGAAATAAGAATACTTAAATAACTACACAACTGAATGTTAATTTTGGTTTTAAACCCCAATTCACGGGTTAACAACGTAAGGCCATGCGGTTACCAAACGTTTCCTTCAATAAATCAATATTGGCACGAGCTGTGTGACATGTTGCGCCGCCGTCCGCGCGCTGCTGATCGAAAAAGGCAGTAATCGTGAAGATATAGCGGTCACCCACCATTTAAAAAAGTACTAAAGCACATAACTGTCAGTTTTTGAGACTTGAAAATTATCATTATTGACATATTCATTAAATCAAAAGTGAGCTTCATAGCTAAACAAAGTTCACACGATACGTATTTGAAACAAAACAATAATTTTGGAAATAAATGTGCACAATTTAAATTTGGAAATAAATGTGCACAATTTAAAAGAGTTCTTCGCAGCCACAGCAGCAGGCACAATGGTCACCAGTTAAAATATTTTTTTTTTTTTAAACCGTTATAAATTTAAATTTAATATTATTTTAATAGTAAAATGTGTTTTTATAAATTGAAAAAATTAGTTTTTAAAGAAAGTCGTTGACATTTTAAAAAGGTATCTTCTTTTTGATACTTGTATCATTAAAAGAGCTGATATTTCTTAAAATGAACATAAGAAAATATTATTTATTTTAATAAATCAAAAGAAAAGGACACGACTGAAAATAAGATAACTTGTTGGGTTAACATTCATTCACCCACATAAAATTAAATTACAATTTTATATTTACTTGACTTTTTTGACTGACACATATAAGTTTAGTTTTTTCTTGTCCAATTTAAAGGAAAATTCTATCAAAGAAGCTTTTATCGCTTATTGAAAGTAATGTTTGATTCTAGAGAACCTTTGATAAGACAAGAGTTATTAAGAACAGCGTATAGCTTATAAACTTAAGGGGGTATTCTAGTGTAGAGACATGAATTTCGCCCGGTTTTTGAAGCGTTGTATAAAGGAAACAAAAAATATTTTTACCATACATTTTTTTACCATTTGTTTATTGATTTGTTGTTCATACATAAAAAAATTAATAAAAAAAAAAATTTAAATTAACAAAGTTACAAGAAGTCAAAGTGGGGGGTCTAAATAAAAGAGGGTGTCCTGGCGTGCATCCTACCAACCCTCCTGGTGATCTGAAAAACAAAAACCAGATGGATTCTTAATTATTATAGATGTCGATATTGTTTCACCCTTGGATAAGTTAAAAAAAAAACTTTTTAACAAAATGGCAGCAGTTTGAAAAAAAAATGTTCTTGTTGCATATTTTTCAACACTTCCGAATTTTTAAAAAATACTAAATGAGTAGTTATATTTTTGGGCAAGGACCACACGATAAAGAGATGTATAAAGAAAATCCTCTCCAAATTTGAAGTAAATCGGTCTATTAGAACTCGATATATCCTTCCCGCCAGCTCGAAAAAAGTTGTTTCGAGAAAAACGCGTTCAGAGTTTTGAGACAAGTTTTCGACAATTTTACTTATAGAATGATACAGAATACGTATGTGCATATTTTTAATCAGCGATTCCTGCTGACACGTTGTCAGAGCTAGCACTTCCACTCAGTATAAAGGTTGCCACAAAAGTAACTTAAAATGAAACTAAAAGGACAAAACAGTTTCTATGACCTTCAAAACCAGTTTTTATGACCTTCAATTAACTTGTGAAATAATAGGAATATTAAAAAATCCTTTTAAAAGCATATTCTTGAATGTCTAAACTTTGGAATATGAACAAAATTTTTTTTGATTTTTTCAAAATTCTACACTAGAATACCTCCTTAAAAGAAAGGCTCAGATTATTTTAAAAACAAAGCTTCTGAAAAGCTTTAGTTCAAAAACAAATACAAATACTTCTTTGAAATGAAAATAATATACTGTCAATATAATTAAACTGGTCGTCCAAAATATTATGAATAATCATTTAACCAAACATACATATGTACATACATATGTATGTAGCGACAAAAAATTTAGATCATCTGCTTCACGGTTGTATAATAAGATTTTCGTGTAGATTTCGAAATATGTATTTTTGATACCTAATAGAAATTGAAATATCTTTACCTATCGTCCTAAACGGTTGTTTATTTATAAAAGAATTATTGACTGACTTAAGAGTTACAATACAATTCTGAAGTGATGCAGGGTAGGGGTAAGTGTTATGCATATAATTCCATTACAAATAAAAATTTGGTTGCATTATTACATCTCAAATCGGAGGATGGATGTATTACTGAAAAAGAAAACAAATCAAAGGACTGGTGTTTCTGCTAATTAAAATCACCGTAAAAAAACAAATTGTTTTCATTTTATTGTATCGTATTATGAAAAATATATTCCACTTGAGATGGAAGAAAGCAAAATTACGTATGCGAACTCGAAAAACATGCAAATCCCAATATTTTATTTCGTTTCCATAGAGGCACGAACTCAACTCACAAATGAACATGTTTTATTACTTATATTAATGCGCTTATGCTTTTTTTAACAAACAAATTTTGACAAACCCTTGGCTATTACATTGCCTGTTAAAGTAAGAAAATAATTTATTTATAAAATCAATAAAACGAAAATATATTATAATACAATTTGACGAGCGTTTAAATGTAAATTCATAAATAATTATGTACTTTACAATTTAGCCATTTGTAGGAAAATTAAAACCAAACATGGTAATGTGTGAAATAATTTAAGGAAATTTAAAATGAACGGGTGAATTGTATTATTAATTGAAAAATAACTACCTGTGGTTTAAGCACCCCCGCAAATATCCCCAAATCGATGGGAAATTCGGCTAACTGATGGCCGATAGTAATATACGTATTTTTTTTTAAACATATACATGAATGTATAGTAGATTTTTTGTTTAATAATTACAAACGATAAGAAAAAACGTAAAATTTCATTAACAAAACATGTATCCAAAATAAAAATTTAAATGATTGTATTTATTTCATGTATTTTTATGCACCCATATTACATAATGTTAAAGAATCTGATCGTACTCTGGGAATCATAACTGATGTGTTGTGTATAATGATATTGTATTGTAAGTACGCATTCAGGCCAGTTTGTTTTGTACATATGCATAAGTATTTGTACACAGACTTAAACATTTATTTTAAGCTTACAATATGTGAAAATTGAAAATTTGTTGGTTAACAATATTTTCCCCCGTTAAACCTTTCTAAGAAAGGAAATAAGGCATTACAACGATTTAGGCTAATAACTTTATTTACAACATAAAATGAATATTAAAGCCCTCGACACACCAATCAAACAAACTTTATTTAATAGAAAAGCACTAATTTTGATTATTTTGGTTTATTTAAAAATATTTGATTTCACAATCTTATTCGAATTTAAGACGTTTTAAACTGGCAGGCGACCGCGGCGGAAGTATAGATATTTTTTATAGTGCGGAAATATTTATTTTTTTGTCATAGGCTCTGTTAAAAATTCATAAACAGTGCTAAGGTTTTCTCCTGTACCAATCAGTCCAAATTAATTATAGATTTATAAATTACATTTATTTTAAATAATCCAATAGATACAATGAATTTTGTGATAGAGGTGTTTTACTTATGCCGTTAATTAAAATGTTCGTTACTACGAACTATCGTTTTCATTTGCAAGTACATAAACATATTCTTTTTTTATTATTCTGCTTAGACTTGTTGTTCTTTTTAATGCGAATTCTCAACAAAAAAATATGTATTAAATTTAACACAGTACTTCAAGGAATTGTACCCAATCAAAGTTTGTAATGCCAAAATGATTTTAAGAAATAAAAAACGAATAATTGGTGAAAATCATTTCAGCAATGCTTGCTAAAACTAGTATACAGTTCTTTTGATTTTTATGCATAAAACAGATTTTTAAATATAAATGCATGCAATTGAGAAATATAAATAGGCAAAAGAAAGTCTAACAAAACTAACAACAAAATAATACTTATTTCACATTTTCTTACCTTTTCACCACTCGAGTAAAAAAAATACAATAACTTCACAATATTACAGTGCTCCAGTTTTCTCATTATCTGCAACTCCCGATTCTGAAAAGATCAATTATAATTAGTTGTGCATTTTTAATAATATAATACTAGTTTTTCCTATTGTGTATTCGATTTGAAGATGAGAACGTTTCAATTTCAATTTATATTTAGATGAGTGTCAAACTCAATTTTGTGTAAAGCAAAAAAATACTATATGAAAGTGAAGCGCTTTCATGGCACGTCGTCGTCGTCAGATTTATAAGTTGATAAGTTCCTACACATTCAAAACAAACACCTTACCTTAAAGCGTCTATCTTGTAAAACTTTTTTAATTGCTACCAATTCTCCGGTATCGCATAATTTTGCTTGAAAAACAACTCCAAAACTTCCATTGCCAATAACTTTTGTGTCTGTGTATGAAACTTCTTGTACACGATCAGTGCCTTGTCCAGGTGTGGCAACAACTGTTGTAATTTTCGAACCGTCTCTGCCTATAATTTTACGAGAATTAGTAAAAAAAATTCTTTAATAAATACCATAAGAACCAGTTTGATACAAGAGTTGTGCGTAAAAGCATTAATTTACAACAAACAACATTTTTGAAAAAGAAATAAGGTCTATTGGAAGCTAGCAATGTTTTTAGGCTTCAATCATAAATGAACGAAATATAAACAGTTTTCAATTTAGTCTTATTGAGTTTGTTTAAAAATAATTCAACGGCAGGACTTGTTTTGAAAGTATTTTTTTTTTTTAATTTTGGTACAAAGGTCACTAAACTTAAAATAGAGTTTAAATAAAAATTGTATTGACACCTTAATCAAATTTTTGAAACACATAAACCGAAACTACTTCAAAACTAATTTTGTCATAAAACTTCATACTTTTCCCGTAAAACTAGTTTTGAAGTTAGTTAAAAGCTTAAGAATAGGGGTGTTATATTTCGTTATGAAAATAAAGATAAATACTAAAATAAATTTTTAATAGACAACATTTCATTTCGTATGCCTTTTACGTGTTTATTATGAAATTTTTCATTACGAGTGTGCCAACTCAAGATTTTATATATTGAACTTCCTATATAAACGTTTGGCTATCATCGAAAATACAAACTATTTACCATTGTCATTCAAATAGTGGGGAAAGGAAGATGAAACTGTAAATAATACTAAATTACTACAATTTTTGACTTATTTTGAAATTATAATTTATGAGTTATTTTGAAATTCTATTTTTTTTCCAAATCTAAAAGGAGTAAAAGTGTTCTGAAACTTTTCTATATCCAAGTAATTTTTGATTTCGGTTATAATGATAAAAGTTTAAATGATGTTAGTAAGTTTTTAATTAAAGCCAATGTGTGCTTGTCTCTCACCAATCGTTGCATATTGTGATTTATTTGAAAAATTTCATTCTTTTTCTTCATATTTCGATAGATAACACTTTTTTCAAACTTTTCTTTGTGGTTGGCACCTTGTTACAACGATTGAGTTTAAAAATAAAATAAATAAATATTATACTCCGTTAGCTGAAAGACATTCAATAATATGAGGGTAAATGCTAAAATTCTAGAATCGTTTCCGATTAGTTTTTAACTACTGAAATGCATGTTGTATTTCCAAAATCCGGATTGAAATTTGCCTGCTTAAAATTTACGAATGTACATGATATATACACAATTATGTATGTACGTATACTTCTACTAAAGTACTAGTTCGAATAAATTAAATTTAATACCCATAATCACGGCAGATGATATAAAGAAAACTAAAGCGAAATATTAAAAAAATATTTATTTGGATTTTTAAGTTTGTTTGGTATATAATGAATGAATACCAGTCGCATGTTATTTTAATGAATTTTCGGAAGAGAATTATGCATATTTTTTTTTTTTTTTTTTTTTTGATTATCATCACTAAATATGCATGAAATTAAAATTTGTCTTCTTATATGTATTTTTTCTTCACAAAACAAACTTATATGTCAACGAAAATTACTTGCGGTGAATATCGAAACCTTATATCAAAGTTAAAAACCGATTCCTTATATCAAAGCCCGGTATACCGCTTTCTTAACGAACAGATATCGTTTATACTGCAAAATTAGTAAGTGTTCGTTGAAATGTACGAATATGTACATATTTAATAAGATATCGGTACCGCACGGTTACCGAGTGTACCGACAGAAACGATACCGAACCGAAAAGCGAAAGAGCGGCCTTTAGTTTAAAAGTTTTCAGTGATAAAAGTACTAAGCATTTTGTAAGGGTTATGTGATTAACTGAAGTAAAGTAATACAACCAAATCTAAACAATTTATTTATAGACAAAATAAAATAAAATATTGGCAATACATATTATGAAACAGAATGAATGCCATCATATGACAACTGTGAGCAAAAATAATAAGAATGGTATCGTATTTTTTTTTTAATACATAAATTTTATATATGAACACATTTTTGAATTTGATTTATTGATCCATAACTTATTTTATGTTTGGGTATAATACCTTCTGCTGGTATTCCATTCAATGTCTCTTGTGTTTTATCGATTTCCTTTGGAATTGAAAGAGCAACACTATGTTCTGGCCAAAGATCTTGTAACTTGCCGATAAGTTGTTTCATATCTGATTTAATATATTATGTTACGAGTATTTATTATTTGCTTGAAATTTTAGTAAATATCAATATTTTGTTTTTAAACTCCAGACGAATTATTAAATTCTAATAACATTCTACTAATTTTGTTTCAATTGTTTAGAATGTATATACTTCATGTTTTTTTTTGAAATAAATGTCCCTGAAAACAGATCTTCTATTTAACTGTTTATTCAAAAAACGATAAAGTTAAGTAATATAGAAATGCTAGTAAAGCCTATTTCATACTATATTTCATAATTTCAAAGTAGATATTTCATTTCATCAATGAACCTTGATGAAATGGTTGAAATTATAAAGCAAACCCTTTACTAATGTCCATATAAACATCCTGGATAAACTGACATGTATCGCTTTTTAATTGCAATCACAAAAAAAAAAACATAAAATTATGTTTATCTTATTTCGTACTATAAGTGCCAATTCGTAAAAATTTTCTTACAATAAGTAACTCAATTGAATGTTGATCCGTTGTTAACCATGTCAATTAGGAACAAAAAAAGATTTGCCGTGGAATATAAAGGGTTTTTCAATTGGTGCGGGTAGATTTTGGCGCCCCGTGGCGGCCATTTTGTTTTGGTGACATCTGTCAAATCTTTTGTTTATTATTCAGTTGTTTATGCCAAATCATCATGGCAAGTTACACGATTGCACAGCACGTTCGAATGATAAAACTTTATTATTAAAATGAGTGTTCGTTAACGCAAACGCGCGCATTGCGCCCATTTTACGGTAGACGAAAATCAACCTTAGTGACGAGGCGCATTTTTGGATGACTGGTTGTGCTAACAAGAAAATTGCCGTATATTGGACGATACCAACCCACGCGAGGTTCACCAGGTGATAGCGCATCCTCAAAAGGTTACCGTTTGGTGTGGATTTTATGTCGGCGCGCGTAATTGGCCCGTACTTTTTTTAAAGCGACGCGACGTTAGTGAGGCGGTCACCGTCAACAGCGAGCGCTACATAACGATGATAACTAATTTCGTATGGCCCAAATTGAACCATATGGACCTAGACGACATGTGGTTCCAACAAGACGGCGCTCACTTTTGTGCTTGGTTTCGGTGCTTATACGATATCATTTCAAACAAAATAAGAGTAAAAAGAGAATTTGGTGTTACTTTATTAATACTAAACTTATGGTTTAAGAAAATTGGAAAGTATATATTGATAAATATTAAGTGGTTTTTAAGAACGTTCAAACTTTTGAACTAAATTCGATTTCAGCTGCAACATTCCTTTCAACTTAAGAGTTTTCGTTTGCAGGATAGTTTTTTTTTCTACTTTGAAATTGGGCGCCATGAAATAAAATATGCATGATTTAGACTTTATTGCACTCTGAAAACTTAACTAAGTTATGTTTTAAATGCATTAACTGTTTTTATTTGTTTCTTTTTATAGATGTAAACAAGGTGTCCCAAAAATTCCACATACCCTATCAGAGCGAAAGAGTTACCTGACCGGGTTTGAAAACTGAAATAGGAATCTTAAATCCTGAGAACCTTGTCGACTTTATAAACCCTGAGCGGAGCAACGAAGTTGCTACAGCTTGTTTTAAGATCATGTTTATATCATTCTATGTGTATATTTTTCTTCTTTGGAATTATTTCATTTAGGTTTTGAACTTTACTGACAAAAATATAACATTGTACGTCATTGCACCTGAATTTGAGAGCAAGCACACAAGATGTCTCTTTAAGGTAGATATTCTTACTTTTATCTTTAGAGCAGAGCTGTTTTAAAAAAGAAAGATTTTGTTCTTAATGTAAGTTCAGTAGTAAAGCACTTTTCAGAACATATGCATTGAGAAAACCAAAGCTATAGTAACCACTCAGAAAAGAATAGCACGCTCTGGTTGCTCGAGCAAAATATCGTCCACATACATACATATACATGCATACTAGTGTTTAAATCCAGCCCAGGCTAATCTGAGATTTTCCAGGGTTCGGTACCTCCTTAAGTAAAAGTAAAAACAAATTTCCTCAAAGAGCACATAAAGGAGCACTTTTCATAATAATTGTCAAGGTTTTAAATAAGTCTTTATTTATACCAGACAAAATGTTCAAGCATTTTGATTGATTGTGGTAGCACATTCAATGTTCTACCACAATATGCGTCCAATTTCAATACATGTGTTTTAAATTCTGTGTTATTCAATGTTATATATTTCACGGTCACTTTAATAGAGTCAAGATCTGATGACAACGAAGAGTAAGATTAAGAAAATAACTTTCACTTCAAATGATCTTTCAAGATCTTCAATGAAGACATTATTTTTAGATCTGAAGCATACATATACATGTGTAGTATATTTAACGCATAAGAATATTGTTTCTTTTTTCGTAATCCACACAAATTAGTATTTTACTTAATTTAATTTTTTTAATATTCCGTCTGAAGATTGTTTAATAATCTGATTTTACTTGAATCCGAGTAACTTTTTGAGCGTGCTCGTACGAATTTAACACTTTTCGACGATGTTGAAGTCGACGATGCATTTGAATCGGTTTTATCGACATCATATTTTAATCTTTCACTTGCACGTCGTCTAAGTCTTGTTTTTTTCACTTCGTGCTCTAGCATTATATCGTCTGTAGCGGCGTCCTCCTCATCACCATCATTATCAAGTGATGGAAGTATTGAATTTTTACGTCCTGTATCAGGTTCACTACCGTCATCATCCTTCTTTTTTTTCCGCCTTACTTTAATAACTTTCTTTAAACGCCCCGTTTTTAACACTTTGAAAATGGAATGGGGTTTAAAAACAATACGGGTTTTATCCTAGGATATGATTTGAACTATAATTCAGAATGATATTAAAAGGTTTAGTTTAGATTTAAATACTAAACAGAGATTATTTAAAAATGGCCAAGAAATAGAAAAACACCGAACTATTACGACCCCGTTTTATTAGAGGATCAATCATGAACTAATTAAAATTTGCGCATTTCATGTGTTCAAGAATATAGTGCGACATAGAATTTAAAAAAAGCAAACAAATGTAGATAGTTAGGTGCTTTAAAAACATTGAGAAGAGAAAAAATTATGTATATCTACTGATTGATTTTGTTTGTATTTATATACACACATGTATGCTTATATTTGTGGCTCTTTTTTCGATAAATGTTCTTATCTTCATGATTCCTTCGACCCTCACCGTCTCTAACAGCTTAAGGTAAAAATTTCTAGTATTATCTAATTAATACAAAAACAATCGAATGTTACAGACGACGACGGACGGCTTGGCGATGATGGTGAATGCATTTTTATTTTTGTAATAACATACAAATCTTGAGCACATCACGGTATTGGCATTCAGAAATGATGATGCATACGATTTGTACGCAAGAACTAATAAAACATAGTTCTATACATACACAACACTTTCTGTTGTTGACCTTGACATCTTTTTAATTATGATATCCGGTTCTGAATTGTTGATTTGACAGTGTTGAGCACATCACGGTATTGGCATTAAGAAATGATGATGCATACGATTTTTACGCAAGAACTAATAAAACATAGTTCTATACATACACAACACTTTCTGTTGTTGACCTTGACATCCTTTTAATTAAGATATCCGGTTCTGAATTGTTGATTTGACAGTCGGATGGGATAGGCCTGTCATAAACGTATAGGTCGTAAGTATAATAGATATACACCTGTCTTCACTCGATTTTATCTGTCAATTGATTATTTAATATGAGCAAATAAGTATATACATAATACATTTTCAATTGGACACACCAATTAAAAAGAAGAATATTTATTTTTTATCAAGAAATCACGAAAACGTATAATTTAATCAATTAATTAATAATTACGCATACAAAATATTAGGAAAATCTACCAAGATTTGTTTATAAATATTTGAAGAAAATAAAAAAACATAGCTGTAGTGGTGTAATAAATAAATTGACACAAGCTCTTCTGCGCTTCTTGAATTGCAATTAAAAGTATATTTTTTGTCTGTACTCAGCTTAAACTAAGAAAAGTGTTATTTTTTCCGGTTACACAAGTTTAATGGGAGCAGGTCGAAATGCTGTATTTAAAAATACTGTATGGTCAAAATTCGGTTATGATACTCAACAAATGAACAATGCACCGAATTTGATATAGCTATTAAAGACATAAACTGGGACGTTATCGGTTTGGCGGAAACAAGATTATTTGGAGAAAAACTGTTGGAAGAGGAAAACGGAAATATTTGTATCTATATATAGGGCAGACCAAAGGCCTATATGGTGTTGGAATGCTTATAAATAAAAAACTGAAGAAAAATATTAAAGTGGTAACTCAACACAAAGAAAGAATTGCATCATGCGAATTGGAGATCAACAAAACAAGGGTCGTGATTGTCCAGGTTTATGCTCCTACCGAAGCTTCAAACGAAGTAAAAATTGATTCTTTCTATGAAGATCTTAATAAAATTATATCAAAATCAAGATCAAAAATTCTGTACATAATTGGATATTTTAACGCTAAAGTGGGCTTCAGAAAAGATGGTGAAGAGGGTATAATGGGAGAGTACGGATTTGGATCCAGAAACCAGCGTGGTGAAAAGATGATAACATGGTTATGGCAAAATGGTTTAACCGTCTGCAACAGTCTGTTTAAGAAAAAGACAAAAAATAAATGGACCTGGATATCTCCAAACCGTTTAGTGAAAAATGAGATTGACTCCATAGTCACCAACAAAAGAAAAACAGTTCAAGACGTCTCTATTATAAACCGGTTGAATTTTGAAAGCGACCATCGAATGGTACGTGCTAAAATAAAAATCAGCCACATGACAAAAGAATACCACAAATCCCAACCTAAAAAGGATATACCAAAAATTATATCAAATGAAGACAAAACCAGCTACCTTGAGAAAATCAAAAATATGTGTAGTTTGGAATTCATAAAATCTTTAAGTACAGTTCAATCCCAATACGATGCTTTCGAAAAAGCTCTACTAGTCTCAGCAAATGAAAACATAATTAAACCTTTTCCCAAAAAGCCAGATAAAATTTCAAGTACAACAAAAAGTTTAATTGAAGAAAGAGAAAATCTTCGTCATAAAATATATTTAGATGAAAACGACAAACAAACTCTCAAATTATTGAGAAAACGTATCAAAAAAAAATATTAAAGATGACATTAAAATATATGATGAGAAAATGTTGAAAATGTACTTGGAAGATAACAAATCAATCAAAAAAGCAAAAGAACAGTTTTCTCAAGGAAAAGAATGGATGATTGCTTTAGATGCCAAAAAACAAAAACTAAGGGATAGAAACCAAATAAATATGTCAGCCACAAATTTTTTCAAGGACCTATACCAATCAAAGTTTACTTTTGACCAAACCACTTCAGAAATGCCAGATTTGGATCATTATGATAGCTTTCCAGTATTTTTGGAATCGGAAGTGGAAGAATCAATCAACGAACTGAAGTCGGGAAAAAGCTTTAGAAGTGACGGCATAAAAGCGGAAATGCTTACAATTGGAAAAAGCTCGATCTTAAATGTTTTAACATTTATATTTAATCAAACTTTGATACATGAAGAACTACCATATCAATGGACAGAATCAAACATAATCCTCATTCACAAAAAGGGTAAAAAAGATGATATTAATAATTATAGACCAATAAGCATTATATCAATAATATACAAAGTATACGCTAAATGTCTATTAAGAAGATGTAAAGATACATTCAACAGAAACCAACCAAAAGAACAAGCAGGTTTTCGATCAGGATATTCTACAACAGACCACAGACAACAGATTGAGAAAAGTGTGGAGTATAACAAAGACCTATATATTAGGGTGTCCCGACAAATTTTTTTTTGAATTTTCCGAACAAAAGACCTCTGAAAACTTGCGTAATTGGACTTAGATTACAAAAATATATAAAAAAAATATTAAAATTTGTCTAGGAGGTTGTACCGACCCTCAAAATTTTGACAAATTGATATTTTTATGCTTTTTTTCCCTTCCTTAATTTCGGTTCCTGAGCTACTATTTATTATAAAATATTAACTTTTTAATCTTATTAGGTTTAAAACATATTTGACGTTTTGATTTGCATGCAACAATACGTTTCCAGCGGTTTCAAATTTATAAGGTTTTAAGCTAAAAATACCCCCAATAGGTGACCAAAATTGAATTTTTTTAATTTTTGGCGCATATTGCTATTATCATCATTTTCCTGGAACTTAAAATTAAAACCACTGCTCTATAAATCTGACACAATTTGAATTAAAGTTTCTATACCTATCCGATTTTTAAGAAAAATTTGTTTATAAATTTGAGGCCTACCTGAACAAATGACTTAATTTATTGATTTCCTTTAAGGATATGGGTTTTTACCTGTTTCCCACCTGTAAAATACACAACTCAATCCGGTAATAAAGTCGGATTTAAAACTGAAGGCTGTTTTCTACCTGACAAATATCTACTAAATGGGTTGTTGAACTCCATAATTTGTAGACCTGATCTTATACAAAAGCCACACTTTGAAGTCCTTAGTATTCATTCGAGATCCTCAACGGGTTGTGTAAAGTGCGTTGTAACGGTTTTAAAAGCAATTTTTGTGATTTTTTTTTAAATAATGAGTTCAAGACGTAGTGGGACTACTTGTGCTATATCATACAAAAAACTTGACGATTGGCAGCTACCAACTACAAGAGATGTAATTAAATTCATTTTGTTTGTAAGGAACGAACTAAAACTTAAATTCAACGGAAAGGATCCTTCCCATTCAGAAATATATGCGATTATTTTTGAAGAAGTCGACAATATTTGGGCTAAAGCTTCGATTCCAATTGTAACTAAGGAAAGAGTTATTCAATTACTTAAATCCTGTTTCGAAAGGTACAATATTGTGAAGCGATACCCCAAAAGCAAACAAAATGCTAGTTTCGAAAACAAACTGAAGTGTTTTTTAGAGTCATCTGAGAAGCTTTTCGACGTTGCTGCTTGTAAATGCACTTCATTTGAAACTTGTTCGTGTTTAAAACCAAAGAAAGTTCCCATCCATGAGAGAAGTTTTTGTTGGATCAAAGAAATGAAAGGAAAATGGTTATAAGCGGGGTTGACAAGAAAGAAACAAATATCTTGAAGAAACGACAGCAGAGGCAAATTGAAGAGTCAAAGAGGGAAGCAAAAAAATGGTCTACGCAGAAAACGGATATTGTCTCAGGAAACTGCAATGAAGAGTTGGTGCGTGAATCTTCCCCAGAAACACATTCGGTAACAGAGGCATCCCCAACAAACCCCCCTACAGAGGCACCATCGACTTCAAGAGCTTATCGCAATAGATTGATGTTGCCAACAGTTCCCAAAGTATGTGACAAAAATAAGATCCACCGAGCTGTATCGAAATCACATAAAGAAGCTTCAGAAGATATTGGAGGTATTGCTATAAAAAGCATTTGCTTTGATGGAAGAAAGGACAAGACCCTGATAAATGAGAAAATAGGGGCGCGTTATCACCGTAAAGAAATTTTTGAAGAACACATCTCAATTTTGGCAGAACCTGGATCAATTTACTTGAGACACACAACACCAGGTCGTGGCACCGCAAAAAGGATTTTTACTTCCATCACAACCTTTTTAGAGAGTCAAGGTTGGAAGTTAGATGACGTGCTTTGCATTGGATGTGACGGAACTGCAACTAACACTGGTTGGAAGGGAGGCGTCATTCAATATTTAGAGGAGTTCTTGAAGAGACCGCTGCAATGGTGTATTTGCATGCTTCACGCCAATGAGTTACCTCTTCGTCATTTATTCTTGACATTAGATGGTTGCACTTCGGGTCCTAGAGAATATTCTGGACCTATTGGGAAACAATTAGCTGATTGCGAAAGTAAAACCACCGTGAGCTTTTGTGCAGTGGCTGGTAATATGCCTGACTTGCCGAAAAATGTGGTTGATGAACTTAGTACGGATAAAAAATATCTTTATCAGATATGTCAAGATATGTAGTACCCGTGGCATGATGGTTAGTGCGTTGGACTGTCATGCGAGAGGTCTTGGGTTCGATCCCTGCCTGTGCCATCTTAATTTAAAAAAAAAAACGGGTACTGCCTCTTGCGAGGAATTGACAAATTCTCCAAGAGTAATGCTTGTCATGAAAAAGTGCTTTCTCAAATTAGCCGTTCGGATTCGGAATAAAAACTGTAGGTCCCCTCCATCCCTGACAACAGTACTCGCACACAGGAATGGGTGAGAGTTGTAAGTCACTAGGCCCTGGTTCTCTACGGACTGTTGAGCCACCTAATTTATTTATTTATAGATATGTCAAGCTGTATCTACTGGTTTCTGTTCTCCTGAGCTGGCAAACCGTCAACCTGGGAAAATGGCGCACTCGAGATGGCTTACTTCAGCTAATCGCATACTGAGACTTTATGTTAGTACTCTTCGTCCATCAGAGAATTTGCTATTGCTTGTCAACTACGTCGTCAAAGTATACGCTCCAATTTGGTTCCGAATCAAGCGACAGACGTCTTTTAAGGATGGAGCCAACCATATTTTCCAATTAAATTTGGAAATTGTTGACTTTCCCTGTCACACCCAATCTGTGGAATGATGTGTTAAACTATTAACAGAGGCATCACAGAGTGTAACTGACCCTACTTCTAGAGATGGCTTTAATAAAAACAAGTTGAAATCTCGTGCAGAAATGCCAAATTTTTTAATTAAGTTTAAAACTTAATTTTTTTTTTATAGTTTTATTCAAACGGTTAAAGTATGTAAAAACATGAAATTTAAAAATCTTCAAAGCCCGGTACTACCCCCAAGATAACATGTTCTTTCAGTTTTTTTGACGTTTTCTTTATCTGTGTAAAATTACGCAAATTTTGATACCCCTTTTGATAGTGTAGCTCGAAAAAAAAATGTTCTCATACATCGACACCCTACTATATATAGCGTTTGTTGTTTTTACAAGGCATTCTATTCCGTAGAACATGTTAAAATATGGCAAGCCTTAAAGCAGCAAGGTATCCCACACAAAATTATTAGGATCTTGAGAATCTTATACATGAAGAGTACATCAAAAATAACAACTGAAGTTAAAGGTCCAACGTTTACAATAGGCAGAGGAGTAAGACAAGGAGATCCTCTTTCACCAGCACTTTTCTGTGCATTGTTGGAAGAGATATTTAGAAGCATAGACATTGAAAACCTTGGCTTGAACATAGACGGCGAAAAACTTTCTAATCTTCGTTTTGCAGACGATATAGTTCTTTTTGCAGAAACTCCAAATGAACTCCAAGAAATAATTACAAAATTATCAGAAGGTTGTAAAACAGCAGGGTTGGAAATGAGCCAAACAAAAACTAAACTCATGACTAACAGTGCAGATACTCAAATAAACATAGGAAGAGATACATTTGAATACGTCCAAGAATACATATACTTGGGACAAATCATATATCGAATGGAGAAAGAAATACAACGAAGAATTTCAATAGTTGGAAGCAGGTATGGAACCTTAAGAACGTACATATTTGGATCAAAATTAAGTGAAACATCAAGAAAAAATGTATTTGACATGGCTGTCCTTCCGGTTTTAACGTATGGTTCACAAACCTGAAGCATGAACGTACAAAGTTTGAGAAAACTCGAAACTACTCAAAGGGCTATAGAAAGATCACTTCTTAACATATCTAGGTTTGAAAGAGTGAGAAATACAAGATTAAGAGAAATCACAAAATTTGAAGATGTAACAAAAAGAGTAAAAACACAAAAATGGAAATGGGCAGGACATATAGCAAGAACAAGTGATTACCGCTGGACAAAAAAACTTACAGAATGGTACCCAAGAGATGGAACAAGAAGAGCAGGAAGACAAATTTTGAGGTGGAGAGACGATATCCAAAGACTTAATCCACGGTGGCAGCAGTTTGCAAGGAATATAGAAGCATGGAATATTTTGGGGGAGGCTATACTCTTAACATATTATGAAGAAAATTTGCACTCGGAATATATATATACAAGATAATAAATAATTTATAATAGTATTAATGAGATAATAATATTAATGAAGTAATAATTATGTATATTAATCTAAAATGCTATTATTAAGAATTTAACTTGTTAATTTTATTATGTAGATATAATATGTATGTTATGATTGTATAATACTATGTCAACAGAGTGAATAAAGCTTTTGTAATAATAATAATAATAATAATAATAATAATAGTAATAATAATAATAATAATAATAATAATAATAATAATAATAATAATAATAATAATAATAATAATAATAATAATAATAATAATAATAATAATAATAATAATAATAATAATAATAATAATAATAATAATACTAATACTAATAATTATAACAATAATAATAATAATAATAATAATAATAATAATAATAATAATAATAACCCCCCCACGGGTAAGCCGTGACGCAGGCGGGGGGGCTTAAGCACTTAATTCAGAGAAACCTGGAGCTATGTTGACCCAGGGCCACCCATGTCAAATTGGTCGAAGTGGAGAATTACAGTGCAACCAATTACCCAAAAACCAAAAATCCTGCATCCCTACGCTCTGGTAGCCAGACAGCATGCAGGTAGGCGTCTGTACTTCATGTCAGAAGCGGCCTCAACTCCAACCTGCCGGCAGGTATAAAACGGAAACACCCTCAAATATGAATAGGACAAATAGAATAAATAACCTGGGGACTTCGGATATCCCCACCGCGTCGGGATCGCATACTAACTCCCGCGCACGTAGCTTGGTACCTGTACTACGTGTGATAAATGAGCCACAGAACACACCCAATAGCACCAACACGCAGCCTATAATACGTGAACAGCATGCACACTCCGATGCGGCTCTCACAACAGCTGGCAGAAACCGACAGCGCAGAAAATGGACAAACGAAATTAACGAAAACCTTCTACGCGCATACTATATAGTAACTGATCGAGAAAGAAACCTCACAGGATATCGTACACAGCTTCGTACAATATTTGTAGCACAACACCCTCAATACGACGTATCAGAACAACGTCTATCAGACCAAATTCGAGCAATCTACAGGAATAACCTTATTCCGGATATCAGACGAAATATCATCAAAGAATCAACACTGACAACACCAAGCAGGAGCTCTCCAGACCATCAAGAACAAAGCACGACACCAGATGAAAACGAAACGGAAAGCGCTATAGGGATAAACCATGAATCCCAAGAAACTGAACAGATAATAGAGACAACAAATACACCTGTCAATCCGTTTAGCGATGTCGATAATATCTTTGAAGAACAGCGGGAAATATACAAAAATATAAATCCGCTCGCGAGACCTTCAATACCAAAGATAAACTCTAGTCAAAAGCTCAGCTCAATTATCCAATACATCAATAATGAAATAATTGCGAGGCAAGTCTCCCAAATTAATACAATGGAGGACCTACACACGCTAATATATGCCTCAGCTGTCACAACTGCAATTAAAATGGGATATAAAATTAGATATATGTGCAATAATAGAATAAGTAAAGGACCAAAGATAAACCAGACACTGAAAAGAATCGAAATTAAAATTAAAAACCTAAGAAGTGACCTAGAAAAACTAAACAGCTTAATCACAGGTAACAGTTCTAGACGCCTTAAGAACAAAGTCCGAAAAATTCTCGCTATGCACATTAGACACTCAAGATTCGAACTCAACAACTCGAATACAATACTAGCCAGGGACACAATCAGACAAAAACTAGGTATTCAAGTTGCAAGACAACGAAAATACAAACTGTGCAATCAACGGCATCAGAACAACAAAACTTTCACTACGAACGAGAAAAGTTTCTACCGGAGTCTCAAAAAGAACCCAAGTACGGAAGATGACAGCTTTCCGAGCAAAGAAGACACCGAAACATACTGGTCATCAATATGGTCCAATGAAATGAATCACAACATCGATGCAAAATGGATCAGAAACGAAAAGCAGAGATACATGCAGCTTGAGGAAATGTCAACCTACCATCTGACATGTGATCAAGTCAAACAAGTCATCTCAAATACCCATAATTGGAAAGCACCAGGCCCGGATAAAATCCAAAACTTCTGGCTCAAACGACTACCTGCTATGCATAAGAAACTTACTGAACTACTGAACGAATGTATCCAAGACCCAAAGAAATTCCCAACTAGTCTCACCAATGGTATTACCTATCTGCTAGCAAAAGACAAAGGTTTCAACGGTAACCCTGCTAAAGGACGCCCAATTACATGCCTGCCAACTATGTATAAAATAATGACAGCCTGTCTCAGCTACCTTATTAACGACCACTTGATACAAAACCACATCATCTGCGAAGAACAAAAAGGGTGTAGTAAATACGCTAAAGGCTGTAAGGAACAACTAACCATAGACCAGGTCATACTAGAACAGACAAACACCCAGACCAGAAATCTACATGCATGTTTCATAGACTACCAAAAAGCATTCGACAGTGTCCCACATAGCTGGCTCATCGAGGTCTTAAGGATATACAAAATACACCCAAGTATAATTGCTTTCCTCCAGCATAACATGGCACACTGGCGAACAAATATCCAAATACCCACAAAAACAGGTACGGTAAAAACAACAGATATCAACATAAAATGTGGAATCTTCCAAGGTGATTGTCTATCGGCCCTTTGGTTCTGCATTGCGCTCAACCCTCTTAGCACCCTGCTAAAGAACAGCAAGTATGGGTACAAAATAAAAGGAAATTCTAGTCAAGAGACACTTAGTCACCTACTATATATGGATGACCTTAAAATATACGCATCAACACAATGTTTAGTAATGACATTAATATGAAGTTTGGCTTGGAAAAATGCAGGACAATACATATCAACAGAGGGAAAACGACAAACAGCGAAGGTCAGGACTCAGACACCCATGAAATCAAGCAAATGGGAATGGTCCAAAACAACCGCATAAATAAAAAAATCGTAAAAACCAACTTAACTATAGAGTTCAAAGCACGTATCCACAAAATTGCGAAGGCAAATCTTAATGGTAAAAACTTAATAAAAGCCATCAATACATACGCAGTCCCGATTCTCACATACAGTTTTGGCGTTATCAAATGGACAACTACGGAGATTCAGTCGCTCCAACGAAAAATCAGGACAATGCTCACGGATTATAAATTTCACCACCCGAAATCATGTTGCGAAAGGATGATAACACCGAGAAGGGAAGGTGGAAGAGGCCTCGTTGACCTTCAAACCCTACATGATAAACAAATACAATCCCTTCGGGACTACTTCTATATGAAAGCACAAACATCTAGGCTCATTAAAACAATAACTGAAGCGGATAAAAACTTAACGCCTCTGAATCTGAACGGCAGCTTCGAACAACAATCGGAAGACAGATCTGTAATGGAATAAAACTGGGCGATAAAACCTATCCACGGGCGGTACTACAGGTCAATAAATGCTGAAAATGTTGACAAACTTATGTCACACAAATGGCTTTTGAATGGTAACCTGTATGCCGAAACTGAGGCCTTTATGATTGCCATACAAGACCAGGTAATACCAACAAAAAACTACAGAAAAACTGTCATAAATGACCCCAATGTCACCGATGACAAATGCCGAAGATGTATGAGCCAAGTCGAAACAATAAACCACATCATATCAGGATGCACGCACCTAGCACAAACTGAGTATACAAAAAGACATAATAACGTAGCGAAGATTCTTCACAAGAAACTTCTCGAGAAGTACAAGATCCCATCTGAAGGAACACCTTATTATGCGTATAGCCCGCAAACGCTAGTGGAAAATGAAAACGTAAAAATCTACTACGATCGTACAATATACTCGGATCACACAAGACTCCATAACAGCCCAGATATCACCATCTTAGAAAAAAAGGAGCGCAGGGGCTACTTCATTGATATAGCAGTCCCGGCAACGAGAAACACTAGTCGCACATACGCTGAGAAATGCAGCAGATATGCTGAACTAGCAGTAGAAACGAAAAGGAATTGGAATTTAGATGAAATGAAGATTATATAATATAATCATAAGTGCTGAAGGCGTGATCGATAAAAATCTAAAATTAAATATCAACACGCTCGGATTGCAACAAACCATCATAGATGCAATGCAGAAGTCTGTGATCATCGATACCTGTCATATTACAAGAAAATTCATGAACATTAATTAAGAAAAACCCCACGTAATACATTTTGTAATGGGTCAAGGCCTCCAAAATGTATTGTAACGACCCAATAAGGAGACAAAATAAATAATAATAATATTAAAAAAAAAATATAATATGGTGTATTGTAAAAATGCTGTATCTCATAATACTGTATATTATTGGAGCTTTTGACTCATCAATTAGTTTGGTGTAATTGTTGATTATGATAAGAACAATTTAAGTACATATGTATGTGAAAGACATACAAACAAGAACAAGAAAATGAGAAAGAGAAAATAATTTTGTTTGGGATATATATGAGCAGCAGAAATTCTCTTAGGCAATCTAAAAATTGTATATACTAGTTTTTGTTTAGTTTTGTTATTTTGACATTTTTTTAATGAAACTACTTCTTTTAGCAAATTTTTACAACCAAGCTAGAACTTTTTCTTCTGTTTGATCATAATACATTGCACTCCATAAACTAAGAAGGTGCGGAAAATATGGGTGTTATACCAAATTTTGTACATTACTTTATATCACAAGAGTATTATTAAAAAACGATACGTTTCTCAAAGTTTCAGAAAATGCAATCAACAACGTGTTTTTTAATTTATTTTCTTAATATCTGCAAATTCGCCAAAATCAGCTTTGGAAAACTCAAAGCTTAAAAAACACAGCATCGAAAATTTCAATCATATAAATAAGTATACCAATTCTTGATGGAATTGTATTTTGAATTTGTAATTCAACAGTCCAATAAGTTTTGTCTTCTACTTGTATGTACATTGTACATATATTGAATTTGTATTAAAAAATTTCTACTATTATTATATGTTATTATTATCTGCTGTATTTAAAATGTTAAGGACATTTTTAACACCCACACGTTATTGTAGATTATGAAGACGGACTTGTTCATCGAAGTGCTTTTTCGCAATGTATCTATTCTCCCCTTGATAATAACATTTACATATGTCGATAAATTTCCATCAGCCAATATAATGTGTTATTCCAGAAACGATGGTGAGATACATCGCTATGCTTCAATACGCTGTATAATACTTGTGTAATTATTGAAAAATATAAAGCATGGAAACAATTATTATTAAAAGGCTATAATTGGGTTCACTCAAATTAAAATAAGACGAATGGACTTTAAGAGGGATTCACTTTTAAGATTTTAAGAAGAAATTTAATTGAATTTTATCCAAATTTATTATTTTCATTTACATTAATAGAGTTGAATTTATTGGAAAAAAATGTTATTTGGAATCAGCTTTAAGCCAACGGGAGACATGTTGATTTGGATGTCTTTTCTTCTTTGGTAACACCATACGTTATGGTTAATTTTCATAATTAATTTTCTTATGCTTTGTATCCATTTAATCATTCAGGCAACAGAATTCGTTTCTATTGACATTTTAAATGTTATTTTAAATATACATACATTTAAATATGTATGCATGAAGAAAGCGTCGATTTTTAAAAAGATAGCTCCTAAATAGATAGCTCCGCAACAAATAGTATTGTTTGCATAGCATTGACTGACTAATTTCTTTCAATTGGACAAAAACTAAACCCGTGGAACCATGGATCTAAAAGTATCGATTTGTTATGAATTAAAAAAAAAATAAATTATGTCATTGTTTTGTGTTGATGTAAAGTGTATTTGTACATTGCTTTATCGTCGCGACGTAGTTTCGATGCAAAATGTGACCCAACACAGCGGGATTAAACTTTAAAATCATTATAATAAAATTGAAACAAAACCAATGTTTTTTTAATAGCTTAACCCTTCCTCTGTATATAATAGTTATAACATCTACACAACTGTATGGCAATTTTTTTTTTTAAATACATGAAACGCCACCCCCTTAATTTGTTACACATACTGTGAAAATTATGTGTGCAAGATTTCAGTTCTTTAACTTATATATAAGAGAGTGCTCAACGCATTTGAAGTTTAAATCATTTAAAATTTCTCGGAGTTCTTGAGCTCTCTGTTTTCGTTTTATAGAACGTGCTTTGACCCTTTCTACCTTCTTGTCAATTGATGTCATTATCATCTGACGTTCCCCTCTTTGATCAATGAGATATGCTTTTTCTTCCACAATTTTCATCAAATTCATGGCTCTTGAATGAGCAATGCCAAAGAGTTTGTCTGATTCTTCTGTAAATAATTGTTCTCTTTTTTTTTTGTGCTTCAGAATTTCTTTCTTTATTTTTCTTCAAAAGAAGCCACTTTTTATGCAATTTTATCAACTTTTCAATGCAGTGATTTTGTTGCCTTGTTGGAATATCGGATTTGGCCCATTCTTCTAAAAGGTGGTAACGAAGTAAGACTTGTCGAAGAGTAGGGAGTTGGTTTAGCCTTATCAACGGTTCAATATCTCGGCACCCAAGTAAAAAAATTTCGTTTTTTTTCCGAGTAGATAAATACATTTTGCAACACTTATTCACTCCGCGTCTATTGTTTAAATAATTTATAAAACTGTTCAAAATATTTAATATAACTTCCTTATAGTTTATTTTAATAACGTTCTTATTAGTTAAGCACACCAAACTGACCTATAAGAACAAGTTAAAACACTAAACTGGAAGGAAGAAACAGTAAAAATTAAGCTCTTTTTGAGAGAACAAAATTCGATTGAGCACCCCCTTCCAGTTCAGTTGTATTATTGAAACTTTAGTATGTTGTGATTAAAAACACGTGTAACAAATTTTTGGGGTGGTCAAGCTGAAAATTAGAAAACAAAAAAAATGGACCACCCTAATCTACATCTACACTAATATTGTAATGTGTATACACTCTTTATCTCTTTTAATATCGGATTAATAGGAGAACTCGTTTCTTTAAGCATCGAGAAACATCTAGTGGCTAAGAGGGGAACTCAATTTAAAAACATTCAGCGCACCGCATACAAGAACCTCGAAAGGGGCAACATCTAGGGATTAAGAGGAGAACTAGCTTCGTTAAGCATCTAGTGATAACGAGGAGAACTTCGTTAAGTATCGAGGACAACCTCGTAGATTCTCGAACCGATTTGAGGTATATAAACAGGCGCTCGGAAGCGAAGCGGATTATTATTGGTTGTGAACTGCGATAAAGTAAAGACTGTGTAAAATAATAATTGAAAGTAAAGACTGTATTTTAAAAGTAATAATTGAAAGTGTTGAATAAAGAATTTTTGTGAGTAATTTGAAGAAAGTGAATTTGTGTTTTTATTAACGAAGTTTGAATAAGTTTTAACTGTCGGACCAAGCCGAATATTACATATTATAAAGAGGAAAGATTTGTATTTTTATATGTAACGAAAAAACTCAAAAAGTACTGGACCTATTTTAATAATTATTTTTTCATTAGAAAGCTACATTATCACTGAGTAACATATGCTATATTTAGTACTAGATTACTATACAAATCTTTAGAAATTCCTATTAAAACCAACCGAAGGTGTAAAAAAAATTAGCCATAAAATGTCTTTCATCGCATACGCTGCGAAGAATAGGACAAACAAATGTTTTCTAATTTAGTGATTCATGGTCGTTTTAATTAGCATGCTTATAACTTAAATATCTGTACCTATTTATGTCTACCCGTGTGAAGCCGGGACGGGCCGCTAGTTTATATATATACATATGTACATATACATATATGAATTTGTCTTCTACCTATTTTTTGTAAATAGATTAAGAAATTTTAGGTTAATACTACTATCCCCAAAGTAAACTCATTCAATCAAGTCATTTTTTTTTTAATTTGTATTTCATAAGTTAACAGTACAATTCAGTATTTTTCAAGAATTTGTATGTAAGAATGGACAGTAAACTTTTTACTTTGTTAGTTTGTGAGCGTTATAACAAATTGCATTGTATCTACATTTATGTACGACCTAACTTGCGTTTAATTTTATTCGGAAGAAACTCATTTTCGCATAGGCTTATTTAAATAAAACTAGCACGAAATACTATTTAATTTTTTTATTTATAATTTTTATTTAATTTAACATAGAATGAATGTGATAATTAACAGGCAAATCTATTATTCTTAAAATTATATGTATTAAAAAAACTATTTCCTATGACTATCTGGAGAAATTTGATTAGTGATCATACAAAAATGTTAAGTTTAGGCGTGAACTCAAAGAAAGTAAATCAAAAAGTTTTGCAGAATTTACCTCTAACATAAATCCGAAATTCACTACTATTAAGATATGGCAAAACATCCGGCGAGTTACCGGTAATCCGAATCCACTTACAATACCGTGTGTTCAATTAAATAATTAGTTTATAACACATCCAGCTAAATTGTGTAATTTATTTTCCCAAACTTGAGTCTGAATATTCAAAAGACCAAAATGCCCATACTAACTTCAAAACAAAAAAAGATGAATTCCTCAATAGCTCTCCGTACATACCCATTAAAAATGTCTCCACTCAGCGGATAGAAGAACCTATTTCATTAATTGAATTTGAAGCATGCTTAAACCATAGGGGAAAACACCCGGCAGAGACAGAATTTGTTACCCAATGCTTAAAAACTTACCTCTTGATGTAAAGCAAAGACAATAACGTACTGCAAACCGGAGTAGTTCCACAAAGTTGGAAAACTCCCATACCTAAAACTAAAAAAGATTAAATGTTTATTTTATTAATTTTATCGCCCAATTTGCCTCATATCTTGCTCTTCTAAAGTGTTAGAAAAAATTGTTGCAAAACGCCTTATGTGGTTCGTTGAAACAAAGAAATTAATATCCAACAAACAAATGCCCTTTAAATCAAACAGAGGATGTATTGATGCACATCTTCACTTAGATTATTCTGTATCCTCAAAAAATCATGTGTCAGTGATTTCGCTTGACTTTGAAGCGAAGCGGATTGGTCTGCTTATAAAACTTAAAATATGGAACATTGGAAAAAAAATCTTTAGCTATGTCTGATCATTTTTAACCAACATTTATATATTAAGTAAAATAAATGATTTGAATTAATGTAGAACTCAATTCGATAATGTTGTTAATGATATTTTAGCATGGTCATCTGCCTCAGGAGCAAGACTATCATTACAAAAATTTAAAATTTTGCATATTTGCAGAAAAATTAACTGTCCTGAAATTATTTTAAACATAAATAATGTACATATTGAAAATGTAAGAACCCTAAGAATATTAGGATTAATATTTAACAATAAATTTAATTGGAAAGAACCACTTCTAAAATTATACAGCCAACTTACCATCAGGAAGCGAGGAGGAGCATCAACGCTTTCAACACTACACCAATTAGAAATATTCTTGCAGAAGCAGACCTTCCGACAGTCGAAGAACGTTTTGAAGAAATAACTTCAAATTTAAATGCGAAACTGTTTTTTTTTCCAAAAAACTTGATTATTGATAAGGATATTCATCAATCCATTGGACATAAATGTAAAAAACGTATCCCGTCTCCAATTAGCAAAATCCTTGAGAAAGCGCAACAAATGGAACTTCCAATAAAAAAACCACAAAGTCATGTTTTATCTCACCCTCCATGGCATATTAAACCTGAATCTATTGCGTTGACTTTGTCTTACTATAGATAAACAAATACCGATAACGCGCTGTATTGTTCTTTATTTTCGGCCATCTTATCAGAACTTAAAAATAAAGGTTGGAAATGTATGTTTACTGACAGATCCAAATCTCAATACAATACATCAATTGCAGTCACGTTAGAAGATGGTTATATTTTAAGCATTGGTTCACTCCCGGATTTCACATCAGTTTTCTCGGCAGAAGCTTTTGCAATCCTTCAAGCGATAAAGGAATCTATAAACCGCAGAGGTAAATATGTTATAAGCTCCGATAGAATATCGGTTTTAAATGCAATAAACAACCCTTATAACAACACTGAACTATTTTCTGCAATAAGAAACAAGATTATTATGATGCCAAACAAAATCAAGGTAATGTGGACTCCTGGTCACGTAAACATTCGTGGTAATGAATATGCTGATAAATCCGCAAATTCTGCAAAAGACGCACCACTTTACAAATTCAATGCATTTACCAAACAAGATCTTCAAACATTATATATGTACATAAAAACCTTAAAATCATACAAAAAAATGAATGGAGCCTTAACCATCATCACTACAAAAAAGGAAACGAAAAAAAAACCTAAACCAATCCAAACGCAAAATTTCAAACTTTGTTCGCCTGAGGCTCAGGCACACCTCAACACCTCGCCAACACCTACTCACCAAAAACGACCCGCCGATATGCAACTCAGAAAGAACATTTTATTCAAAGTTGAAATACAATATCAATGTACGGAATTACTTTGCACCGAATTTCACACCGGAAACCATCAGGACAATTTTTATTATAAGAGGAGAGATGTTGCGGCTTACCTCACCGAAACGATTTGGCAGATATTTGTAGTCTCTGCAACTTAAATAAAAAGGAAGATGTTGGACACTTTCTGGGTAAATGTCCGATTCTAAAGGAAATAAGAAGGGCAGTTTTTGGAAAAAATGTTCTACAAGAAAATGAAATGAATGAATGAAATATTCGACTCCAGAACGATGAGAACAGCTTGTGGAGTACTATAATGAGGCGACCTCATACCGGAAGAGAATCATAAGTGAAAGCTTCTAAAATTTTGTTTTAACTAAACTAAAAGTCATAATTTATTGGTTAATTTAAGCGTTAAGCTAATTTTTTTTCGTTTTAGCTAAACTGAAAGTCATTTCAAAACAACATGTTTTATAATTTAAAACCTAATTTCTCTAAACTGAAAATTTAAACAATATTTTGTTATTATAATTATATTTATATTTAGTAATTAGAGTAATTTAAATACATTAAAAAAAGGCAAACGTATCAGATTAGTATAGTATAATTGTAATGTAAATTAACGAAAATTTAAAGCCATTCAGGCAAACGACATAAATTCATTATTTAGAAAATTGTAAAAAGAAAATGTAAACAACTATCTGTTGAATAAAATCGAATCTAATAATCAGTCTTAAGAGACAATTTTTTAACACATGTCTACAAATCTAGAACAAACTTATTTTCTTATAAGTATCTTCAAACAAGATATGTACTTCATTAGCACGTTACGATCGATTTGCAAACAATTTTTGCAGTACATAATATATTATTAAAATTTAAAAACACAAATAGTATACCCAAACTAAAAAGGATCTAAAAGAGAATCAAGATATATTGTTTGTATAAATAAATACTAAAACTTCATAGCTTACACTTTCACGATAACTTGATTAGCATTCTAAATGATTACCCTAATCGAAATGAGGAGATTACATAAAATATCAGTTGACTTGGATCTTCAAAGGTAAATAAACTGTCCCTTATAGATAAGTATATTGTTAAAAGCTGTAAGTATACTTAGAATTACTATTCCAATAAGAAAGACAATTGAATGTAAACAATTTAATGCCCAAAAATAACGATGTAACTATTGGCAAGAGTACGATAACTCAGGCGACAAGATATTATAACGGATTTTTTAAGAACAGTTAAAAATAAGCATTTTTTACTATGGGAGGGGGGTCTTTCTCAAGAACTAGAGGACATAAAGTCATCTAGTTTTCATTTTTTGATCAAAAACAAATAAGAACAATAAATTCTGAAATAAAAACAATGGTAGATAATCTTAAAGTATTGAAAAATTACACTTTAAAGCTTTTTTTAACTTTTTTTACTCAAATTTTGAGTTTAAAATTAATTTTTTCGCACAGTTTTGACTTGATTTAAAGACTGGCTAATAGAACAGAATGTTGGCTTTAAAAAAATGTATAAAACTTAATTGTAAGTATCACCGCTAGTTTTTAATTATTTTTTAAATTTTAAATAATAATTTTTTTTAAATTGCCCCTACCGCCTAAACGGAGGGAGATAGACCCCCCTCCCATAGTAAAAAATGCTTATTTTTAACTGTTCTATACAAATCCGTCATTAAACTTTGTCGCTTAAGTTATCGTACTCTCCCCCAACTATTGTTTACTTTTGTTGGTTTTAAATGGAAATCTAGTCTTGTTTACAATTATTATAATACAAACATATTATGCTAATAAACGAATAAATCGTGATTTTTATATTGATAACTAGCGGCCCGTCCCGGCTTCACACGGGTAGACATAAATTGGTACAGATATTTAAGTTATAAGCATGCTAATTAAAACGACCATGAATCACTAAATAAGAAAACATTTGTTTGTCCTATCATAAATACTCTGCGCAGCGTATGCGATGAAGGACATTTTATGGCTAATTTTTTGGTTGGTTTTAATAGGAATTTCTAAAGATTTGTATAGTAATCTAGTACTAAATATAGCCTACGTTACTCAGTGATAATGTAGCTTTCTAATGGAAAAAAGAATTATTAAAATCGGTCCAATACTTTTTGAGTTTATTCGTTACATACAAATCTTTCCTCTTTATAATATTAGTGTAGATATAATGTAATTTACCCATTAAACAATTATTTTAATAGAACGTGATTAGTAACAAATTATTTTAATTAAAATATCTTCAAATGAAAGAACATTTATCTTTTTTTATGTTATTAATTTTCAAATGCAAAGGGATTTAAACATCTTTTCTTGTATTGGCTTATAAAAGTTTTTGTTAATACATTATTTTTGTAACCTTTTTAGTTTTCTAAGTTCTTTTTATTTAAATTTTTTTTTTTAATTTGATCGATCCAATTTAAGTTTTAAGGGCGTTCAAAACATTCAGATTTTCACTCGACAGAATTCAATCATATGCGTCAAATTGGCACGGCGAAGTTATATTTCTGAAGTTACTTAAGGAAATGATTTGTTTTTAAATTAAAGAAAAACAATACTACACGGATAATATATTCAAATTGAAAGTAGTGATATGTATAACTTTAATTTCTTCTATTTTATACCTTTCGTTCCCTTTTTTCTCTTCTATTAAGCTATTTAAAATTGAAGCGCTTATCACAAAAGTATGAAAATGTGAAAGTATGTACGATAACACGTTAACAATTTCAAATTATACAAATTTACAAAATTAGTGATTCTTCATTTCAGATGTTATTGCAATTGTCAAGCTCTTTGTATTTCTATTCGTTAAAAAAATAGACAAAACATCATCAACAAATCATCAAAAATTTGAGCTTGAATGTTATGTTTTATTACGGTTGGTTTTGTACATACCAGATTTATGTAGAAACGGGGAAGTGGGTTTTATTATAAAAAGTATACCTATTGCCATTTTCTTGCACAAAAACAGCCGATAAACCATTTCATATAAACACCGTTACACATTCAATTGCATTTGACAGATAATGATAAATCTCAAAATAAATGTTATCACTAATCACTTCACTAATAACAATTTAAAAAGAAAAAAACATATTTATCTATGTCAACAAAAAAGCAATCAAAGTTGCTTCAAGATCCAACTGATCTAGTTACAGCATACCTTTTGACTGTTTTTTTTTGTCACAACGATACCTGACGGTCACAATAAGGTGTTTATTATTTTTCAATTAGACTGTGTCTTATAACAAAAGAGTGTATGATAAAATGTGCTAAATCAGCGATCCCATGCATGCATATGTACATATATGAAAAAAAGAGACATGAATATTGAATATACCACCATACTTAATTTATAATATTTTATTGTTGGTATAATGTGGAAATTGAAGTTGTACAAGTAAAATAAAATAAACAAATATTTTATTTCTGTCTATCGAAAATCGAAATAACAATAGGCAGTTACATAGAACTGTGTTTACTTTTACTCAGCTGATTTAAGATAAGAAGCGTTTTCATAACGACTCGAGTTTGCTTGATAGTTGCGATAAAAGCTTGAAGAAAATGTTTTGCTTTAACCAATTTCTTAAAAGAAAACATAAAATAAGTACAAATGTAAATGTACACACAATAAACGTTTCAACAGTTATTAAGAACATTTCATTCTTTTATGTTAAAATTTAATATATTGACCAGGCATATAAATTAAACAGATGAAACAGAAAATACTTTACTTGAAAACAGATGAACAATGTTTCTCAACCGCAAATAAAAACGTGAAAGTGGCAGTATAATAGTTAAGAGTAACTGCTCTGATACATAAACATTTGCTTTTAAACATAAGCTTTTTTTTACATTTAAAAAATATTTCTGAGAAATGTTGATGTAAGGAAAAGGTAACGTCTGGTTCGTATAAAAATTGCAAAAAGATTTGGAAATAATAAAAAAAAGAGTTTTTTAGAAAGAACAATTACATTTTATTTTAAGAAACAAAAACGAATAGAAATATATGCATTTGAAAGAAGACAAACATATTTTTTGAATCGAAACAAATGAAACATAAATTAAAAGAATAAAGATAATTTTAGACATTTATGAAGTGTGCATATATCAAACAAAATACAGGGTGTCCCGTAAGTAATGGATAACCCTGAAATGCCGCATAGTAGACTTTATGACCGTCCTGAAAACTGATAAAAAAAAGTTCTATCCCAACCACAAGAAAAGTTATATGCATTTTTTTGTTCAGTGCATTATTTTTTGTCTTACTTTACATTTTTGAATACCACGACTACAAGTGAATGAGTTCCATCATTTTTTTTTTGCAGGAATATTTTACATTACTTGTGCCAACACATAAGTAAAAGAAAATTATTATAACTGTTGGACTTCTTAAAGAAAAAAATTATTTAACATTGAATTTCAATGCAAAATGTGAAAACAAATAATTTTTGAAGAAGTTAAATCATAGCTGGTATAAAAAAAATGCTTGAATACCTGAGTGGCCAACTATTTTAAAAATATGAGCGTTAAATGCAGATTTCAAAAAGGGATTTACTTATTATTATATCTAGAGTCAATAGCAAGTTATTGGTAAAAATCTGCAATACTAGAGTAAATTTAGCAAAAACAAAAGTTTTCAAAATTAGCACAGTAAACGTGAAAATAATACCAGCGTTGAACATAGCAGATTTTTGATTTATTGGCTATTTCTACGATGTTGTCCTAATGATAAATCCAAGCTTTCAACTTCTAGGGCCGAATGCATTATTGATAAAAATGTCAACAAAGTGCAAAAAACGGTTACATTTTTGAGCTTGTTTTGAATTTTACCTGTTCTATTGGGCTTTAACAAACCCATCAAATATTTTGTTGGTTACTATTAGTTTATTTGTTATTTTATCTAAACAAAAAGTTTTTGAGCAAGCTTTTAATCACATGATCACTTAGTTAGAAAACAAAAACAAAAATAGATAATTTTTTAATTTTTTTTTATTTAAAGCAAATGCTCAAACTGTTTTCCACCCACTCTTATACAGGTTCTGCACCTCCAGCACAGCATAGTGTGCTGGACAACCATCATTTTGAAGCCAATGGGATTCCTTTAGTTCTTGAGGCACTTCTTCCAGCAAGGTTGGGAGATCATTTTGGAGGAACTCCAAATAACCTTGGCCAGTTAAAATCCCCGGCAACTCAAAGGGTCCAATTATTTTCCCATTGAGAATCCCAGTCCAATAGTTTATTTTGAATTGGTACTAGGACCTGTCTTCCCTCATGATGTTTGGGTTTTGTAGTGCCCAGAAGTGGAGATTATGGAACTTAGTGTAGCCATCTCTTTTAAATGTCGACTCATCGCTCCAAAGAATTTTGTCAAAAATCTGCGGATCTTTTTCAATTTTCATTATCATTTAGATAAAATAACAAATAAACTAATAGCAACCAACAAAATATTTAATGGGTTTGTTAAAGCCCAATAGAACAGGTAAAATTCAAAACAAGCTCAAAAATGTAACCGTTTTTTGCACTTTTTTGACATTTTTATCAATAATGCATTCGGCCCTAGAAGTTGAAAGCTTGGATTTATCATTAGGACAACATCGTAGAAATAGCCAATAAATCAAAAATCTGCTATGTTCAACGCTTGGTATTATTTTCACGTTTACTGTGCTAATTTTGAAAACTTTTGTTTTTGCTAAATTTACTATAGTATTGCAGATTTTTACCAATAACTTGCTAGTGACTCTAGATATAGGAATAAGTAATACCATTTTGAAATCTGCATTTAACGCGCATATTTTTAAATAGTTGGCCACTCAGGTATTCATGCATTTTTTTTATACCAGCTATGATTTAACTTTTTCAAAAATTATTTGTTTTCACATTTTGCATTGAAATTCAATGTTAAATAATTATTTTCTCTAAGAAGTCCAACAGTTATAATAATTTTCTTCTACTTATGTGTTGGCACAAGTAATGTAAAATATTCCTGCAAAAAAAAAATTATGGAACTCATTCACTTGTAGTCGTGGTATTCAAAAATGTAAAGTAAGACAAAAAAAATAATGCACTGAACAAAAAAATGCATATAACTTTTCTTGTGGTTGGGATAGAACTTTTTTTTATCAGTTTTCAGGACGGTCATAAAGTCTACTATGCGGCATTTCAGGGTTATCCATTACTTACGGGACACCCTATATAAAATGTTTTATAACAGCGTTTCACAGGTTAAAATGAAAAAAAAAAACTAGAAAAAAAAGAGGACTTGTTAGTAAACGAGTAAGAGAAATAATTGTTGTTTAACTAAAATACCTTAACTTCATATTGCTTATCATTACTTTTATATCAAGACTATAAAGTTAGCATACACCCATGTATCAACACACAAATAAACATTAATCAATACACAAAGCAAATATTTATTTACGCAACTAAACCATTCATTGTTCATATTTATTTTATAAGATTATGATTTTTTTTTTTTTCGAAAAAAATGTACCGGAGGGGATGGGGACATTACATTGAAACATAGGCACGAAACAGAATAAATGTTGTGTACCAAATACGATTCAAGGACTTATTGATGACGTTTTGAAAAAAAAATAATGGACTTAAATAACAAACATTGATTTACCATTAAAAGTAAATGGTAAGTTTCCGATTTGTTTGCCTTACCCAAGAGCTAAGGCATTGTTACCAATGTCTTGGTCATAGGTGTAAGTATGCATGTGTAGTATTTAATATTTTGCTATTTTGTTATTGCATGAAACTAATGAAAAATTTAAGTGTCTACTAAAGTGCTTTTGTTTTAGTAAGCTCTAATTTTCTGATTGCGTTTGCACATCTTCATCAGGAAGGGTTCTAACAATTTCTAAGTGATTGTACAATACAAGGGAAAAATGCCACATACTTTAAAAACGTATGAGACCTTCTAGATCAGGTGATAAGGAAGCTTGTCGTGACATAATAAAGCAAATAAGGACCAAATTTTAAAAATACCTCAAGATTATTTTTAAATTTGATATACTCAATGACACAATGGTTGCGAGCTTTTACGATTTGGGTCCGTAGCAAAATATAGCAGTATTTTAGGATATGTTTCAAAATCACTATTCACTGATAAAGCGACAGTTTCCACGACCGCCAAAATAACAAAACTTCAAGACCCTCTTGCTAAAATCATCCATCTGATATTAAATGGTTTTCTTATTTTTCTAAATATTTACATTAATAAGCCATTGGTTAGTAAGCAATAATGTTCAGGAATCGGATTCTTTAAGAGTTGATAACTGCCCAAAAAGTAGTCGTCTTTGCATTGCCCATATTTGTATGCTTATGAAAGCAGTACAAAAACAAATACCACTAAAACCCCTTCGAAAGAGAAAGATAATGTGCAGAATCCGAAAAAGTTATTGTGCAAAAAGTCAAAGGGCTTTTACTGTGACACGCGAATAAAAAAAAAAATTGTTTGAATAAAAGGATTATTCCCGAAAAGAAAACAATGTATGCCACATCATTAAATCAACCAAAAAACTATTGTTCTAAGGGTAACGTAACCATCACCACGCTTCTTAAATGGTTTGATTGAATGTCACTCCAGTGTTCAGTGTCGCCATTTTTGGGAATGAATGTGGTAGAGGGTTCGTTTAAGAAATACCCCTTTCAATGAAGATAGATGGATTCTTCAACAGAATGCTGTTAAGACAAACAAAGCTGAGCAAAATCACGTCAATTGGACCCCCCTTTTCCATTTGATTATTAAATTCAGGTATGAATATTTGTTCATGAAGTATTTACTATGAACAATTAATCCCCAGAACAGTTTTTGAACATTTTTATTTTAACGACATTTTTTTTAATGAAATCAATAAATAAAAAGCTATTAAAGATATTTTACTTCCATGATTTATAGTTTAATAGTTTCACTTTGATAAGATATATACAAATTTAAATTATTTATTGATTTTCATATTGTTAATTAACTTTTTAGTTAACAAATGAAAATTTCAATGACTTCTCCCTCAACAAACAATTTTTTTTCTCGATATTATGCATTTATCATTTAAGTAATAAAATCCGCAAGAAAATTTGACTGCTCAGGATTAGATTGAACAAAAAAAAATGTATTTATGACGGACGGTGAGCGTTGTCGATGGCGCGGCGGCGGCGCGGCGCGCTGCCGCGCGTCATTCACTTACCTTTTATTATACTCAGTAATTGTAAGTTAGAATTTTTTTTTTATAAAAATAATGTTATTTAATGGACAATTTTACTAAAACACATTACATAAAATTAATTAATAAAACGTTTTTTTTTTTTTATTATTAAATAAACGAAGATATCAAAATTTATTTTTATTATTGTTCTTTGCGAACGGTACTAATGTAGTACCCGTGGCATGATGGTTAGTGCGTTGGACTTTTATGAATTTTTGTCAGGTTTTAAAATAGGTTTAAGATTGAAGTAATAAAAATGAATTTAAAAAAAAAGTGCGTTGGACTGTCATGCCAGATGTCTTGGGTTCGATCCCTGCCTATGCCATCTAAAGTTTTTTTCACGGATACTGCCTCTTGCGAGGAATTGACAAATTCTCCAAGAGTAATTCTTGTCATGAAAAGTGCTTTCTCAAATTTGCCGTTCGGATTCGGCTTAAAACTGTAGGTCCCTTCCATCCCTGACAACAGTACTCGCACACAGGAATGGTTGAGAGTTGTAAGTCACTAGGCCCTGGTTCTCAACGGACTGTTGCGCCACCCAATTTATTTTATTTATAAATAAAAACTGTTAAACACTACAGTTAAATAAAAAAAGCTAATTAACAATATGAAAATCAATGAATAATTTAAATGTTTATATATCTTATTAAAGTACAAACTATAAATCCTTGAAGTTTCATTAAAATATCTTTAATAGCTTTTTATGTATTGATTTTTTAATTAAAAGTCATAGAAATTTTCACTAAAAAAAAATGTTAAGATAAAAATTTTCAAAAACTATTCTGGGGATTAATTGTTCATCTACACTAATATTATAAAGAGAAAAGATTTGTATTTTTGTATGTAACGAATAAACTCAAAAAGTCCTGGACCGATTTTAATAATTCTTTTTTCATTAGAAAGCTACATTATCACTGAGTAACATAGGCTATATTTAGTAATAGATTACTATAGAAATCTTTAGAATATCCTATTAAAACCAACCGAAGGTGTAAAAAAATTTGCCATAAAATGTCTTTCATCTCATACGCTGCGAAGAGTATTAGTGATAGGACAAAAAAATGTTTTCTAATTTAGAGATTCATGGTCGTTTTAATAAGCATGCCTATAACTTAAATATCTGTACCTATTTATGTCTACCCGTGCGAAGCCAGGACGGGCCGCTAGTAGTAAATACTTCATGAACAAATATTCATACCTGAATTTAATAATCAAGTGGAAAAGGGGGGTCTACTTGACGTAATCTTGCTGAGCTATGACAATAAAAAAGTGCCTTAGGGTCGACATGGTAGGTCTTAGAGAAGCTTAAGATTGGCTCTCGAGGGCTCCATATTTTAACCCTTAATATTATTTTTTGTGGCCAAAAATGTGTGTGTCTGAAAGAGCCTCACAGAAATGTTATATTCTTATGATAGAGTTAACTCAAGAAGTGTCAAAAATATTAATAGAAACATTGCGGGTCACTATAAGTCGATGGCCACAACGTTTAAGGGCTGGCATTCAAGCAGAGGTCGGTCATTTTGAGAGACTTCTTCTTTAATTAAAATAAAATTATGGTCATATAAATGAAACCAAAAAAAATACAAAATGTTATATAGTAAACCTACCGTGGGATGTTGTCGTGTATATTTCTATTATTTGTTCTTTCTTCTCTGTCCCGCATATGCACTTTATTTTTGTTTGTTTATTTATTGCAATACACACATATCTACTAATTTATGTGTAAACAGAAATCTAAAATTTTCCGAATATTTCACAGTTAATAATCCTGATTAGATTACAGCAGCGTCTAAAGTTAAAGGTTATCAACCACGTTATTCCTTTATTAAATTATACTCAAAGATAGATAAAGAAAATTGAATATACAATGATTTAAACAATCATTTATGTTTTTTTTTATTTTGAAAAATATATGATATAAAGACAAACGTTGCAAAAACAGTGACGATAGGTATAATTTAAATAAGTTTTTAGTTAGAAATGGTAAACTATTTAAAGTTAATATGTTATGTTGCATTTCCATTAAACAATCGTATGTACATTTAAAACTAGTTTACATACAAATTATTTTTTTTTTTCAGAGGTAATTCTGAAAAACAACTTTGATTGACGAACGATTATATACATATGTATGTATGTATGTTCTTTTTTTTAATAACAATCGCGAAAACAAAAACAGGAAATTATTTAGAATTTTTGAATATAATATGTGTTATTCAAGAATCATTTTTAGGAAACAATTTTGTGTATATAATAAATAAGTTAAATATAATAAATATAGTATCTACATAATATTGAATAGTCCGAGAAAGTTAAAAAAATATTACGTACTGCTGAGAGTAGGTTATTTAAGTATCAATTTTGAGGAGTATATAATAATAGGGAAGTGATGGCATTCCCGGGAGTTTCAAAAAACTCATCTTTAGATTACAAGCAATATTTTCTTTCTTTTCTTGACACCTTATACGATAACGCTTGCATTCCCAAGAGTTATAATTTAACTTTACCTCAGAATTATAGAGCCATTTCAATATTAAACTCTATTAAAAATGATTTTGCTAGAATCCTATACAATAGACTTATCAGTTTGGTAGAATCAAAGAACCGGTAAGTATGTTTCAAGCTGGTTTTCGTGAAGGTTTTTCAACGATTGAAAATACTTTTGCTAGAGTATAGCTAAGAAACGTATCCAAAACAAAATGAAAATGTATGATTGCTTCATCGAATTAAAAGCTTGCAACTAAACTAGCCGAGAAATTCCATTGTACAATGTACATAGTAGCTGTCGCTCCGCTCTCCCCTCCACGTTTTTCTACCTGTTCGAGATCCCTACTGCTATTTTTATACACAGGTATCTTTGAAAAATTTTCCTATATGTCTATTCAGGTAAGATTTAACATATAAATACAAAAAAATACTGTTTAAAGTGAAAATATATGGTCAAACATTAATTTTTTATAAGAATTTGTTTAAACAATGAAAAAATGAAGTGCACAAAAAAAATTTGGGTAAACATTGCAATTTATAGTTTAAAAAACAATATCCCACATCGATCATATTAATTCATTCACTATAACTCTAACCCGAGGTGAAAACCCCCAGGCGCTCCACTACTTGTATCGTGGCTAATTTTTTCCATCTCATTTTAATAATAGAAGAAAATGGGAGGTTAGTGTCAAAATTGACTTGGAATAGGACTATAGCGAAGGAATTTATTTTAAAAACTGTGGAAAATCTAGTGGACGAGATTTGTTTGTATTTGAAATTTCATCGAAATTCGATCAAACTGAGCGGAAGGTGACCCTAAAAGATTTCTCATATCTGCGTTGCAAAAACATAATGTAGTTAAAGACATAAATAGTCGGGTAATAAAGTGAATTGTTTTAATACAATTTGCCACAACATTCCTAGTATTCCAATAGATCTATTTATTATTTCTTAATTTTAAATTCATATTATCATGATGATTTGTATAATGCATAACTCTTGCGTCTTACCTTGGTCCGTTTGTAAAATAAGTGAACTGTCATTACCGGTTGCACACTTACCTGAAAAACAAGAATTTGTAAAAAAAAAAACATTAAAATAACTTTTATTCCAGGAAATATTTCTATTGCAGAAACTATTGAAGTCGGAATTCTGTAAAAAAAAAGTCTTAGAGAAGTCTGACAACAATGATTGCTGTAATAGAAATTAATATGTATACAAATGAAAATCAAATATAATAAAAATTTAAGTTTCTGAGCATTATTATTGCAAAATTACAAACCTACCCAAAATATTACGAAATTTGGAAAAGACTTTTGTCCAACTAACACAAGATGGTGTTTTGTTACTGTTCGTCAACTTCCCTGATTCATCACAATTATTATTGTCACTGTCTTCAGTTTCATCGTCTCCTTCGTCCTTAAATATTCTACTCTTAAAACTACTTTCACTTAACTGTCTATTATCACAATTTAGTTTTTCTTCAACTTCTTCTTGAACTTCTACATGAAGATTTTCTTCGCCATTATCGGTTGTTACAACAACAACACAAGAAACTTTGTCATTACTTTTAGAAGCTAATTTATTAGTCTTCTTTTTCTTTTGTTTTCTTAACGCCTTTTGGCGCTCTTTACGTGCGTATTTCTCCCGCAATTTCGGACTGCCAAATTCATCCAAATAGTACATTGTATTTTGTAAGCCATCTTTTTTATTGATCAATTTCGCATTGATCATAGGCTCATCGGCGTTCTTAAAAATCGGAAAGAACAGATTAATGTCATCGGCCTTTTGGTAGCCTTCACGAACCGTCTGCGACTGAACTAGTTTATCAGAAGCGGTGGCTACTTGTTTATCTTTCAAATAATTATTAGTGAAACTGTCAAAGTTCGTATCGTCGTCCTCCAGGACGACTTCATCAATTTTATCCTCCACAACTACTGCTGCAGTGATCGTATTCGTCCTTAATTTTGATATTTGTCTTAATGAAACAGCAGCAGCTCTGACTGCATCGATGGTGCCTTCCCCTGTTACATATCCTTCCCTTACAGGTGGCAGCAATTCTAAATCTACGGGAAGAATACTGCTTATGCACTCTGACACCTTGCCTGAAGAAGTCCCTGACGAGGGACTCGTTCCTAGGGATTCTGTTGATGATGACACTGTTGATGATCGCCCTGTTCGACATTTTAAATCGTTCTCACTGCCACCACAATTAACATCAGCAACGCTATCAATGCCACTGTCTTGTGACAGAAGTTTATAGGGCAATCTTAGAGTACTGCATCTCTGTGGTCGTAAACTCAATGATCCGGATGTGCTACGAGTGTGTAGACTTTGGCTAGATGTTTTTCGGGTAATGGCCCCACTGTCGGCGGAGCAGCCGAATTGCGGTTGACCAATAGTAGATGAGGAGAAGTTCTCGCTCAAGGGAATTCTAATTGGTACCGTTAGTGCTGGTGTTGTTTCCATCAGAATTGTTTTCATGCACTTGGTCTTGTTTTAAATTTGTATTTATAATATTTTTTTATGTATAATAATATTGTTTGAACTTTTTTGAATTTTTTAAAATTATACTACTATTCCTTATTTTTTTCCACTTGCGATAAATTTCCCTTTTTTCAAGCATTACACATTACAATATTGTAATTGCTAAAACAAGCAAAAAAGAAACATTTGTGTTAGTTTTTTTTTTAAATTTTATTGTCAGTGGTATAAAAACTTGTGTGAACCAACATCTAAGGAGCCATGTAATCAGTAAAATTAGATTTTTGCTGTTGCACAAGACAAAAATGTGTCTGCCTATTCGCTTAAAATGAACCAAATGAACTGAGTTAAATAAAAGTGGTGCGTTGTTTTTAGCGTGTTCTTATGGGTGGGACAGAGAATAAGAGCTAAAATTACTTTCTTTGATATGAAAATGGGGGTGCGGCGCTAGCTAGGTTTATCAGCACCCGTTCTCAATAGAGTTGTCGCTCGAAAAATAAAATACATGTAGTTGAAGGAGTTTATAGAATATATGAAGGATTTTATTTTTTTTGCAAAATTTTGTTTGCGTATTATTGCTAATTAAAGGTATTAACATTGCAATGTTAAAATAATAACAGCTGATTTAATAAAAAAAAACTGTTTTGCTGCCTTTTGGTTTATAAATAAACATTAACGACGTTCAAACAAAACAGTAACAATTAAACTGCACAACATTTTACCAAAGTAATGTTAAATATAGAATAGTATAGTAGTATAAAGTATAGTTTGTCTATCGTGTTATATAAGAAAAAAATGCTTTTAATCATTCATACCGATTTCCAAGGAGTTCGGAGTGATTTTTGACATTCGTACCATGGTAGAATGCAAAATTTATTTTTAAATCCTTTCTAAGCCTACTCATCGTTTGGTCATCTGTGGAATTGGCTTTATTTTTATTTTTATTTTATAGATGACAAAAAAGCCACACGAAGGTATACTTCACATATTACTCACATTGACAGCCCTGATCACCAATTTTGACTGCTAGATAAAAGCACAACCATTTCGCTCAACGGTGGCCAGAGCTATTTTTATCTTCAAAATGCATTTATAAAAAGAAGAAAAAACGCAAAAAATAATTCTGCAGAAAATTCCACTATTTTTGTTTGTTGTCTGTGTGTCACATACAAAGATATTATTTTATATTTGACGGTTATTTCAATGGGATTTTGCCAGCTCTAATATGAGTGTGAAGTTCTTTTAGAAACAAAACTATATTTTACCATGGTAATTGAAGACTAGATAATAGAGAATTCTCCTCGCGTCCAAACGAACTAAATGCACTATTTTAGATTGACTTACAAATAACATTGAATATGCCTGGTTGGATTTATATTTTTTCGAAGTTACTGATGGATGTGGGACTAAGTACATGTTCAAATGCCAAGCTATTTGTATTTATTTAGCTGTTAACATTAAATGTATAGATTTGTAGCAGCTATACATTTATTATCATTATCATTCATTTATTTAACTATTTTAAATTTTCATTTCACTCAGTTTCAAATCAATATTTATTTATCAATGTATTCGAATCACTCTATTTAAATTAACTATCGTAGTAACCTTTGAAATTTCATTTTATTATTGAGAATTTGACTTTTGTTATTCGTTCTTAGATTTTCATAGAATAATCTTGTTTTCTTTAAAATTAATAAATAATTTGTTTTAGTTTTCTGATACGCTTTCGTCTTTTAATTTCTTAATTAGAATTTTATTGAATGGGTGTTGGCCAAGTTTGAATCAAGACCATTATCCATATTGTTGGTCCCGACGTTGAAAAAAAAGATTGTTGAACTTCTCGAAAGTTCTACAGAAAATAATTGAAAATGCCAGATGATGACCAGGACAGATAAAACGTTAGCGGCGAAATGCATCGTGTTTCCATCAAGCCACCACCATTTTTGCAAGACCAACCCTACCTATTTTTTATTCAGATGGAGGCGCAGTTCAATATTGCTAACATCAAATTCGACATAACAAAATATCACTACGTCGTAGCTTCATTAGATCAAAATGTTTCTTCACGTGTCAGTGATTCACTTAGAAATCCACAAGAAACAAACAAATATGAAGAACCGAAAAAAGTGATAATAGCAGAATTTACTGACTCTGGTCAAAAGAAGTTCCGTAAATTGATAAACAGTGTTGAGCTTGGTGACTTGGATCCATCTAAGCTTCTGAAAAAAATGAAAGAACTTGCGAAAAACCAACTTTCCGATGATGTGCTTAAAACATTGCGGTTGGAAAGACTTCCGGACAACATTAGAGCTGTTATTTGCATTGGTTCAGGCGATTTATCGACGCTTTCAAAGCAAGCTGACACGATGGCCGAAATGCAGAGCATCTCAAACATAGTAGCAGTTGGAAGCCAATCTGAAATTTTATCAAGAATCGATGCGCTTCAAAAACAAGTCGAAAAACTAAGAACATGAAGACCAGGTGGAAGCAGAAAGCATGACTCACAAAAGAGAGATTTAAGCAAAAGTCGCAGTAAGTCTAAACCACGTCTTCCACTTTGTCGCTATCATTTCAGGTTCGGAAAGGATGCAAAAAAATGCGTTGAACCTTGCCAATTCAAAAAATTCGACCTCTCAGAAAACTAAAGGAGACACAGGTGCAGACTTTTCTGTCTTACCTTCCATTAAACACGACAAACCAGACAACAGATATTCCTTATTTGCTGCCAATGGAACTCCAATCAAAACATACGGGACAAAAATCATTCAAATCGACTTCGGACTTAGAAGAAAAATGGATTGGATGTTTATTGTTGCTGATGTTACTCGACCAATAATCGGAGCAGATTTCATTCACGAATTTGGACTGCTAGTTGATCTACGAAGAAAAAAGCTCATCGACACAACAACAACACTTGGGGTAACTGCAATTGCATGTAATAAAAAAATCGAAAACATTTGTACCTTTGCACAAAATTTGCCACGAAATATCAAGTCGTTGTTAGAACAATACAAAGAGTTAACACAACCATTCAAAGCTTCAATTTCTCCGTCAGAAACAACAGTAAGGCATCACATAATAACAACAGGTCCACCAATTTTTTCGAAACCTCGCCAATTAAATCCTGAAATGTACAATATAGCGAATGCCGAATTCGATTACATGTTGAAACAAAACATCTGCCAACCAAGTAGTAGTCAATGGGCTACACCACTTCACATGGCTCCCAAAACACAAAAAGGTAAATGGCGACCATGTGGTGATTATTGCCGCCTTAACGCAGTTACCATACTTGACCGGTATCCTATTTCACATATTCAGGATTACACCCATAAAATAAAGACGAAGTACTGGTTGTTGGTGATTTTAATTTACCCAATCTCAATTGGATTCAAATTGATGATGATAATTTCTACGTTCCAATAAACGCGTCATCTTCAAATGAGCTTTTATTAACAGATGGTATGTCTTCATGTGGCTTAAGTCAACTCAACGGTGTGAATAACCGTTTTGGAAAAACACTCGATCTGGTATTTTTCTCCGAAACCATATGCTCTGAAGCAGCTGTGATTTCTTCTGCTGTCAAAATTGTGAACGAAGATCGCCATCATCCTGCATTAGACATTGCACTTAATTTAAACATGGCTTTACCTCATATGCTATCTGATAACAACAAACTAGAATTCATTTTTAGTAGGTGTAATTTTGAAAACCTTTTTAACTTATTATGTACGATCAATTGGGATCACTTATTTTGTAACTTAAATATTGACGATATGTGTAACATTTTTTATTTAACTCTTTTTGACTGTTTCTACAAAACGATTCCATTTAAAAAGCCTCGAAATAACTTGAGTGTTCCACCATGGTTTGATTCTCACGTTAAAAACTTAAAAAACAAAAGGAACAAAGCTTGGGTAAAGTATAATCAAACAAGAACTTATGATGATTATAGGACGTTCATTATAATAAGACAACTTTTCACTGACTACTCTAACATCCTATATGACGACTACATTCAGAAAATTGAATTAAACCTTAAAAATAATCCTGACAGTTTTTGGAAATACTTTAATCGTAAGAAGAAAACATGTGGGTACCCTAACTTAATGACTGATTCGACATCAAATAGTAATAAGCCGAGAATAATTGCGAACATGTTTGCAAACTACTTCAAAGATGCTTTTGTAGATTATAATACTAGCCGCATTTTATTGGTAATTATTAGCTAGTGCAGTAATGGAAAGTAAGTGCAGTAATGGAAAGTGTTAATAAAACATATGTACACTATTATATGCACTCTTATTTTAAATCTCCAAGTTGGTATTTGTGCAATCATACTTATGTCAAAATCAGCTGTCAACCAGTTTTGAAAATACGTACTCAAGGGATGTGTTGAAAAAGTATTGCTGTTTTTATGTAAAGTTGAAGTTCAAGTTAATGTGTACATGCAGGTCCAGTCAGAAAAGAGTTGAGTATGAATTGAAAGATTGAAATGATATAAGAGTGCCTGTCCACATTAAATTTTTAATGTTAGGTGCAAGCAGTGAGACAGGTAGATTATATGTGAGTGAAAAAGAGAGAGATGGGTAGATTACAGCCCAAATGCAAACAATATTCTTGGATTCAACATGAAAGATTTTGTATTGTATGAGTGAAAGATAGGTATATTTCAAGGGTGTGAGATGTGCAGATTGATTTTCTCTTCATCGTATGGACACAACAAACATTAAAAACAGCATCAAAAAGCCAATGTAGACAGGTACTAAAAGCCAAAAGAAGGGTGTGAGGGGAGATTTTGTCCTTCCCCGTAAGCCCGTCTTGCCTACAAGCTCCCAGTTGCTGGCAACTCAGTTTTCCTGGGTGAAAGGGGACAAATCAATGCGAAAAATTCAGTGCCACAATTAAACTTTCTCTTCTCAAAATAAACTTACAATGGGATAACTGACGCGAAGCGAATCAGGGCGAATCATTCACAATGATAACAAGAATGACAAATAAACAATGCCGTGTCGGCGAATGTGCCACTGTCGCGTTGGTTTGGGAGAGCCTTTAAACCCGACCAATGACGAAAGTTTTGTTTTCGCATCAAATGTTTCGCTTTGGTTTTGGGCGAGTCCTAACACACATCACACGTCAATAAATTGAGAGATAGCACTATGACTATTGATGATTTTTGGATGATGTCTAGTAGTCAACGCATTGAATATTTGCGTTGACAGTCTAATTGTAGATTAATATTTTAAACCAATTTATTTTTATTCTAGTGAAAACAGAGCACAAGAAAAATACGAACGCATCCCCAAATAATAAAATCCTGCCAACCTTTAAGTAAAAAATATTTCTGGAACTGGATAAAGTGTCATTCTATTCCAAGCATTCCAAAACTTTATCTGAACTATTTATATGCACTATTTTTGCTGCCTTATTTATCTGCACTATTTCTTTGTTGTTGTTTAGTGTGTAAGGTTTTTTCTGCGCTGCGTATAAATTTACCAATAAAAAACGCCTACTATTAGTTTTCCTTACGCATCTACCACTGTTTTAAATTTCCCCTACTTAAATTATATTAATTTCGTTATAAGTGAAGATACTGTCCTTAATAGTATCCTACAACTTGACGAATGTTTTAGTCCTGGTCCCGACGGTGTACCATCATCCATTTTAAAGAAATGTGCTGCGTATTTAGCACACCCGTTATGTGTTCTTTTCAACACGTCTTTAAGTAACTCGCTGTTTCCTTTTATCTGGAAGAGCTCCTTCATAATACCAGTACACAAAAAAGGTCCTAAAAACGAAATAATGAACTACCGACCCATTGCTAAACTATTTGTGATACCTAAACTATTTGAGTCAATCGTATGTAGCGTCCTTTCTTTTCACTGTATTTCAATTATTATCTGTGATAACCAGCATTGTTTTGTTAAAAAGCGTTCAACTGTTACTAATCTGTTTAACTTTACGTCCTTTTGTTTAGATGTTTTTGAAAAACGTGAACAAGTGGATTGTATCTTTACTGATTTCAGCAAGGCCTTTGATAAATTGTGTCATAAAACATTACTTTTAAAACTATCACAGCAAGGTTTTAACGACTGTTTCATAAACTGGATCTCCTCATATTTGCAAGATAGACGTTATTTTGTTAAATTTGGTAATGAGTGTTCAAGTTCATTTGTTGTGAATTCTGGTGTCCCCCAGGGTAGTCACCTTGGTCCTATTCTATTTGTTTTATTTAAAAATGACTTGGTTTCGATCATACATAATTCGTCTGTCCTAATATATGCTGATGACATTCAAATTTTTAAAAAAATTAACTCTACATCTGACTGTCTTCTCTTGTAAGAAGACTTAATATTATTCAGGGAATGGTGCAATAATAATCGTCTTGTTTTAAATGTTGACAAATGTAAAACCATGAGTTTTACACGCAAAAAAGTTCCAATCGTTTTTAGTTACATGTTTGGTTCTTGTCCTTTAAGTAGAGTTTATGTATTTTCTGACTTGGGTGTTGTCTTAGAATCGAAACTAACATTTAATGAACATATTAACTTCATAGTTAAAAAGCAAATAGAGTTCTGGGTTTCATTAAGAGATTTGGCCGTGATTTCCGAGATCCATATGTTTTAAAATCACTTTTTGTTTCATTTGTGAGACCAGTCCTGGAATATGCTTGTACAGTATGGTCACCTTTCTACGCCGTACACGTCACAAAACTCGAAGCCATTCAGAAAAGATTTTTGCGTTTCTTGGTAGTTTAAACTTTAGTTTTAGTCGTTTAAGTATAAGACTCCAGAAAAAATTGAATAGTAATTTTAGTAGATCAAACTATGGTGTACATAGCCCCTTAAATCAATTAATTGAAATCTATAATAAATTTCACTCTTGTATTAATTCACCAAATGATAATATAAAAAGTATGAATTGCAAATTAATATTTTTCAACAGTCGAGTTTAAGTTTTAGATTTTATGTATATATTATATTAATAAGAATTGTTAACGTTACTTAACGAATTATAATAAACGCAGAAGCTGAACAAGCATTCGAAAAATGGAAACATGATTTGGCAAACGCAGTTCTCTTAGCCCATCCTAGCTCAAATGCAAAACTAGTGCTTCATGTCGATGCATGTAATTATTGCATTGGCGCTGCAATTCACGAACTGGTAAATGATGAACTTTGACCATTAGGATTCTTTTCGAAGAAAATGACTGAGTCCCAAAAAGTCAAAAGCACATACGATAGAGAGTTACTTGCAGCGTACAAAGCTGTCCAATATTTCCATCATCTTATTAAAGGCAGAAGTTGTACAATCTTAACAGACCAAAAACCGTTAACTTTTGCCTTTACACAAAAACCAGATGTCAAAATTCCTCAGCGAATCAATCGATTGAATTACATCAGCCTTTTCACCACAGATTTTCGTCATATTAAAGGCACAGATAATATTGTAGCTGATTTGCTATCTCGAGTCGAATCGATTTTCAATGGCAAACAAATTGATTTTGAAAAATTAGCTGATGATCAAAAAATCGACGAAGACCTCGCAAAGTTTGAAAGATGACACTTCATTGCAACTTAAACGAATCGAAATACCTGGTACAAATGTTACACTATTATGCGATGTTTCCACGTCTCGTGTTCGTCCATATATTACTTAAAACTACCGCAAACAAGCATGCGACTCGACCCATAACATCGCTCATCCAGGCATAAGATCCACGGTCAAATTGATGACGGAACGATTTGTCTGGCCAAATATGAAAAGTGATATCAAGCAGATGGTAGAAAAATGCGTTAACTGTCAAAAAGCCAACATAAATCAACACAATCGAGCAGCGTTAGAGGAATTCAAAGTACCAAGTCGTAGATTCAAGCACATCAATATTGATCTCATCGGGCCATTACCATTGTCAAGAGAATGCAAATACTCTTTGACATGTATCGACCGATATTCAAGATGGCCAGCTGCAATTCCGATCCCAGACGTAGCAGCAGAAACTGTTGCAAGAGCTCTTGTTAGTGGATGGATAGCTTATTTTGGTGTACCTCAAGCAATTACAACCGATCAGGGTAAGCAATTTGAGTCTAAGTTATTTTAATAGGCGCAAAGCACTTTCGGACAACCGCATACCACCCGCAAGCAAATGGTATGATTGAGCGCATGCATCGAACTTTGAAAACTGCTTTTAAATGCCCCACAGACAGCAATTGGACTGAAAGCTTACCTATCGTATTTCTCGGACTACGAACAACTTTCAAAGAAGACCTGAAAGCAACACCTGCTGAAATGGTTTACGGCGAAACACTCGCATTACCAGGAGAATTCTTCAATAATCCGACAGTTGAATACATACATTGAAAGCGACTTTGTTGAGAATCTTCGAAAAGCAATTCAAAATATTAAACCTGTTCCAGCTTCTAGTCATTCTTCGAAAAACTCCTTCATTCAACATGATCTCAAATCTTGTACCCATGTTTTTGTTAGAGATGATACAGTCAAACCACCTTTAAAGACACCTTACGATGGTCCTTTCAGAGTCATAAATTGGAATGATAAAAATTTTGATGTTGAAATGGGCAAGAGGGTGGTGGAAATCAACATAGATAGACTAAAAGCAGCTCACTTATCCAAACAAGACGAACAAGCTATACCAAAGTTATCTTCATCATCAAAAGTAAATTTTCCTCAACAAAAATCTTCATTTTCATCGGTCGGAGGTCAAAATCAAAACCCATGCACAAGTCGCATCGGAAGACATGTGCATTTTCCAAAAAAATACACCGACTTCATCTAACGATCATTCTGGAGGGGGAGTGAATGTAGCAGCTATGCATATATTATCATTATCATTCATTTATTTAACTATTTAAAATTTTCATTTCACTCAGTTTCAAATCAATATTTATTTATCAATGTATTCGAATCACTCTATTTATAGTAACTATCGTAGTAACCTTTGACATTTCATTTTATTATGGAGAATTTGACTTTTGTTATTCGTTCTTAGATTTTCATAGAATAATCTTGTTTTCTTTAAAATTAATAAATAATTTGTTTTAGTTTTCTGATACGCTTTCGTCTTTTAACTAGAATTTTATTGAATGGGTGTTGGTCAAGTTTGAATCAAGACCATTATCCATAGATTTAAATAAAGTCAAAAATGAGTAGATATTTTTAAATTAATCACCCCTATCACAGAGTCCCTCGTAGCGAGTCCCCGAAAATTTTGTTACGCTATGAATACGAATACATTTACATCATAAGCCCCTAACGAAATCAAAAAAGCATTGCCACATAGAAATTTCGGAGTGTCAAAATCAGCTGATTTGCGTTAAAATAAGAAAAATAAATAAAAGCTCGTTTTTCATCTTTCGATTTAGTTCTATTTGTTTTTGTCTTTAAAAATGGATAATATTGCCGTTGTAATCTTTGCAATAAATGAAGAAAATACACGAAGACGACGAACACTAAAAATGCAGCGCAAAATTTTAAGGGATGATTTTAACCCCTTGGATCTTGATGACAAAGTGTTATTAACATATTTTAAACATTCCACTGCTTACAAAGAAAATTGATTTGCAGATTTAAAAAAAACTTTCGGGTGAATAAGGCAGCGTTTATATATATGTATATTGGAGATCCTGGATCAAGAACTCGAACCTTGCGTGTTTTCGAGTTCAATCACACCAATCAGCAGATTTGCTGCCGTTTTGAGATTCATTACATTTTACAATAGTAAAACTTACATGATTCTTTTCATATATTTTATTTTTATTTAATTTATCTTCGCACGCTAAATATTTTTTTTTCGTTTTCAATTGAACTCCGATCAAAATAACTGTTCGTAGAAAAAACTGCCAAACTTCCTATTCATTCGGGGCTAGTGGTACCATTTTTCACGAACTCCGAATTTCGTAGCAAATTTGTTTAGTACGACGGGAGCAATGATACTTTTTTTCGGGGTTCGTACTACGAATCTATTACGACGGGGCCTGTGATACTGCTGAATAACATTTGTGTCAATAAATAGATATCGACAGTCTACATTTCTATATTTTCTTCACAAAACTTATTCTCAAGTTTTATGTTACTAATATCGTTGTAACGCTATTATTTGACTACGGGTAACTATTTAACTACTATAAATAAACTTTACTTGCACAAAGTTTTTTAATTGTTAGAAATATAGGAATGAGATATATCATCTCAAAAATTTTAGGTACAAATGAAAGGCCAGGAACTTGTACTAAAGTATTTAAAATTTTACGAATAATCAGCCTTATCACAGGCCCCGTCGTAATAGATTCGTAGTACGAACCCCGAAAAAAAGTATCATTGGTCCCGTCGTAATAAAAAAATTTGCTACGAAATTCGGAGTTCGTGAAAAGTGGTATCACTAGCCCCGAATGAATAGGAAGTTTGGCAGTTTTTTCTACGAACAGTTATTTTGATCGGGTTTCAATTGAAAACGAAAAAAAAATATTTAGCGTGCGAAGATAAATTAAATAAAAATAAAATATGTACATATATCAAAAGAATCATGTAAGTTTTACTATTGTTTTAATGTGAAAGTGTTTACCTATATTTTTTATTTTTTTTTTTGAAGGGCAAATAATGTTATTACAAATAAAATTCTGTTCCAAAGGCTTTATGACAATTTTCTTTCCAAAATATTTAGCACAATTTTAAGATTTGTGGAAAAGGTTGACTGGGCCATACCGATCTCAAAATCTTTGCCAACGCCATATTGGTATCCTCCTTCCGCGATAATTCTCAAAACACGCAAGGGTCGAGTTCTTGATCTAGGATCTCCAATATATACATATATAAACATCACCCGAAAGTTTTTTTAAATCTGCAAATCAATTTTCTTTGTAAGCAGTCGAATTTTTAAAATATGTATGTTACCAACACTTTGTCATCAAGATCCAAGGGATTAAAAGCATCCCTTAAAATGTTGCGTTTCATCTTTAGTGTTCGTCGTCTTCATGTATTTTCTTCATTTATTGCAAAGATTGCAACGGCAATATTATCCATTTTTAAAGACAAAAACAAATAGAACTAAATCGAAAGATGAAAAAGGAGCTTTTATTTATTTTTCTTATTTTGACGCAAATCAGCTGATTTTGACACTCCGAAATTAGTATTTCTGTGTGGCAATGCTTTTTTGATTTCGTTCGGGGCTTATGATGTAAATGTATTCGTATTCGTAGCGTAACAATATTTTCGGGGACTCGCTACGAGGGACTCTGTGATAGGGGTGAATATTTGTGGTTGAATTTGTCTAAAAGAGTATCTATAGTTTAACAATGTTCATTATTTTGTGTTCAAAAATAATTAAAAATAAAAAAAACTGCTAACCTAGCTATATATTTTTCTCTTCACGCTGTATTTGATATTCTTGAAAATAAACTAGGTCTAGGATGTTTGATGACTTGCGCCATTCTTACCCACTAAGTTCAAATTGAAGCGAAACAAAACAGGAGCGGATTTAAGAGTTCTTTAAGTGTTTTTTATAACCTTGGTCATATTTCCTAAAACGAAACACGATTATTTTAAATATTTTTGTTTAGTATTGATTTTATCAATTTAGAGTAACTATTTGTTTGTTTTTATTAGGACATCTTTTTTTGTTTAAGTTTAAGCGTCGTTAACTATTTTATATAACCTTTTACAAAGATAAAACTTGTGATCATTTAACATTTTAGTAAAAACATAAATAAAATGTGGTTAGTTCCACACATCCAGAACAAAATTCTTTCGTAACACTATACATAACATAAGAAAGCTTAATTTTTAAAAAAATTCACATTCGAACTTGCTATACAAACTAAAATTATTGATAAGTTTTCATAGACATTCTTATAGAATTAATGGCACCTGTTTTTAATGTAATGACAAATTCAACATTTAGCTATGTCTATGTATAATGTATAAATAAATATTTAATTTTATTTGCAAAACAATGTTAAAAGAAAATTATTTTTGTAAATTAAAACTCTTTTAAATAAAAAAAAAAAATAGGACCTAAGAAATGTAGATGAATTTATAAAAACATTTATACGTGCATAAATATTTTGTTACAGAGGTAAAAAATAATTACAATCCATACAAAAAACACAGTAGTATGGTGGACTGCTTTAGAGAAAGCTATAAACCGAGACAAATTAAATAAAGTCCAACGTTCCATCGAATCGCTTCGCGCGACCCCATCTGCGGCACTGGACACCTTACTCTACCTAACACCTCTTGATATATTTAGCAAACAAATAGCTGCAAGCTCTGCTATTCGCTTCAAAGCTTTGTCGCAGTGGATTAACAACAACATTGGCCACTCCGTAATTCTTAGGTATTTAGAATCAATTCCAAAGCACACAGACTACACCATCCCCCAACTGCAATTCGACAGAAACTTCCACATTTCTATACCTTCCAGATCTTTCTGGGAGGATAGGGCATTCCTGAAAGACGAGTCAATCCATTTTTATACAGATGGGTCAAAAACAAAAGAAGGGGTTGGTGGAGGCGTGTACTCTGAACAACTGAAATTAAGTCCCTCATTCCGCCTTCCCAATCATTGTAGCGTGTTCCAGGCGGAACTTTAGGTCTTGTCCTGGCTTAAATAAAACGTTATATCAACATCTGATATCCGTATCTTTTCAGATAGTCAGGCCGCTATCAAATCTCTGGACTCTGTCTCTACAAACTCTATAACAGCCCATAACTGTCGATCATCTCTAATGGAGATGGCACAACAGTTTAATATTCACCTTTGCTGGGTGCCGGGCCATAGAGACATTCCAGGTAACTGTAAGTCAGATGAACTCGCCAGGAACGGTACACTACAACCCATTCTACCAGGTTTGGCAAATGCTGGCATACCAATCGCTACTTGTAAACTATTGCTAATGCAGGACGCTATGAAGAACGCAAACACCAGGTGGAACAACATCACCACGTGTCAGGTCACAAAAAACATCTGGCCAACACTAGATTTAAAGCGATCAAGGTGCTTGCTATCTCTAAGCAGATCGTATATAAGCTCGATAATAGGTGTCATAACCGGACTCTGTGTAATAGGAAAGCACGTCACGCGGCTAGGCGTATTCTCAAAAGACTTTTGCAGAACATGTATGGACGAGGAAAAGGAGGAAACAGTTCTTCACCTTCTCTGTACATGCCCTGCTCCAGCTCAAAAACGCAAGAATTACCTAGGAGAATTCTTCTATAACGATCTAAATCATATAAGCATAATCAGCCTCTGACGTTCGTAAGGGACTCAAACTGGTTGCATTGAGCTTAGGAGGAAGCCTCAAGATTCATGTGGTATCACAATGGGCCATTACACTGGTCTAAGTATGTCCTATTACATCACAGACAGCCACTTTTACCTAACCTAACTTAACCTAACCTATACAAAAAACACTAACTGCTTTTTTTTACTTAATATTGACCATATTTACTATTCAATACAAATGACAAGTACTTCCCTAAACATAACTGTTATTAGTCTTTTCCATTGATTTTTTTAAATGACAGAAAACAAATTAGATATTAATTTCAAAGAATTTATGGATGCAACATATTTGAAAAAAATGTTCCTAATTAATTTTTCACAACTGTAGATACCAAATTAAATAAAAAATTAACAGAGCAATATTTACGTGTAACTCGGATATCCTAAGTCAGTCATGCACATCAAAACATAATATTAATCAAAAAAAAAAAAATTAAACAAAGTTCAGCCTAAGCTTTTTAAAGATTAATTTTCACTTTTTTGAGGAACAATGAATGAATTTTAGTGCATCATGTTAAAAAGGAGTATAAATAGTTTTGCTTTTCAATTGTACGTATGGCAATCACAGAATATAATTTGTACCTTCAAAGATTTGCATGTCTTGTCCAAATAAAAACCTTGATTTATTTATCGGATGTGTAATTTTTTTTCACCAAACCAAGTTGGCAAAATAGGAAACTCAAGCTATAATTTATATTTGAACTTAATGGAAGTCCCTTTTTTGATAATAAAAATTAAGATGGTCGTATACAACTACCAACAAAAAAAACTCACATCCAGAAAAATTCAGAAATCCACTATATCATATTTTTGTTTGTATTTTAATTTTCTGGATGAGTACTAAAGGTATGAGGAATTCGAGTTTATATTAATTTTTTAAACTTTAACTTAGAATGTCCAGATGGGACCAGTTAGTTAATTGTAAGTTATGGATAAGTAAAGAAAGCACGTAGACCTTTACATGTGTAGGTAGTTTGAGGATGAATGAAATGCAAACTTAAAATGTTAAAAAAAGCCTTCCACCAAATAAGTCGATTTATACTGATAACTACAAGCCGACTTATCTTTATTTCTGAAAATACAAATCACTCCATAGAACCTCCGAAGCTTATTTACGTTATTGTCTATTTTACGTTATTGTCTAATTAAAATGTGCCCCATCTACACTAATATTATAAAGAGGAAAGATTTTTATTTTTGTATGTAACGAATAAACTCAAAAAATACTGGACCGATTTTAATAATTCTTTTTTCATTAGAAAACTACATTATCACTGAGTAACATAGGCTATAATATTTAGTACTAGATTACCATAGAAATCTTTAGAAATTCCTATTAAAACCAACCGAAGGTGTAAAAAAATTAGCCATAAAATGTGTTTCATCGCATACGCTGCGAAGAGTATTAAAGAAAGGACAAACAAATGGTTTCTAATTTAGTGATTCATCATCGTTTTAATATGCATGCTTATAACTTAAATATCTGTACCTATTTATGCCTACCCGTGCGAAGTCAGGACGGGCCGCTAGAACTTACATATAAACAAAATAAATTCAATTGAAAAAACGAGTTTAGGGCAACTGAAATATAAATGTGTTGGGCTTAATCAAAGCAATAAACTTGTGAAGTTATCCTAATTACTGAAATAACTAAATTTCTGAATAAAAAGATGTGCGTTATTTTGAATTGAAGTTTAACATACGAAAATGTAAACAATGTTAACCCTGTTTTAAAGACATCAGTTAGAAATAAGAAATACGGAATAATAAAATGGAGAATTCACTGATGATTGATTTAATTAATTTTACATCGTTGTCAATATTTTATAGTGTTCCACTTAAAATAAGAATAAACACTAAACAGGCTTAGATATGAAGATTAAGGTATTGAAATCGCGTATGCGAAATAATAACTGAATCATCAATCGACCTTGAAATAGTTTGTGAAATAGACGATTTTACAATATTGTCAACTACGAACAGATATTGTTGTTTTCTTTTTGCTTATGGCCAAGTTTTTTTTTAAGAGAATGGTGGAAAGATTATACATTTTAAATCAGATAAGAAAACAATCACTTTAAATTAATCGATTGTTTGCAATTATGACTACTCAAGTATTTTCATTTCTTTACTTCCGATCTAAAGTAATATTTATGTTATATTTAATTATTCAATTTGCACTTTTAGATTCCTATATTTACATTCCAACATATAAAGATCAGTGCAGCATTGAGAAAACTTGAGTTTGTTGGATTAACTTAATACATACGTTGACCTTATGGAGTTTACTTTGCTACGTAGCTTGCTCATTAATTTAGTTTGAGTGACGCTGAACAATTTTTGTTCAGATCTATGCAAAAAGAGTTTATTTGTATGAGTTTGAAGTTATTAAAGCATAGCTATTTACTAAGTATATGCATTGCTGTCATTTTAATTTCGCTTGAATTTTAACAATGAGTTTATAAGTTAATGTTTCACAATTAATGTTTTCCTTTTATGGAATTTATTTGCATTACTTTCTAACCTTAAAGACTGGTTCCAAATATATGTACGTAGTACAATGAAAACAGAGTTAATGCAAACACTTTAGTTATGCGTTATGGTTGAGTAATTAGTTAACCTAAAATATTTTATTTCTGTTTTAAAAATATAATTTTAATATGTATTAATTAATAGTTAAAGGAGGAACAATAAAGGATAATCCGAATAATTTTATAGGCAAAAAGTTGTAAATTGCAACTATGTATCTAAAGTATGTATGTATATAAGTATGTACATATATATACATATGTACACATGTATATATGTATAGGTGAATGCTTTTAATATGTTAAAATAGAATATTGACTTGGGAAACATCTAAGAATACAGTTTTATATTTGTAGGTTTTCGAGGCTTTGTGATTAACTGTGATCGGTACAATATTTTATATAATTACAATTGTAAATAAATTCGAAAAGTATTTTATCTTTTAAAAATTTTGTTTGAATTTTTCTGAGTGATTTTAATATTTTTTTATTTTGACGACATATAAATGGTTTGCCAAAGACTAGCCTCGTGTTCAAACTGGTTGAAACGAGTGGAACAATGGATTATTATTATAGACGCGAAAGAATGCTCGCTCTTTGTTGTTTATTTCACCTGTAGACTTTGTAAAAATATAGACATAACAGAAGAACTTTGTTCAAGTTATGTAAATCATTTTGTTTTGTTTTTTTTAAACTCGAAGAAGATAAAAATGAATAACGAATTTAAAAACAAGTTGCGAAGCTGTACGAATTTTCTCTTTTGAGCGAATGTACAATCATCATCGTTGTACATGACAAATCAACATACGTTTCGATAATAGTAAAAGAATTCGAGTGAAACTGCGTGCTTTGGATAATTTGATTAAGAATTTATTGGATGTTCGAAATATTTTTTTTAAAATATAACGACAATGACGTGATAACAACAAAGCTAAGACGACTATGTCGATAGGCGAACCTGTGCACTGTGCAATATGATGTTGAAGTATTTTGTTTTTTGATATATGTAGGTACAACTCTCATTCCATGTCATTAAACTTATGTACAAAGTTTTTCTTAACCCGCCAATGGTCACCTATTGTCTGTTAAGTCGTTAGTCCCACTCCTTAATTTTGCAACTCAATTTCTACTTAAGCACACGTTCATAAGGTGTGTGAGTCAGGGTTAACTATAATGTTAGTAAAGTTATCACTATTGTATACATTTTTTACTAGACTTTTTTTTATTTTTTCGAAATTTCCTAGTTCCAAAAGACTTATGCAAATTCTATTACTTGGAGTTTTTTTTCTTACTTTAAAATAAAAAAATTAAAACCGTTGTAATTTTTAATGTTTACACTAAAATCCTGATATTTAGAGTAAAAGGCTTTGTCAATAAGCCAAATATCATTTATTTTTAAAAAATCAACTAACAACATTGGAGCAAATCTTTACATCGTTTTGGAGAAAGTAAGATTATTAATAGGGTTTCGCATCAGGCTCTCTTATCGGAAATGCGTGCTTTCGGTTTTCCTGAATAACTCTTTCATTGGATTAGTAATTACCTTTAGGATCGTTCAACACAAGTAATGGGTGATTTTTTTGAGGTTAGGATTTTTATGCATTAGTATTTGACAGATCACGCGGGATTTCAGGCATGGTGTCAAAGAGAAAGATGCTCAGTATGCTTTGACATTTCATCATGAATAGACTTACTAACGAGCAACGCTTGCAAATTATTGAATTTTATTACCAAAATCAGTGTTCGGTTCGAAATGTGTTTTATCGACAAATTTTGTTCAGCGATGAGGCTCATTTCTGGTTGAATGGCTACGTAAATAAGCAAAATTGCCGCATTTGGAGTGAAGAGCAACCAGAAGCCGTTCAAGAACTGCCCATGCATCCCGAAAAATGCACTGTTTGGTGTGGTTTGTACGCTGGTGGAATCATTGGACCGTATTTTTTCAAAGATGCTGTTGGACGCAACGTTACGGTGAATGGCGATCGCTATCGTTCAATGCTAACAAACTTTTTGTTGCCAAAAATGGGAGAACTGAACTTGGTTGACATGTGGTTTCAACAAGATGGCGCTACATGCCACACAGCTCGCGATTCTATGGCCATTTTGAGGGAAAACTTCGGAGAACAATTCATCTCAAGGAATGGACCGGTAAGTTGGCCACCAAGATCATGCGATTTGACGCCTTTAGACTATTTTTTGTGGGGCTACGTCAAGTCTAAAGTCTACACAAATAAGCCAGCAACTATTCCAGCTTTGGAAGACAACATTTCCGAAGAAATTCGGGCTATTCCGGCCGAAATGCTCGAAAAAGTTACCTAAAATTGGACTTTCCGAATGGACCACCTAAGACGCAGCCGCGGTCAACATTTAAATGAAATTATCTTAAAAAAGTAAATGTCATGGACCAATCTAACGTTTCAAATAAAGCATCGATGAGATTTTGCAAATTTTATGCGTTTTTTTTTTAAAAAAGTTCTCAAGCTCTTAAAAAATCACCCGATAGTATTGGATGGGTTTAAATCTGAAAACCACAAATTAAATGCTGGTGTGCTCAAGGGATTTGTTCTATCTCCAACACTCTTTCTTATTTTTATTAATGATCTCTTGTCTGCAACTTCTAATCCAATACATTGTTTCGCTGACGATAGTACTCTTAGCTCTTCATATTCGATTTTAGAATCACACCCCTCTTCTTCGGATCTGGACAAAATATGATAAGCTTACTAAATTCTAACCTAAACAGCATTGTACAATGGGGAATAAAAACCGCGTGGAATTTAATGCTTCGAGAACCCAATGCTGTCTTGTATCTTACCATTATCCATTGATGACACTTGCATCGAGGAGACTGAACATCTCGATATTCTCGGTATGTGTACCATCAACCCACCCCTTGTATAACGATCACATACGCGATGTCACCAAAAATTTCGCAAGATGTTTATATAATCTGGCTCTTATCCACAAGACTTTTATACATACGCCCAAAGCTTGAGTATAACTCCCATATCTGGACTGGTGCACCTGCAACTTACTTAAGCCTCTTGAACAGTATTGAACGTAGAGCATTTAGATTGGTTGGTGATAATACCATCATAGGATATTTACGTCGCTTACATCGTCGTAAAGTTTCTTGTCTCACCTTCTTTTACCATTATTTTAACGGTACTTTATAAGAAATATCCAGCTGCATTGCTCCCCTTAAACAGTTCAACCGTAATACTTTCGCGTCTAGGAATACAAATCAGTATACCTAGAGCCCAACTTCGGTCGTTTTCTCAAGTACAGAGATTCGTTCTTTAGCCGTACTACGATAATTCAAAACCAATGTGCACCGACATCTCCTTTCAACCCCTCTCTCCCTTTCCTAGTGCTCACTATGTGTCTTTACATATTAAGGGTAGTAATATCCCCTTGAGTGTGCGCTTATTATAAAAAAAAAATCATTAGAAAAATTTTCCGTTCAAAAACACGTTACGTGAGACTCGCGCGGTGTCATCAATGATCTAAGTCAGTTTGACGTCACCGATTGCAGATTTAAAACCTACCGATTGCATTTGCAACACACAAGCACCTTATAAATTGGTTGTTTATTTTCTATCCTTATGCGTAATATCTACCTACCTATGTATAGAATTACATAGTTGATGAAATCTGTTTTTTTGTATTATAAAAACTCAATGAAAGTAATACAAAAAATACAAAATTCCCAGTAAAAAAATATGTATTTTTATTCCACAGATAGAACCGGTACATACTAACGAATCTATGGCAAAGCATACTTATGCCATACATAACGTACCTTCATAGTATTTTTTTACAAGGCATGATTAAAAACCAGATTAAAAAAATGTTAGTGTGCGTCAAAAGTTACTGAGTAAACGATTTTTATGAATACCGACATAAAAAATCATCCAGTCACTCACTGTAACAATCTCACGATTAGTGAAATCGAAACAAAACGGATTTGCACTGTTAAGAGAGATTCAGAGCTATTAACGATGAGAACTAATTTTTAAGTGATGTGATAATGTTAAAAAAGTAAATATTGATACACAAACACAAACTCAAAAAACGAATCAGGGGCTGGCTTGCCGGAATTCTTGAGCTTATTTCGCAAAATTAAAAGTATCACAAAAAACGCAACTCCAATTAAATCTATTTGGCAAAAAAAAATTATTTTCAAAAAAATTCATAAATTATTAAAGTAAGAAAAATAAATACGGCACGAGTACGATAACTTTGGCGACAAGATATAATAACGGTTTTTGGTAGAGGGGCTTAATACAAGCATTTTTTACTATGGGAGGGGGGGTCTATCTCCTCCCGTTTAGACGGTAGGGGCAATTTAAAAAAATTGTTATTTAAAATGAAAAAAAATAATTAAAAAATAACGGTAATACTTACAATTAAGTATCATACCTTTTTTTAAAGCCAACATTCTGTTTTATTAGCCAGTTTTTAATTCAAGTCAAAACTATGCGTAGTTTTTGAAAAATTTAATTTTAAACTCAAAATTTGAGTAAAAAAAGTTAAAAAAAAAAAAAGGTTTAAAGTGTAAATTTTCAATACTTCAAGATTATCTTCCATTGTTTTTATTTCAGAATTTATTGCTCTTATTTGTTTTTGATCAAAAACTGAAAACTAGATGATTTTATGTCTTTTAGTTTTTGAGAAAATTGAAAATAACCACAACTACTATTTTAATTTAATTATTTTTTTTGCTTGAGTGGTCTTATTTTGATAGCAATAATGGTATTTGCGTATGCGTAATGCGCGTTTGGGTGTATGCAACAGTAAGGTGTGCGCGAGTTTGGGTGTATGCAACAGTGGCATCTGTAAGGGGGGCATGCTGCCCCCCTGCAATCCCCCTGCTTGGGCACACTTTAGGATTTGGGGTGGGTGCGAGGTGGAGTGGGTGCAAGGTGGGGAGGGTGAAAGGTGCGGTGGGTGCAAGATGGGGTGCATGCAAAGTTTCTTTTGCATTTAAATAAGCTGGATTTAAGAAAAATTAATTTATCCTTGGTATATCTTAATCCATATTCGATTATTACTATCAAAATAAGACTACGTTAATACTTAAGCAAGGAAAAAGTAATTTAATTAAAATATTTTGTTTTGGTAATTTTCAATTTTCTCAAGAACTAGAAGACATAAAGTCATCTAGTTTTCAGTTTTTGATCAAAAGCAAATACGAGCAATGAATTCTATAAAAAAAATAGTAGATAATCTAAAAGTTTTGAAAAATTACACTTTAAACCATATTTTTAACTTTTTTTTTGACCAAATTTTGAGTTTGAAACATTTTTTTTTCAAAAACTATGCATAGTTTTGACTTGAATTAAAAACAAGCTAATAGACAAAAATGTTGACTTTAAAAAAAGGTATAATACTTAACTGTAAGTATTAGCGTTATTTTGTAATTATTTTTTTTCCATTTAGTGTACATGTTTTTTTAAATTGCCCCTACCGCCTAAACGGGGGGAGATAGACCCCCCTCCCATAGTAAAAAATGCTTATTTTTAACTGTTCTATACAAATCCGTCATTAAATTTTGTCGCCAAAGTTATCGTACTCTCCCCATAAATACTATTGCAAATTGAAAAAAAAAAATAATGTATTAATTAATAAATTATTGGCTAAGGTTTTAATGTACGACGTTATTTCTTTTAATCCTCAATTGAGAATTTCTCTTAAAATATATAGATACTCTTTTGATAATTCATTGAAAAGAAAAAAATTTGAGATATTGTTAAAACTAAATTTAGCTATATGTCGCGCAGTCTGGTAAGCCTGTTTTAGGAGGGGCTTGTGCTTGTCTTTCCAAATTTTCTCTGAATTATATCGCACCTCCGGTGGTACAACGACGTAAGTGCAAATTTTGAATTTTCTCAGTTAAGTATGTCACAACTCTTAAAAAAGGTATTTGCTTCCAATAAAACAAAGACCTAAGTGAAATTGTTCTATTTGTGTCCAGAGGACAGATATGTCTTTGTACCGTTACAATGTTTTCAAACTAAAGTATCGCAAGTACATTGACTCATCTGTCACTTGTGTTTCAAATCTGCAACGAACAACGCTATGATTAGTCAGACAACGACCTATTTGTATGAGTTCCAACACTTGTTGTATAATTGTTTTATTATTTTCGGTCGAACAAAGTCGTAAGTGCACGTTATGGCAGTTTTTTGTTGAATTTTTTAAATTATTTTTCTAATATTTCAGTGAGACATCGACACAAGTGTTAAGTTTATTTATTACAAATCACTATTTTGTTTATTTGTACTAAAATTATTATTAACACTGCTAGAAGCAGACAAAAATGACTGAACTTCCAAATGTGTTTAATTACCCTTGAATAAATAGTTTTTTTTTCATAAAAAAAACTGTATGCCTTTTTTTTGATAAAACCCGTTTTCAAAATGTTAAATCGTGTTTTACGAAGAACCGAATTTTTTGCATTTACGTCATTGTACCACCGGAGGTGCGATATTATGTATAAGCTATATATTATATCGCACCTCCGGTGGAACAATGACGTAAATGCAAAAAATTCGGTTCTTCGGAAAACACGATTTAACATTTTGAAAACAGGTTTTATTAAAAAAAAAAGCATACTTTTTTTTATAAAAAAAAAAACACAATTTATTCAGGGTAATCAAACACAGTTTTTGAAAGTTCAATCATTTTTGTCTGCTTCTAGCAGTGTTAATAATAATTTTAGTACAAATAAACAAAATAGTGATTTGTTATAAATAAATTTAACACTTGTGTCGATGTTTCACTGAAATATTAGGAAAATATTTAAAAAATTCAACAGAAAACTGCCATAACGTGCCTTTACGACTTTGTTCGACCGAAAATAATAAAACAATTATACAAAAAGTTTTGGAACTCATACAAATAGGTCGTTGTCTGACTAAAAAAAGCGTTGTTCGTTGCAGATTTGAAACACAAGTGACAGATAAGTCAATGTACTTGCGATACTTTAGTTTGAAAACATTGTAACGGTACAAAGACACATCTGTCCTCTGGTCACAAATAGAAAAATTTCAATTAGGTCTTTGTTTTATTGGAAGCAAATACCTTTTTTAAGAGTTGTGACATACTTAACTCAGAAAATTCAAAATTTGCACTTATGTACGTCGTTGTACCACCGTAGGTGCGATATTATAAGCTATTGAGAATCTTTATTAAAAATACATGCACATATTAAAAACAAAATTATGTTAATGTATGTATGTACATATATGTATGTTTTCTTCTGATGTATACTCATGCGCGCATATTCGTTACCCTCATATTTAAAAAATATCATTTTATTGTTGTTAATAGCAAAAAAAAGTCAAATAAAATATTTCGTCCATCTTTTTGAGTATGTACCTATTTTTATTTTTGTTTGTATTTTTACTAAGATGAAAAATAGCGAGAGTTTCTTTGATTAAAACTATTGTAATGCTAATCTATAGTACTCTTATGGAACACGAATTTTTAGTTCATTGACGGCTGACAGGCGGCGCTCGGAGTACTGAAAATTTGTTGTGCAGATTTCAGAAATTAAAACAAAAACGAGTTGAGGAAAAGAGGGTTTTATTATTTTCTCTCTTGTAAGAAATTAAGAGAGTAAGGGAGGCAAAAAAATAATACATTTGCTTATGTTTTTTTTTGTGTGTTGTCATGGAGATATTCCTATGAATTGAACTATGTAGGTTTTGTTTTTGTTGCATTTGATTTCAAATTTATAAAATCTAAAATAATTCAAATTTCTTTTCACAATGAATACACTGTTGTCATATTTTGAATATTGTACATAGTTGTGTGGATGTGCATATTTAAAAATTGGCAACAGATTTTTGTTGGTTTTTTTTTTTTTTTTCATTTTTTGGAAAGAAATAATACGGTAGGTAGGGAAATTCAATTTTGAGTCAGATATGTACATATGTAGGGAGGTGAGTACAATTTTTGTTACTCGTAAGTTGGATATGTATTTAGGTACAAATTTGAAAACACTAATTAGATAGTGTTTACAAATTTGTACCTATGCACATGTAGGTATAGGTATAGCTACATTTTTATCATAGGTTATTCGTATTTGATATTCTATTGTAAGCATAGTTATAAAGTGTGATAGGTACAGATATATAGAAAAAACTGTAGGTTGACTTTTTCTAAAAATTTTAAGAAATGTTATCAACAGTATCTTGTATTAAATAAATTAAATTTGAAGGCAATAGCTTCAACTGTCCTCGAAATATTCGAAGCAAAAAAAAAACTTACCAACCGTTAGTTAATTTTTGTTTTGTTGAAAAAAGGTGTCAATTAGATCTTTTTTAAAATGTTACCTTATGTAAGAAACAGTTAGTTTGAAGCCAGTATATCTTAATTTTGGCCAAGATATTCGAGTCAAAGTCAATTTAGTTTTTCCAAAAATTGAAACGTTATTCTTATTTGTATTAAAACATTCTCGATCGATAAAAATAACTTATTATTGGAATAAATAATTTAAAGTCAATATTTTTCTTTGTTCTTCAATACTTAAGTCAAAAACTATTTATAATTCATTTGTTGTTGTTTCTGTAGGTTTTCGTGTTTTTTTAAAAAGTTTAATTTTTCTAAAAGAAACTAAAAATTATCAACAATATTTTGCATATGATGAAATAGTTTGATTTCAAAATCTTTTTTTGGTTAACGAGATTTTTAGTGAAAAGCCAATTTTTACCAATTTTGCGTTTTAATTTATACAAAAAAAAATGAATGTTGTTTTGTTATAAAAATGTTACTGAATGTAAAAAACAATATATTAAATTCTTTAAAAGATTTTTGAGTCGAAAATCAATTTTTACCAACTTTTAGATGTTTTTTTTAGGTTTTTTATTAAAAAAAACTGTCAATTCGATTTTTATCGAAATTATAACAGATGTCGAAAATGTTTTTATATTAAATTAATAGATATAAAAAGTTTATTATGTGTTTCAATTTGCCATTAGTTTGACGAAAGTGTCACTTTTGATGTTTTTGGGACATTTATATTCTTGAAATTCGTGTTTAAATCTTAGTTCTAGAGCTTCCAAAGCAAATTCACTTCAAATAGTAGATTTCTTTCATTTTTAAGATATTAAAAGATTTTGTATTTAATAGGAAATCCATTTTGAAAGAAAAAACACTTTAAGAATGTCTTACAATATTTATTTGCTTCAAATCGCTTTTTGGTAAATATCGTTGAATTACTAAAAAATCTTTAGATAAAGTCTTTAATTATGCAACTTAACTTAAGGGGTGTGAAATCCATTACGGAAATACTATAAGTTTTGAACTCAAGGGAATTTTTAAAAAAATGAAAAAAATTCTTCCAGGGGGGTGTCATCACCCCTACAACCCCCCTGGATCCGCCATTGACTTTTATTTGTCTTCTTTTCAAATACACTTAGGTGCATACCTGTATTGATACCGTATTCTTTTCATTACAATAATAATAATTCCTACTTTTCATTTGACCTAATATACATATGTAGATGCATATATACCTAAGAAAAACAAAAACATTGTACCTATTTTCTTTTTGTTTTGAAAATAGGTATTTTAACGTATTTTTGTACTATTCATTTGCAATCGGCAAACTGGCAACAGTTACAAAATTAAATTTGAATTCGTATTTGGCTTATTGGTATTTGTCTTTATTATTGCTTTACATAAATAAATAAACAAACAAATTTCTCTTTATTGTCTCCCCCCACTCCAACCATAGCTACTTTTGTTCTCTGATTTGTATTATCAAATTGTCTCTTAATTTCCACAATTCTGCAATTCTGCAAAAACTTTGCAGATTTAGTTCATTGACGTTAGCCCAGACGTGCGTCGCGTCGCTTCGTTCGTTCCTCTTCATAACAATTGTTATTGTACTATTCCAATTCATATACAAAGCTAATACGTCGGTGAAGGAAAAGGCAGAGCAATGCGACGTGGCCTATACTCGTATATGAAATTAAAAAAGAGAAGGTCGACTGTTGGTATAGTGAAGTTGCCGGTAAATATTGCATCATTCAAATTGTATTGTTTTATAAGTTTTTTAATGTGTATTTTTCTTGAAAAGGAAAAAACTAAGAAATTAAAATTATGACTACACGAGTATTGAAATTTTCTTTATTCAAACATTTGAAGCAAGTCACGCGAAACTTAGTGAACATTTGTAGACATTAGGCTAATTATTTAAATTTACGGTAAATAAAAAGAAAAATAATTGTATATGTATACGTACATACATACATCATAAATGCAGAGTCCCTTTCTCCTCTGGCGCAATCAATAGGTGTGATTAGGTTCGGGTTCGATGAAATTACGCTGAGGGTCTACAAAAAAGATGGGGCCGAGGCACTAGAAGGTATCTAAAGATCACTCCTTTTCTGATCATAGATACATCCAGTTTGACTTTATAAATGAACTACCTTGCCAACCGATCTTTCGAAATCTAAAAAGAACAAATTGGCCAAAATACAAGAGAACGCTAAATAGTTTAGTAAAACCTGAACTCTTTAATACTCCCTCCAACATTGAAGATCTTGGCGACAAAGTCAATAATCTAACATTAGCCCTAAACAAAGCTCTAGATACTGCATGCCCTCTTATACAAGTAAGAGGTAAAAAGAAGCCACACTGGTGGAACTCAGGGCTGGATCCACTTCGAAAAGAATGCAGAAAACTCTTTAACAGAACGAAAACCAAACGATCGTCCTGGAGAAACTTCTACAGCAACGTGGAAGATTGCTCCGAAGCATCCAGGCTGCGCAAAATCCTCTCCAAAAATCCAATCATGTCAAGCTGCTTGAAAAACGCCTCTGGCCTCTGGACCAATTCAAGCGAAAAATCGCTCAACTTGCTACTAGACGTTCACTTTCGGGGTAGCTCTAATATTATTAATAACATTGTACCAAATATTTGTGACAATACATTATATCCCCCACAAGGTCTAGTCACTAGGGAAAAACTCAAATGGGCTATTAACAGCTTTAAGCCATACAAATCTGCAGGTCCGGATGGTATAATTCCAGCTGAATTGCAAGAAAATGCAAGTTTTCTAATACCCATCCTAGAAAACATCTTCAAGGGATGCCTTAAATTGGCATACATCCCGATGTCTTGGAGACAAGTTAAAGTTGTTTTTATTCCAAAAGCTGGAAAATCCAGCCACGTTAATCCTAAAGACCTAAGACCTATCAGCTTATCATCATTCCTTCTCAACACTTTTGAACGTTTGATCGATATACACTTAAGGGCAAGTATTGATAAGTCCCTCCTTTCAAAGGCTCAACACGCCTACAACAAAGGGAAATCAGTTGAAACGGCTCTACACAGTATAGTACGTACAATCGAATATTCCCTCCATCATAAAGAGTGCACCTTAGTTGCCTTCTTAGATATATGATTAATCAGATGCTGATAAGCAGGATTATCAATTCAAAACTGGGCGATTTTACTGCACAAAGGGGTGTCAGCAGAGGTACGCCACAAGGTGGTGTCCTATCCCCTCTCCTCTGGAACTAAGTAATAAATGAATTACTAATTACTCTAGAAAGAGAGGGATACAGAGTGTTTGCTTATGCGGATGATGTTGCTATTGCAGTAACGGGTAAACATCCCAATATACTAAAAGAACTCTTACAAAACGCTTTAAATAAGCTCACCAGATTGGCAAATCGGTGTGGACTAGGCGTTAATCCACAAAAAACAGACCTTGTCCTCTTCACAAGGAAATACAAAGTCCCACTCATTGACCCTCCCCTCATAAACGGTGTAAAACTTAAATTCTCTGAGCAAGCAAAATACCTGGGTCTCATTTTGGATAAGAAATTAAGTTGGAAACCTTATATTCAAGAAAGAATAAACAAGGCCACAGTAGCCCTGTTTTCCTGTAAAAAGGCCATTGGTAATAAATGGGGCCTACAGCCCCGCATTACACACTGGCTATACATCTCGGTCATAAGGCCGATCCTTACTTATGGAGTAGCGGTATGGTGGACGGCGCTAGATACAGCGACAAATCGCGATAAACTCAGCAAAGTCCAACGAACGGCCTGCCTGTGTATGGGAGGAGCACTTCACTCTACCCCCTTCGCCTCACTTGATGTTCTGTTCCATCTAATACCGCTGGACATTTTCAGCAAGCAAACGGCCGCTAATACAGCCATAAGGCTTCAAGCGTCCTCTCTGTGGATCAATAATGGAATTGGCCACACCACTATTTTGAACTCGTTCAAAACTATAAACAGTAATATTGACTACACCATACCCCATCCTCAGTTTAATAACTATAGCTTCAAAGTGACCATACCTCCCAGGTCCTATTGGGAGAATACATCATTTTTGAACGATGATCCTATAAACTTTTATACAGACGGATCAAAAACGGAGGATGGGGTTGGTGGAGGCGTATTCTCAGATAGACTAAACTTAAGTCTCTCCTTTCGTCTACCAGATCATTGTAGCGTGTTCCAAGCTGAAATCCTGGCTATAAAAGAAGTCCTATCCTGGCTTAGAGAAAACGTTATATCAACTAATGATATACGCATCTTCCCGGATAGCCAAGCTGCGTTAAAGTCCCTAGACTCTGTCTCCACTAACTCAATAACAGCTCTAAACTGTCGATCATCTCTTACGGAGATTAGGTACGTTATAGGTGTCCTGACTGGGCACTGCTTAATAGGTAGGCATGCTATTCGACTTGGAGCCCCTGCAAATGATTTTTGCAGGAGTTGCATGGACGAAGAAGAAGAAGAGACAATCTCTCATTTTCTGTGCACATGCCCTGCCTTATCACAAAGACGTAGAATCCACCTTGGAGACTACTACTTCAACGATACCAGCGATCTAAAAAATTCTGACATTATTTGTCTCCTACGCTTCATTCGAAGCTCCAATTGGTTCAACGAGTTAAGCTGATTAACTGATCCATGTGGTATCACAACGGACCATATTTTGGTCTAAGTGTGTTTGACTTCCCAACCAACAGCCACTTTAACCTAACCTAACCTATGTACATACATATTTATTATTGAAGAATAACTTCCATTACGATTATTTTGCTTTTTTTCAACAAAACTACTACTAAATATTTTGTATAATAGAATTAAATAATACCTATACTAACTTACTTTTAAAACAACAAACATATATAAGACTGAATACATTTAAAACGACAAATGACTTACAAGCCTCCTTATATTACATACAATAGTCAACTTAGTGATCAAAAAGGGCTGAAATAACAAAAGGCGAATTAATTTTTGAAACTGTTCTGAGCTATTTTGGAAGAGAAACGTAATTTCAACTTATTTTGTTGATTAAAAGAGTTTCCATTTCTAAATTAACGATTTCTGGGAAAACGTTGTGCTTTTTAATTGCAACAGTTTTTACTTAACTTCTCATCAATATTTCTTAATTCCACTAAAATCAATATCATAATTTAAAAATTTATTAAATTATTAATTGATTGATATTTGGCATGGCTTCCTTTTGTTCTGGTATACTTAACCAACTTCTATAAGCATTCTATTTTTGGAAGGGGAATTATGGTAGAAGTTTAACCTCTTTCTTCAACGCTAAAAAAACACCCTTTCATGTTCATAGATACTTATATTTCACATATACTTTAAATTTCATTAACTAAACATTATTTCGATAATATTTTACCTGCTGTACAAACCATCATCACGTAACCAAAAAAAGACTACAACATTTCTTAGAATTTGTTAATCGTTTTGATTTTTATTTTATTAGAGGTAAATTTAAATTTTCCCATCAATAAATGTATCATATTTGTATACTGTACTATGTTAAAAATTAGAGTATGATCATACTTCCACCTACTCTTATTCCGTTTAAATCAGTGTGAACAAAAGCAAAACGGGGATTTTATGGGACTTTTGACACGGTACTCAGTGGTAACCATTGCGTCGATTTCAATAATTAAACTTTATGAATTGATTATTTGAACCTTCTAGGTGCATTTAATCTATGGCAACAAGTAAAATCATATCAAAATTATTTTATCTGCCACAACTACATAGGTATTTTCAAACATTTAAGAACACGCGCGTTTTTAACTCTTCTTTTTCTCGATCATACAAATTATTTTTATTTATACTTCAACTTAGTATCTTGGGTAAGGAATGTTGGTGTGTTTTAGGGAGTTCACGTTCAGTTTGCATACTATAAAAACATACATTTTAATTTTAATTTTAACGGGTTCAAATTAAACAAGAATTTATTTTGGGAAATGTGTGGCGATAACCTATGCTTGCTTTATGCATCGCTATCATACTATCAAGTCATTGGGGTAACATAAAAAATGTATTTACAATAAATTAGCAATTCATTACGAGTCTTATAATATTGATAAAATAACGAACTTTAAGTTTATTTAAAATGGATAACTTTAATATTCCATTAAACAAGCAACATACAGGTAATATCTACTTATCATAATAATGTGTAAAGGTAAACAATAATCTTGTTAGGATTATTTAGTATCGCAATAAACAAATTACTTAATGCTCATTCCCAAAACCAAAAGGTCAACTTAATCTTCTTTAATAAAAAGCACTGCCTTCACATCGGTTCAAATATTAAAGTGAATAATAAGAGCTAGGTGGGTTTTAATGAAATTCGTAATGAAAGTCTCTCATACCTTTTAATTGGTTACTACTTATAATCAGTTTCATTAAAATAAGATTGCAATACAGAATTGGCAAAAATATATGGAAGTTGGTCTACTTATTTATTTTCTGCAAACAATGGGAGTTGGCTAAATTAAGCGCACAAATGAAAGCAAAAATTGCAAATTCAAAGAAAAAAAGATGAATTGTTTTATATTTTATAACAAATTATGTATATAGTTCAAATGAATGAACATGTTTTGATGTGGGGCCAAAAATAAATACGTTCTGTGAAACACGTACATTAAACTAAAATCATTTTTGAAAAAAAGAAAAGAAGGAAAATTAAACAAACGTATTATGTAGCGAAACGCGTTCGTAAAAACATTAGAATTAGTATATTTAGAATGTTCAGATATTCACAAAACTTTAACTTTGAAAATTTGTTTTCGTTATAAGCCCAGAAGATCCCTTAAAATTAATGTAGCACTAGTCATTTCACAAAAAAGTATTGTATAATATAAGGTAGTTAACCCCCAAGAAAAAATGTTTTAATCATAACAGTGATTAATTTTGGTTTCAAATTTCACTTCATGATGTCCTTTGTGTTTCTTTTATTAATTTACAGGATTTGTCTAAAGCAATTTTATTTATTGACCTTGAATGATTCATGCTTCCGTTTTAATATTTTTGCATAACGTTACCAGTTTTGCTGTCATAATCTGCAGACTTACAAAGATTTAAGCGAAAGTTCTTATTTTCATAAAAATAATCAAATACCGATCTGCATTCAACGAATTATTTTAGTGAATTACGCATTATCAGTCATGTTTCGCATTTTAAATGACTGTATTCTCTATATGCTAGTATTTATTAAACAAAATTTTATCAAAGTTACGTTTAAAGACTCCTTAGAGATTTTACTGGCAGATTTTTTAAAGAGCAGGTAAATAATGATGATAATGGTAAATATTGATTACCGCTCTGAGAAATTAGACTGTTTTCATTTAAGGGGATAGCCGACTGAATATCCGTTTCTCTCCACAAATACTTCGAATTTTGAGCTAAACCCTACTCACATAATCTTGAATTGTTGCCTAAAGCAAAAAAGACGTTTTTTTTTTTTGAGAACTTTTAGAGGGACTTAAGGACCCATTTTGGCGTCCCATCAATTTTTCTTGTTCCCACTTGACAGCTGGAAAGGGAAATAAAATGGAAGAATGAGTCGCTCTAAAAGGGTCAAATGTAAACACCGTTTTAAAAGCTGGGGTTGCTAATTTAATTTTAAAGGTGATAGTTTATTATTAAATTGTAATGAAAAAACCTTCGTGTTACTACTGTCCATAGTCCATAGTTGTTATATAGCCAAAACTATATATTTCATAGGTTAGAAATAAGATAATTTGGCGCCAAGATATAATAAAGGTTTTTGATAGAGGGGCAACCATTTTTTTATAATATTAATTTATTATAACTGCAAGTGGTGGTTGTTTTTAAATATTAGTTTTTAGATTTTAAGTCAATTTTTATAAAATTGGCCCTCTCGCCAAAACGAAGTGAGATATAATCCTTCCCCTCCTCCCATTGTAAAAAAATGCTTTTTCTGTTTCTAGCAAAAGTTATCGTACATACTGTTGCAAAAAGTTAAATATCAGAACTTAAAATTGCTTTAAAATAAAATTTGACATTTACATTATGTATGAGAATGTCACTTATTCTGCCATTTGTCCAACTAGCTAGTTTAAATCTTATTCCTTTGATTTCTAAAACAATGGAAACATTTTATTTAAGACTCAGAACTCAAATCAATGTCGCGAATTTTTTGGTAGGATTTTCGTCGACCACCCTCGATTAATGTAACTGATAAAATCAATTAAATCGAAAGGGCGAAAGCTACACAAATAAAAAAAACTTATGAATTGGATTAATTTTCATGATAAATAAAATGAAGTTGAATAAACAGGTCGTGTTGTTAAGTCCAATATAATCTTATCAGTTTTAATATGTACAATTCATTGCAAAGTGACATTATCTATAAGCTTTCCGCAAACTGTGTTTTGATTTAAACAATTTACATAATAGGTATATCACTTGATTATATATCTACATATTAAAGTGACAAGATTGACTAAATGAATTGTAATTGTTTCATCATGCAACTCATGTAGAAATATACTCGAAAAACAATTTTCTAAAAAATAGACATATGATAGCAGCTACTTTTTTAAGCTTTTAAAGGTACAGATCAACAATATCAAATCAAGTCTAGACTGTAGTATAGCTAAAAAAGTGTCTTGTACAACACAAGCCAAATTTCAAGATGTCATTTCTTTTATTCAATTGAAATCAATACAACTAACACAAATATAAAATATTTGTATTTAAAATTAACATAGGTATGTAGATTATGACATTTTTGTGTTAAATTGTTTCCAATTCTTGTCTTTGACCTTTTCCAAATTTAACTAAGGCGATTTTTACATTTTGTGTATTGTATTCTCACTCACCAAATCAATATGAACTGGTATACCATATTTCCTGCATATTAAAAAATGCATATAAAGCCTATTGAATATTGCCCATAAATATACCTATAGGTAATCCATTTTAAACACATCGATCTTTTCCCGTGGGCAAGAGAAGAAATGTGTGTTGGTAGGTTTAAAAATGTTCCCAATGTTCCCCACTTTTGGGAACCCTATATTGAGGAATTTGAACATATTAACTTGCTACAATTTCGCGGCAATTGAACCTTGCCAAGGTGGTCGCCTTAAATAATATCACCCCACATATTTTATGCATCAGACAGATGCCACCTACGACACCGTTCGTCGGTTGTGACATGCGAATCTACATTGCAACATCATGACAAAGCTACCACTGCTCCCATTTAATGTGAACCCACAGAACATTTCATCCCGTCCATTTAGTATCTACCCTTCTATCGGTGTGCCTCAACAAAAAGAAAAAAAAAACATTGCCACCAAAATGCGTTGCACAAATATCTTCCATTTGGTTTGCCTCACGAATGCGCGTGTAAGTAAGCGCATAAACAGGGACAGTCGCCTCGCCACCGCACCACTCGCGGCACACTTCTTAACGCACATTCCTAAGCAAGTAGTCCATGTTTTTTTCGTTTCGTTAAACTAGCGCCTAACAGTGTGTGGCAGATTCTGTATTTCTTTTGCTTGAATATTTGTACGCTGTTTTTTTTTGTTTCTCGAAAAAAAAGAAGCATTATTACTTTTTTTCAATGAAATAAAAAAATACGAAGTATGATAAAGCAAAATCAAAGAAAAAAAAATGTAGGAGTTTAAAATAAGACTGGTTTCAAATGTTCATCCTAAGTTAAAGTGACGGAAAGAGACAGGAAACGATATACTGCAAGAGTGAGGGAAAGCAAAATATAATTGCAGAAAATTTTCCATTGATGAGTTTTTTCGTTGGTTCATTGTAAAAAAATTATGTTGGTTGGTAGTGAAAACTGAAAACATGCTTCGATGAGTTTGTTCACACGTCGTTGAATTCAATAGTTTATAGATAGACCTATCTTTTTACTTTTTTTTCTCGCGTGGCGTATTTACCAATTTAATGTGCAGTTTCTTTTTTCAGCTGATTTGTAGAAGCAAAATTGCATAAATCCAAAAAATCTCTTAATTTGCTTATGTAAGATCGCAGATATTTATAACAGTAAAGCACTTAAACACACAGAAAACAGAAATAGCACTAAAATTCACTCATTTTTGTCTTATTATATTCTTCTCATTGACTTGAAATTTAGATCAACGTAGGTATTTTTTAAGGGTTATATTCCACATGCGCTTTAAATTTGATCGGCGGTGGCGACGTCGACGACAACGGCGGTACTAAATTTAAAATATAAAATTAACTTGAATTGACTTGCGTGTCTAACTTTTCGTTTGTCCGAAGTCCGAAGTGATACTAAATTGCTGGAAAAGAAACACTGATTGTAGAGCCTCCGCCGCAAACGTATTTTTACTCTTGCCTCTAGTGAATTGAATGGTACGGTATTGCAGCGTTCATATACTTTCTGCTGGTAGGTAGCATAAATTGGTGCTTGTGGTGATGGGATTTTACGGTTCCGCATCAGATTTTCTTATCGCCTAGGGACCCAAATAAGACTCAGTAACATGAACAGTACAGTTGCGAGCAAAATAAAAAGCAACCGAAAGACTATGATCTTAAATTCTTAACATTATTACATTTGGGAAAGTATTTTTGTTGGTGTAATCTAGGTTCATGACCATTATTAAATCAAATATGTTTCCAAAAGTTGGTTTTAAGTAGACAAAAAGTTACCTTAAAGTAATTGAAAATAACCGCTCTACTCATTAATTTTAACCATATTTTGTGTTTAAATTTAGTTATTAATGTTTTTGCGAAGCCAGTACTGCCAATCATAAGACTAGATTTCTAAATCTTTGTTTTATGAATACGCAAATGTTTAAAGTGATTGACGATTTCACTTTTAGGAACAGTTTTTATATAAAAATAGTTTTGGTAAAAATAATACGTTATTCCATGTAAAATAGCGTAGTTTTCTCAAATTCTCGATCATTGTATTTCGTTTACATTTGTTTTTAAACCTGCTGCAGGTAATATTACATTCAAAACTATAATACTACTTTTAATGTGTTAAGATTTGTTAAGAAAACTGAAATGTAGAGCCTTATTATAAAATAATTTACATTTTATTGTTTCTTAAACTGTTTCGAAGATAATTATAATTAATAAAATCAAGAGAAAAATAGTATATTTTACAAAATTATCATGAAAATAAATTATTGGAAAAAGTGGACAAAACAGGGCCACTTTAAAGAATGTTGATAATTTATTATACAATTACTTGATTCATAGCAGAAACTTTATATTTATCACTAAAGTTTTCGTCTTATACTATTTTATTCTTTTTAAAATTTGTATTGGCCAAAAAAGTTTTAGACTTTTGGACTTGTGAGTAATACCTGCTTATTTATTATATAAATTAACACAGAAGATTCAGAAGATTGACACCTCGTACTATCAGAAGTTTTTTTACTTTTCCTGCGGTTGAGCGCTAACCGTACTCTTTAGGACCTTACAGTGGCTCACTAGTTGTTTTGGTTTAAATGTTTTATTTTGTTTTATTAATCTCGAAGATTCATTTTTAATTCTAAGTTCGAAATGTATTGATTGCTTGCGGTTAATAAGATAAACTTTGTCCATTACTTAATTATACAACTTTACCACTGTAGTACAAGTACTTTTTATATGGTTAGGAGTCTTTTAGAATCATTAATTAAATGGGTAATTAAAAATGTTATTACACGACGAATACATACTAAATATTTAAATTTCATCGTATTTAAATATAGCAAAATAACTTAATTATAATTAAATTTTAATTTAAAAAAATTAAAATAAACTATTTACTTTTGTATTATTATTTTTAAGAAAATCGATGAAAACAAACAAATATTACAAAATTAAATTAATTTTTTTGTTGTTTGTTTAAGATAAATACAATTTTATTATGTGTATTTCTTTTTAAATTAATGGAAGTTTATCTACTAACATGATCTTTTTTTCATTAAAAAGGGAACATTCAAATAAACAAATTCGACCCTGTGTTTTGAATGAATGTTGGGTGATGAGAAATGTTAGGTCTCTTTTACCTATTACCAAATCTTTATATCGAAATAAGTCGTATTCAAGAGTATAAAATATAAAGAGTTGGCTTTAGAGTTAATATCGCAGACAGAATACACTTTTAGACCGAGCCCCAGGTGATGAGTTGGAACGGAAATATAAGTAGCCTCATTCTAAAAAATATGTGTATGTGCGTATACAGGGTGCAGGAGAACTAAAGATTCGCATAAGGCTGACAGACTCAAGACACTGTGTCTTGTCTTGTTGTGCAGATAATATGTATATTACGATGGTGAAATTCAATGAATGAAATTAAAAAAAAAAGATGTGTACATATTTGTTATACTTTAATGATTTTGTGTATTTTTTTAACAAACTAACTGATGGTGTTATATGTTAAGTAGTCAATTCATCATTTACACATGTGGTTATGAGGCAGATATTTTATTTTAATAGTAGAGATATTTAATAAAACTGTTCAGAACTGGATTTTTTTGGTTGTAGGTGTATTTTCTGTACTATATTGTTCGTTAAATTGAGACTTCAATCTCTTATTTATAATTATAATCGAGTTATTCTACAAGTCATGTGACTGACACATATCACACTATGTCACTAAAATTTGAATATATACCTACACACATTTACAGTTGAGTTTGAAAAAATTCATCTGTTGAAGGTGTATTTGTTTGCGAAATCATATAAGTTTAAGGAAAATATTGGAATCCAACATTAAAAAAAAAAACATATTCATTAAAACTCTAATTTATTCCAAATTCTAACATTTACTACTACATGGTGAACCATAATTCCATTTCTTTAAAAACATACATACATACATACATATGCACAGTACATTTTGTTTTTTAAGATACTGTAATGTGTATACACTCTTTATCTCTTTAAATATCGGATTAATAGGAGAACTCGCTTCTTTAAGAATCGAGAAACATCTAGTGGCTAAGAGGGGAACTCAATTCGAAAACTTTCAGCGCAGCGCATACAAGAACCTCGAAAGGGGCAACATCTAGGGATTAAGAGGAGAACTAGCTTCGTTAAAGCATCTAGTGATAAAGAGGAGAACTTCGTTAAGCATAGAGAACAACCTCGTAGATTCTCGAACCGATTTGAGGTATATAAATAGGCGCTCGGAAGCGAAGCGGATTATTGGTTGTGAACTGCGATAAAGTAAAGACTGTGTAAAATAATAATTGAAAGTAAAGACTGTGTTTTAAAAGTAGTAATTGAAAGTGTTGAATAAAGAATTTTTGTGAGTATGTAATTTGAAGAAAGTGAATTTGTGTTTTTATTTACGAAGTTTGAATAAGTTTTAACTGTCGGACCAAGCCAAATATTACATTGGTGTCAGAATAAGGGATTAAAACTTATTGAGAATAAAAACAGTGAGCAGTGATTGAACTATTTTGTGTGAAGTAGTGAAGTTAAAAATAAAAAAAAAAAATGAGTAAAGTTTTGAAAGACTTCACTGTCCCTGAGCTAAAGGCCGAACTAAGCAAACGTGACTTAAGTGGGACAGGAGTAAAAACCAAACTCGTTAAACGGCTGCAGGAATATCTGGAGCAGAAAAATGAAGACCCAGATACGTTTGCTTTCGAATTAGAAGCAAAAGTGGAAGAGGTAAATACAAATGTTGCCTTATCCAACATGATGTCAGTTCTTTTAGCCAAATTTGAAGAAAATGAAAAGAATCTTCTGAAACAACTAGAAGCCCAAAGAAGCGACCAAAAGCAAGAACAGCAGAATATTCTCAAACAACTAGAAACCCAAGGTTAGGACCAAAAGAAAGAACAGCAGAATATTCTAGAGCGGTTCGAAGAACAGAGAAACCTTTTAGAAGGCAGGTTTGCGGTCTTCGAAGGAGAAATCAATACTCTCGACGAGCGCGTCGAGCGCGTCGAAAAACAAAATGCACGTATCGAAAAAATGGACGAACGAATCGAAACCATTACAAATGAACTAGAAAAAGTGCGAAAGATGAAAGCTCGAGAACCTTCTGGTGAGTGCTCAAGGAAGAGAGAAGTGAATCCTCCAAGCTTTGATGGGCAGATTCCGTGGTCAATTTACAAGAAACAGTTTGAAGCAGCAGCGTTAACGGCTGGGACGATCACGAAAAATACATTGCTCTTACGCTTGCGTTAAGAGGATCTGCTGCTGAACTGCTACAAACCATCCCAGCAGAGAAGAGTGGTGACTTCACAGTTCTGGTAAACGCAATCGAACAGCGGTTTGGGAATAGCCACATGACAGAAGTCTTCCGAGTTCAGCTTAACAATAGGACACAGAAAAGAGGTGAAACTCTGCAGCAGCTTCAGGCAGATATCGAGCGATTGGTTCACCTGGCATATCCAACAGCTGGTAACGAGATAATAAATCAACTTGCTGTTGAAGCCTTTGTGAGAGCTGTGGGCGATATAAATCTCCAAAGGGCTATCCGCACTGCCGGAAAGCCAACACTACCAGAAGCATTGGCTTTCGCTCTGACGATGGAAGCTGCAGAACAAGCTTCCCAAAACGGGCATCGCGTAAGAGAAATAGCAGTCTAATGCGGCATATACATTGTTCAAATGCTTGTCAAGCATGTGAGAGAGTATTAGTTAAAATGAAACACGTATACAATGTGTGTATGCTTGAAGCAAAATCAAAATGTTTTGATTTTTCTTCAATCAGATAGACAGCATTGACATAATGTATATTCGAAATTGATTGATTGATCAAGCAAACTTATTTTTTAATATTTGTCGAAGAGGAAACATCGGGTATCGGAAAAATTATTATGATCAAATTCGCAAAAAATATTTTTCCCGATAAAACAACCGCACGTCTATTCACCTCAAAATTAAAATAAATATAAATGATTGAAAGCTTATGCATGATGTGTGTATATGACATGTCAAACAAAATTTATTAATACACTCTCACATGCTTGACAAGCATTTGAACAATGTATATGCCGCTTAAGAATGTTCTTGTCAGAAGGCTACTGTGGAAAGGAGTCAGCGAGACGGACCAGCACGATGCTGGAACTGCAATAAGACTGGGCATCTACAGCGACAGTGCAGATTACCACGAAGAAGAACCACATGCCAACACTGCGGAAATAGAAGTAATTCAACTGTTCAAAGCAACACCAACAACGTTGCTTCCGAAGTTGTTTCCCAACCGGGAAACGAATAAGAACCAACTTCGAGGGGCAGAAGCTGGTTTCTGGTATCGATGGCCCCAGAAACAACATCCAGGTTTCTCAAACGAAACGTGACAACAAGAGCCTGACCGTGGAAGCAAGTATAAATGGCAACAAATGTGTGGCTACCATTGACACCGGTGCCACGGCGGCGCACAGTGGTGCGAGAGCGGAAAAAAGTCGTTTTAAGAAGTCATATTTACCCTTTTAAATTTTATGTTTAAGTACTCTTATATAACCCGAGCGTATGATTTAAAAGTATTTTTTAACATATATATTGTATGTTCTGATTTACAAGCCCTCAAAGTTGAAAAATAATTTTACTCAAATCGCGAACCGTATTTTCAACAAATTTTGAGATGTTTTTTTCCCAAGTTCCTTTAAATAAATTCTCTAGCTTCTTACATAATTTAATTGGTCTATTTTCGATTATCTAAAAAAAAAATTTTTGATTATTTATAAAAGATACCTTCTATAAGTAGTCTGAAGCTTTAGTACTAGGAAAAAATGCGTTTTTTTTTAAACTTTTTGATTTTTAAAAAAAGCGCCAAAAGATACCAAGAAAGTAAGTATGCCAGCATATGCTTCATACATTCATGTTAAAGCACAGACAAAATCAGCTGCAGATACGTGCAGATGTGGAAGTTATGATTAAAAATGTTTCACTGAATCGGATTTCAAAAAACTGCGTTTTGACGGTGGTGTTTACCAAAAAGTTTGATTTCTTCGTTATTAATTGTCAGAATGAACTGGTTAAGCCCATTATTTTAAGAAAAAATGTCAAACTTTATTTTAAAAATAAAACAAAATTAATACATTGACCCAGGTCTGAGAATTTCGATTTTTGCGAAACCATTTATTTCTGCCCGGAAAATTTTTTCAACTTTGAACTTAATTTTCTTGGAAACAACACACGAAAAACAATATAGTTTTACGATATTTTAAATTATATGATAGAGCTTAATACAAAATAAAGAAAAGGATTAGGGATTATCCTTTATTTTTTTTATTTTTTGCTAAAGTAGGGCAGGTAGAAATAAAAAAGGTGTTATTTTTAGAGTTTTATTGCTTTGTTTTTGTTGTGTATTGCGTAATTTTGTATTACCTGGCTTATTAGAATAAAATCTCGTACTTAAATCTATATATATTATAAAGGATTAAATTAAAAAAAGTCAGTATTGAATTATTGACCATTTGTGCAATTTTTACTCTTTGATCAACCAATAAGAGAAAGTGAAGTGAAATATAATAACAAACATACATATATAGTTTTTTATTTATTAACTTCCCATAGGAAGTTATTGTAATGGGTCCGATTTGTCAAATTGAAAATTTTGACATTTCTCGACGTTTCAAGGTCTCAGAGTCGAAATTAAAGATTTTTAGAAAGATGTCTGTGCGTGCGTGTGTACGTACGTCCGTACGTTCGCGACGTTTTTTTCGTTGTCCATAGCTCAAGAACCAGAAGAGATATCGACTTCAAATAAATTTTGTTATGCAGACAATAAAGCAGAAAGATGCAGAAAGGGCTCTCAAGAAAATTGCGTGGGTGGTTTTTTTACCATAGCAGTTTAAAAAAAAGGTGAAAATTTTGGTTAACCCTAAATATCATTTTATATTGTATATTGCAACGTGATACAAAACAAGTATATTTTTGGAAAAAAATCCAATTAACGGTTTTTTTTATAAATCAAAAAAAAACTGAAAAAAAAAATTTGTCACCTCGAAAATTTTACGACTAAAATATGATTTCATCTCTAAAACAATTTTGTGCAACGAAGAATAATGTTTTTGACATCTGATAAAATTTTGAGAAAAATCTAATTTATAGTTTTTTTACAAAAAATAAAAACCTAAAAAAAAGATTTTTGACTCAAATATCTTTTCAAAACATTGAGATATTGGCTATAATTTACTTTTATCTTTCAAAAAATATTGTTGTTAATATTGAGTAAAATTTTGAAAAAAATCGAATAGTTTTTTAACAAAAAATTAAAAACCTAAAAAAAAATTTTACAAAAGTTGGTAAAAATTGATTTTCGACTCAAATATCTTTTCAAAAATTGGAGATAATGGCTTCTAACTAATTTTAACTTATAAAAAATATTGTTTTTAACATTAGAGCAAATTTTGAGAAAAATCGAATTGACAGTTTTTTTTACAAAAAATAAAAACCTAAAAAAAATTTATAAAAGTTGGTAAATTGTTTTTCGACGTAAATATCTTTTCAAAACTTTGAGGCATTGGCTACAAACTAATTTTATCTTATAAGAAATATTGTTTTCAACATTCGATAAAATTTTGAGAAAAATCGAATTGACAGTTTTTTTACAAAAAATAAAAATCCAAAAAAAAAACAATACTAAAACTTGGTAAAAATTTACTTTCGACTCAAAAAGCTTTTCAAAAATTAAAAATATTATCTTCAAACTTATTTTATTTCACAGAAAATATTGTTTGCGATATTCAGTAATTTTTTTTGTAAAAATCCAACTGTCCGTTTTTTTTCATAAAAAAATAAAATCTAAAAAAAAATAGTACTCAAATTTGGTAAAAATTGATACATATAGACAAACTTTTAAGAAAGACAAATCGACAGACGGGATGGGAAGTTATCAGTGTGGGTTGCATCCCAGCCTCTTTTTTTTGTATGTATTTATCTATTTATTTATTTAATTTTATAATATATGTACATAGTTAGTAATAATATTTTGTTCAAAATAAAAAGTTAAGATTTTACTAAAAAAAAAAAACTTATTTAAATATAACATCAAAAGCCTCAAATTTTAGAAAAATGTCAATAACTTTTTTTGTAATAATTTTTTCTTGACCAAATTTTGATCAAGCGTGTTTAAGACTACTCCTAACATGTGTGTACAATTTCTTAAAATTCGTTTAATAGTTCAGATTTTACAGACTTTTTTCCGCTCTCATACACAAAAATCAAAAACCCTCAAATTTTAGAAAAATGTCAATAACTTTTTTTATAATTTTTTTTTTCAACCAAATTTTGACTAAATATGTATAAGACTAATCTTAACATGTATGCCAAATTTCATTTAAATCCGTTGAACCGTTCAGATTTTACAGACTTTTTTCCGCTCTCCCATACAAACCGAACCACTGTGCGGCGTCCATCATACGGCAAGACCTCGTTAAGAAGGCATGGCTCCACAACACCAACAGCTATCGTCTAAGGACTGCAACTGGAGAGGCCGCAAAAGTTTATGGTGAGGTACGTCTTAAGATCCGGATGGCAGATTTGGAATTCTCTCACCTGTTCCTGGTAGCAGATATATGCGATGAGTGCATTGTCGGCGTCGATTTTATGAAAGATCACGGAGTGATATTGGACATCGGGAACCAAGTCCTAAAATATCGAAACATGGAGATTCCGATGATCTATGGGACCAACTCGTATGAGACCTCGTCATCTGTGAAAACCGTCATCAAAGAAGATCTCACTTTGCCTGCTTCTTCAGAAGTATTCGTGTGGACGAAATTGAAGGGTAAGCCTGGCAACCATCGATACCTCATGGTCGAACCAGCATCTGTAAAGTCCTCCCAAAACGTCACCATTGGGAAGACTCTTGTGAGACCTTTAAAGAACATGGTTCCGGTACGAATACTGAACATCAAGCCGTATGAAGTTAAGCTTAGAAAAGGTGAGATTGTCGGACAATGCGAATCTGTATCAGCGAAAACAAGGATCAACGAAGAAGAGTCAAGGCAATCCTTGAAGTCCGAAGAGCTGAAATCCATAAAGAACATTCTCAAGTCATCTAATCTTGGCCACCAACAACGAAGAACTGCAGAAGGTCTCCTCGAAGAATTTGGAGACATCTTTTCTTCATCGAAAGGGAAATATGGCAGAACGCAACTGGTGCAACATCGAATCAATACCGGGGATGCAAGGCCGATTCGTCAACTTGCAAGACGCCTTCCACTAGCCAAACAAGGTGAGATTGAAGAACTGATAACCACCATGAAGGAAGAAGGTCTGATCGAAAACTCTAAAAGCCCTTGGGCGTCTCCAGTGGTCCTGGTAAAGAAGAAAGACGGATCAACCCGCTTTTGCGTGGACTATCGAAGGTTGAATGATGTGACCAAGAAGGATAGCTACCCTCTGCCTAGGATCAGTGATACTCTGGACGCAATGGAAGGAACACAATGGTTCTCAACTTTGGACTTGAAAAGTGGTTACTGGCAAGTCGAAATCCATCCTGAAGACAAAGAAAAGACAGCATTCTCAACACGAAACGGATTGTGGCAGTTCAAAGTAATGCCTTTTGGACTTTGCAATGCTCCAGCGACTTTTGAACGCCTAATGGAATGCGTCCTGCAAGGACTCACACGGAAATCTTGCCTGGTCTATTTGGATGACGTCATAGTATACGGGAAAACATTTGACGAACATTGTACACATCTGAGAGCCGTGTTTCAAAGACTTCGAGAAGCCCACCTCAAGCTTAACCCAGAAAAGTGTTCACTCTTCAAAACCGAAGTGAAATATCTGGGACATATCATCTCATCCCAAGGAGTAAAAACGGATCCTGATAAGGTTGACACTGTGAAGAATTGGCCAACACCACAGGACAAACACCAACTCCGAAGCTTTCTGGGTCTAGCCACCTACTATAGGCGCTTTGTGAAGGACTTTGCTGGAATCGCTAAGAGTCTACATCAGCTAACGGAAAAGGGAAAGCAGTTTAGATGGTCAGGTGAATGCGAGCGCAGCTTTCAAGAGCTCAAGCAACGCTTGTGTAATGCACCAGCGCTGACCTACCCCACTCCAGGAAAACCATTCATAATTGATGCTGATGCGAGCAATGTCGGGATAGGTGCTGTACTATCGCAGGTGCATAATGGCGAAGAAAAGGTGGTTGCCTATTACAGCAAGGTACTCTCGAAGTCGGAAAGGAACTATTGTGTGACCAGAAGAGAACTTCTTGCACTGATTTTGGCAACAAATCACTTTCATAAGTATCTCTATGGACAGAAGTTTCTTCTCCGAACTGACCATGGAGCACTTAACTGGCTTTTGAATTTCAAGAATCCAGAGGGTCAAGTGGCAAGGTGGATTGAGAGGCTGCAGACGTACGATTACGAAATTCAACATCGGAAGGGGAAGCTTCACTCAAATGCAGATGCACTGTCTCGGAGACCATAAGCATTGCACCGTAAGCATTGCAGACGACAAGAAGAAAAAGAAGTGGTTACTCTCCAACGAACCAGAGCCGATCCCATTTATGGCTGGAGCAACGACGAGTTGAGGAAGGCTCAACAAGAAGACTCAGATATCGAACCCATCCTCGCTTGGAAGGAACACCAGGAAAAACCAGAATGGGCTGATATCTCCGATAGAAGTCTGACTCTGAAGGCCTATTGGGCACAGTGGGACTCGTTTCATGTCCAAGAGGGTGTCCTTCGACGTAAATGGGAATCAGCAGATGGAAAGTCTTATATAATGCAGCTAGTCTTACCGAGATCGAAGGTTATGGACGTTCTGCGAGAGATGCATGGTGGAGTTTCGGGAGGCCATCTAGGAGTGAACAAGACGCTAGAAAAGGTTCGGCAACGATTTTACTGGCTACATGCAAGGGAAGACGTCGAGAAGTGGTGCCGAAAATGCGATACCTGTGCTGCCACCAAAGGCCCGAACAAAAAGAACCACAGCCAAATGCAGCAGTATAATGTCGGAGCACCCTTCGAAAGGATTGCAGTAGACGTGGCGGGTCCATTTCCGGAAACAAATAATAGAAATCGTTATATTCTGGTCGTCATGGATTACTTTAGCAAGTGGCCTGAAGCATACGCCATTCCAAATCAAGAAGCTAAAACAGTCGCAGACCAAATTGTCTTCAACTGGGTGAGCAGATGCGGCGTTCCATTAGGACTGCATTCCGACCAGGGAAGGAATTTTGAATCAAACATATTTCAGGAAGTTTGTGGGCTTCTTGACATCAAGAAGACAAGAACAACACCACTTCACCCACAATCTGATGGCATGGTCGAACGATTCAACCGAACCCTGAAAGAACATCTCTGCAAAGTTGTGGACGACAACCAGCGAGATTGGGATCGACACATTCCACTGTTTTTGATGGCGTATCGAAGTGCAAGACATAGCTCAACTGGCCATACACCGTCTGAGATTTTGATGGAAAGGAATATCAGACTACCGAGCGAAATAAAATTTGGATGTCCCACGTCGGAGCCGCAAGCCGAGGATGACTACATTGATGACGTCAGAGAAAGACTCCTTCAGATCCACGACAATACCAGGTTGAAAATAAAGATGTTCAGTGACCGAATGAAGACACGCTACGATATACGAGCGACAACAACAGAGTTCCAAGCAGGAGATCGGGTGTGGCTTTACAATCCCCATCGACAAAAAGGGTTATCACCGAAACTTCAACGTGACTGGGAAGGTACATATACAGTCATTACAAAAATCAACGATATCGTGTACCGGATACAAAAGGGAGTCAGAGGAAAACCTAAAGTTGTACATCGCGACCGGCTACATCGCTACAGTGGTGATGAGAACGATGGATTTGTTCGGGACGATCAATCCTAAGGAGGGGGCAATGTAATGTGTATACACTCTTTATCTCTTTAAATATCGGATTAATAGGAGAACTCGCTTCTTTAAGAATCGAGAAACATCTAGTGGCTAAGAGGGGAACTCAATTCGAAAACATTCAGCGCAGCGCATACAAGAACCTCGAAAGGGGCAACATCTAGGAATTAAGAGGAGAACTAGCTTCGTTAAAGCATGTAGGGATAAAGAGGAGAACTTCGTTAAGCATCGAGGACAACCTAATAGATTCTCGAACCGATTTGAGGTATATAAACAGGCGCTCGGAAGCGAAGCGGATTATTATTGGTTGTGAACTGCGATAAAGTAAAGACTGTGTAAAATAATTATTGAAAGTAAAGACTGTGTTTTAAAAGTAATAATTGAAAGTGTTGAATAAAGAATTTTTGTGAGTAATTTGAAGAAAGTGAATTTGTGTTTTTATTTACGAAGTTTGAATAAGTTTTAATTGTCGGACCAAGCCGAATATTACAATACAATGATGAAAAAACAATAGGATCAGATTTTTACTTTGTATTCAACAATAATAACTGCATTCGAAACGGCACTTATCCGTTGTGTTTCGTAATTCACCTAAACTTAAATTTTTTTTAAAAACAAGACAGCAGAAAATGAGGAAAAATCGTCGCTTAAAGTGATCAAAAAGACAAAACTTCTCATTCAAGTTCCAAAGTACAAAATAGAAAAAGAAAACACCGTACGGCTTCGAAAAAAATTGTTTAAATAATAACAATAATTCAATAAATGCAGTTTTTTCAAGTCGAACAACCTGAAACCGGTAAGACATAAGACACAAAACTTTGTTGCAACTCTTTTTTTATTTCTGATGAAAAAATACCAAATAAATCTGAATTTTATCCTATAAATTCGGAGAAGAATATAATTATGCATGCTGGAAGACGGAGCCTGTTTTTCAGCATTGGGCCATTCTTTTAGGTAAAGGGCATAGTATGTGGTGTAGACTTAAAATACACTGAGTTGCAAGAAAATGCCAAACCGCACGTAGCGTCGGGTGTACAAATTCAAAAACCTGAGATTGTATCTTCTGGGATCTTAGTATTCACTCACTTTTAATGTACTTATCATCATTAGTGTAAATACTAAATTTCTATGAAGTGATGAAATTAGAGGTAAATATATGTACATATGTATGTATATACAAAATAAAATATCAAAAGCTTTAATTTTTGTGTACAGGACACTTCTACAAATGTTGTTTTTTTAATTGTTTTTGTTGTTTACAAACTGGAATTTGTATTTATATTACCGCTTCAAAAAAATTAAGTTCATAATGTTGCTTAAAGTTACAAATCTCTTGAAACACATACCTAATTCTTTGGAAGTTTGTGATTTACACAAACATGACATTTTTAAAATTTGTTTATCTATTGAAAATTTCTAACAATAGAAAGATTGTGTGTCAATTAAATAACAATTTGTAAATTTTGACATAAATCGCATTCTTTACGTCGAATGTATTCTTTAGGCGATAGTAATAGGCGTTATACAAATTTTTCAAAATGTAGGTGTTTATATTAAAGTACAATAATTACCAATAGCAAAATTATTGAAATGTTGAATATAGGAAACCACATTTTTAAACTTCCCATAGGAAGTTATTAAAGTTTTGACATTTTTCGACTCTATAATCTACATCAAAGGTTTCTAGAGTGATGTCCCTGTGTGCCATGATGTCTGTACGTACGCTCATACAATGTTCGTGATAAATTTTTTGTTGGCTATATCTGAACAAGGGTAGAGATATCGACTTTAAATACATTTTTTTTCGACTCAAATTTCTTGACAACAATTAAAGATAAAACTAATTATAACGGGTTGTCCATTTTGCGGTTTCAAAAGTATAGGGCTGGAATTCGAAATCTGTCAAACTAAGTTGTTAAACCATTTTTTTATTCAGTTGAAAGTCTGAAAATGAAAAGTTACGAAAATGCTAAAACCTACTACAAAAAAGTTGATTCTGCCACAATCACATATCGTGCTTTAAGGGGAGATTATGGTTTACATAATCGTCGAACTACGCAAGCGATTGGCCTGTCCATCATCGTTTCGCTCGTACCAGTGAAAATATCTCTACTGTAAGTGAAGGTGTTGCGTATTTTGCATTTAGATCTACGCCTACATTCATATAAAGTCTAGCTCATATAACAACTGAAGCCAGCTGACCATTCACAATGTTTTCTTCAGCGACGAAGCACATTTTTCACTCGGTGAGTATGTTAATAAACTAAATTGTCGTATTTGGGGTTCTGAGAATTATCAAGTATTTGAAGAGAAGCTATTACATCCACAAAAAATCAATGTTTGGTGCTGTCTTTGGTCCGGAGCTCTCATTGGATCTTAATTTTTCGAAAACGACGATGGAACGACTGTCACCGTCAATTCGGACCGTTATGGTCATATGATAACCGACTTTTTTGCCTGCTATTGAAGAATACGACTTGGAGAATATGTGGTTTCAACAAGACGGTGCTACATGCCACACAACTCGAGCGAATATGGCTTTATTGCAAGAGACAATCTACTGGCCGCGTAATTTCTCGTCGTGGCGATATTAACTGGCTACCAAGATCATGCGATTTGACACCGCTGGACTTTTTTTTGGGGTTACACGAAAGGCCGTGTTTATGCAGATAAACCTTTAACTCTTGAGCTCTTAAAAACCAACATTCGTCAAGTTATGGCTGAGATACCGCCTAATATGTATCATCAAGTGGTCGAAAATTACCTCAAAAGAATCGATGCTTGCAACAATTCGCGTGGTGGTCATTTAAATGATATAGTGTTTCACACATAAGGTCAACGTTCAAACTTTATAATAAAAAAGAAATATCATGAACAAAAAAAAAATGTTTTATATGTGTTTTATTTACATTTACTTTTGAAACCCCAAAATGAATAACCCTGTATATTATTAAAAACATGTTTTAGACATTTTGTAAATTTTTTAGAAAAATCCATTTAACATTTTTTTTATAAAATATACAAATCTGCAAAAAATTGGTAAAAACTGATTTTCGACTCGAATATCTCGAGAATACATGAAGGTATTGACTTAAAAAAAATGTGATTCATCTTTTATTGCTAACATCATATAATTGTTATAACCTCAAAAAATGCAAAAAATGGGAACAAAAATATATGTATGTATATGCAAAAAGTTATATGAAATCAAACTTATTTTATCGTATGCAAAAAGTTGTTTTTAACCTTTAGTTGTTTTTTTTAGAAAAATTTAATTGACATTTTTTTTACAAACAACAAAAACCTATAGAAAAAACAAAAACTGATAACAAATTAAGTAAAGGTTTTAATAATAAATATACAATTTTTTTACAAACAACAAACACCTATAGAAACAACAAAAAAAATTGATAAATATTAAGTAAAACTTTTAGTAATATAGACGGGCATGAGAAGTTTTCAGTGTGGGTCACCCCTCTTTGAATATTTAATAGCATCTTTTGCGTCCTACAAGTTTTACATTACTTGTAAAACTAAATCAATCATGCTAAATAATAATAGCTTTTTTTACAATCGAAACTTTGCGTTAAAGAAAAAGAGGAATTACACAATTTCAAACTTGTTATATTCGCCTCGTTGGAGACTTGTAATGATTCACTTGTGTGAATCTCTTTTCTTAGATTATTTCAACATGAATGACAAGTAAATAACGTTTGATGCAAAAGATCTTATTTATTACTTATATTATTTCCAAAATATTTTCTATGATATTAACAAAGCTTTTGATTTTTTTTTCCATTTAAATTTCTAAACCTTTAATGCACACATCAAATATGTATTTCATGTCCATTTGGTTACAATTTTAGAAATTACCTTCAATTTTATGAAATTAAAGTTGATCGGCATTATTTTCATTCCTTTATTTTACTTAAAACTGCAATCCAATATTATTTTTTTTCTTGAGATTGTAATGTATGACCTACATTATATTTAATTACTATAGTTCATATTCTGTACTCAGTGTCGATCAACATATTTTCCATTGTTCATTTTGTATTTGTTTTTATTTTTTTAAAATATCATAAGTACATAACTTTTCGCTAAAGTTAAATTATGTACAGAAAAAATAACCCAAAAATAAAAGAAACGTGTAGATAATTAATAAACAAAAAACAAAAATATCAATGAAAATCTAAAGATTTTGAAAAACTATTTGTTTATCTTTTGAGCAGTTATGCACAAGATTTTTGAATAACTGTGGGTTTGGTACTGTATAAGTGTATATGCCAAAGGCATCACTTTCCTCAAATGATTTTTCTTTAAAAACGAAACTGATACTAAAATTATCAGGAACGGAATGAAACTTTGGCTCACTATTTTGTCTCACAGTTTGAGGAATTTTGGCCCACTCATGTGAATTAAAAGTGTATAATGACTTTCGAAAAAGACCGTTTTTTTTTTTGCTTGTGGACTATTAAGCCTACGCCCCAATTAATCCGTGATTTTTTTGGAAAATCGTTTGGATTTGAAATTGTTCCAAAAAAAACAAGGCCATACAATATGCCAAACAGCGCGTGCAACCATACAATTTTTTGATAATGGTTTGATGATTGAATCATCTCATCGCCTTCTTCTCTGATTTGACACATTTGCACAATTTTTGGTGGAAGTACGTCAGTTCTCAGGTCTATGTTGATTAACCAGCAACTATACATAATTCCTAAGCTAACATTCGACGCATTATTACAAAAAACAACGAGTACAATCGATAAGCGCTAAGAAATTGGTGTTCACTAAATGAAATAAACAATTAGACATTAAATTTCAAGCCTTTAAAAAATACCCGATTTATAGCATTTTTACATTAAGTTAAACCTAAATTGAATTTTTCCGAGTTTTTCTGTTCTAAACTCAACGATTCAATTAGATTTTAACTTAAAGTTACGAATTTTTGAATGAACTATTCTTTGCATTTATTTATAATGCATCGTGAATAGTAACGAATTACCTAAATGACTTTTTTTAATTCTTTACAAGATTCAACGTCCATAAAAAAATTGAATTGTACAGGCAGGCATTGAATTCAGGCATGCGCAATGTTTGTCTTTATTTTTTTTTTAAACTTCAGAATTTTCAGAAAGTAGCAAGCTTATAGCAAGCGTCAAACTACGATCAGAGGCTCATCATAAGTGCATGTGTTAGTTGTTAGCAAAAAAATAATACAGCACCAAATACAAAACATAATTAACATTTAACTAATACAGAACAAAAAATAAAAAGAGAACGTTTACGATAGTGGAGCACTAGTTCTAAACAATAATTTTAATCCCACCTTATTTAAATTTAAATCTTTCGATGAACAGTTTAAGTTATATAAAATGCTCATTCGACTTAAAGCTTTATTCTTCCTATAGTTAGTTCTATGGAAGTCAATATGTATAAAATCAAATGTACGCAGGTGATGAGTTCCGCCTCGGTAATTCAAATGTTCACAAGATAGCAAATAAGGTGCATCAATTTCACCATTAATGAGTTGATGAAAAAATACTAAGTCATTGTTAACACGCCTTTGATGGAGAGATTGCATTTGAAGAAGCAGAATACGATGTTCATAGGGAGGCAGATCATAAGGATCATCCCAAGGAAGACACTTTGGGGCAGAGCGAATGAAATTATGTTGAATTGATTCAATACGTTTTCTATGAATTTCGTAATAGGGAGTCCATACCTGCGAAGCATATTCAAGAACATGGCAATTATACAAAGAAAGAGTAACATAGGAATCATTGAACTCATTTGCCCAGCGTTTTAAAAAACCAAGCATAGAACTTGCTTTATTAACAATCAAATTAATGTGATGTGTAACTTCTAAGTAGTACCCGTGGCATGATGGTTAGTGCGTTGGACTGTCATGCCAGAGGTCTTGGCTTCGATCCCTGCCTGTGCCATCTTAATTAAAAAAAAAAAAAAAACGGGTACTGCCTCTTGCGAGGAATTGACAAATTCTCCAAGAGTAATGCTTGTCATGAAAAAGTGCTTTCTCAAATTAGCCGTTCGGATTCGGCATTAAACTGTAGGTCCCCTCCATCCCTGACAACAGTACTCGCACACAGGAATGGTTGAGAGTTGTAAGTCACTAGGCCCTGGTTCTCTACGGACTGTTGCGCCACCTAATTTATTTATTAACTTCTAAGTTGGAACAGAAATGGACACCTAAATCTTTAAATGTGGAGACGCGACAGAGTTTTTGCTGTGATATACAATAATCAAATACACTACCGATTCGTTTTTTAGTAAAAGTTATCGTCTGGCATTTTAAAGGGTTGAGTGAAAGGCTATTTTTCCCACACCAAAATTTGAAACTATTAATGTCGGCTTGTAAAAGAATACGATCATGGGTGGACTTTATTATTTTAAAAATTATCATGTCGTCAGCAAAAATGAGCACTTCACTTGAGCGTAGACATGACGATACATCGTTAATAGACAGGATGAACAGTGTAGTGTAGTAGTATTCTGTTAATAATAATTCTAATGTAGCAATCCATATGTATTTATACATAATTGAAAAGTTTATTTGATTTGATTTCTTTTAAATGTTATTAAATGTGTATTTTCTTACTTTGATCGCTTTTTACGTTCTATTATTGTTATATTATGTATATGTCTATGTGTATACACATACATATGTGTGTGAGTATGAATTTATATTATTAACTAAGGTTAAATAAGTGGTAAAATACATTCGTTTATGTATATTAATACAAAAAACAGAAATTATTTTTTAACATAAAATCTTCTTATTTGCCTAAAACTATGCAACGACAATGAGACAGCAACATTGTCAGGTATTTTCGAAAAAAAGGCCTGTGTAAAAATAGCAATACAAACACTTATACATTTCATTGTCAGTGCTGCCGCAAGTGTGCTAAATAACTGAAGATGAAAACAAAAAATATTATATTTAACGGCTCAGGATAAGACATTCTCTTACAATAGCATAGCATACATAATACATGAATATAGACATGCATACAGTTGTGTTCATATTTTTAGGGGCTCTACTATCTTTTATTTTTTTATTGATATAAAGATAAGATCATTATGATAGAATTAATTGGTTTCCACTAAAAACTAAAAAGAGTTTATCTTTTGCAATTACACGAAGATATAGCATCGATTTATACGATACCAACAAATGTTACGGGGATAATAATGTTGACAATGTAATAAATAAAACCCTTAAAAAAATTATTTAAAAAACAACGGAGACTCTTACAATAAAATGCTTGATCTTTTCCTAATTGTTTTTTTTGCTTTAATTTTGTTCGTTTATTTAACGTGTTTCTTAATTCCTTAATGAAGGGAGAGAAAGATCGCAAAGCAAACAATGCTTGTATTCAGGACCCTTAAATTTGTCCGCCTATGTTGCTTTATATATATATTTTAGTTGTTTAACTTAGTTGTTGAACTTCAAACGTTTATGAAAAAATTAGCTTGCATTCAATAAGTTTCGCATTTTTATAACTTCGCTTTTTAGTATATAATGCTCAGAAACTTACCTTTTAACTTTATGAAACAAATTTATATGCCAACTTACCTGAAAAGAAATAAACAAATTTAAATGTTTTAAAGTTTTGTGGGGAAATCTTGATTAAAATTCTAATAAAGTTTTGAGTATTGTTATTTGTTTAACTATTAATTACATTTCATACAAAAATATTTATAAAAACTGACATCGAACAAAGCATCAGAACTTTTGAAGATGAAAGAGATAAGGAAATAGCTAGATCCAGGGTTACCAACCGCATCTTACAACACAATAGAAGAATAAAAAACACAACAATGGAAAAATTCATACTTAAAATACACAAAGATACCCAAAAGTTCCTCAGGAAATACAAAAACGAAATTGTTGTCACAAAGGCAGATAAAGGCAATAAAACAGTTATAATGTATAAATCAGATTACTTTAATAAAATGTCAACACTACTAGAAGATAAAAATACGTATAAAACAATTAGAACTGATCCAACACCAAAACTGCAAAAAAAACAATAACAACATAGTCAATGAACTCTTCAAAAACAATTATATAGACCAATGGCAAAAACAAAAATTGTACTCTTCATCATCAACAGCACCAAGATAATACGGATTACCAAAAATACATAAACCCGATCTACCACTGAGACCTATTTCCTCTTCGACGAATGTTCCATGCTATCAACTATCAAAACACATAGGACAAATTTTGAAAAACATAGTTAACGACAATCTAAACATTAACAATTCATCTCAACTGAAAACTCAAATAGAAGACATTATATTAGAGGAAGATGATTTTCTAGTTTCTTTTGACGCTGTTTCACTCTTCACGAATATTCCGACGTACCTCGCCATAAAAATCATAACGAAGAAATGGGACACAATTAAAAACTTGACAAAAATCCCAAAAACCCAGTTCTTAAAGATTCTAGAATTTTGTCTGAAAGAGAATAATTATTTTAAATTCCAGGACAAATTTTATAACCAGACTTTTGGCATGCCTATGGGTAATCCTCTCTTCCCAACCAACGATAGCAGATATAATTTTGGACGATTTAATTGAAAAAACAATAGACGACCTTAAAAAAGAAAAACAAATTATTATTAAATACATCACCAAGTACGTAGGTAGGTAGAAATGGCTGTCCTGCTTCGCGCAGGACACAATTAGCGCTGAGTGCGCCGTTTTGATACCATACCTCGTGAGATTCTGAATGTGTTTGAAAATGGGCTATGGATGGTGCACGTTCCGCACGTGCAGTCCTATGTAAAATATAAAATGTAATTTTATTCTCCTACCTTACGGCCTATTATCTCATAGTACCATTTAGTGAGGGAGAAATAAGGGGGGAGGGGGTTAAAGCCACTTTGTGCTATTTAGGTATGAGATCAAATCTTTGATCTTGAATTCTGCGAGTTCCTCAATACCGTTGAAGAATTCCTTACCCAAGTGGAGTGCTCTTTTCCTGGCCAGGGCCGGACAGTGGCATAGAAAGTGTGGGACTGTTTCTTTTTCATCCCGGTTCTCACAGCTACGGCAGAAAGAGTTATGTGGTATACCCAATTTTGCCGCATGCTCCCCTACAGGCCAATGTCCTGTGCAGGTAGCGACAATCCTGGCTATGTCATGCCTTGGTTTGGAAATTAAATTGATTGATTTTGGTTTGTTATAGGCGGGCCAGATTTTCCTGGATATAACGCAACTCGTTAAACTACTCCACCTATGATTTGCTTCTGATGTGTATTTGGTCAGGATATTACCCTTCACAACTCCAAGAGGAGCATATACTCTCACTGCCAGAGAGTTGTGAAGGGCTGATCCTTGCCTAGCTAGCTCATCTGCCTTCTCATTACCTTCATAGCCCCTATGGCCCGGTATCCAGATAAGAGTGACGCTCATATCCAGTTCCTTTAGGGCCTCTTTACATTGCTGGACCAGTTTAGAGGATGATAAAGCTGAATCAATGGCTTTAATAGCTGCCTGACTGTCTGTTAGTATAGCTACATTTTGGTTCTGACGGATATTTTTAAGGGCTGTACAAGCTTCCCTTATCGCCAGCAATTCTGCCTGGAACACGCTGGCAAAATCGGGAAGTCTATAGGTTTTTGAAATCTCAAGAGATTCACAGAAGACTCCTGCACCAACACCGCATTCCATCTTCGAACCATCCGTGAAGATAATTGTGTCGAAGTCTTCCGTCACAACGCCTTCCTCCCAGTCGGTTCTTGACGGGAGCAAGACTCTAAACTTCTATGAGGTGTCTAGGGTAGGGATGCAGTAATCGGTGGTTGTGGATAGGATGTCTGATGGTATCAGGCTTGTTTGGTTGCAGTGCCCGTAAGATCTAGGTGCCCAGCAGCCTATTTCTTTGAGTCTCAAGATACTGCAGGACACCTGATATTTGATAAAGAGGTCAATCGGAAGAAGGTCCAGGATGACGTTGAGTGCATCCGTTGGACAGGACCTGATTGCCCCTGATATCCCTACGCATGCATTTCTCTGCACCTTTGTAAGCTTGTTTACTATGTAGGCTTTGTTGAGAGCGGGCCACCACACAATGGAACCATAGACCAGTATCGGTCTTACAACCGCTGTGTATGTCCATTTTATCATTTTTGACTGGAGGCCCCACTTTTTGCCGAATGTTTTATTGCAGGCGTAGAAGGCGACACACGACTTTCTTACCCGCTCTTCGATGTTAAGCTTCCAGTTTAATTTGGTATCCAGTATTACGCCCAGATATTTAGCACTGGAAGACAATGATAGTGCTTGTCCGTTTAACCGAGGTAGAGTGAAGGGTGGTACCTTGGTTTTGGTGGTGAAAAGCATCAACTCGGTTTTGTTGCTGTTAACACCTAGTCCGCAGCTCGCAGCCCAGGTGCTTACTTTCTTCAAAGCCATATTAGTGATTTCACTGATCACGCTTGGAAATTTTCCTGAAACTAGAATGACCAAATCATCGGCGTACGCAACCGCTTTCACTCCACTGCTCTCGAATTTCACCAGAATGCTGTTCATGACCAAAAGCCATAGGAGAGGAGACAATACACCTCCTTGAGGTGTTCCTCTGCTGGCATATTTAGTACCCGTTGAATATCCTAACTTTGATTGAATCCTCCTATTACTTAGCATGGATATTATCCACCTTCTAATATAGTTCTCTACACCGAAGTCTGCAAGTGATTCAGCGATGGATTCAGTTAGGACATTGTTGAAAGCTCCTTCTACGTCTAAGAAGGTGGCTAGGGTATATTCCTTGAAATGAATTGTGTTTTCTATCGTTCTCACTACCTCGTGAAGGGCAGTCTCTGTAGATCTGCCCCTCATGTAGGCATGTTGCGAGTTAGATAGGGGACAACTACTCAGAATTCTCCTTATGTGAGATTCTACGATTCTCTCCAGGGTTTTAAGAAGAAAGGAAGTAAGGCTTATAGGTCGGTAATCTTTGGCAGATTCATGCCCTCTTTTACCAATTTTTGGTAAGAAAACCACTCTTACCTGCCTCCAAGACATGGGGACATGGTTTAGTAAGAGGCAACCTTTAAAGATACTCTCGAGCCGTGGTACTACTAATTCAAGCTGATTTTGCAGCATTATAGGTAGTATTCCATCAGGGCCTGGAGATTTGTACGGAGAGAAGGTTTTAATAGCCCAGACTATATTTTCTCTAGTTATAAGGGCGTTTACCTGCTCTATGGAGGTTGGCATGTTGAAAGTCAGATTGGATTCGGTTGGTTCTTCTGCACAACCTGGGAAGTGTACGTTCATTAGTAGCTCTGATGTCTCCATTGGAGATGCTGTCCAGCTTCCATCTGGTTTTTTAAGAAATGAGGGGTTCGAATGTTCTTTCGATAGAACCCTACTAAGCCTGGCCGAATCTTTGATGTTTTCGATGGACTGACAGTACTCTTGCCATCCTTGTTTTTTGGCTTGAGCTATAGAACGCTTGTATATTCTCAAGCAGTCTTTATAAGGCTGATAAAATTTATGCTTATAGCAGATATTAAAAATGGTTCTTGTTATTTTCCTCAGATTAGATAAGTCGTCATTCCACCAAGGTGGAAAGGTTTTCTTACTGTATCTTATCGGACAAGAGACCTTGAATGCGGTGTTTATAGAGTCCTCGAAGTTTGAAATCTCTAACTCAAGATCTGTTACCGAGTCGTAACTCGCGTTCGGTATACTGCGCAACTTTGAGCCAAAGATCTGACTAAATTTCTTCCAGTCAATTCTTCTTGGATTTCTATAGGGGGAAGGAGATTTTATTTCGAATTTAAGATCAAATAGAATCCGTCTATGATCAGAAAAGGAGTTAAGAAGAGATACTCTACACCAAGTACGTAGACGACGACGTGTTTGCTATTGTCAAAGAAAAAGATAAGGACGAGATCTTGAAGTAGATTAGATTTAGATTAGATTAACAAATGTTTTATTTTTCTTTAAGTCTTATACAGATTATATATATATATATAATAATAAACTAACATTTTTAGAGCATGGCCTAAGCCGTCTGCCAGTTGACAATATAAACTTTAAAGTAGATTTTAAGTAATTTTTTTTTTTTGTATTTAAAAAAGTTCATCTGTAATTTTTTTTCTGTATGAAAGAGCAAGCTTGACAAATTGAAACAGGACTTTCCAATCAGCTCCATTGAGAATGGTTATCATTTCATCTTCACTCAGTAAACTCTTCCCAAAAACACTCCTCCGAGATTCCATTAAGATCGGGCATCTGCAAAGGAAGTGGTAGATGTTTTTCCTTTCTCCTTGGTTGCACAGATTGCAGATTTCCGAGCGTTCTTCTCTATGCGGCATAAAGTTGAGTGGCAGCAACTCTCCTCTTGTTTTTAAAACCAGTGACATGAGGTCGGATGAGTACTCTTCCTTGAAATAACTTCTGGTTGCAAGATTGTAATCGAGCATTGTGTAAATACGTCTGCTTGTCGACTCTCTAGCTTTTGTAATGAATTCCTCTCTTTTCTTCACATCAACTGCACTAATGAGATCATAAAGTTCAGCTTTCCATTGATCTGGCCTATTTTCGTTTAGAGTTAGCTGACGGTCACAAAGAGTAGCTAAGCTACTCCAGCTCTCGAACCAAGATGACTTCCTTCTTAAAATGACCATAGTTATTTTTTTGGGCAGCCTGTTCTCGTTCATGGTTAACGTCTTTATTATGTAGTCTACTTGCATTTTATGTGTCGAAATGAATAGAGGAGGAAGACCCGTCTTGAGCATGAGAATGTGATTTGGAGTACTGTTTGGAAGCCTCAAAGTTCTCTTTAGAAAATATCTCAAAAGATGTTCCACCTCACTGAATTCTTTGTGACCCCATACTTGTGCGGCGTAGCACATAACTGCCTTCGCCGTTGTTTCAAAAATTCGGAACTTTGAATTGAAATGAACGTCTTTGTTGTGCATAATGGATTTCCACGTTGCATTTAGTGCATTTTTTGATTTGGCTAGTTTCTCTACAATGTGGTTTCTCAGATTCAGGTTTCTTGATATCTTTACTCCTAGGTAGTTATAGTCACTTACTACTTCGATTTCCTTGCTATCAAATCTCCACTTTTCGTTGCGACAGTTTGGGCCTCCACCGTTACGAAAGATCATAACCTTGGATTTGCTAAGGTTTACCTGAAGCCTCCATTTGTAGCAGTATGCAGCTATTATGTTTATCATCAACTGGAGACTTTCAGGCGTTTCAGCAAATATAACAATGTCATCGGCGAATTTTAAGGATTTCACAAGAAGATTTGCTGTAACTTTTGCTCCACCCTGTAGATCGTCCTCCATGTCGTCTATGAAGAGTGCAAACAAAAGAGGGCTTAAGTTGCAACCTTGTCTTACTCCTACTTCCACTTCGTATGATTACGCTACATCGTTGTTGAAAGAGATTGCAGATGTTGTAGATTCATAAAATTTTTCCAAAATGCGTCCAAATTTTGTTGAAACACCTTTGTTGTAAAGTTTAAGCATTAGAGCTTTTCTGTCGATGGTGTCGAAGGCAGCTTTAAAATCTATAAAGAAGGCATACAGCTTCTTTTTATCTTTAATGAATATGTCCGCAATGGATGTGAGTGAGTAGATTTGGTCTATCGTTGAGTAGTGCTTGCGGAACCCGGCTTGAGACTCACCAAGGAGATGATTTGCTTGAACCCAACCGTAAAGTCTTTTGTATAGAAGCCTTGTCAGAATATTCATTGAAGTGTTCAGCAAGGATATTCCTCTATAGTTTGCAGGATCAGTGCGGTCACCTTTCTTGAATATGGGAATGACGATGGAATCCTTAAAATAAGTAGGTATGCATCCGTCTTCGTAAGCCTGGTTAAGCGCTAGAGTAAAGTGTTCGATGAATGAGGGTGTGCTGAATTTGTAAAATTCCGGCGGTATACCGTTGGATCCTGGACCTTTGTTACATTTCAGTTCATCCAAAACTGCCTTTACCTCTAAGATACAGAAGGGGGCGTCCAAGGCGTCATCCACCTGAAAAGGGATAGCAAATACAACTTCGAAGTCATTCATTAGGTTACACCAATCCCCCTTCACCATAGCATAATCAATAACTGAGTTGCCCTGAGGACCGATAAAAGTGTAGGCACCATCAGCGTCTCCCTGTGTACTTCCATTGCAGATACCAAGACCAAACGAATTACAACGATCAATAATGTTCTTTCCTTCTCGGTTTACAACAACATCTTTCGAATGACGGTGGTTCAAGTTCAAAGGTTTGAGTTCGCTTTCCAATGATCCTGTTCTAGCGTTGAAGTCCCTAATGAGCATGACGTTTTTAAGAGCTGCAATGTACAAATTGTCTTCAAGTAAGTTAAATTGCCTATCCCAGCTAGTGCAGTTTAGATATATAGGAACCAAGGATAAAGTATGGTGGTTGGATTTGATTTCAATATACAGAAAGTCTTCGAGGTTCTTAAAAACGAATTCAACACCTATTGTATTTAATTTGCAGCCCATCAGTATGCCTCCGCTAGCCCTTCCTTTTCTATTAATTTTAATTGCTGGTTGCCACTTAGTTGTATGGTTCGGGAAATATGGTTCAAATTTAATGTTATGTTCTTCGGTTACATGAGTTTCAATTAATATAAAAATTTCAAATTCATTAATAAAGTTTAAAAAATCTAAAGTTTGAATCTTGTTATTTAAACCCGCTATATTATAACTTAATATTCTAACGTTAACTATATTTGAATTCTGGCAGACGGCATCTACCTAGTTCATTAGATTATTTTTTAAGTTGGAATGTGCTGAAGTGTTAACCCCTGAGTCCCAACTGCAGATTTGCATTGTGTTTCCAGCCGAAGATGTGCTTTGCCCAACTGACGTTTCTTGATGAATGACGTTTAGTCTGACATCTCTTCGTGAATTTTGTTGAATTTGTAAACAGATTTGATGAAAAAAGTTTTTTTCCAGGTTGTTATCTTCAATTAATTTTTTAAAACCATCTACTTGATGAGTAACAAAGCCTTGATTATCGATCCATTCTACAATTATGTTATTAATGCTGAGTCTATCATCGCGCAGTGAAACTTTCATCCGAGGTTGAGTGGTCTGAATATGTTTTCTCAATTGTAAGAGCTTGCTACGTTTCTGTCGGATGGCTGGTGGGTAATCCCGACTTACGGATGCTCCGGTTCCTTTCAGCCTTTTTGTATTCCTCAGAACCTTAAATGCATTATTTTTGTTTTTAAATTCTGCCAAAGTTGTAACTGTGCCATTTGCTGAGCTTATCTCCCGTATATCCTGCGACTCCGATAAAGTTTTGCAGATGTTTTCGGTTTCTATGAGTGGATCGTTTGAGCTTTTTTTCAGTCGAAAAACTAAGTTGGCCGCATTTGCTGAGGTTTTAATCTGGTTAATTTCATTTTGCAGGGAAATACACTTTGTGTTTAAAGAAATCAGTGACTTCTTCAGTTTCTCATTTTCAGTTTTAACCTCAAAGATTTCACTGCGAAGTCCAACAATGTCATCCTTCGTAGCAACGTCTTAGAGTTTTAAGTCGAACATTTGGCGTAATTCCTGGATGGACATGGATCCGACTAATTGAGACATGTTTTTTTCTTTTTTTGAGTTAAACGTTGCTAATTCGAAGGAGGTCTCACCAACTTTGCGCTTATTGCTCATCAATAAATTTTAATGTATATATATTAAGCTTACTAAAAATGGCTACTATTATTATTGTTAATGACTGTGTGAACTTTAAAATTGATTCAAATAGTGATACTAGTTTAAAATTGGAAAATCTGTGAATCACACTTGCTTTTTGGTTTCCGGTTTGGTCACTTTAAGTTGAAAAATAATTTTATAACTTTTTATTAGTTAAACAAAATAAAAAATTTGTACAGAGCACTTTTGTATGTCTACTATATAACAATAGCCAGAGTACTCTTGAAGTATTTGAACCATTACCACACTAAACTTAAATTCACAGTTGAAATAGAACAAAATCAAAACCTACCCTATCTAGACATCAGAATGTACAGAACAAGAAATAAAATTAAATTTAACTGGCATTCGAAAATGACAGCATCTGGAAGAATGATCAACTTCCTCTCCACTCAACCTCTACAGCAAAAAATCAACACTGCAAACAATTTTATAAACAGAGTTTTAAAAATAAGCGATGAAGAATTTCATGAAGAAAACATAAAAACAATATTACACATGAACAATTTTCCATATTACCTTATAAACAATTTAATACAAAATAACATCAATACAATAAACAATAACAAAAACTCTCCGAAAAATTTGGAAGTTGGCAACCCTATGAGATACTATGGCATTTCATACATTCCAAACCTTAAGCTAGCCATAGACGGTGAACATGTTGGTGTGATTTGTTGGGCAGCGCTTCGCCATACACGGCCCAACATGTTTATAAACTTCATTTTTTGTGAGACTGTCGTGAAGTCAAGATGTGCGATAGAAGTGCGGATGATGTAATAGCATGTTTGATAACGACATGTTAACTCATTGAAAATAACAACACAAATGACGAATTGTTGTCGCACAACGCCATACACGACGAACATGTTGATAAACTTCAAAACGTGTTGTAAACTTGCCCATACACAGCCAACATGTTAGCCACAACTTCACGGTTTACAAAATATTTCATAAACCGTCGATTTGTTGGCCAACATGCCCATACACGAATGATTTTCAGCCCAACACCAACAAATCACACCAACATGTTCACCGTCTATGGCCAGCTTAACTAACAAGAGAAACCTCAACCATATAATAAAAAGAGAAAATGTGACATTCGCTCATAAACCAAACACAACAATCAGACAACTATTCACCAACACAAAAACAAAAATAGAAAAAGAACAACAACATGACATCATATATAAAATTGGGTGCAATGGAAAGGAGGGGGAGACATGCAATCTGATCTACATCAGTACAACAAAAAGATCACTAGAGACGAGGTTGATAGAACACAAAGCTGACATCCGAAATAAGAGAGAATCCACTGGGTTATCACAACATATAATAGAAACTGGACACTCTGCAGGCTTTGATAATACAACAATAATGGACAAAGAAAAGAGAACAAACAATAGATACACACTTGAAAGCCTACGTATACAACAAAATATGGACAAAACAATGAATACACAGGAAGATAGAGACAACACAATAGCCAGCTACTCTCTTGCATTAAGAGCGGTGTAATTTTCTGCAAAACTTTTTTTTTAATTCTTGATTGTTTACTTTCATGTAGTCCATGTAGTTTTTCTCTGTTCTGTAAGTTTTGTATTAAATTTCCGTTTATTTATTTATGTTCAAAAAAATTTTAAATAACTCCTTTTTTTTATTATAGACAAAAACTCAGTTTAAATTGTTTAAAATAGTGCTTTTTATTATATGTAACAAACAACAAAAAACATATTTAATAAAATTCCCCTGAAGAAGTCGAGAAATTACGACGAAACGTAGGGAAAAAAATATGAAATAAAGTTTTTTATTTGCATATACATATGGATGAAGTGACCAAAAAAGCCCGATTTCTTATAAAAACAAACATAATTTAAATAATTGGTCAAATCGTTATTAATTCAACTGTTCAACAATTATTTTATTAAAAACTTCTATCGTGTAAGTACGATTAAAAAACACAAAATATTACAAATTGTAATTTCAGTCACCATCAGATGATAAGAAAAGTCTGTACTTAAATTGGACATTATTTTAAAAACATTTCAATACAATTTTAAAAAAATCAACAACTTTTCTAAGCCAGAGTTTGTTGAATTTTTATAAACGCATTTTCAGTGATTGATTTGTAAGACTCAATTACTTCAAAAAATATCCATTTTAACTAACTCAAATACGTGAAATCTTTTAAGTCATTAAAATACCACATACAAAATGCGACATCAGAAATTTGATTATGAATCATTGAAACGTTGATGTTTTAAATGAAGAATTATATATATTTTTTTGATTTTCAAAAGCATGTACATAATATGTATATATGAATGCTGCCTCTATGCAAAAAAAGAAAACAAATAAATGTCAAGTTATTTATTTTGAATCTCATAAAAAGGTGTGTTCAGTGAAGAAACGGATATATCAGAAATTGCTTCCTTGAACGTTAAAATGAGTAAAGCCAAAAATACTTTTCAGTCATAATCTCACACATTTTGGAAAATTGCCAACAAACGGAATCTGATTTTTTTTTTTTCAATGTTCGAAACGTCAATGTTACTGTCGTTTTGCTGCTACAGTGTAATATTTTATGAAAGAACTGAGGACTTATTACAATCTTAAACTAAAATACAAAGAGTGTTTTGCAATCTTAAGGTTGGGAGCAATATCCCTTCGTTTATTATATTGTTTTTGTTCCGATATTTTTATTAAATACTGGTTTTAAGGTAATGATTTTTATTATAGCGCAGTTTTTTTTAAACAAAAAACTTCTTTTCGTTGAAGATCGAAAAACAAAAATAAACAAAACAGTTTATTTCAATCATTGATAGAAACAAATTAAAGCATAGATGATTTTGCATAAGGAAATTGTTTTAAAAATGTTAAAAGCCGTAAAGCAATGATTTCATTTAATCTCTTAGAACCAATAGTAATACAAAACTAAGCAATAATTTTGATTTTTGTTCAAAGCTGCAAAAAAACGAAGAAAAAAAAAGAAAAAAATAGGAAACAAAATCTTCTCATTACTCTAAAGCATCTTGCACATGAGCTACGAACTGCGAACTGCGAACTGTGGATGTTCGCATATTTTGACTTTTCTTTCTCATGAGCTTTATTTCTATTCGCAGACAGCGACGAATTGTCAATTTATAATTACCCTTTTCAACAAACAAAACAAGAGTGGTATAATTTTGAGGTTAAGTTGAGCGCGAACAATTTATTCATTGCAGTGCTGATGGAATGTGGAACGTCGTAGCAACCACACTGCAATTCGTTACTATCAAACTGTTTTCACAAAATTTTCCTGTGATAGAGATCAAAATGAAAATTTTATTATCCTATTATTATTGTCAATTGGTTTCTTATAATTTAAATGTGGTTTTGATTGAAATTGACTTTTTGAAATGTGTAAAATCACGTATATTCGTCCATTCGTTCATTCGTTGTTCGCTCTCATGTGCAAGGCCTTTAAACGCCAAAGTAAGAAGTATCGTAGGTGATACTTTGGGTCTTAATGAAAACCAAAACTGTAATCAGTCATAATTTTTCATGTATGAAAATAATAAAAACAATTTCGATTTGTATAAATACATATGTAGCTGATAATTTGAGCAGTTTGTTTGGTCATTTTAGTCGACCTTAACATAAACTAATAAGTGTTTTTATGTCTTTTAATCATGTGAGCGAAGGGTTCTATTAATCTTTGCTTGCTGTAAGAAGGCCTGGATGACTTAATATTTGTTAAGTGCATAAACGCCAACTGTGTAGGACTTCACCTCTATGAGTCAAATGCTTAGCCATGTCCATTTTAAAGTCACGTCGGTGTTAAGGGCAATAAATACGCCAAAATAACTTTTATAAACAGCGACCAAGCTATTTCACAATATTTACCCACACAAAAAGATATCTTAAAACTATCTAGATCTAATATGCACGATCAAAAATATTGGGTTTGTCCGGATATTTTCACCACTACTCTTCTATAAATCAAAATCGCATTGCAGCTATCTATCCAACCTTTACGTCTGCAAATATGAATAAATGCCTTATGAGATTGGACACACCCAGCTCACCCAGATGTATTTAACAAATCTTAATCGCCATCTTGGCTTTAAAAACTAGATTCTAAGAGTGCAATAGAAATTCCTCAATTCATCAAGATTTTAATTTGCGCTTAAAAAAATAAAACGCACAACAAGTTTGAGTTCAGTTTACATACAAACATTCCACTGTAGTTGTCACATAAAAACAAGGCATTTATTTTCAGATAATTATCTTAATCTCGCGAAATAAAAGAAATCTTAAATTAATTGAGTTAAATAATGAAGAATAAATAAAATATTTTCTATGTTTTTAAAATACATAGATAAATATTTATTTAAATGTGCAATAACTTAAATATTTAAATTTCGAAAAAATGAAATTACATTAAAAAATATTTGTTTAATTGATAGAATTTAAACACATGTTTCCAAATCGTGCGTCTCTTTATACTTGTTTTGCTGTCTTTTATATCCAATTTTTCACAGTATATAAAGGACTTTACTATATTTGCAACACAAACCAAATTTAACAATTGCGTTTTTAGAAAAATTTAAATTTATTCAATTTGTGGCCTTCGAAAAATGTAAATTTAAGAACTTTTAAGTTTTATTGTTAAACATCAAATAAAAGTATGTCGACAATAAAAACGACGGCACAAGTACGATAACTTTGGCGACAAGATATAATAACGGTTTTTGGTAGAGAAGCTTAATACAAGCATTTTTTACAATCGGAGGGGGGTTCTATCTCCACTCCTTTAGGCGGGAGGAGCAACTTTATAAAAATTGACTTTAAATCTAAAAAAAAATATTTAAAAACAACGGCAATATTTGCAGTTATAAATTATACCTTTTTTAAAAGGTATACAAAAAAATTGAAAAAATAACTTTTGAGTTTTATCATGATTAAATATCAATAAAGAAGTTATTGATGTAGATAGCTGCTGTGATTAATTTTTCTAACAAATACTGAAAACTATTCGTTTCTATGTTTTCTAGTTTTTGAGAAAATACTTTAGTATCAGATGGGTGAAGTAAAGTTACTTTTGCATCAAAAAAATCTGGATTAAAGAATTAATAATGGATATTTAAATTGATATAAATATGTCATGTACATTTCAATATCGTTTTTCTAAATATACAATTAGGTACTTGGCCAAAACAACACCTGTCGTATCTGTACCGACAGCACACGACAGTATATACACATGTAGGTGTTGAAAAAATGTTCTCAGTTCTACGAGTCATGAAGTAACCAAGCACAGCAAAGTTGAATATATTGAAAAAACCGATACAATCAGAACAAACTTCTGAAAAAAAAAACAATTTCATGCCGCAAATCAACACACCACATCGATCAATATATGGGACTTTTGTTTTATAGAAAATACTGTCTTAAACAAAAAATATAATGACGACTTGGGATCTCAAATAATGGAATTTTTACTAGATGTAAAAAAAGTATACCCATGTTTGATTGATGGAAAAGAAAATGTGGGTCTGCTAAAGGACTTCGACCCTCCCGACGTTCGCAGTGAACACCTAGAAGATGTGTTAACACCAAAACAAACTCAACACATTGAAAATTGACGTGACTATTTTTTACTAACTCCTGGCTTACTTAAAAACCTTCGTGGTACATGCTGCGTTACACTCCTGACTTTGAAAATGTAAAAGTACTACAAAGAGAAGACAACTATAATAAGAGAATGATAATCGAAACGCTGCATATCATCAACGCCAACAACACCATGAACCAAAAAACTGACATGGAAGAGATAAGCCCTCAGTACAAACACTTGTTAGAGAGTACGAGAGTAAAAACTTCAAATAATATGATCTCTTGACACTAATTTTTCTATGCCTATTACTTGTCAGTTGAACTTTGTGTAGTTAAGTCTAATTTTTTAATTCTTTAATTTTTTGTAAAAATTGTTGTGAATCAAACGATTTTATTCTTAAGTGCAATATTCATGTAACAAGTGTAAGTTTTCATAGTTTTTTTTTTTTTAATGTTATCAAATTGTAACCAATTTATTAATGGAAATATAGATTAATTGCCACACCTGATGATGTTCATAGACATGAACGAAACGTCGTGACAATATAAATAATTGTGTTCTTACATTGACCTAAAGCCCGTCATCAACATTATCATCACTTTGGAAAAGGTCACTTCCACCAACAACTATAATCAGCGGAGGGCTCGGCGCAATTTTGAATTCCACCTAACAATTTAATAACAACAACAACAACCATGGCATTCTATAATAGTATGAGGAATAAATATGGTAACAAATTTTGCAGCAAACTAAAACAATATAGAAAACTCAACACAAAGAGAATAAAAACAACAACAAGCAACATTTTTCTCATGAGTTGTAGAAAACTTGGACTAACACCGAATTTCTTAACAAACACAACAGTGCATCTTGAAGAACTACTTAAACAAGAGATTGGTAAAAATCATGCTTTATTTAAGTCTTATTTATTCAAGTCTTATCACAAAATCAAACACAATTTTCTTTGCAAGATTTTAAATTTATTTATTTCTGTGAAACATAAAAGCTTAACCACTATTACTAAGAGCATAACAAACAAAGAAAATTACATCTGTTCAATCTTATCAGAAGAAGAGTATGAAAGCTTTCTCCATCATGAACAAATTAAATACAACAACAGCTATGAAAAGTTAAAGCAAAAACAAAACAAAAAACTGACATCACTTAAAGAGAGAATCAAAGAAAAATACGGTTTGAAGCTAAACAAGAAATGGTTTGTGAACAAGACAAGTGTTGCCATACCAGACGATATACAATACTTACTTTCGCTAGGCCCAAAATATTCACTACCTAGTACTATTCGCTCCACAGCTAATACACTCTTCAAAATAATCGCAGACGGTGAAGACTGCATACAAACTCTCCAAAATACAGACGAAAGGGAAAAAGCCCGTGGCAAATTCGCAGACATACTTAGCAATCACATCAGGAAGAAATCTGACACAGAATTCGATAAATATATCACGTATATTTTCAATGAAACAAAACAATTTTTTCGCAAAAACAAGGAATTGATAATTGTTTCAGCGGACAAAGGCAACGTTACTGTAGCGATGTACAAAAAAGACTACGAATTTAAAATGCAGAACTTGATGGAAGATAGGAATGTTTATTGGCCAATAAGCAGAGATCCAACAGCAAAACTGCAAGATAAAAACAACAAACTCATCAAATATCTGTATGAAAATGAAATAATTGACCAACGCCAAAAACATGCAATGACTACATATAGCTCAGTTGCCCCTCGAATTTATGGGCTCCCAAAAATTCATAAGGAAGGTCTTCCTCTTCGACCAATATGTTCATCGACAAAAGTACCTTGCTACAAATTGGCGAAATATTTGATAAGCATTTTGAATAACATCACCTTGAATTCGAAATTTAATGTCAAGGATTCTCTCCTATTTAAATCGAAGCTAAGCGGGTTGAGTATTGACAAGGACGAAATTTTAGTATCTTTTGACGTTGTTTCCCTCTTCACTAATATTCCCTTGAAACTGGCACTTGACCTTATAAGTAAAAAGTGGGACACAATTAAAGAACACACTACCATCAACAAATCTAAATTTCTGGAGCTATTACATTTCTGTATAATCGACAACAACTACCTAGTTAATGGTAATAAAATATATCAACAAAGGGATGGAATGCCGATGGGAAACCCTGCATCTCCGATTATAGCAGACATAGTGCTCGAACGAAGAACTTCTTGACAATACTCTGGACAAACTAACAAACATTTTTGCGATTGTAAAAGAAGAGGACGTAGAAAATACATTAGCCACCCTCAATAGTTTTCATAAAAAGCTTCAATTCACTGTTGAAAAGGAAAAAAATAACCGACTACCGTATCTTGACACAATTGTTATCAGAAAAGAAGACAAATTAAAAATGGATTGGTTTCAAAAACCAACTTCATCAGGAAGGATCGTCAACTTTAACTCAAAACACCCAAAACAAACAATCATTAATACTGCTAACAATCTTATAAGAAGAGTTCTCTCTATAAGTGACATTGACTACCACGTCAATAATAAAATCACGATCAACAACATTTTACTAAATAACGGATACCCACAAAAACTTATAACCAACCTGATAAAACAATATGAACACCAAAAACCTAAGACAAGTAAAACAGATGGCGAAAAACACATATACAAATCATTCACCTACATAAAAGACATAGCAGATCGCTTTAAAAATACTCGACTCTTTGATACAGACAAATATATAATAACCATGAAAGCAACCAATACAACTTCACAACTTTTTACCAACCTTAAGACGAAAATAGACAAATTGGAGCATTCAGATTTAATTTACAAAATAAATTGTAAAGGCAACTCGGACGAAGAATGCAACCAAATTTATATTGGAACCACCAAACAAAAATTAAAAAATAGACTTTCAGGACATAAATCAGACTTAAAAAGTAATGACTCACAGAAGACAGCACTGGCATCGCACTGTATTACTCTTAACCACACTCCTGACTTTGAAAATGTAAAAGTACTACAAAGAGAAGACAACTATAATAAGAGAATGATAATCGAAACGCTGCATATCATCAACGCCAACAACACCATGAACCAAAAAACTGACATGGAAGAGATAAGCCCTCAGTACAAACACTTGTTAGAGAGTACGAAAGTAAAAACTTCAAATAATATGATCTCTTGACACTAATTTTTCTATGCCTATTACTTGTCAGTTGAACTTTGTGTAGTTAAGTCTAATTTTTTAATTCTTTAATTTTTTGTAAAAATTGTTGTGAATCAAACGATTTTATTCTTAAGTGCAATATTCATGTAACAAGTGTAAGTTTTCATAGTTTTTTTTTTTTTAATGTTATCAAATTGTAACCAATTTATTAATGCAAATATAGATTAATTGCCACACCTGATGATGTTCATAGACATGAACGAAACGTCGTGACAATATAAATAATTGTGTTCTTTCATTGACCTAAAGCCCTATCATCACTTTGGAAAAGGTCACTTCCACCAACAACCATGCTGCGTTACGCTAAATGAATTGCTTTATTTGACTCACAAAGATGGATTTATTATTAAAATTAATCCTGAAAGAAAATACCAAAAAACTCTTAAAAAAGTACTTTTAACAATCTCAAAAAAAAAAAAAAAAAAAAAAAAAACAAAAATAAAAACCAAGCAAAATTGTTTTACTCAGAGAAAGAAATCTTGTTTCAAATAGGAGCTCTGTGCGTATAGAAATAGGAAGAACTAAATAACTATTGAAATCAAAAAGGTATACATACTATATGAATCTTACAATGCAAACAGTGAGATGCCTAAGGAGGGACATGCTGCCCCCTGGTTGGGTGCAAATTTAAATATATGCTGTTTCTTTTAAAATTAAAGAGACTTTTGGGTTTAAAGAAGAAGTATAGTTTTACTATTTTTCAGTTATGTCAAAAAGTAGCAAACATAGAAACAAATAGTTTTCAGTTTTTGATAAAGATTCGATTAGAGTAGCTAACTGCATCATTTACTTATTTATTATTATTTATAATCATGAGAAACATAATCCTCAAAGTGATTTCTTCAACTTTTTGTTCATAAATTTTGAATTTGAAGTGAACTATTTCAAAAACTATTAATTGCAACAACTTAATTTAAAATTTATTATAAAGCTGTATTTCGAAAAGGTTTAATTTATAACTGCAAGTGTTGCAGTTGTTTTTAAATTTTTGTTATAGATTTTAAGTTAATTTTTATAAAATTTCCCACCGCCAAAACGAGGGGAGATAGACTCCCATCCGAAAGTAAAAAATGTTTGGATTAAGCTCTTCTACCAAAAACCGTTATTATATCTTGTACCCAAAGTTATCGTACTCTCCCCAAAAAGACGACATTTTATAGTACAGTTTTGTAAATCTTTGAGGTCAGTGGTCATGGAAACGTATTGAGGGCTCTTTGCGTTTCTGACTTACAAGAATGGTGCTAACGCGTTCTTAACAACAAATTTTGTTTTTATGGATTTCCAAAACTTTATTAATAAAAAATTATTTTTTTTTAACAATAAACAAGTATGTACATCAAACATGATCTGCATAATTCTTTGATAAAGATTACACGTTTTTTTACGAGTATTTATCTTAAAATTAAGTGCCTCATTGAGCATGAAGAATGAATGACGTTCATATGCATGTTCATGTTTTAAAAGTGGATTTTTTTTTAAATCGAAAAAATCACTCATGTAACCCGAGTTTATATATGTACGCTGCATGTGTCCAAATTAAGATGTTCAAATGGTAGACATGTGCATTCAAGAGGACACAAGCGTCCACAGGTTTTTCTCAAAACCCACCTCTTTTTATCAACTCCTATTCTAACCTTCCCGTGGTGAACATCGGGTGCCTAGTACTTCAACTGGAGATTGGGTTCCAACCCCAGTAGAAAGTTGTTGGGGGTAGCAAACGAGAGAGGGGGGAGAGGTGTTTCCATTAAGGCACCTCTCCTCTCATCCAGACGACAGCGGAAGAATTCCCAAGATGGAATCAACGGTGGCGTCTACAATTCCATTTAGGTTGAACTACTTAGTGAACACCTTATAGGGCTACTACGACAAATTCGAAGCAGAGGCCCGTAAGGAGCGGTTATGCCGGCTCTCGCTCTTTTAGTTAAATCAAGGACCTGGTCCTTCAGGTTGAAGGTCGTGCGTCAGGGTGACTTCCTGACCACATAAAGAAAAGCCAGTTGGGAAGCACCAACAAGCATCGGATACGGACGGATTTACTGTTGACAACCCACGCAAACGAATTAAGGACAACGGAACTTCGGATATGCACGTGGAATGTTAGGTCCCTTAACAGACCACGTGCAGCCGAAGAATTAGCGGAGGCCCTAGACTGCTATAAAGCAGACATCACCGCTATCCAGGAAATACGATGAGTTTGGCCGGACAAAAATATTCTGCTATTGTGAATGCCTAAAATATATCTATTGTTGTTGAATAGGAATGTATACGTCTGAGGGACTTACAAAGAAAATCATTTGCCAGGAAATTGATAAAATTAAAAACAAAATTATTTTGACAAAAAAAGTCACGTAAAAAGGAATAAATTAAAAACAAAGTGCAATATGACTTCATTGAACTTTTTTTTGATGAAGATGACGAGTTGGGTGATCCTGCTATCGTTGAAATGGCAATAATGCGAAAAAGTTTGAGGGATGCATCCAATCCTTTGGAATTGGAAGGCCAAATGTAAGTTTAGTGGTTTCGATTTTTAGATACAAATTAATTAATCTATACGTGCTCTACTCCGTTTCTAGTTTTTTTTTTTTAACTTCCAGCTCTCGAAGGATGCATTTTTTATCTTTTCCTAGAAATTGAGGACAAATTTAGCTTTACAGCAATTATGTCCCACTTTGTGTTTGCTGCAAAATCCCTTGGCGAGTTTCACGTTCTCCTCCATTAACTGGACCAATCTGCATAACTGTTTTTTATTACTTTTGAGACCTTTGGAAATAAAATTCACAATAGATTAATAAACAAAATTGCAATGGATCAACAATATTGACAGTCACAATATCTTTAAATAAAATTGATTGGTAAATGTCTATTATCAGCTGATAGTTGATATTCGCAATAAGGGTTAGTGTTTGTTGCATATGGACTTTATGCTTTATGTCACACAACTTCAAACGTTTTTAATTGCGTGTATCGCAAATTAATTTTAAACTTCATAAGTTTTTGCTTAAGATAATATACTCTACAGAAATTTTGATCAAAAATAATAAATGGATTATAAGAAAGTTTGCAAGTGTGGAGTTTTTTTTTTATATTCAGTTACAAGTTCTGCGTAAACTCTTTTTTTTTTTTAGAGAAAATGATGTTTTCAGATGATATCTACGCTATACGATTGCCAACACTTTCTCGATATTTCCAATAAGTTCAAAGGAAGCTTCTGCTATACTAGCCAAACGTTTGCAAATACTATACTATCGACAACACAGCTGTTGTTTTTCGACAACCTCATAAGCTGCAAGAAAGTAACCTCAACGTTAGGTCATGCCATATCAAACCAAAACAATCATTAAAAAGAAATTAAATGAAAACACAAAACAACAAGAAACCGAATAGGTTGCACATAAGGCCAAACAATGATAAAGTTTTCATAACTTTTCATGCTCTTTCTTTTCAATAACAAAACAACAACTTATTCAAAGAACTAACCATAAAGCGTACCGCTAGAACACTCAACATAGCTTGCAAGCTAGAGAACGGAATGAAGTCTGTTTTTATTTAATTCAGCTTTTCAAGTATATTCATTGCATCACAACCTGAAAGCCATTATCCTTAAAGATGTACACTTCGCTCTTTTACCGCCATTTTAGCGTAGGTAAGTTACGTTTTCGTTTGAAACAAGAAGGCAAGCTAATAGCTTGCAGCGCATAGGTTTTGTATGTTTTTTGGTCTCATTGTAATTTTAATTTATATCATATATTTATATTTAATTCTTTACTTTGAGAAACAATACTCAAAAATGTAAGCAAACTTTTTTGTATTAAATTTTATTCTTTTCGCATATTAAGACTTCAAAAATATTTACTCTAGACAAAGTATAAGATTATACCATTCTGAAACCTTCACCTTAGTTGTCACTATTTCTATTAAATTTTGTATTACCAACATTTTTAATTTTTACGATTATGTTTTGGCACCAATTAATGTAGAAAAGTGCCTCAAAAGAAAATTGTCATTTCAGGACTATCCAATGTCCAGCGGAAACCCTTTATATACATATACATAGAAATTAAAAAAAAAGGGGAGAGTACGATAACTTTGGCGACAAAGTTTAATGACAAATTTGTATAGAACAGTTAAAAACAAGCATTTTTTACTATGTGAGGGGGGGTCTATCTCCCCCCGTTTAGGCGGTAGGTGCAATTTAAAAAAATATGTATGTACATTAAATGGAAAAAAAAATTAAAAAATAACGGTAATACTTAAAATTAAGTATTATACCTTTTTTTAAAGCCAACATTTTTGTCTATTAGCTTGTTTTTAAATCAAGTCAAAACTATGCATAGTTATTGAAAAAAATTGTTTTAAACTAAAAATGTATGCAAAAAAATTAAAAAAAAAAGGTTTAAAGTGTAGTTTTTAAAAACTTTCAAATTTTTTTTTTTAGAATTCATTGCTCTTATTTGTTTTTGATCAAAAACTGAAAACTAGATGACTTTCTGTCTTCTAGTTCTTGAGAAAATTGAAAATTACCAAAAAAAATATTTTAATTAAATTACTTTTTCCTTGCTTAAGTATTAACGTAGTCTTATTTTGATAGTAATAATCGAATATGGATTAAGATACACCTAGGGTAAATTAATTTTACTTAAATCCAGCTTATTTAAATGCAAAAGAAACTTTGCATGCACCCCATCTTGCACCCACCGAACCTTTCCCCCTCCCCACATTGCACGCAGGGGGGTTGCAGGGGGTAGCATGCCCCCCTTACAGATCCCACCGTTGCATACACCCAAACTCGCACACACCTTACTGTTGCATACACCCAAACTCGCACCTACCATTGTTACTATCAAAATAAGACCACTCAAGCAAAAAAAAAAAAGAATTAAATTAAAATAGTAGTTGTTTTCAATTTTCTCAAAAACTAAAAGACATAAAATCATCTAGTTTTCAGTTTTTGATCAAAAACAAATAAGAGCAATAAATTCTGAAATAAAAACAATGGTAGATAATCTTGAAGTATTGAAAAATTACACTTTAAACCTTTTTTTTTTTTAACTTTTTTTACTCAAATTTTGAGTTTAAAATTAAATTTTTCAAAACTACGCATAGTTTTGACTTGAATTAAAAACTGGCTAATAAAACAGAATGTTGGCTTTAAAAAAGTGTATAAAACTTAATTGTAAGTATCACCGTTATTTTTTAATTATTTTTTTCCATTTTAAATAATAATTTTTTTAAATTGCCCCTACCGCATAAACGGGGGGAGATAGACCCCTCCTCCCATATTAAAAAATGCTTGTATTAAGCCCCTCTACCAAAAACCGTTATTATATCTTGGCGCCAAAGTTATCGTACTCGTGCCAAAAAAAAGTTTGAAACCTTTCTTAACAAAAACCTATGATAAACTGCATAATGATAAGTGACACCCATACACATAAAATCTATATGATTGTTCATTTCCAAATTTCCCGAAAAGAACAAGCATATACATATGTAGCTGTAGGCTCCTAAGTCTTAGACATTTTTCTTCAGCTTTTAATTTAAAAAATGAAAATAATTTATGCACAACATTTACTAATTCTAAATACAAACATTGAAACGAAATGTACTTACTGCTTATTTTCATACCACCCAAAACCAAGTTGGGTGGATTTTTATTGCCCTCAGCGAATGAGGTTGTCCTTGGACGCCCACTCATGTCGTCGTCGTCTTCGGCGTTCTTTTTACTACTACTACTGCCACTGGTAGATGAAATCGTGTGCGATGCCGTATTTGATGTTTAAGTAACCCAAAATCCTGTATAAATAGTTCTTTGCAGTGAATGGTGTCACTGCTGCACGATGAAGCTGACGATTATTATGAGCAATACGAACAACACCGATATCCTGTCTGCAAGCAGTGTTACTAATGTTGTATGGGGGATTCTAATGGTCCACAGGACCTTTTTCACTTATCTCTTAGTTGAAGTTACTTTTGAGTCTCTCTGAGGAAGCGCTTTATACAATTATTCCTTTTTTTTATTTTATTTTTTTATATACAAAATCAAAGTAAAAAATTAAATCAAATTAGTGAACACTTAATTAATCATTTTTTATTACTTTCTTTAAGGTCCTCAGTAAATTAATTACTTTATGATTTTTTTTTATAAACTCTGCTTGCTGAGAATCTTAAATATGAAAATGAACTTTAGAATGAAGTGCAACTTTGGAATTTGTTTTGATTATTTCGATATCTTGAATGCTGAAACTAGGAATTTTCCCTTAATTGAAAAGGATCCATTCGGGAAAATAACGCAGCTCGCTGAAAAAAAAATCAGAACAAAACGATTACTTTAAAATAATATGGATTTGCTTGTGCAGTAAATTTTAAAGTAATTATTCTTAGTTTTTAATTTCATTCAAAAGTCAAAGTCCCGTATTTACAATGCAAATCAGATTTGTATGGAATCAGTAAAAGGTTAAAGAGAATGATAATATGGACAATTTTGTTGAAAGCTTTATCTATCAGAATATATTTGCTTTTAGTAAAGAAACAACGATAAGGATAATGAATGATTCTTAAAATGAAACTACTAACAATAGTTAAATGAAGGAGTGCAGTGAAGGGCACATTTTAATAACGAACAAATTACAATTAAATTGAATTTAAAAAAAAGAAGACCATTTTGAACGCTTGGGTATAAACCAACGAGAGACGAGATTAGGTTCAAAATGAAGGAAATTCAGTTAGCTAGGGATCGTAGTGTATTAATGGTAGTGTATTTATTGTGGGCGAAATCGTAGATTAATTATAAGATCGACATCATAAACACCTATTGTATCTACGGATTAAAGGAAACGGCTCTTTCCTTCCAGAAACAAGACGACTTTCTCACATACTAGATTGAATTGTTTCGAATCTCCTTAAAAACGTTTTAGATTTGACTTTTTTGTTTCTTTAATAATAATTGATAAGGATATAGATTATTGAAAAAAAAAATTGTTTTTTGAAAAAGAAACAAATATTTTTTTTTTAATAATTCTTCTTTTGTAATTTTGAGATTTCTGAGACTATTTTTAAACAAATAACTGCAAGAGTGAGCTTCTGGCTTTCAGAAAAGTTATATCATAATAATGTATGTAGGTTTTGTCGTTGTTTTCCATTCCGTGATTTATATTTCAACTCACTTTTATGAAAAATTGCCACACTTTCCTTACAGGGGTATGTATATACCCCATCCCTTACCATTTTTTTGTTAGGCCAAATCTACTCATTGAGTTATAGTATACCTTATTACAAATGACCTATTTTTCTTAATTTATTATTACGGTATGTATAGTATTTTTAAACAATTGAATGAATTGGTGGCGCAACAGTCCTTAAGGAACTAGGAGCTAGTGACTTACAATTCCCAACCATTCCTGTGTGCGAGTCATTTCAAGAATGGAGGGGACCTACAATTTGTATGCCAAATCCGAACAGTCAATTCGACAAAGCATTTTTCATGACAAGAATTACTCTTGGAGAATTTTAAATTCCTAGCAAGATGCAGTACTCTTGAAAAAAACTTTAGGTGACACAGGCAGGGATTTTACCCAATACCTCTAGAATGACAGTCCTACGCACATTGTAGTTAATTTATTTGTCTTAAAGTAAATTAATTGTATAATTGTATACAATAATTGTATTTAGCCCATCAGTGTTAAAAACACCGAATATACAGCCTGGTCGTTCTGAATAAAGGACTAAAGCATCTTGCACATGAGCAACGAACTGCGAACTGCGAACTGTGGATGTTCGCATATTTTGACTTTTCTTTCACATGAGCTTTTATTTCTATTCGCAGGTAACTACGAATTGTCAACCCTTTTCTCCATATTTTCCTCAGCCATCATCTTTCACACAAAAACAAAACAAGAGTGGTGTAATTTTGAGGTTAAGTTGAGCGCGAACAATTTATTCGTTGCAGTTTGGATGGTATGTGGAACGCGAATAGAGTTTGACAATTCGCAGCAACCACACTGCGATTCGTTACTACCAAATTGTTTTTACAAAATTCTCTTGTTTTAGAGAACAAAATGCAAATTTTATTATCCTAATATTAGTGTCAATTGGTTTCTTATAATTTAAATGTGTTTTTGTGTGGAATTGACTCTTTGAAATGTGTAAAATCACGTTTGTTCGTCCATTCGCAGTTCGCAGTTTGTTGCTCATGTGCAAGGCACTTAATCACATGAGAGCGACCAACGACCGGCGAATAAAAAAACAAACTTCATTTAAAACATTTAATAAGTCTAAATCCTTCACACAAACTAGACAAAATCGTAGAAAATTTAATTAAATTCATGTTGAGATACTAAAATTTGCATTTTAATTGCTAAAATAAGTGAAATTTGAAAAAATGAATTGGTCGTCAAACTCTATTCGTATTCCACATACCATCCACACTGGAAAGAATGAATTATTCGCTCAAATTTTTTATTTTTTATTTAATTGGTGATTGGTCATGACTGAAATAAAATGGATAAAAAGGTAAATTATATTCAAGAAAAACTTATATAAATGTTTAAGAATTATGAACACTGAAACAATTTTAACAATTCTAGGAATTTGATGAAAGATTAATTTTGGAAATGGAAGCAAATCCATCATTGTACAACAAGGCGGATCGTTCCTATTCAGATAGGTACAAAAAAGAAGAAGGATGGCAAAATATGATTTTATTTTAGATACCGACGGTAATATAAAAAGATTTTGTTAAATTTATACAGTTTGGGGCAAGAGTACGATAACTTAGGCGACAAGATATAATAACGGTTTTTGGTAGAGGGGCTTACTACAAGCATTTTTTACTATGGGACGGGGGCAGTTTTTGATCAAAAACAAATAAGAGCAATGAATTCTAAAAAAAACAGTAGTAGATAATCTTAAGGTTTTGAAAAATTACACTTTAAACCTTATTTTTAACTTTTTTTGTCCAAATTTTGAGTTTAAAACTATTTTTTTCAAAAACTATGCATAGTTTTGACATTTAAAAACAGGCTAATAGACAAAAGTGTTGGCTTTAAAAAAAGGTATAATACTTAATTGTAAGTATTACCCTTATTTTTTAATTATTTTTTTTGCATTTAATGTACATATTTTTTAAATTGCCCCTACCGCCTAAACGGGGGAGATAGACCCCCCCCTCCCATAGTAAAAAATGCTTGTTTTTAACTGTTCTATACAAATCCGTCATTAAACTTTGTCGCCTAAGTTATCGTACTCTCCCCCAGTTTGGTAAACAATTTTTAAAATGATTTCGAAACTAATCAAGTGAATTGCCAAAGTAAAACGTGAACCATTTGAACAAAATCTCAAAATGGACGAATGTTCATTCATCCGCTGGTCGTTGGTCGCTCTCATGTGAATAGTCCTTAATTGTTGAATTGTTATTGAAATACAAGAACAAGCACATTTGTTCAAATCTCATCCGTGTCATTGTAGTCTGTGTCGGTATTGCTTCCACACATATCTACCCAAGGAACGCACACTTGGAAATGGTGTATAGATGTAAAGAACATGATTCCGATGGATTGTCGAACTTCGTGTTTATTGGTAATAATTCGAATTTCGATTTTATACTGGCAGCTCTCTTACCCCACGAAAAACTACTTTGTAAATAGCCTTATTTATATAAGTTGATTGGTGTAAGGTGCACCAAAAGCATAGAGCGAGTAGGTTGGATTAAAAAAACGTAACGTCAGGAATGGAGGGACAGTTGTTATGTCCAAACCGAACGGGTAATTTGATAAATCACTCTCCATTACAACAATTAATCTTGGATGATTTTTTGATTCATCGGTAGAAGCAGTACCCATGAAAAAACTCTGGGCAGCATAGGCAGGGATTGAACCTAAGACTTATGGCATAACAGTCCTACGCACTAACACGAAAATTAGAAAATTGCACCTCGCGCCTAAACCGCCGATTTATAAGTGCTTTATTTAAATCATCTTGATTTTAAAAATTATTTTCATAAAATTATTTCATAATATCTTATGAAATTTAGGCATTGCATTATCAACTTGTTTATGACATAAATAAAAAAATCATTGTTTGTAACAGGTACCTAAACTAAAAAAAAGTAAAATGCATTAAAAAAATCTTTAGGTCAATCGATTCAAAAATGTACAGATATTCTTAAGTATTCTTTTCTATGGTACACTTCATTCCTTTATTTATTTTACATGCACATGTGCAATTGTTATATACTCTATCTTCAGTTTTGTAAGTTGAACAATGCGACATAGAAAAAAAAATATACACGTGGATCGGTGAAAAGTAATAAGCTCAATCTTTACAAAGAAAAAAGAAAGTGCGCGTAATAGGAAATCATTTCAGATGTGAATCTTTTACCTTAAAATACCGCATCAAACTGCATCATAAACTCGACCAAAGCGCACCTTAAGAAATAAACTGACACAAATTGTGTTTTTGTTAGAATTGGGTCAAAGTTTAAAATACGCTTCGTCTATTGACTTTTAGATGTGTTATGGAAACCAATATATCTTTGTAACAAACTGCTTAACCAAATTGGCGCATAAATAATAAACTTGGCAACCCTATTTGAACTGGGGTGGGGCTGAAAACATAGTAACCGAAATGAGTTTTCACTTGCTGCCTTTATCCAAAAGTTTATTTTATTACATTGTATTTAATTTCATGCTTTTTTAAAATCTCATTTTACTTTTTTTGTTAAATGACTAAGTAAAATTTCCTCAACAAAACTCAATTTGCTAAAATTTGGCCTTTTTATCCTTAAGAGACCGACAAAGAAAATGAGTGAGGTCAAAAAACAACGTGTGCGAGCTCTATGCCAACACTAATGATTTTATGTCGTGCGCAGTAGCCGGAAAATTCAAATGAACACGGTCTTTTTTGCACGATATTCTTCCACTTTTGTCATTGTATACCTTATGAATATTTTTTAAGCAATACATTTTTGGATCCACACATTGATTTTAATGTTTTAAATTTCATCGATCTCTGCAGGATTCATTTATTTTTGGTTATCTTGAAATTTGTTTACCTTGCGTTACCTACAAACTAATACATTTTTCTGAAGCTCAAATCAAATTTTCCTAACGAAATAGTTTCCAAGAAAATTTTTTTTTGTATTACAAACACAAGTCACAAGAATTGCTCATTTAATAGCTGCGGACGAAAAACACTTTTAACTGTACACGCGCGAGCAAGGGGGGTTGAAGACCAAAATTTCTTGAATTTTTTGAGAATCCTTAAAATAACTAACATTTTATGAGACATTTTCATCAAGTTATTTATTTATTAAATACGCACTCCAGATAAATAACATTTTGCGTTTGTTTTATTTTGTATCAATACCGCTTGATGACAGTGGATTTACATTTTGTCATCATCATCATCATCATGGTTTTGGTTAATGCAGTACCACGAATCGAAATGAATTTTGCTCTTAAGGAAATTCTAAATGGCACAATTTAGAGAATCGAAGCAACGAGGCTGCGCATTACGCTGCAATAAAGTTATTTAATATATCGGAATGTTCCCTCCCTTCCTTGGAGTACCATAGTTATACCAGCATACCAGCTAATAGGACACATGAATTGCTATAGCGATATGAACATCGTTGTTTTTGTTCTCTCTTTTTTTTTTAAGGAAAACCACTTTTTGAATACCGATATTTAGAATATAGGTATGCATGGTACAATTTTATTTGGAACAAAGTGTTTTTTAAACTTTAAGGTTATTTTATGCTTTAGCCATGAGCTTTTAAAACGACATACATTTACGTTTTTTGATTATAGGTACTTTGGGCTATACCCAAGTAAATACGAAATCACGGCATAAAAGTATGTGGCCAGCTAAATTGTCTTATTTAAAAAAAAACATCATTGTCGGTAGTGGTATTTACATCGCTACATATAGGTATTCAAGATTCTGTTTTATTTCAGATGATTAGAGTAGTGCCTGTGTAAAAGAATTCATTAAATATAAATATACCTCCTCTCCCTTGTTATATAAACCTTGCCAAAAGACTTAATTCAATACGCTTTGTCACACAATAGATAATTTGCACAAAAATAAAACTGAACCTATTTTCAATATGTAAATTTATATTAAAATCTAATTTAAAGTACTCGGATTTACGAGTTTTAAATTACTTTTTATTTTGTTCAAGATGAAGGGTTAGATTCGTTTTGCTGCCAAGTAAACTTTTGGTTTGTGCAAGCGCATTTAATCTACTGCTAAAGGAGTAGTCGCAGCATTGGATTCAATTGAACCAATGCCATCGAGTAAGAACAAAGACGCAATGAAAAGAAGTCAACCAAGTACACAAAACGGGAACATAAACAAACTAATCATTGCTTGGTAAAAAGCGTTCTGCATAGTACCTACTTAAAATGTAAGCCCCACATACAAAGATTAATCCAAACAAATAATAACTGTGATTTATAGAGATATGTTAAACGAGTAGGTAGGAACTTTTTTCTTTGTTGTTTGACAATAATCCGTTTGCAATGATAGTCACTTATACCTAGTCTTTGCTAATAAAAGTATTACAAACTACTAATATTCCACAAAAAGCGAAATGAAATTATTCTTTCTTCTGGATTTCAAAAAAGTGAGAAAAATAATAATAAATAATCATAGCGACACTATGGCCGCAGTGCGGCTGTAGAGCATATTTTCGCTCACATTGTAAACTTAAGCGTGATAATTAAATTCGTCCCAAATGTCATTCGAAAAACTGAAACTATGGGTCATTTGCAAAATAAAAATTTGGAAGCGATCGGCTCCAAATAATAATAATCCGACTTCTAGCTCACCTCGCAAAAAGGTTTTCTAAATTATTTTTACAAATCCATCCAACAAAAATTTGTATCTCAAACAACACCATTTGTCACAAACCCATTTAATTAGTATCAAAAACAAAAAAAAATAATTTTACTTATATTATCTAATCACTTGGTTCGTACAGCTCTATTTTATAGTTTAAACATGCTTTAAATTTTGCAATTTGTTTTTATTTGGATAGAGGAATAATCCTTTGTTTATTATTGTCTATTAGTAATTCAATAATGCACAGAAAATGTAAGATTCCAGCATACCTAGAGTATGGTAACATAAATTCGTACCCATAATACCGATGTTAAGTTTCGGTTTAATACTTTTTCAAGGCTAAATTAAAAACTCTCCCCAAAAACTTCTAACAAAGAGTTAGGTGTTTGCTAGAATTGAAGTAATAAAATTATAGTTTGACCTAAATATTAATATAATCATCACCATTATCATCACACAACAACTAATCATTGTGATCATATAAACTTTCAAAATGAGTTAAAATTTATTGTCAATTTATTAAGTGCAGCAGCTTTGACGTCATCGTTATTGTCGAGTGCCGAGCACCCTTTTAACAAAGTTCATCTATTGTTTTGTATTCTGATTTTTATTTTTCACTTCGATAAAATTATTTCTTGGCAAAACGCACTCTATTCACATAAATTGAACTAATTTGCAATATTTAATTTTATGGAAAAAAAGTGCAAATGACTTCTTGCCTGATCTGAAAACAAGGACAGCTGTATTGTGTTTATTTCAACTAACTATCGCATATCACTTCGATTCTCGAATTTGCTGCCTCGATGAGCAGGAAGATTAGCATTGACATAACGTACCTTCTTTCCCAAATTTAATTAAATTTTTTTTTTAAAACTTCCGAGAATATTACAGAATTATCTGTATTAGCACAAAATATAATAAAAACAATTAAATACAAAAAATAAATGGAAGGCGAAATGGCGAATGTATTGGGTAGTATCAAAACTTGTCGCCACATAGGAGCTGAGGAGTACGACCCCATAAACTTTTAGGCACTGCATCTCACTCTATATAAGGTTCTCCTTCAAGAAAAGCGATATTCGAAACTTTTAAACGTCATTTTCGTTCTGCCTACAGAACAAAAATTTAAAGGAAAATCTGGACCAAGGATTATTTAGGAAATAATCAGCTATTATCTAATATGCGTTCATACTCAACCACAACTTATTTTTTTAAATCAAGAATAGGTTTGAAAAAAAAATCCCTTAAAGATTTTTTTTTATATCCATAGAAAGGGTGTAGAGCACAGAATGAACTTCGAGTATCGGAAAAGCAGCGCACCAACCGCACACGCACACTCAACCATAGGGAAACCACACACTACCACAGCTGCAATAGCACTTTCATTTTATTTATCGAGAAATATATTTTTTTTTTCAGGTGCAATTTGAAAATTATTTTGTCACAAAGCCTTTTTTAAAACATAGATTGCCAACTATTAAATCAAAATAACTTCATTAATTAATGTGGCACTTTTAAAATAGAAAATGCTTTTATTCCTCTTTTCCGCTATCTAAACGACAAATTCTTCCTTCCGATTTTTTCTCTTTTTTCGAGTAGAATAGCAGCAGCAGGCAAGAAATTTTTTCATTGGATGTGGATGTTTGCACTGACAAAATTTACACTTGAATTACCCGTAATTTTGAACACCGAGCCGGAATATAACAATAAGAGAAAATCTTGGTTAGTTTGATTTTTGTAATTAAAATTTTTTGTTTGAAGAACACGAAGATTCTTGAAAATTAAAACAAATTAAACGCAGAGCCAGCACATATGTAGATAAAATATGAGACCCACAGAGAGAGCAAAAAATTAACTTCTACTTCGATATTTTGTAATATGGCTGCCACCACAGGCATTGACCATCATTGCTGCCAACACAAACGAGTGAATGAAATGAACAATGATCGCAGTACATCGCATGACCACGGTACGCGAAGGCATCCGGCAGACATAATGCCTGTCACTTTGAATGAATTATCTTCGCAAAAATGAATATCATGAGCTCACGGAACAGGGATGTAACTCGGGGAACTCGTGTTCGTTAGAATTATAAGCAAAAAAATTCCATCGGGTAAATATAGTTCCCGTGTTTATAGATAGTATTTTATCGGTAATTGTCTAGAATAGCTACTTTTGCTAAAAACATAGAAAAAAAATTCGGAAAATAGCCAAATCGGTGTATTTTTTCGTAAACTTTAATAAAAAATCGGGGGAAGTGCAATTTTGCAAACAATTTTTTTTGTTATTAATTAAAAAAGTTGAAAAATGACAGATACTTGTTGCTCGATTGAAATTTTTGAAATTGGAGCCTAAAACAAGTTTTTTTTGAATTTATAGCACGGTGTACTAACAGCTAGGTGTGGTACCCCCTGCAACCCCCTTCCTTGGGATCCCTATAGGATTTGGGGTGGGTGCGAGTTTGGGTATATGCAAAGAACTTTTGCAATTGAGCACTAAAATCAAAGAAATTCCCAACAAAAAAAAACACTGAACAAAAAACGGAAGAAATGTCAAAATCAACCATTTTTGCGTGTTTTGTATGTTAAAAAGTGAACTTTAAAAATTTATTTAAAATAGAAATAAATTTTTCCTCGCTCTTCCCCTGATTTTTTATTAAATTTTACGAAAAAATACACCGATTGGCTATTTTCCGAATTTTTTCTATGTTTTTAGCAAAAGTAGCTATTCTAGACAATTACCCTTTTATCGTTTATAAAATAGGTACCAATTATACGAACAATGCTTTTGTGTAAGGTTTAATTGATGTGGGGTTTGTGGATGCATACCATTTGTTTTTTCGCTAGATATAACAGTTACTCTCGATTAAGTGGTTTAATGGAGTTATTACATTTAAAAACCAAACCAAAAAATGGAACTATTTTTCTACAACGAATTAAAACAGTTGTTCTGTAATTCGAATAGTGAAGGGCTTGCTATGAGGAGGTAAAACAAAAGACGATTAGAGTTTTGTTGATCACATGAAAAGAGAAGGAAAGAGAAACAAAAAACAAAAACAAATGCTATGCATCCACAAAACAACATATTAATTAAATATTACCCAAATAAGGAAGAGGATAGCCAAATTAAAAGCGTTAGGGTATAAACGACACCACGCGAACTGTGTCAATGACCTAGCCAATCTCCCTTGATTCCTAAAAATAAGTCACTGCTATCATAAATGTTATAATTAGCTTAAAATAAAACTGACCCACCAACCAGAACTAGAATATAAAATAAAATAATAAATAAATGGCCCACAACCGTGTGATGTTAAAACAAAATTTCCATTTTAACAGCTGTCTATGATATTAATGATATATATTAACGGATGTCTTTAGTTTCTTTAAAAAAAAACTGAAACAATGAACCAACAGATGACCAAACCTACAGGGGACAAGCATATCTAAAGAGGTGGAATCACTTAAGGAGAGTTTTGTGTTTAAATCTATTTACATCTAAATTCATCTGCATGATGCAGAAAAGTAGAGGGAGGCAGATATATATTATGTCAAAACCAAGTCACTGATCTCTGAGCCGTCAACATCGTTCTCTTGATTGCCCTTTTGCTCGCTTCCTAGTTGGTTACTTTTCTCATAGCGCTTCTCCTAATCCACTCTCATATCCCTCCTTCTTTTTCGGTTTCCCTTTTTTCTAATTATAAGTATTTTTTCTGTATTTAATTTGTGTAAAAAGTGAATAATGGCCTTCGGGTCAAATGTGTTGAAAGGCCACCTGACCCTCCTCACAGAAGAGAGAACAAAAATAATACTTCCCACAAAATAACATTGAAGATATCCCATCCCACTCAACCTTTGAAAACCCTAAATTCATAGTAATTACCCCTACTGACCCCAAAATCCCCCTACTTCCATAAGTGTGTTTATATTTAAAAAAAATCAATAGATGCCAAAAGCACTTCGTATGAGTATATAACACTACTCCGTGACGAAAATCTCCTTATCCTGAAATCCTTGCATATTGCTAACCTTTTCTTATCCAAAAACAACCTATCAAAAAAAATCTTACGGTAACGAAGAAAAAGGCACAGGTTTAATGTTATTTATATTCGACCTCTTCCGTCCTCCACAATCGATAAACGTAGGTTGGTACAATATCAAAGTAGAGGAGTATTTCCCCAATCCCATGTGGTGTAAAAAATGTAAATTACTCTGTCATACTATGAAGAGATGCACATGCACGCTTACTTGCGTTACTTGTAGCCTACCTTTACCTCACTCCTCTGAAATTTATATAACGATCTGTTTCTCCTCCGTAGTGATAAACGGTACAGAACCCCTTCCGAATAGTCATATTGAAACAGCGTATTTCTTAACGTCTCCTCCATCCATAGCAAATACCTCCCCGTCTAACCCACCAACAAACAATTCGTTTACAAAAACAGTAAAATCAACGAGCTACTCATCTAATCTTCCTCAAATTCTAAGTACACTTAACTCAAACACAAACCCCTCAATTTCCGCTTCATCCTCTATAATTCAAACTACACAAAACTCTTATCAAAATAAAGCTTCTCTACCAAAAATCTGTTATCAATGGACCAACAATCGATCATACAAACTCTCTTAAAACCCTGAACCCCACACCATAGGTTAGGTTAGGTTAGGTTAACGTGGCTGCGGATTTAGAAACCACACACTTAGGCCAAAAGAAAAGGCCCATTGTGATACCACCTGAATCTAGAGAATTACTTCTAACTAGTCGAACCATTTTGAGCTTTTTATAAAGCGAAGAAGATATTTGATATCCTTTTTAGCTAGTTCACTGGGATTATCAAAAGAGTAGTCTCCCAGATGAAGTTTGCGTCTTAGTGAAAGAGCAGGGCAAGTGCAGAGAAGGTGAGAGATTGTTTCCTCTTCTTCTTCGTCCATACAGCTCCTGCAGAAGTCATTTGAGGCTACACCAAGACGTGTTGCGTGTCTGCCTATGAGACAGTGTCCCGTAAGGACACCTATTAGGGAGCTAATATGAAGTCTGCTTTGAGATAGCAAGTCTTTAGAGCGCTTTAGGTTCAGTGAAGGCCATATGAGTTTTGTGGCTGCGCATGTTGATAAATTGTGCCATCTAGAGTTTGCTATCGAAAAGGCTGTTTCTTTTAGCATGAGTTTACATGTAGCTATCGGTATACCTATCTTCTCCCTTTCAGGTGAAATAGGCATGACGGTTCCATTTTTAGCGAGTTCATCGGCTCTACAATTTCCCGTGATGTCTCTGTGGCCCGGCACCCAACATAGGTGAATGTTAAATTGCTGCGCCATCTCCATAAGAGACGATCGACAATCGAGGGCCGTTTGAGATTTGGTTGAGACACCGTCAAGAGATTTAATAGCAGCCTGACTGTCAGAGAAGATGCGGATATCAGAAGTTGATATCACGTTTTCTCTTAGCCAGGAGAGAACCTCTTTAATCGCTAAAATTTCCGCTTGGAAGACGCTACAATGATTAGGGAGGCGGAATGAGATGCTTAGATTAAGCTTTTCTGAGTACACACCACTACCAACTCCTTCATTTGTCTTGGATCCATCTGTATAAAATGGATGCTTTTGTCATCCAGGAGTTTTTTGTCTTCCCATTCATCTCTAGATGGAATGGATACTTGGAAGTTTTTTCCAAATTGGGGTTTTGGAATAGTGTAGTCTATGTACTTTGGTGTAGAACCAAAGAGGTTCAAAATGATGGAGTGCCCCACATTGTTGTTGGTCCATTGAGATGAGGCGTTGAGTCTTACAGCTGTACTCGCTGCCACTTGTTTGCTGAATATGTCGAGGGGCGTCAGATGGAGGAGAGTGTCCAACGCTGCTGAGGGTGTGGTTCTTAATGCCCCGCTTATGCAGAGACATGCAGTGCGTTGGACTCTGCTGAGTTTGTCGTAGTATGTGACTTTCTCCAGTGCAGTCCACCATACTGCAACCCCATACATAAGTATTGGTCGGATGACCGATGTGTATAGCCAATAGGTTATGCGAGGTTGAAAACCCCATTTGCTTCCTATGGCTTTCTTGCAAAGGAAAAGAGCTACTGTAGCTTTTTTAACTCTTTCCTGAATATTAGGTTTCCAACATAATTTTTTGTCCAATATCAGACCAAGATATTTGGCTTCATTTGTAAAAATTAGTGGTACACCTTTTATTGAAGGAGGTACAATTTTTGGGATCTTGTATTTCCGTGTAAAAAGGTCTGTTTTTTGAGGATTAATACTAAGTCCGCACTTATCTGCCCATCTAGTGAGCATATTGAGTGCGTTTTGAAGGAGGTCTCTCAGTGTATTAGGATGTTCTCCTATGACGGCGATAGCAACATCATCGGCATACGCCACCACTCTGTAGCCTTCTCTCTCAAGGGATATTAGTAGTTCGTTAACCACTATGTTCCACAGGAGAGGGGACAGAACACCACCTTGCGGAGTGCCTCTACTGACAGACCTTTTCGTACAAAAATCCCCCATCTTAGAGTTGATGATCCTGCTTTTTAGCATTAGATTAATCAACTCACAGAGTGAGTAATCGACGTTTAGGGTCGTCATAGCAGAAGTGATAGCGGATGTGTCAACGTTGTTGAAAGCGCCCTCAATATCCAGGAAGGCCACCATAGTATATTCCTTTTGTTCTAGGGAGTATTCGATAGTTCTTACCAGAGTGTGTAAGGCTGTTTCTACCGATTTCCCTTTGCAGTAAGCATGCTGAGACATTGATAGTCTCTTATCAATGCTATTACGTATATGGATATCGATCAAACGTTCCAGAGTTTTGAGAATGAATGATGATAGGCTAATAGGTCTTAGATCTTTAGGGTTGACATGCGAACATTTGCCCGCCTTGGGAATGAAAACTACCTTTACTTCTCTCCATCGCAGAGGTATATAGGCCATATCTAGACAACTTTTAAAGATCATCTCAATGATGGGCAGAGTTATGTCAGTCGTAAGTTGTAGCTCAGCTGGTACGATGTGGTCTGGCCCTGGAGATTTGTAAGGTTTAAAACTATTCAGAGCCCAAGTCAACTTTTCTTTTGTAATAAGACCTTGAGGAAAAGTTAAGTTAATACCCGACCCAGGATGGTTTGTTGTATTAACGGATTTGGAGCTATCAGGGAAGTGGGTGTCAAGTAGCAGGTTTAGCGTTTCTTCGCAAGAGTTAGTCCAAGTACCATTTAAGTTTTTAAGACAACTAGGCATGGTTGGATTTGTCGAGAGAATCTTCCTTATCCTAGATGCCTCCGAAGATTCTTCTATTGAGCTACAGAAGGATCTCCAAGAGGATCTTTTGGCTATTCTCAATTCCTTTTTATACTTTTTGAGGGATTCCTTATAGGAGTCCCAGTCTTGTGGATGTCTAGTCTTTTTTGCACGATTAAAAAGCCTTCTACAGCCTTTCCTGAGTATACCCAGTTCAGTAGCCCACCAGTATGGTTTCTTCTTTCCCCGCACTATAGTGAGGGGGCAGGCAGTTTCCATGGCTTTATTAAGGGCTGCTGTAAGCTCGTCGACTTTTTGATCGAGTTCAAAAGTGCACAGTGGCGGGTCCGAAAGTTCTGGTTTTATCAGATTCTTCAGAGTTGCCCTATATTTTGGCCAATCTGTTTTCCTATAGTTTCGGAATTGGATCGGTTTTGGGAACTCTTCAATAAGTGTGAATTGGATGTATCTATGATCGGAGAACGAGTGCTCCTTTGATACTCTCCAATTCAATATTTTATTTGAGAGATGTAACGAGACAAGAGTCATATCTAAAACTTCTTGTCGATTTTTAGGAACGAATGTTGGTTCACTACCTACATTACATACTACCAGATTAGTTGTTAAAATATAATCAAAAAGAGACTCACCTCTGTCATTTATATCGGTACTACCCCACGTAGTATGGTGCGCATTGGCGTCACAACCGATAATTATGTTGGTTTTAAGTCTTGTTGATTCAGCGACCGTCCTCTCCAGAGTGGTACCAGGTAGTGGGCCCTGGTGGTCGTGGCCCAAATACGCTGATACCAGCCAGTAGGTGTGGTTGTCTATTACCATACTGGCTGTGGTGACGTCTTTATCACTGAAATTAGGGAGTAAAAATACATTTAGATTACGTTTTACTAGTATGCAGGACCTTGGGTTACCTTTTCCTGTTACATATAACACGTAGTAGCCAGGAGTTCTCAATCCTCGAACCAGGGATTTCACAATCCAGGGCTCTTGGATGAGAACGACATCTTCTCCAGTTTTTGTCAGGCGGAGAAGAAGGGAGGCCGAAGCCGTTTTGGAGTGTTGGAGATTAATCTGTAGTATTTGCAGCATTTTGGCTACAAATTGGCAGATCAACCTCCACCACTGTTAAATCCAGCTCATCCAGATCAGACGAAGAAGAACCTAATAGTTCATCTTCCTCCTCACTGGGGAGAACTTTGTTGATTGAGTCATCGGTCTCCATTAGGGATAGACTTCTGACGTTTGCAGTAGAAGGCTGTGCTGCGACAGAAGAGGGCTCTGCTACTTTCTCATCTACATCCAAGGATGGGAAGGTGGTGATAGCACTGGGATCCCCTACGTCCTGCGACACAGCTTCAGAAGAAGACTGTGCTGCGACAGAAGAGGACCCTGGTACATCATCATCCACATCCAAGGATGGGAAGGTGATACTAGCACCGGGACCCCCTACGTCTTGCGACACAGCTTTCGAAGAGGGTTGTGGAGGCTCGCATGAAGCGTCTACCTCATCTTGTTTGTATATGCGGAGCGTGATTGTCTCGAAACCATACCTTATCACTCCCTTATCTCGCGCCAGAGAAGCCACAGAGTCTTTATTGATTACGATAATCGCACTTCGATAAAGACCCTTTGGCTCCTCCAGTTTCGCGATCTTCCAGTCGTGACAAGGGAGATCCGGGTTGCTGATCTTGATCATTTCACTGATGTCATCTGGGCATGAGGGTTCTTTCGGGATCCATGCGCGAGCTCTCGGCCTGCAAGGAATATCTTCCTTTGCGACGACCTCGAGTCTTGCGCCTGGCCAAACTTCGCCCAGCATGCCGACAGCAAGCGTATAAAGATCGCGCGACCTCTGATCGTTACAAGCGATGAGTTTGACATGACCTTGATGCCAACCCCCATCGCTTGTTACAGGCGGTGGACCCGGATGCTCTCTCATGACTTTGAGAAAACCAGCCGAGAGCCCCAGTTTCACCATCTGCCAACGGTCAGAGGTAATCGTGCCATCAATATTGCTCCTATCAATGACCGCGACTATGATCTTGTTAGGCTCTTTAAGTACTTCACTAAAAGGTCTAGTGAGAGGTACTCTAGCCATATTGGGAGTGCTGGTGTTCTGCACTTTGGGCTTTTTAGGGGCGGGAGTGGACTCCTCCAAGGACCTTTGTCGTTTTGACGTGGAGTCGTTTGTTTTCTATAGAATGGATTTAGCCCACTCCTGCCTCTTGCTAAGGATGGGATTACTTCCATCCCCCAATGTTGAACCAGGGGATTTCAGAATCCTCATCGCATAACGCCGTTGTTTATATGAGCTCCTAGGAGCATTCTGGAGAGGTTTACTCTCTTTGGTAGTGGAACGATCATTATTCACGAACTTTCCACTACCGACCAGAGGAAGCGTTTTCGCCAATTGTACATCCTGTACCGCACTAGAAGATGGGCAGTGACTTGGCACAAGCCCTTTTCCGGTGTTTGGCACAGGAGTAACGACAGCCGACGTTGCCGCCGAACTGCCGCCCGGTGTGGATACAACCTGTACCGCACACGAAGATGGGCAGTGACTTGGCACAATCCCTTCTCCGATGTTTGGCACAGGTGTAACGACAGCCGACGTTGCCGCCGAACTGCCGCCCGGTGTAGCTGGAGTACCGGTACCGGTTAGACGATTTTGCTTCTTATTTTGTTTTACACTCCCTTACTCTCAAACCAACAACAAACAAAGGCTCTTCTCTCCAAAACACCTCTCTAAAAACAAACAATACAACCTCTCCAATTAATAGCCAACAAAAACCTAATTCACAACACCTTAAATCCCCCAAAAACTATCTTAATTCAACCGCAATAACCACACCTTCAAACCTTAATTCTAAGAGTACTCTAAAACAAACAACTGATTCATCTCAAAGCGTAGATGAAGACATCTAGGAATACAGTCGACTCCCAAAATAACGACTGTCGTCCGACGGTAGAACCACACAAACATCTCAGTGTTTCCATGATTCGACCTTGGGGTGACAGAACCAATCAAATTACCATATAAATTCACACCGCAAGCCACATCTAAACTCAGCTCGTACAATCCTAAAGATTCTGCAAAGGGATCTGAACTGATTTCTGAAATAAATCTTAATTTTAAAGTAACCATATCGTCCCTTTACATTCATCCAAAACAAACTTTCTCTTCACCTGATTTAAAAGACATTATAGCAACAATTAATTCTCTACTTTATAATTATTGGAGACTTTAATTCGTGGAAAACACTTTGGGGTTCGCCCTCAACAAATAACAGAGGCAAAATAGTTGAAAGTTTTGTATTAAATAGAAATCTTTCCTTACTAAACGACGGTAAACCAACACATTTCTCAACACAAAAAACTTACATGCATGTCGACCTGACTCTGGCATCTCCAAACCTCCTTCCAAATATCACCTGGAATAGGTCCGACTTCTTACACGGCAGCAACCATTTTCCTATTTTAACATGCATTAGTTTTAATGATCAATTAACACAACATAAACCTTCTCCAAAGTTCTTAACTGACTGGAAGTTTTTCCAATCTAAATCTCTAGAATATTTTAAAAATAAGCCTCGATCTACAAATGTGAATAGGGAAGCAGCATTATTTGGTAAAGATCTTCGTTTAGCAGCCAACCTGGCTATCCCACAATCTAACAGAAAACCATATAAAAATTTCGTCCCTTGGTGGAATCCTGAAAACGCACCCTTCGCCAACAAAACAACGCCTTTGGAAAATTTATCAAAAATATCCGAATCTAACAAACATAATTAATTATTGTAAGTCCAACGCTATTTTTCGTAGAAATGCCAAAGCGGCAAAAATCGAAAGCTTCAACAATTTCACCTCAAACCTAAATCCCAATACATCTAGTAAAAAAATTTGGTCAGATATAAAACACTTACAGGCAACTACGTACCCCATTCAATAAAAGTTATTGAAACTGACAATGAATTCCTAAGGGATCCACATTTGATCGTCGAACATTTTTCCAGTCTCAAAATTTACAGTTAGATGGTATGTATAATTCTTTACATATAGTTAAACACATTAAAATTCAAAAAAGGATAGCACTAATGTATGAACCTCACAATTAAAAGGAAATTCAAATGAAATCAAATGCATATACATACCATACATACATGTAAATCAACTTTGAAAATTATTACCGACTTGCAGTCCATATCATTTCAATGCATATAAGCATAAGGTATTAGATATGTTTTATAATTTAGTGATAAGCTTATTGTAAGGCAAGACTCAAAGTTAAAAATTAAATTAAATAATAAAAAATTAAAACTGTGAATTGGAATCCGTGGCGTGATGGTTAGTGCGTAGGACTGTTTCATGTGGTTCAATGACGATTCCTTGGCAAATTCCATAATCGCCGAGCAAACTGGACCGAGGCACTTGTTAGTAACGAAGATTGAGCTGCAGTCGATAAGTCTTCTTCCGCAAAGTCTTCAAAGCAAAGTTTTGATGCACAATTCAGTCATGACACAATTCATGCTGCGTCTATAATCTTTTCTGATATCCAATGGAATAAATGAAAACAACAATGCACAGGTGCTTTTCTGGTTGATTTAGAAAAGGCGTTTGACACCGTATGGTAAGAAGGTCTTTATTTAAGACTTAGCAGGCTGGGCATAATCAAACCATTGATGTATAAACTTTATGATATGCTTAACGGTAGAAAGTTTGCTGTCAAAAGTGGCAATGTAACTTCTACAACAACATTCCAACTTGTGAATATGGCGGTGAATTCGCCGATTCTCTTCAACATTTACACCAGCGATAGTCTAAACAAGGTAATTGGGTACGCCGTTGATCTAATTGTGTACAGAATGGCCCGAAAGGTTGAGGTTATTAGAATTCTCTTGCAGCGTGATTTCGACAAGATTCAGCGATATTGCGACGATTGGAAAATGAAAATAAACGCCCAGAAAAGGATACGTGACAGAATTGGAGCAAGATGGTCATTGTTGATCTGTTTGTACCGGCCTACATCAAACAGCCAAATCTTCTTACGTTCATTACTATTCCAACGAGGTCCTATACAACGGGGCTCGAATTAACCCTAGAAAGGTAACCATATTTTTTAGTACGTTACAGGTAACTATTCGTCGAATCGACGAAGTGATTTTTAACTGCGCTTTTAAGAAGAAGTTAATAACTAATTGCTGTGAAGTTGAATAATTTATGTTTATTAGTTATTTTTTTTTAAAGAAAAAGCAAAAAAAGATTTGTTTTTTAAATATTTGAGTTTTTATTTTAGAAAAAGTTCTTTGAACACATTGTTTTTGAGATCACTTGTTGTTTTATTTTTGTTTAAGGTAGGAACTTAAATGTTAATTCATTAAATAACAAAAAAAAATAAAAATAACAAAATAAAACAAATATTTCTTCATTTGTTGCAAAGTTAAACATTATGCTCAACACATGAGCTAACATTTTTGAAATTTACTATTTTGTTTGTATTATATACTTATTTTTTTTTCTAATAAGAAAAAAAGAAGGAACTTTAAAGTTTGTTTTTAGTTTAACATAAAAAAATAAAATAAAAAATAAATAAAATTATTGTGAGCATTTATTGCATAGTTCAACTTTATGCTCCCCACATATGATTGCATCAAACTTATTGCACGTTGTCTTTGTCATTCGTCGCTTTGTGTATGGACAATATTTGCAAATTTTTCTGTTTTTAGTTGTTGTTGCACTAACGTTGTCTTCTCTTAACTGTTCTTTGTTTTCAGGCATATATTTGGCAATATTAGACCTAATAATGGCAGGTAAAGTTGGTGCTTCTAACCGCTTGTTCATCCATGGTGTTACAAGTTTCGAGTGCAGCTCCTTCATGAAATCTCTGCGTTTTAACGGTTTTTGTTGTTTAGAACTCGTGTTGTGGGCGTAGATCACATAACTGTTTATATATGCCATATTTAACATACCGTAAAATAAACACATCGGCCATCTATTCGTCTTACGGGAACATGACATGACGGTACACATTTGGTCAAATGTATCCACACCTTCTTTTGTTTGGTTATAAAACTCAATCATGTTAGGTTTTCCAGTGGTGGTGTTAACGGTACCTTCCTCATTGCAAGACGATAGTAAATAAACCATTTTATTCGGCTTTGGCTTATATGACAGAAGTGTCAAATCTTTATCGTAGCAAAACATTGACGTTCCACATCGCCGGGTCTTGGATTTCATCATTTCCCTGGGTATTTCTTTTTTATTCGATCGCATTGTGCCCACAAGGGAAAGTTTGTAAGGCTCACAAAGAAGCGATTTTGCCAGTTGGACTGAAGTGAACCAATTATCCATTGTAATATTTCGGTTTGAGCCATGTATACTTTTGGTTAGTTCCTTTACACAAAATTCTCCAAGAGGAAGCTCACCAGTGTTTGTACCTTTCCCTAAATATGGCATTGCATCCACCATATACTTGGTTCCACTATCACATAGCATGATAATTTTTAATCCATATTTAGCCGGCTTGTTGGGAATATACATGCGAAATGATGATCGGCCACGAAACGCCAAGAGTTGAGGCCAGGTGTGTAGTTTTCGCGACATTTCTGTATAAAAATTTCCCACAGATTTCTAATTGGTGCAAATTTATCAGTAATGGTTATTTTTATAGATTTATCATCAAATCGCAAACACCTTATAAGAAATTTAAATCGTGCTTGACTCATTGCCGAAGTATATCTATTTCCCGAATAGGTAGAATCAAATAGTTCTTCTGTCGTTAGATGATTATCTTTTAGCGCGGCTGTCAGAACGAAAATTCCTACCAAAGCTCTTATTTCACAACAGTTGGTCAACCTCACAGTAGCCTTTTCGATTTCATAGTTTTTCATATTCGTTTCGATTTCGACATTTGTCCACTTTACAATTTCTTCTAAGAACTCACCTGTCACAAATTTTTCGAAGCATAATAATGGGTCAATTATGTCTTTTGTTTCGCGTGTCGGTCCTCTGGCCGTATGCACAATACTGGCAGAGAGAAAAAACTAAATGAGAGAGCCAAATTTCCTCGTCTCCGTCTCTTCGAAACCTCTTACTCTCATTTTTTTATAGCGTGTTGAATTCGTATCGGTGTATACATGTTTTCACCTCGGAGAAGAGTACACAAAAAAACATCAGTTCCGGGAAATGCGACCTTTCTCATTTTTGTTTATTGATAGGCAAGAAGGCTATGTTTTTTAAAGTCTCATTATTATATTTGTAATTCTCATGATTTTCTTTCTTTAATTTTACTAACATCTTGTCGTTTTTATATCTACAAAAATACTCCTATAATTCAAATTAATTCTAGCAGAACATTTTTGTTTGTCAAAAAATAACGGGAGAAGTTATACCGGTAGTTCGTGGTGAATTTGTTTTTCTCTTCTTTTTCTCTAAGTTAAGCAGCATTCACATGAGCGCGACAAACGAACGACGAATGAATTACAAAATGTGAGTTTAATTACGTTTGAAGACATATTTCCACACAAATTCTTAACAAAATGATGGCAATATAGTTTCTATTTGATTTATGATGCATACTTTTACTTTTCAATATCATATATTAATAAATTTAAGAAAACAAATTTATTCGTCGCGAAAAAAATGGTAGTTGATACGAACTGTCAAACTTTATTCGCATTCCACATTATCCACACTCGCAAGGAATAAAAAATTGCGCGTACTTAACCTAAAAAAATCATTCTTGTTTTGGTTTCGGTGGTGAATGTCAAACTTCATTCGCGACGAATTAAAAACTCTCATGTGAGAGAAATGTCAAAATCGACGAATATTCGTCCATTCGTTGGTCGTTGGTCGTGCTCATGTGAAAAGTGCTTTAGTTGAAAGCAGTAAGAATAGCTTATCACTAGGGCAACCAAAAATATGTTCGAACATATTTTTTGTTAACATCACTATTAACACGAGACTGTGATAGAAATGCGTTTCATTGAAATCTTCGTCTTTTAAACGTCATCTGTTAGGGCATATTTTTGCATATTTCACTGAAAATGCATATTTTTGCATTTTTGCTTTTAAAAGGCATATTATTGCATATTTTTCCTTTTTTTTGTAAAGGCAAGCAATAAAAACAAAAAATCAGAAAAAAAATTAAAGCTCCTCCAGAGTGAAAACTTTTAGAGTAGAACCTGGACTGGAACTTCCTACACAACCAATCATAATGCGATGGGGGACATGGCTCGAAGCGGTGAACTACTACGCCAAGCAATTTGAAAAGATTGTTTGGATTCTTGATGCTTTTGACAACGAGGAAGCTGCATCAGTTAAATTTTTTAAAGATCTTCTTAAAAAAACAGAATTGAAAGCCGACTTAATTTTTTTGGGATCAAGTTATGGGTTTCTAGTAACATCAATTTCAAAACTTGAAATACGTTTCGGTCACTTCTGTTGACGTTGAACGGAGCTTTTCCAAGTATAAAAGTGTTTTTCAATCAAACAGACAAAGCTTCCTTTTCAAAAATTTGAGTACAATGTTAGTTATTTACTGCTGACATTAAAAAATTTCTTTTATACAAAACTGAATTTGCTTTGTTAATTCGTTTTTTTTTTCTTTCTTAAATGATATAATGTGTGCGAAGTTGAACTATTCGCCATTAAACAAATATTTTGGATGTTTTATTTATCTTCAAAAAGTTGGAGTGAAGAAGAGTTTTGATTTTTCTTTTTTTGATTGGTATTGTTCTAATTAATTAATTTCCTTAAGCAAATAACGCTTCTTATAAACATCTTTTACATTTATTGAGCATATTTTGAGGGCATATATTTGATTTTTAAGGGTATATTATAAGCGCTTAAAACTAGTTTTTTAGGACATATTTTTGGTTGCCCTACTTATCACCTATTCACAAATCTTATGCAATGAAAATTGGCAACAGAAGTAACAAGTTGACGGTCTTTTTATTTAGTCTCTACTTAAATCACTTATTTTCAGCATTTTGGAAATGTCGTGAGTAATGTAAAGAAAATAAACAACGAGTACACACAAATAAAATAGGAATGGAAAAAAGAGATGAGTATATAAAAATGTTTTCAATGTTCCATGTTAACATTCTGTAGCTCTCGTTTTCAATGTTCCTGAAACTCTCGCATCGACAAAATTAAGTCGATAAACTCTGGAAATTGAAACAAATCTCGAGTTTTTTTGCATATTTCAACTTTCTGAGCGAAAATTAAACGCATAAACGAAGCTAATAATAAAAATAATAGTTGTAGTGCTTTCAGAGTCTTATGTTTCAAAGGTGGTCGCCATTTTTCAAAAGTGGTGAGGAGAGAGAAAAGAGAGAAAAGTTTATTCTCTCTCGTGGTGAGTATGCACACAAACTTGCATAAGTATTTGTTCCCCACATTTTTTTTATATGGAGTTAATACATATGCAAGTTGGTGGCCAAATCACAGCTTGTAGGCAAAAAGAGAGCAACCCTCGAAGTTGGTTCTCTCTATTAGTTCTTTCTCGATGATACTGGTACCATGAATGTAGCTTTTCGTTTTTTTAGTTGACCATATATGCCTGTTTTTTCCTCTTAAAACTTTTTGAGAAAACAGAATAATTTTGGATTTGCCATATACTTGTAACAAGCTAGGCAAGGGCGGATCCAGACTCTTCATCAGGGGGGGGTCACACACTTAGATGACTTTTTACTCACCGCTTAAAAATGTTCTTTAATGTTTTGTAAAGGAGGCTAACAAAATTTAATATTTGCTAAAATGACAACTTTAGTTATCAAATTATTTTAGAACGCTGTTGTTCAGCAAGGTATGGTCTAACTAATTAATTTGGATGACTCCCTTTATATGAAAGCATTCCAAGATTCCAACAATTTTCTAAATATGCCATATTTAAGAGCTAAAACACAATAGTTTAGAGGGTTTTTGGTGCATTTCACGCAGAAAGCTTTTATATCAATAGATATGAAACGTTTATTATGGTTTTCACTTAGCCATTAGTTTAACAAAAGTCTCACTTGATTTTTTTGGGATATTTGTATTATTGAAATTCGTGTTTAAATCTCAGTTCTAGAGCATCCAAAGCAAATTCACTTCAAAAGTAGATATAGTTAATTTTTTAAGATCTTTTAAGATCTCTTGTATTCAATAGAAAACCAATTTTGAAATAAATAAAATGCACGACTGGGCGCTAGAACTTGCTTATTTCTTCCAAAAAGTCTGTTTAAAAATATTTCCTATATTTTAAGATTTAAAAATGTACCTGCAAAATAAGTTTTTCTTAAAAATTTAAATGCCATTTTATTTGTCAAAATTTAAATGCCATTTTATTTGTCAAAAAATCTAGATTAACTAATTTTTTTTTTTTTAAATCATTTTAAATTTTAAATTTTGTCTTAAAAATATTTTTGGTAAGCACTAAATAAAGAGCTTATAAATATATGTATGACGTATGTACATTTTACATTTAAATTTCGTCAAAAAATGTTGTCCCTTTTCTGAGATATCGAGGCTTGTAAACAAAATTAGTATTTTTTTAAAAATAAAAAAAAACATAAAATGATCATAAAAAATCATCATCAATTTGATCATTGACAAGAGCTTGCACAGAAAGAGAAGAATTTTGAAATCGGTCCATTAGTTCTTGAGAAAACTTAAAAACAAAATAAAGGTGGTTTGAGGGTTACCCTTCTGGAGCAATACGAAAATATGTTTTTCTTGTAGAAATAAGCCAAATTAAGAACACACAATTTAGAGAAAGTTTTAGAAAAATTACATGTTTGAACCAAAAAATTTTTATGTGGACTGCTGTTATTTTTCGTATTAATAAAATGAAAAAAACGTCTTACACTAATCGGCTGAAAATCTTAATTTCAATCAACACAATTGTTTGGACTGTAGGGGCCAGGAAAGACAGACAGACGGAAGAAATCGGGGTACCCACTTTTTCGAGATCTCTACCGTCGTAATGTCATATTTGATTAAAAGCTCTAGTTTGAAATTGTTTACTAATGCAAAACTTGCTATATAGTTCCTATATGTCGCAAGTAAAAATCACTTCAATAATTACTGTTTATGTGTGTCAAAAAAATGTAATAATAAAATTGAAGGCTAGTTTAAGGAATTAAAAGGCAACTTAATATAAAATTGATGATCTCTTATTCAAAGTTTCTTTTTAAGAACCTGAATATTTGCTCTTTTTCTTAGAAACAATTTTTATGAAAATAATTTAAAGCATGACTAGAGTTTTCATATTCTAAATTGAGTAAAAACAAAAGTTTTAGTTGTTTTTGACAGCAAACCACTTCTTGGTAAATGCCGTTAAATTACTAATAAATCTTTAGATGAAATCTTAACTTATACAACTTAACTGTCTAAGCTTTATGGCTCATATGACCCCCCCCTGGATCGTCCATTGGTCAAAAATTGATGAATTTGTGCTGTTTTTTTTGGAATAGGGCTGAATACCCGTTTCATATTATGTTATTGGTCTAATCTTCAGGCAAAAGTAGTACTTTTAGGAACAAAGTTTAATGAAGTAAAATACAAATGTTGTTTTCATATACAAAAAATAAATAATTCAAAATATAATGGGGGTCATATCCATAAACGCAATACGATTAGTTTTGAATTCAAGTGAATTCCTACGAAAAAGCAAACAAATTATCTCCCAGGGGGGGTCATGACCCCTACGACCTCCCCCCCCCCCTGGATCCTCCATTGAAGCTAAGTGGTATGTTATCCTCAGCATCTTCCTCTGAATCCACACAATCTTCCCAATCCGAGCCTTCTTCTTCCTCTTCCTCCTCCTCCTCCACGTTGTCTTCTACATCGTCTTCTTCCTCTTCAAAATTTTCCCCATCTCCGAAGTCACACTCCTTTAAAATTTTCTCAATTTCTTCTATTTGTTCATCTAACATAACTAATCGCGAATCCATTGCAAAACTGAAATATAATACGCAATTTCTAAAAAAATGTGTGCAACCTAAAAATCTAATCACAAGCAGAAGCACTAAAAGTTACAAAAAAGGTAACCTTCGTCGTTTCGACGAACATTGGCGCCTTTTTTCAATAAAAAAAACACTTACCCAAGCAGGTACGCCACCGAACGTCCTCACACTGCAAGCACTCATGGATGACAAGGGTTACACGAAGTGAGAATGCGATCGGAAAAAGGAGTAAAGAGAAAACAGAAAAAATAAAATTGATGTTCCTCGAATCGACGAAGGTTACCTCTCTAGGGTTAACAGAATTAACAGAATTGACAATTTCGTAATAAGACTCGTTCGAGGTCACATTACGAGAGCTATGCCTTCGACTTCGACCAACAATTTAATTTTCGGGGCGTATTCGAACGAATAGTATTTTGAGATAGCTCGCCTGAGCAGCCTCATTCTACCAGAAGCATTCCTCTTCTTAGATAGATGCGGTCTGATACAGGATAGATTGGCAGTTCCGCTAATCTACCACGTCAAACGAAGAACCGAGGATAGGCGACCCCTGCACAACTGGGACGTCATGGCACAAGACGGAGCAAAGCTCCTTCGGTTCAGTAGGGCAGTGTCCGAACTGGACCGAATTGATAGGGTGAAGCAGGAGAACCAGTTTTGGTCGGGATGGGGCTTAAAGCCGTGGCCGGCTTACATACTTGTTTTAGGTAGAATACTTTAATTTGAAGTAGTATTTAAGTAATTTAAAAAAAAGACATTGTTGAAAAGAACTTAGGGCCGAAAGGCATTAGCATTAAGTATTACAGTTTAACTTAGAGTGTCCGTATGGGACCAGTAAGTTAGTTGTAAGCTATGGTTAATTAGGCTAGCCTTATGAATTTTTGTCTAGCCTTAAGATAGTTTTAAGAATGAATCAAAAAAATTAATTCAAAACAAGCGTTTCACTGTCATGTCAGAGGTCTTGGGTTCAATCCCTGCCTGTGCCATCTAAAGTTTTTTTTCACTGGTAGGTACTGTCTGTTGCGAAGAAGTGACAAATCCTCCAAGAGTAATACTTTTCATTTTCATGAAAAGTGCTTTCTCAAATTATCCGTTCAGATTCCATCCCAGAAAACATTACTCGCAAACATGAATGGTTGAGTAAGTCACTGGACCCCAGTTTTCAACGGACTATTGATTAATGTCTTGTAC